>CM046008.1:27867602-28467602 GCA_025175895.1 Wurfbainia villosa | reverse complement strand
GGGTAGCATGTATGAAGATGATGTACAACCAAATGCAACAAGCATAGTACAATCAAATGCAACATCACAATAAACATATATATATAGACATGTGTATATGTATGTATGTATGTATATATATATATATATATATATATATATGACAATATTCAAAAATACCATAAGTCACGGCAATGCAGCATGCATGGTCATGCCGACTCACCCTAAAGCTACCACGATCCCAGTGTGGCCTTGGTAGCTCGACATGACAACTGTCCCAACTCAACATCAACCAATACTCTCAAGTGGCTGAGTGAGCAGTATGATCAAGTAGCATATAAGCGTAAAGAGCAAGCTATTCGACGGGGGGTCCCTGCTATTGGCCACTCCGACAGTCACTACCCATGAGTGGTCGAGTGCCACACACGAAGGACTACGACATGCAAATCCAACTACCACCATCTATAGTGGTAGAGTGCGGCACCACAATGCTCTGCCCTCACATCGGTTACTCCTCCTATGAGTAACCGTGGAGGCAGGATGACTGACGACCCTCTCAACCATAAGGGAGACAATGTCGCCATCATACATGCAAATGACATGAATGCTCTGTCACACAAATATACATCCACCACAGACTCTCTATTCTATAAAGAGTCAAATCAATCAGATCAATACACTCTCTATCCTGCAGAGAGTCATACTCAACTGATCATAACAAGCTAGGACCATCAGTCCGTAGCGACACACTAAGTACAATTCACCTGACCATTTACACAATATATGATTGGTGGTAAACATGCAACCTAAGGGTATTAGAATTAACCCTACGTTCAAGACATTACCTATCCACGGATGACCTTTTTGCCCAATTTATAATCAGGTCGTCATCCGTACTTCACTATTTGCACCTAACTAAGCAATTCTAGGTTTACCTACATCACATCTGTAACTCCTAATCATGATGAAGTGAAATATGATAACAACAATAGAGTATAACAGCCAAAGATAAGGTATCAAGCGCAAGAGTAAATAAGAGTGAAGTCAAGGTAACATGATCATATAAGATAATCATATATCTAAATCTGTAAGCATTAAAACTATCTGACCAGGGTAAGAAATTATCCACCTGTTATGTAGACTATGTTGATAGTCTTCACGTCTATGAACCTATCTTGAATCAAGGTCATGAAATCAACATATACAACTAGATTATGCTATCAATCCCAATATTAGGATCAAATCCTTATCCTACATCAACTAACTGAATAGTTTCTTCCATTATCTCTTAATCACCGTACCAACTATTAATTTAGTCATAACTAATCAAGCTAACTAAATAACATCTCAATCTACAGTTAAAATAACAATTCATAGCATTTACCTAGTTTCAAATCCATGATAAGAGCTTCTTGATCCACAGTAGAAAATCAGCTCTGTACAATCAAATCTATAATTACAACGCGGCCAACCTACAACCTTTAGCACGTCCATAAACAATTCAA
Source organism: Wurfbainia villosa (assembly GCA_025175895.1). Taxonomy (NCBI): domain Eukaryota; kingdom Viridiplantae; phylum Streptophyta; class Magnoliopsida; order Zingiberales; family Zingiberaceae; genus Wurfbainia; species Wurfbainia villosa. The sequence continues at coordinate 28,466,118 of CM046008.1, read as the reverse complement.
TATACCAATCCACTATAAAAAAACAAGATTTGCTTGCATAAACTTAACGCATCCCAATTTCTTTACCTATTTCTCAAGCTTCCATCCCACTGCTTCATGTATTAATCTATGATCCAAGCCTAATGCCTCCTTCCTCGGATCATCACGAAAACTACAGGAAAACAAATCTTCATCTTCGAAATGACAAAGCAACCCTAATCGTGCAGAAATCACATAGCTATATAATCTAACAATTAGCTAATCTCAACTATCATACTTCCATCCATAATACTTACTACTGGTCCAGCTCAAAATGACTCATGACCTCATCGATATGGTCACAGCTTGCTGTGGGGAGAAGCAACAGTGAGCTAGGCTGGGGACGTCAGAGAAGAGGCTATCAACGAAGGGTGCCATAGATTTGCTTGTGACTGCGAACTTGAGCTCTTGGCAATCGTCACAACAGCAACCGCAAGAGGGAAACCCTGGATCCAATGCTCACAGTGAGAGGTGTAAGGGCAGTGACGAGCCCAGCAATGGCAGAGATTGACTGAAAACCAGTAAAGGATCATGCCCTAACCTTGCTCCGGCGACAGCGCTGTCTATCCGACGGTGGAGATCAGGAAATCACGCGATGGAAGAGGGCTACGACGACAGTCGACATCAGATCTCTCACAGTTGCGGCGAGTGGCACGGTGACGACGAGTGGCGCGGCAAGTGTGCGATGAGCAAGGGCGACGGTGCTTGCGTGGCTGTCCATGGTCGGCTGGTGTCGCGGCTAGGCGACAGCGACAACCAGATGTGCAACTGTGGATGGCAAGTGGCTCGAGAAGGCGACAACAAGCGGCGACAACGAGATCAGGTAGAGATCGGCACCGGCGGCAGTGAGGAGCACTCGAACTGTTAGTGTCAGCCCTTAGTGCCAATCATGAGATGTAGTGCCAATCATGAGATGATTGATTAGGGATCATGTGTATCATATTTCATTAATAAAAGACAAAGATTGTTTATTATATTTACTTTATGCATGTGCCAGCTAAAATAAATATAATAATATCCTTGAATAGTAAGTTCTAATCTACAGTATATCAATTGGTAGAATTGATTATGAGAAGCTGTAGAGAATACTATTCTTAATATTCCTAGTCAAATATTAATATACAAGGGCAATATTAATACATTGAGACTAGCATGTAGGTCAATGGATGACTTGATCTCACAAGTCATGGATATGTGATATCACATTAACACATGAGTATATATATTGGAGAATATATATACTGAATTCACCCGCCATGAGAAAGTATTATGGATCATTATATGAGTGTCATATACTTTCTCATGTGATTATTGGTATGAATAGTCCTTAGACCTGAAGTCACTACGGTTCCCTACATAAGGAGTTATGTACTTTGGTATCGTCTAATGTCACGTCATAACAGGGTGACTATAACGGTGATCACTGGGTATGTAACGAATTATGCGGAGGGATGTGAGTGATGTAGATGAGATCTATCCCTCCTATATGACAGGAGTGATATCTTTGGCCTCTTGATAGAGTAGGACCACGAAATGCATGGTCATGCTCAAATGAGCTCAATATGAGATTTGTTTGAGTGTCTACTTGGGGATCCAGAAACATAAAGATCGATAAGGGGATGACATGGTCTATGCCTCATTGATCGATCTAAGATATCAGAGATAGAAGGACACCGTCATACACGATAATAGTCATGGAAAGATTGTCGGATCTCGACGATCTTGTAACTTGGGTAGCAATGATGTATTGCTAGATGCCGCTCATTGCTTATGTATCTAAAAGAATTTTAGATACATTTCCAACGTTACAGGAGCTTATGGGGTCATACACAAATGTCATTATGTTTTAGAGATAGTTTCTTTTAGTTGGACTAAAAGGACAATTGAGCATATGACCAAGATTTGAGTTAGACTCAAACTGGTTAAACTTGAGTTAGACTCAAGTTAAACCATGGAAGATGATTCATCATCATGCATGATTAATTTGATTAATCATGCATGGGAATACCAAGAGCCTTGGTATTCATGATGAGAATTCATGAAGGAGAATACCAAGGGTTTTGGTATTAAGAGATGTCTTAATGAAAAGATGTTGGCATTAAAGGCTATGGATTAAAAGGCCTCTTTTGGTGTTCAACGTAAATGACACAATTGCTTGTGTGGCTTTTGGTGTTTGGGCGTTCAAGCAAAAGGTGCCAAGAGAAAGAGTTCTCCAATCTCCTCCTTCCTCTCCTTCTTCTTCCAAAAGGAATTCTTGGCATTTTGCTAGGGGTTGCTAGCACAACATGACTCCAAAGCTAGTGTGGGTGTCAATGTGGATACCATAGATATACGGTTACCCTTACCGTATTGAGATCCGACAGCGTTTGGAAAAGCGGGATTGCGAAGGGCACGCTCCGAAGGTATAATCCTCCTCTAGATTAGATCTAGACTAGAAAATGATTTATATAGTTTTGCATGGATCTCTGGTGGGATCCGATTTAAATTATTGTTTCCGCTGTGGTTGTGCGAAGTATTTGCCCGCGATGTTGTGAACATCAGATCTGGAACGATTTCCCAACATGAACGACGGCGGCGAAGAGTTGAAGAGGGCGGTGCATGAGAAGCCGAGAGGGAGGAGAAAGGTTTGCGATTTCGAAGGGAAGAATAATCGGAGGAAAGATGGAGTCGCGCGTTTCGGAAAGGAAGAGTCGGGGAGAAAATGTTCGGCGCAGGTAATAAAATCGGTGGGGAAATAAAGGAACGGGTAAGCGGGTCGGGTTTCGTAAACCGGTTGAGTTTGCAATAAACGGGTTGGGTTTAAGCTTACACCAGCTCTTATCCACCCATTTAATTTAGGGTTTTTATAGAACGGGTAAGCGGGTCAGGTTTCTCAAACGGGTTGAGTTTGCAACAAACGAGTTGGGTTCGAGCTTACACCAGCTCTTATCCACCCATTTAATTTAGGGTTTTTATATTTAAACTTAGGTTAATTAAACCCTATTAACACCTCATAAGCAGATGACCCAAACAGGCTTTCCCAAAGCCTATTAAATTTTTCCTCGCAACTGCCATAGAAATTTCCATTTAAGTCAAGGAAAATTTCTAAAAATTCTTGGAAAATTTAATAGGGTATTTTCTTAATTAACAAGCATTATTTTTTTGGTATTTTACATTCTCCCCCACTAATAAAAATTTAGTCCCCAAATTTTGTACTTAAATGTAAGAACCAACACAAAGCTATTTCCGGAATCATCACATACCTCAAGTGAATAGATGAGGGTATCGAGCTCGGATAGTACTTCCAGCTACCACGTAGCCTCCTCATCCGTATGATGCTATCATCCAACCTTTACAAGTTGGATGGTTTGTTCCATATTGTCGCTCCTTGCGACCAAGAATTCACGCCGGAATCTCCTCATAGGTCGCATTAGACTGAGGTCGAATCGGAACCTCTTTCAGAACATGATCTGAACGCGGAACGTATTTCCTCAGCATAGAACCATGAAATACGTTATGAACACCCGCAAGTGTCGGAGGTAAAGCCAATCGGTAAGCTACACCTTCAATTCGCTCCAATATCTCAAATGAACCAATGTAGCGTGGAGCTAATTTTCCTTTCAACCCAAATCTCTTGACTCCTTTGGTGGGTGACACTTGTAGGAATACATGGTCCCCGACTGAGAATTCCAGAGGCCTTCGCCTCCCATCCGCGTAACTCTTCTGTCTATCCTGTGCTTCTGATAATTGTCGTCTGATGACTCGTACCAACTCTGCATCATGTTGGATACTTTGTAACCCCAATAGCTATCGTTCCCCAACCTCCTCCCACAACATAGGAGGTCTACAGGGTCTACCTTATAAGGCCTCGAACAGAGCCATCTGAATGGAGGAGTGATAACTGTTCTTATAGTCAAATTCCACTAAAGGAATGTGACCCTCCCAACTGCCTCCATAATCCATGACACAATATCTTAATAGATCCTCCAGAGTCTGAATGTTACGCTCAGACTGTCCATCTGTCTGTGGATGAACACGGTACTGAATCGAAGCTCTGTGCCCATAGCTTGCTGCAGACTCTACCAAAATCACGAGATAAATCGCGGATCTCTATCAAATATGGTACTCAAAGGTATGTCATGCAATCTGATAATCTCTCGACAATACAACTCTACCGGACGATCCAACCGGTACGACCCACGAATAGAAAGGAAATGAGCTGATTTGGTAAGTCGATCCACAATCACCCAAATCACATTATGTTCTTTACGGGTTCTAGGCAATCCCGTAATGCAATCAATAGTGATATGCTCCCACTTTCATTCTGGAAATCGAAATTTCTTGGAGCAACCGAGTGGGTTTCTGATGTTCAGCCTTTACCCATTGGCATACTAAACATCGAGCAGCAAAATCTGCTATACCCATCTTCATATCGTTCCACCAATATAAATGTTTCAACTCTCGGTACATCCGAGTACCATCAGGATGAACAACAAATCTTTAATGATGTGCTTCCTGTAGAAACTCTTCCTTAACTGGATGCATATCCAGAACACATATCCATATTAGAGACAAAAAATTATTTTCTCACAAGAGAAGTTCATCTACCGTCCAAAATCCACTCCACCACACACTCTGTAAGTGCATGGGAGACTATGATGACCAATCTCACTTGTTGCAACTGTTCGCGTTCCAGCAACTCTATAGTAGCTACCCAGTAACTAGTTAAATTCAATGAGCACTTCTGCTCCATACATCTACAAATCCAAATAATAACTACTAAAGTCACGTCATGTATAAGACAGTCTATCTCGTAGTTTCTTAATTGTCGTAAGCATAAGATATGCCTCATTCAACTGCATCAGAATCGCTCCGATCCCTGAAACGATGCATTTGCATATTAACATCCTTTTATCCACCCCGGAAGGATTAACTAATACTCGTGTAAAAGTTAACCGCCGCCTAGGTCCTATAAACTAGTTTCACCAGCTTTCGACTATATGATTTCCATCATCACCTTTGTCAAACAAGTCCGTGGTATAGTAATGCTAAAAACATACTATCCATATCTACAGCAATAACCAAATCCATACAAGGAAACAACAACTACGATGACCGAGTGCGCAACTCCAACTACCACAATCAACAGTGGCCAAGTTATGCAACTCCAACAACCACAACCTGATCCAATCGTGTCCAGAATACATGATTCTCGAATCCGAGGGTGACTAATTCGTTAAATATGTCTAATATCATTAACAACAGCTCGTAAATTCATACTAAGTATGAAATGTAGTCCTCCATACACTTGCATCCTATTTACTCTAAGCTGATGATATATCAATCATCACAACGACAATGATAATTGTATGACATCATGTCACTACAATATCAACACTCCAGTCATAAATCAATCCTAGAGTATACACAGGTGTCCTTAGCTGATCTAAACAGATCATCTATCTACAACGAAGGATATTTACCTTCAACAACTATCGCATGCCATCATCGATAATCGATGCATAGTCTCAAAGGTCCATCTCTCTTTTAACAAAGAGTTCCGGATCTTCCCAAGAAAATATTGGGACAGATAAATATCCCATCCAACACCTCCTATAATCGCAACTTACATTCTTCCAATTCTCATAGTGTTTAGTAACACTTATACCAATCAAATTATCACCCGGTATGGGATCTTCGATATCGAAACTATTTCGGCAATCATTTCGATCGCCTACTCCACTTTCCTATGCAGCGACAAGTCTAGGAGTTCATTCGAAACTACATCCGAATACTCTCGGATTATTCGCACATCTTAGAGACATAATCATACCATAATCTCAATAATTTAACCATCTATAACGTTATGTCTACTGTAAAGGTATATCTATCAGAGTCTAAGGGCATCCCTTGACTTCTTAATTGTTGGTCCACATCTGAGGGGTAACTGTCATTGTTGTCTGCATGAGTCTTCTACGATGACTTCTACTGATACTGCTGCGTAAATCACTTCCCTTGAAGAGAAGTATCACGGAACTCCAACCACGCCTGAGGTAGTAGGTCGCTGCTGATGAGATAACCCAATCTTCTATGATGATCTCTGTTGTCGAGACTGTGCATTATCCTCCCAGAATACCATCGATAGTCTTCAACTAAGTCTTCAAAATACACCTCCTCAACTGTACTGGTTGCTTACAATAACAACAGATGAACTGATCCAACGGATAATCTAACTTCGTGTGTCTTCGTGATCCGCACTGCATGCACATAATCCCTTCGGAGTCTTTGTTCTGATTTCACTGATGTGAACGAAAACATCCTGATGATCTGTGGTTGGTCTTCTATAATCGGAAAGTAGCTCAAGGCCTATGACTCCGATCTTGCTCCTTTTATCCAACAGTCGGAGACTTCTGACTCTAATAAGTTGACCTGCAATATCTGCTTATTAGTCTTCAACTCTTAAACACTTGTACAGAGTCATTTCTAAACTCCTGACTCAATCCAATGTCTTCAGGCAGGTTCTGATAGAAGATCCAATCATCTTAATCCAACAATAAGCCAACAACCATGGGTGGCTTAAAATATCCATTCATATTCTTGAGCTATTAGGTGAGCGTAAACTCTGCAAGTCTAATGACTCTGCATGGTATTCCCGTTATCGACGATCACCCTACTTGAAGGTCAAGAATTCCCTATAATGTGTCACTGAAAGTGACGTGGGGAAATACTCTCTTTCAACATCACTAAACCATGATCAAGTGATATATTATTCCTCGAAGATTATTTTCTGCATTTACCACCAAATACCAGCTTGATCCCGATAATGGTATGTAACCAACTCTACTTTTTCTGTATAACACGAGTTAAGTACTCAAAAGTACCTTCAAAGTTATACAACCCAGTACGAACAACTCAGGGATAAAAATCCCTATGAAACACCGTAATCTAGCCTTCCGCTATCTGCATCAACAATAGCCTACTTGTCTTGTCCATTACCCAACAGGTATTGATCTGACTAGCATAATTAGTGAAAATCTCTAAGACTGTAGTCTCTGATTTCCACAAAAAATGTGACGACATGACCCCTATTTTCTGACTAGGTATCAGTCGGCTCTCAAAGGTAAATCACCTTTTCGACACAGGTTCAAGATTCACGGACTCAACAGGTCGTTCCCGTGGTCAACTCATACCACAGTTATGAATAATAACCAACACACTACAGGTTATTCCATGTTATATACACTAAATGCATAGCTAACAAAACCGAGAGTATAAACCCTAACGACAACTCTGGTTGGTCGCCACGGTGGGCGACTTCTACTACGAGTTTGTACAGGTATAATAACTCTAACTGTATACACTTGTTAATCAAGTCTAGATAAGTATCCAACTAGAAAATAAGTCATCAGGAATACTTACTTCGTGCTGCTTGGAGCTCAGGCCGCTGTCAATCCCATCTCACCAAAAGCCAAAATCGAAAAATAAACCGACTCCCGAGAATCCAACACTCAAAAATAAAATTATTGTTTGCATCGCAGAACCTTCGACTATGATACTAATAAAGTTGTCATGCCCTCAGAGTATGTCGTGCCGAAAATCAAACGGACGACATCTCCCCTGTACGTGGCAACATATACAGTTAATACAAGGTCCTTGGGCCCACGATCATAATATAATAAACATAACGACATCAAAACACAGTGGAAACATAATACCAAATACCCACAACCACACATACCAACATACAAATCTGAAACCACACAGGTGTACACCGACAACAAGTCCATAATACCAAAATAGTACATAAAACTCCAAATACAAACTGAAGTACACAAAAAGAACTAAAATCCACGGGAGGCTCGAAAAGTGAGATGGGATAGATCGCCGGCGAAGCTCCAAGCCGTCACGAAGACTTCTACCTGTTACCTGGGCGACAGAAAAATTCAGGGTCCGTGGTGGTGAGTAAAACTCAGTAGGTAATAGGAAAAATATGTATATATCAAATATCACATGTAATTTAATAGAAAATCTATAGGTACATCAGGTAACACTAGCATGATAAACATATCCATGTATATACCTTCTAACCAAATGACCAACATAAAATGCAGACATACCTGAAAGTCTGCTACGCTACACCTATCCAACCTGAGCACATATCCACAATATATGTATATAACTGGAAATCTGGTCTAAACCATATAACATAATAAATACTGGTCAAAGAATGCAATAGTCTAACCGACAAGTATACAAGTATCCGATACAACCATATAACAAATACAGGTAGCATGTATGAAGATGATGTATAACCAAATGCAACAAGCATAGTACAATCAAATGCAACATCACAATAAGCATATATATATAGACTGCATCTATATATATATACTAATCACAATCATCCATATATATATATATATATATATATATATATATATATATATATATATATATATATAATGCAGCATGTATGGTCATGCCGGCTCACCCTAAAGCTACCACAACCCCAGTGTGGCCTCGGTGACTCGACATGACAACTGTCCCAATTCAACACCAACCACTACTCTCAAGTGGCTGAGTGTCAGTATGATCGAGTAGCATATAAGTGTAAAGAGCAAGCTACTCGACGGGGGTCCCTACTGTTGGCCACTCTGACAGTCACTACCCATGAGTGGTCGAGTGTCACACACGCAGGACTACGACACGCAAATCCAACTACCACCGTCTATAGTGGTAGAGTGCAGCACCATAATGCTCTTCCCTCACATCGGTTACTCCTCCTATGAGTAACCGTAGAGGCAGGATGACTGACGACCCTCTTAACCATAAGGGAGACCACGTCGCCAGCATGCATGCAAATGACATAAATGCTCTGTCACACAAATAGACATCCACCACAGACTCTCTATTCTACAGAGAGTCAAACCAATCAGATTAACGCACTCTCTATCCTGCAGAGAGTCATACTCAATTGATCATAATAAGCTAGGACCACCGGTCTGTAGCGACACACTAAGTACAATTCACCTGACCATTTACACAATATATGGTTGGTAGTAAGCATGAAACCTAAGAGTATTAGAATTAACCCTATGTTCAAGACATTACCTACTCACGAATGACCTTTTTTCTCAATTTATAATTAGGTCATCATCCGTACTTCACTATTTGCACCTAACTAAGCAATTCTAGGTTTACTTACATCACATCTGTAACTCCTAATCATGATGAAGTGAAATATGATAACAGTAATAGAGTATAACAGCCAAAGATAAGGTATTAAGTGCAAAAGTAAATAAGAGTGGAGTCAAGGTAACATGATCATATATCTAAATCTGTATGCATTAGAACTACCTGACCAGGATAGGAAATTACCCACCTGTTATGTAGACTATGTCGATAGTCTTCACGTCCATGAACCTATCTTGAATCAAGGTCCTGAAATCAACATATACAACTAGATTATGCTATTAATTCCAATGTTAGGATCAAATCCTTATCCTACATCAACTAACTGAATAGTTTCTTCCATTAGCTCTTAATCACCGTACCAACTGTCAATTTAGTCATAGCTAATCAAGCTAACTAAATAACATCTCAATCTACAGTTAAAATAACAATTCATAGCATTTACCTAGTTTCAAATCCATGATAAGAGCTTCTTGATCCATAGTAGAAAATCAGCTCTGTACAATCAAATCTATAATTACAACGCATCCAACCTACAAACTTTAGCACGTCCATAAACAATTCAATATACCAATCCACTATAACGAAACAAGATTTGCTTGCATAAACTTAACGCATCCCAATTTCCTTACCTATTTCTCAAGTTTCCATCCCACTGCTTCATGTATTAATCTATGATCCAAGCCTAATGCCTCCTCCCTCAGATCATCACCAAAACTAAAAGAAAACAAATCTTCATCTTCGAAATGACAAAGCAACCCCAATCCTGCAGAAATCACATAGCTATATAATCTAACAATTAGCTAATCTCAACTATCATACTTCCATCCACAACACTTATTACTGGTCCTGCTCAAAATGACTCATGACCTCTTCGATATGGTCACAGCTTGCTGTGGGGAGAAGCAACAGCGAGCTGGGCTGGGGACGTCAGAGCAAAGGATATCAACGAAGGGTGCCATAGATTTTCTTGTGACTGCGAACATGCGCTCTTGGCGATCGTCGCAGCAGCAACTGCAAGAGGGCAACCCTGGATCCAATGCTCACGGTGAGAGGTGTAAGGGCGGCAACGAGCCCAGTAATGGCAGAGATTGACTGAAAACTAGTAAAGATTCGTGCCCTAACCTTGCTCTGGTGATGGCACTGTCTATCTGGCGATGGAGATTAGGAAATCACGCAGTGGAAGAGGGCTATGGTGACAGCCGACATCAGATCTCTTGCGGTCGCGATGAGTGGCACGGTGGCGACGAGTGGCGCGACAAGTGTGCGATGCGCAAGGGCAACAGTGCTTGCGTGGCTAGCCATGGTCGGATGGTGTCACGACTAGGCGACAGCGGTGACCAAATGTGCGACTGTGGACGACAAGCGGCTCGAGAAGGCGGCAACGAGCGGCAGCAATGAGATCAGGTGGAGATCGGCACCAGCGGCAGTGAGGAGTGCTCGAACGACGGTTGCGAAGAGGTGAAGAGGGCGGCGCACGAGAAATCGAGAGGGAGGAGAAAGGTTTGTGATTTCGAAGGGAAGAAGAATCAGAGGAAAAATGGAGTCGCATTTTTCGGAAAGGAAGAGTCGGGCAGAAAATGTTCGACGTAGGTAATGAAATCGACGGGGAAATAATGGAACGGGTAAATGGGTCGGGTTTCACAAACGGGTTGAGTTTGCAACAAATGGGTTGGGTTCGAGCTTACACCAGCTCTTATCCACCCATTTTATTTAGGATTTTTATATTTAAACTTAGGTTAATTAAACCCTATTAACACCTCATAAGCAGATGCCCCAAATAGGCTTTCCCAAAGCCTTTTAAATCTTTCTCCACAACTGCCATAGAAATTTCCATTTAAGTCAAGGAAAATTTCTAAAAATTCTTGGAAAATTTAATAGGATATTTTCCTAATTAACAAGCATTATTATTTTTTATTTTTTTTCGGTATTTTACAACTAGTGTCAATCACTATAATCGCTAAGACCTAGTGACCTTGTATGACCATCATGCTTCATCTGTGCCAAAGTCTTGGTCAAAGGATCTGCAATATTAGCATTAGTATCTACTCTGCATATTTGCACATCTCCTCTATCGATGATCTCTCGAATGAGGTGATATCACCGTAGTATATGTTTGGAACGCTGGTGAGAACGGGGTTCCTTAGCCTGTGCTATAGCCCCATTGTTGTCACAATAAAGCTCTATAGGGCTCACAATGCTAGGAACTACACCAAGATCATAAACAAACTTCCTGATCTAAATAACCTCCTTTGCCGCACTAGAAACAACAATATACTCGGCCTCTGTAGTAGAATCCGCGACTGTCTTGCTTTGAACTCTTCCAACTCACAGCACCACTGTAAGATACGAAAAAAAAAAATATAGATTAACCCTTTAATTAATTGGATTTAATTAGTGGATTAATTGGGTTCAATTATTGGATTAATTGGGCTTAATTAGTGGGCTAATTGGGTTGATTAGCTAATTGGGCTTGGGCTTGAACTAAAATCGGGCTTGGGCTGATATTAGGCTTGGGCTGGAAATTAGGCTTGGGCTGATTGGGCTTGAACCGGTTTGGGATGGTCTAACCAAATCGCTCGAACCACTTTTAAAAACTCCGAACGAATCAATCTCTCACGATTTCACCGTCTCCGCTTCTCCGCCTCGTTTCTTCGCTCCGTGCAATCGCGTCGCTGAATTCTAGATCGTCGGCGTCCGGTGAGAGCCGCTCGATAGTGCCGCCTTAGTAGTTGATCCCCGGTCGGAGGTTAGTAAGTGGTTCGCCTTAGAGGAGTGTTGGCGTTTCCTTCGCTCGACGAGACGGTGGTGCTGTCGCCGCGGTGGTGAGCTGCCATCGAAGGTAAGGATCGATTGTTGTCTTTCCTTTCGTGTAGGGTTTTGCTTCTAGCTATGGTTTTTGGTTTTAGCTTAGATCTGTGGTGTGATGGCAGTGATCGGAGCTTGGATTGGTTCGGCGAGCAACCGGGATTGGGGAAAATTTCGCTACCGGTGGAGTTTAGAGCCGGTAAGATGGATCTAACCTCATATTGTCATCTGTGGTAATATCTACTCTGGTGTTGATTTAGGTTTTGTTGTGGTGATTTCGGTATTCGTTTGATGTGGGTGCGTTTGTGATCGCAGTGTGCTTATGGTGTTGTCGATTGATGCAATGAATTGGGAATTAAATTGGTTGTGTGCTGTGGGTTAGGAATCGTAGCTGTGATTTGGAAGTTAACCTGTGAGTTGAGTGGTATTGTTGATTGGGTGTAGATGTATGTTCTGCCGAGGGGTTTCGATGAATTGTTGGTTGTTTCTCCTAGTGGTTATGGTTACAGTCGATCATTCAGATCGATCTGATAGGTTGCTGTGTTTTACCTTAGCATAGCAATAGATAGGCAAATTAATCTGTGATGTTGAACAATCGATCAAGAGTGGTATACATGGGGGTTGTGCTGCACAGTTAGGGGTGGAGCTGTAATCGGTTGTGGGATATTTGCACTTAACCATAATTTGTAACTATTGTGCAGGTTTGGGATACGAAGCAGGTCCGTGGCTGTGATGATTATTCGAGCTTCGTATCAGGTGGGTAATATCTACCTGGTCCGGTAGTTTTGATCAGATTCCAGTGCATGAATTTGGATATATGTTTATACCTGTTTACCTTAAATCCACTCTTATTTAATCATATGCTTGTACTGCCTTGACCTTTGAGATATATACTCTGTTACTTCATTTGATTATCTAGCACGTATAGGAACTATAAACCCTATTATGTGTTAGCTGATGGATGTTCAGTAAGTACAGGTGGTTAGAGTTATCTTTGTGACCTCAGATTGGGTTACTATGTTACATCACTAGGGTTAGGTGACAGATTGGATTATGGAGTCGATTGTTATATCATATCCTTATTAGTGGTGCATCTATGGTGGATCTAGTTGTCTATGCATAGATAAGTGTGTGGTTGTCAGTATGTGACCATGGACTAGAGGTCATAGCATGATGGTATATCCATTATGGATTGTGTGCCTGTGTATGGTTATATGGATGGTCGATAGTATGTCGCTACTGACTAGAGGTCTTAGCATGGTTGACTGTCAGATGAGTATGACTCTTTGTGCGATAGAGAGAGTCTTGTGGATTGTAGTCCTTACATAGTTGACTTTTGGTTGACTAGGACTCCCCGTGGGATAGGCAGTGTGGCGAGGATACATGTATGGAGCTATGCATCATTACATTACATGCATGTTGTTGACTGGGTCTCCCTTGTGGTTGAGACGGGTTGTCAGTCATCCTGCCTCCCCGACCACTCGGGGTAGTGGTAGCAGGGTTGAGGGCAGAGCATTGGATGTGCCGCGCTTGACCACTATAGACGGTGGTAGCTGGAGATGCGCACCTGGCCACTGTGCAGAGTGGTGTTAGCACTCGCCCACTATAGACGGTGGTTGTGTGACATGCAGTTGTCCTGTGTGCGGCGCTTGTTCACTCATGGGTAGGGACGACGTGGCTTGCAGCAGGGGCCCCTAGGAGTAGTTAGCTCTTTACGCTTATATGCTACTCAGTCATACTACCCAACTCGGCCACTCAAGAGTAGTGGTAGCTGGAGTCGGGCTAGTTGTCATTGTTGTGCCACCCTGGCCACTCTGGGGTCGTGGTTGGACGGGTCCGCAGATAGTGACCATGCATATGCATTGCTGATATATATGTATGCATGTATTTGATATATGTTTTACATATGCCTATGAGATACTGCATTTGATTGAGCTATGATTGCTGCATATGGTTGTTCATCATGATACATGCCATCTGCATTTTATATACTGCTATGTGTTGAGCATGATACATGCGTTGATTCAGACTGGTGTATGCATTTGATTATCATCATGTCATTGTGTGGTACGGACCGGGTTGTTATTACAGGTGATCATATACTGTTCATATGTTGGAGTATTGGTCAGGTATGAGATTGACTTGGTACGTTATATGAGTTATGTTATTGTAAATCTGTTCAGGATGATCTAGCATATGGTGTTACAGACCGTCAGGTACGTTGGTACATTACTTCATGTTCAGTTGATCAGTTTAGTATATACATTGAGTATGACTATACTGTGGTTACTTATTATTAGATTTGGATAGGACTGTATGTCTATTGGACTCATGCTGTATACTTGTAGATCTTCACATGTATACTTGTAGATCTCTATATCCTTATATGTTGTTCATGCACTTTCTACATATTACCCCTGAGTTTATACTCACCACCCCGGGACCCTGGGCTTCCTGTCGCCCAGATAACAGGTAGAAGATTTTTTGGACGTTCGGAGCTCCGCCAGTTGATCCCATCTCACACCGGACAGATGGATATGTTTTCCGTATTGTTGTATTACTATGGATTGTTGTTTTGGGGTTTTTACCCTGTATGGTTTCCGTATTTGTGATATATGAACATATTTTATGTATTTGGCTGTTGTTGTGATTTCTATTATGATTCTTGTTGTGTCAAGTCACTCCGGAGTACACAGTTGGGTCTTTGTATCTTGTTTTATTTATAGTATGTTTCCGCTGTGTTTGATATGTTGATATCTTCATATTATATTGTTGTTGTGGGCCTACAAGCCTTGTATTAACCCGATATGTTGCCACGTACAGGGGAGATGCCGTCCGTTTTCTTTTCAGCACGGTATACTCTTGGGGCGTGACAATTTTATTGGTATCAGAGCCCTAGGTTGCAAAGTCCATTTTCGGATTTTATTTCGTTCAGATATCGAGTTTTGCTTTACTCGGTGTTGGTTTTGTGAGTTCTGGGATCTGGCTATTACGGACATCTCCGAGCTTCAAGGTTTAAGGTATGTTAACTGTTATTACATATCCTTCTGTTGGCTGTGCATTTAGTTTCTTATAACATAAATGACTTGTAGGATATTGGTTAGTATTCGTAACCGTGGTTTGAGTTGACCATGGGAACGATATGTTGAGGTTATTAGACATGTACCTGCTGTCAAAAAGGTGAATTACCTTTGAGAGCCGACTGATACCGAGTCGGATAGCAGGGGTTAGTAGTCACATCTCTGGTGGAGATCAAGGATTACGGTCCTAAGATTTTCACCAATTATGTTAGTCAAATCATTACCTATTGGGTGGGTAATGGACAAGTGAGTATACTATTGCCGATGCAGATAGTAGAAAATTAGTGGATGATATTCATGGGGATTTTGATCCCCGGACTGATCGTTCTAGGTTGTATAACATTGGGAGTACTTTTGGAGTACTTGACTCGGGTTATACGAAGATAGTAGCGTTAGTTGAATACCATTATCCGGATCTAGCCGGTACTTGGTGGAAGAGATAGAAAGTAACCTACGGGAAATAATGTATCACTTGGTCACAATTCAGTGATGTTGTGAGAGAGTATTTCCCCACGTCATTTTTGACTCGTCGTTAGGGAATTTTTGGGCATCGAGTAGGGTGATCGTTTGGTAATGGGAGTACCATGCAGAGTCGTTAGACTTGCGAGGGTTACGACCACCTAATAGCTCGAGAATGTAATCGACATGTCTTAAGCCACCCATGGTTTATTGGTTAACATCTTGATTAGGATGTTTGGATCTCCTACCAGATCCTACCGAAAGTGCATAGACCGAGTCATGTGTATAGAAATGACTCCGTAGTAAGTGTTTTTAAGAGTTGAAGATTTGATAAGAAGACATTGCAAGTCAAATTATTGGAATTAGAAGTCTCTGAATGTTGGATAAAAGGAGCGAGATTGGAGTTATGAGTCATGAGCGACTATTGGAGAGTTTTCCGATTATAGAAGACCGATTACAGATTGTCAGCAGCTTCTCATGTTTATCAGCGAACTCAGAGGAAAGACTCCAAAGGGAGATTATGTGTGTGCAGTGCGGGTTACGACGAGACACAGAGCCGGATTATCCGATGGACCATTGTATCTGTTTCTACTATAAGCAGTCGGTATCTACGAGGAGAGTATGTACTTTGAAGACTCAGTGGAAGAATATGGATGATGCTTTCGAGTGGATGATCCACAACCTCGGAAGCCGAGATCATGACAGAAGAATGGATTATCACATCAGCAGCGATCTACTACCTCAGATATAGTTGGAGCTCTTTGATACTTTCATTCGGAAGAAGTAAGTTACTCAAAGAAAGATCACCAAGATATCTCGTAAGACCGACGCTCGACAACAATTGTTACCTTCCTGCTTCCCAGCGTAGTTATGATTTGTTCAGAGGAGAGAGAGTATACGACGATGGTCGTATCTATGCGGTATTCTTCAGTTGCAGCTGTACCTTTCGCAGAGTTGGAGAGTGCTACGATGTTGACAGTTCTTCAATATTTTACAGTCGGATGTATATTCTCTGCCAGTACAACAGTGGTTATCATCTCCATGTAGTTGTTTCAGTTTGTACCTCCATTTTCAGTAGTTGATTTCAGTTCCTCCATGACAGATTTTTGCAGTTACTTGAGCTCAGTCGTCAAGAACAGATGTTGGGCGAGTTTACATGGTTACTCGAGAAGAGATATAGTAGACTGAAGAATTGATCATTTGGGGTATTACCTTAGTTTACCCTGTGTGGATATATTGAGGGATCTGATAGTTATAGGTAGCCAGGTCTAGAATATTCTTAGATAGGGTTCGAAGGGTTCCTATCGACTTGTGGGTTGGTGATTTTCTCTACTGTCAGGTGAGATGTTGATCAACAATCAAGAAGTCAAGGGATACCCTTAGCCTTTGCTAGACATACCTCCACTATAGACATATCCTTACGGATAGTTGGATTGTTGGAGCGTTGGTATACTAGGACTCTTGGATGTACGTATAATCCGAGAGTATTCGGATGTAGTTACGGATGAACTCGGGCAGTCCTTTGCATGGGCAAGTGGAATATGCGATTGAGGTGATTTTGGGAATAGTCCTGATATTGGGGACCTCATACCGGGAGATGATTTTATGGGTATCAGTGTTGCTAAACACTATGGGAGATTTATCTGCCTCAGTGTTTCTTCTTGAGAAGACTCGTAACTCTTTGTTAAAAGAGAGACAGACCTTTGAGGTTATGTATCGATTATCGATGATTGGAACGCAGTAGTTGAGAATGAGTATCTTTCGTTAGGGATAGATGATCTGTTTAGATCAGTTAAAGGACACTTGGGTATATCCTAGGGTTGATATACGACTGGAATGTTGATATTGTAGTGACTTGGTGTCATACAATGATAATTGTCGATGTGATGATTGAGCTATCATCAGCTTAGAGTAAAAGGATGCAGGTGTATAGAGCTGATTGATAATGTTGTTAGACTTATCGACGATTTAGTCGTTCATGGATTTGAGGAATCAAGTACTCTTGGAGTATTTGAGATCGATTGTCATCATATCTGTGGAGGATATATGTTTGGGATATATTCACAATCTTAAAGGAAGTTGTGGTTTCCCTAGATTGATTTGGGATTCACCATAAATGTGGATAGGATGTTCTAGCGATACTATACCGCTGATTTGTTGGACCAAGAAGGTGATAGAAATCACTTGGTTGGAAGCTTGGGAAGCTAGGTTTCAAGGCCTAGAAGGGGGCTAACTTTTGTGTCAGTGTTAGTTAATCTGTCCGATATGGATGGAATGGTATTGTACGCAGATGCATCATTTCGAGGATTAGGAGCAATCTCGATGCAGTTGAATGAGACGTATATTATGTGTATGCTAGTTGAGGAACTAGCAAGATTAGTCATTATAGTCTTCCAGTTACTTTCAGTTCTGGGTGACAGAGTGAATTTTGGACATTAGATTAATTTCTCTTGTGAGAATAAAACTCCGTCTCTGGGAAGGATAGTGGTTCCCAGAGTTGCATTCACTTTAGGAAGAGTTGTTTCAGGAGACTCTTCATTCGAGAGTGATGATTTATTCGGAGTGTATTCGAAAATAGTAAGTATTGAGATGTTCATGTTGGTGGAACGATATATGGGACATGGATGATTCCGTAGTTTGATGTTGGGTATGCCCACAAGCAAAGGTGGAATATGGTGATCGGTAGGGTTACGTACCGTGATGAAGTGGGAGCCTAGTGCGTTAGACTGTGTTAGGAGATTATTTAGAAATCGGAAAGGACTTGATGTGATTTGGGTAATCGATGATCGATTAGCTAGGTCTGCTCATTTTCTTCCGAGCCGTAAGATGAATTTCGTTGGATCGCTTGATGGAATTATATCCATGGGGTATCCTTGAGTATCATTTCTGATAGTGATTCATGATTCACCTTACGATTCTGGCAAAGTCTCCCATCAGTTACGAGTCTAGAGCTCCACTCTGGTACAGTTATTTACCTTTTTAATAGGTCGATTGAGAGTGTATATAAGAGATGGAATATAATATTTGAGCTCAGTACCCCACTTAGTCACTTGAGGTGTGACTTTTCTCCGGATACTTGAGATGATTATTGTGACATCTCATACTCGTACACGAGTCAGAAATTTGGGGACCAAATTTTTATAAGTGGGGGAGAATGTAAGATACGGAAAAAAAATTATATGGATTAACCCTTTAATTAATTGGATTTAATTAGTGGATTAATTGGGTTTAATTAGTGGATTAATTGGGCTTAATTAGTGGGCTAATTGGTTTGATTAGCTAATTGGGATTGGGCTTGAACTAAAATCGAGCTTGGGCTGATATTAGGCTTGTGCTGGAAATTAGGCTTGGGCTGATTGGGCTTGAACCAGTTTGGGCTGGTCTAACCAAATCGCTCGAACCGCTTTTAAAAACTCCGAACGAATCGATCTCTCGCGATTTCACCATCTCCGCTTCTCCACCTCATTTCTTCGCTCTGTGCAATCGCATCGCCGGATTCCAGATCGTCGACGTCCAATGAGAGCCGCTCGACAGCGCCGCCTTAGTAGTTGATCCCCAGTCGGAGGTCAGTAAGTGGTTCGCCTTAGGGGAGTGTCGGTGTTTCCTTCGCTCGACGAGATGGTGGTGCTGTCGCCGTGGCGGTGAGCTGCCATCGAAGGTAAGGATCGATTGTTGTCTTCCCTTTCGTGTAGGGTTTTGCTGCTAGTTGCTGTTTTCGGTTTTAGCTTAGATTTGTGGTGTGATGGCAGTGATCGGAGCTTGGATTGGTTCGGCAAGCAGCTGGGATTGGGGAAAATTTCGCTACCGGTGGAGTTTAGAGCCGGTAAGATTGATCTAGCCTCATATTGTCATCTGTGGTAATATCTGCTCTGGTGTTGATTTAGGTTTTATTGTGGTGATTTCGGTATTCGTTTGATGCGGGTGCGTTTGTGATCGCAGTGTGCTTATGGTGTTGTCGATTGATGCAATGAATTGGGAATTAAATTGGTTGTGTGCTGTGGGATAGGAATCGTAGCTGTGATTTGGAAGTTAACCTGTGAGTTGAGTGGTATTGTTGATTGGGTGTAGATGTATGTTCTGCCGAGGGGTTTCGATGAATTGTTGGTTGTTTCTCCTAGTGGTTGTGGTTACAGTCGATCATTCAGATCGATCTGATAGGTTGCTGTGTTTTACCTTAGCATAGCAATAGATAGGCAAATTAATCTGTGATGTTGAACAATTGATCAAGAGTGGTATACATGGGGGTTGTGCTGCACAGTTAGGGGTGGAGCTGTAATCGGTTGTGGGATATTTGCACTTAACCATAATTTGTTACTATTGTGCAGGTTTGGGATACGAAGCAGGTCCGCTACTGGCGATTATTATTCGAGTCAGATCGGTGGGTAATATCTACCTGGTCCGGTAGTTTTGATCAGATTCCAGTGCATGAATTTGGATATATGTTAATACCTGTTTACCTTAAATCCACTCTTATTTAATCATATGCTTGTACTGCCTTGACCTTTGAGATATATACTCTGTTACTTCATTTGATTATCTAGCACGGATAGAAACTATAAACCCTATTATGTGTTAGCTGATGGATGTTCAGTAAGTACAGGTGGTTAGAGTTATCTTTGTGACCTCAGATTGGGTTACTGTGTTACATCACTAGGGTTAGGTGACGGATTGGATTATGGAGTTGATTGTTATATCATATCCATATTAGTGGTGCATCTATGGTGGATCTAGTTGTCTATGCATAGATAAGTGTGTGGTTGTCAGTATGTGACCATGGACTAGAGGTCCTAGCGTGATGGTATATCCATTATGGATTGTGTGCCTGTGTATGGTTATATGGACGGTCGATAGTATGTTGCTACTAACTAGAGGTCTTAGCGTGGTTGACTGTCAGATGAGTATGACTCTTTGTGCGATAGAGAGAGTCTTGTGGATTGTAGTCCTTGCATAGTTGACTTTTGGTTGACCAAGACTCCCCGTGGGATAGGGAGTGTGGCGAGGATACATGTATGGAGCTATGCATCATTACATTGCATGCATGCTGTTGACTGGGTCTCCCTTGTGGTTGAGACGGGTCGTTAGTCATCCTGTCTCCCCGGCCACTCGGGGTAGTGGTAGCAGGGTTGAGGGCAGAGCATTGGATGTGCCGTGCTCGGCCACTATAGACGGTGGTAGTTGGAGATGCGCACCTGGCCACTGTGCAGAGTGGTGTTAGCACTCGCCCACTATAGACGGTGGTTGTGTGACGTGTAGTTGTCCTGTGTGCGGCGCTTGTTCACTCATGGGTAGGGACGGCGTGGCTTGCAGTAGGGGCGCCTAGGAGTAGTTAGCTCTTTACGCTTATATGCTACTCAGTCATACTACCCAACTCGGCCACTCGAGAGTAGTGGTAGCTGGAGTCGGGCTAGTTGTCATTGTCGTGCCACCCCGCCACTGGGTCGTGGTTGACGGGTCCATGAGCGATGACATGCACTATGCATATATTGATATATATGTATGCATGTATTTGATATATGTTTTACATATGCCTATGAGTTGCTGCATTTGATTGAGCTATGATTGCTGCATATGGTTGTTCATCATGATACATGCCATCTGCATTTTATATACTGCTATGTGTTGAGCATGATACATGCGTTGATTCAGACTGGTGTATGCATTTGATTATCATCATGTCATTGTGTGGTATGGACCGGGTTGTTATTACAGGTGATCATATACTGTTCATATGTTGGAGTATTGGTCAGGTATGGGATTGACTTGGTACGTTATATGAGTTATGTTATTGTAAATCTGTTCAGGATGATCTAGCATATGGTGTTACAGACCGTCAGGTATGTTGGTACAGTACTTCATGTTCAGTTGATCAGTTTAGTATATACATTGAGTATGACTATACTGTGGTTACTTGTTATTAGATTTGGATAGGACTGTATGTCTATTGGACTCATTCTGTATACCTGTAGATCTTCACATGTATACTTGTAGATCTCTATATCCTTATATGTTGTTCATGCATTTTCTACATATTACCCCTGAGTTTATACTCACCACCCCGGGACCCTGGGCTTCCTGTCGCCCAGATAACAGGTAGAAGATTCCTTGGACGTTCGGAGCTCCGCTAGTTGATCCCATCTCACACTGGATGGATGGATATGTTTTCCGTATTGTTGTATTACTATGGATTGTTGTTTTGGGGTTTTTACCCTGTATGGTTTCCGTATTTGTGATATACGGACGTATTGTATGTATTTGGTTGTTGTTGTGATTTCTATTATGATTCTTGTTGTGTCAAGTCACTCCGGAGTGTACAGTTGGGTCTTTATATCTTGTTTTATTTGTAGTATGTTTCCGCTATGTTTGATATGTTGATATCTTCATATTATATTGTTGTTGTGGGCCTACGAGCCTTGTATTAACCCGATATGTTGCCACGTATAGGGGAGATGGCGTCCGTTTGCTTTTCGGCACGGTATACTCTCGGGGCGTGACAACCACCATTTAAACAAAAGACATACCCTGATTGCGATCTGTAATCGTCCTTGTCCGTTTGAAGCTAGCATCACTGTAACCCTTACAACGAGCTCCTCATTGCCTTCAAATATCAAGAAATATTCTTTAGTTCTTCTCATGTACTTAAGAATATTTTTGACGACTATCCAGTGACTGTCACCTGGATCTGACTGGTACCTACTCGTCATGCTTAAAACATACGAGACATCAGGACGAGTGCATAGCATGACGTACATAATAGATCCTATAACAGATGCGTAAGGGATCTGATCCATACGTTCCCTTTTTTCCTTAGAAGAAGGGCATTGAGCCTTCGAAAGGCTCACACCATGTGACATTGACAGAAATCCCTTCTTGGAGTTCTGCATGGCAAAACGTTTAAGCACCTTGTCAATGTATGCATTCTGACTTAGGCCAAGCAATCTCTTAGATCTATCTCTATAGATATTAATGCCTAAAATGTAGGCTGCTTCACCTAAGTCTTTTATCGAGAAACAATTCCCAAGCCAAGTTTTCACAGACTGTAGTGTAGGGATGGCGTTTCCCATGAGAAGTATGTCATCAACATACAAGATAAGAAAGATAACTATGCTCCCACTAACCCTCTTGTAGACACAGAGTTCATCTTCATTCTTGATGAAATCAAACTATTTGATCGCATCATCGAATCGAAGATTCCAACTTCTAGATGCTTGCTTTAAACCATAAATGGACCTTTGCAGCTTGCATACCTTACTAGCATGCTTTAGATCCACAAAACTCTCAGGTTGTGTCATGTACACATCCTCGAGGAGGTTTCCATTCAGAAATGCAGTTTTGACATCCATTTGCCAGATCTCATAATCGTGGTAATCTGCAATAGAAAGCATGATCCGAATGGACTTAAGCATCGCAACTGGTGAAAAAATTTCATCATAGTCAATACCATGAATCTGTTTGAAACCTTTAGCTACCAATCGCCCTTTATAGGTATGCATAAGACCATCCATGTCAATCTTTCTCTTAAAGACCCACTTACGCCTAATGGGTTTGACCCCTTCAGGTGGATCAACCAAAGTCCATACTTGATTAGTGTACATGGATTCCATTTCGGATCTCATGACCCCTAGACATTTCTCAGAATTTGGGCTCAACACAACTTCCTGATAGGATGTAGGCTCGTTCAACTCAACAAGCATAACGTCATCATTGTCAGACAAGAGAAATGAATATCTCTCAGGCTGACGACGTATCCTATCAAACCTGCAAAGAGGTTGGTCTACTTGAACAGGTTATTGCCCTACAACTTCTTGTGCAACAATCTCATCATCCACAACACTTTGTGGTGCCTGTTCAATTTCCATCTCAGTGCTATCTTTATCTTGAATTTCTTCAAGATGTATTTTACTCCCACTAGTTCTTCTAGAGATGAACTCTCTTTCTAGAAATACTCCATTTCTAGCGATAAACACTTTGCCTTGTGTGGGATTGTAAAAGTAATATCATTTTGTTTCCTTAGGATATCCTACAAAGTAGCACTTGTCTGATTTGGGGCCTAGTTTGTCAGAGACTTGACGTCGAACATAAGCCTCACATCCCCAAATCTTTATAAAAGATATCTTGGGACTCTTCCCAGTCCATATCATATATGGTGTCTTTATGACTGCCTTAGATGAGACGCGGTTAAGTGTGAAAGCAGTCGTCTCTAAAGCATATCCCCAGAAGAAAGAAGGAAGATTTGTGTGACTCATCATGGATCGTACCATATCTAATAATGTACGATTTCTCCTTTCTGATACACCATTCCACTGTGGTGTTCCAGGTGGAGTGAGTTGAGATCTAATCTCAAACTCAATGAGATAGTCACGAAAAGCTTGGCTAAGGCATTCCCCTCCTTGATCTGATCGAAGCACTTTTATACTCTTATCAAGTTGGTTTTGTACTTCATTTTTGAATTCTTTGAACTTTTCAAAGGACTCAGATTTGTGTCTCATAAGATACACATATCCATATCTACTGAAATCATCGGTAAAAGTAATGAAGTTCTGATAGCCTCCTCTAGTTGCTACATTGAAAGGCCCACATACATCAGTATGTATGAGTTCTAACAAATTAGTAGCTTGTTCGCCATGTCCACTAAATGGAGTCTTGGTCATCTAGCCTAGAAGATAAGATTCGCATGTCTTATATGATTCAAAATCAAATGAGTTCAGTAATCCATCCTTATGGAGCTGGGATATGCGACTCTCATTTACGTGACCCAGGCAACAATGCTAGAGATATGTTTTGTTCAGATCATTAGATTTGAATCGTTTGGTATTTATGTTATAGACTGGGGTTTCAAGATCTAGAAGATAGAGACCATTCACAAGATGTGCACTACAAAAAAATATATCATTTAAGTAAACGGAACAACATTTGTTTTTTATTATAAATGAAAAACCTTTTTTGTCTAAACAAGAAATGGAGATAATGTTTTTCGTCAAGGTAGGCACATAACAATAGTCCTCTAGTTCTAAGATAAGCCCAGTGGGCAAAGATAAGGAATATGTCCCTACAGCGATGGCGACAACTTTTGCTTCATTGCCTACCTGTAGGTCCACTTCGCCCTTTGTTAATGATCTAGTCTTTCGAAGACCCTGTACATTGGTACAAATGTGAGAAGCACAACTGGTATCTAATACCCAAGAAGACGAGATAGATAAATTGACTTCTATAACATATATACCTGAGGCAGAAGTCTCATTTCTCTTTTTTTTCACCTCTTCCAGGTATAGCTTGCAGTTTCTCTCTCAATGTCCAGTCTCACCGCAGTGGAAACATTCCCCTTCCTTAGACACCCCTCCTTTGGGTTTTAATGCATTTGCCTTGCCTTTGCCTTTGGCTTGGGTCTTACCCTTACCTTTAGGCTTCTGCTTGCCTTTGCCTTTGCCTTTGTTCACCATCAAAATGGTACCAAGCTTTGCCTTCTTAAGGTTGAGTTCAGCAGTTCATAACATGCTCAACAACTCAGGAAAAGGCTTGTCAATTTCATTCATGTTATAGTTCATGACAAATTGATTGTAGCCCTTTGACAGTGACTGTAGAACAAGGTCAGTGGCCAGCTCTTGGCCCAATGGAAATCCCAATCTTTGTAGGTTCTCAACGTACCCAATCATCTTGAGTACATGAGTGCCTACGGGAGTTTCCTCTTGCATCTTGCATTGAAACAAGGCCTTTGATACTTCATATCGCTCGTGCCTTGATTGTCCCTGATATAGTTGTTTTAAATGCTCAACCATACCATAGGCATCCATGTTCTCATGTTGCTTCTGAAGCTCAGAGTTCATGGTGGCAAGCATAAGGCATGATACATCCAATGCGTCATCTCGATGCTTCTTATAAGCATCCTTGTCAGCACGAGTGGCCGTAGGTGCGGGTGGTTCAGGAATGGACTGCTCTAGGACATATAGTTTGCATTCTTTCTTGAGGACTATTCTCAAGTTCCTGTACCAGTCTAGGAAGTTAGCTCTAATGAGCTTGTCCTTATCAAGGACAGATTATAGAGAGAGTGTGTTTGACGTATTTGATGACATGGTGATCTACAATACAGAAATGCAGACATGTATCATATTTCAATCATTTAATTAAGCCTTTAACTAAATTATTCTCCCACTGGTCACAAAGTGGGACAAGATCCATATTATACCAAATCTTGAGTTAGCTTTGGCTAATCGCCCAAGATGCGTATAAGTTAGGTAGGTAACTCGTACTAATTACATCTAATGTAACTCTTGTATATCTATATGAACAACATTATTTATTCATAGTGCTCATCGAATGAGATATCCTTCTAAATTACTACTCATCTTTAGTTAGCTTTGGCTAATCGCCCAAGATTTGTATAATGTAGGTAGATGTCTCGTATGAGCTATGCCTCTAAGTTCATCAATCTAATTGAGAGAGCTTAGTTAAGTCAAACCCAAAGTTTAATAGGTGGACA
Organism: Wurfbainia villosa; assembly: GCA_025175895.1. Taxonomy (NCBI): domain Eukaryota; kingdom Viridiplantae; phylum Streptophyta; class Magnoliopsida; order Zingiberales; family Zingiberaceae; genus Wurfbainia; species Wurfbainia villosa. The sequence goes on along the minus strand of CM046008.1, from coordinate 28,440,108 downwards.
TCACAATTGTCCTGTCGTACTTTACCGAGGTAAATCGAGTCACTTTGCTTTGACAAACACGCTACGATTGAACAAGGTAATAGTAAGTATTAAACTTTGGTAGACATATGATAAGTGACTTAATTTTGTGACAACTATGCATGCATCACATACAAGCATCACATACAAACATCACATGCATCACATATAACCATAGCATATAACAACATATAAGCTTAAACGTGACATGGTTATGGCCCGAATCTACGATCTCCTCAAGCCAATTAGAAGAGAGATGGGTCAACCTAGGGATTGCATCTCTTCCAACTACATCCTTTGGTTGTTTTGTGTCGTTGGCATCCTTCTTGTAACTTCATCCTCCAATGGACTTTCCACTCATCATTTTATACATTACAAAATAAGAATACTCGAGTTACATTCGAGTCTAGATCTATTTTACAACTAGAAAAATAGAGAGGGAGGCACGACTCATAGGTCGTATTATGAATTACAACATGCACTCACAACACAACCACAATCACATCGGGGTTAACTGGCCATAACCATGCACCATGACATACATCATTCACAACGATCTATGACATAAAGATTTTATTATGATGCTAAACACGACTTATAAGTTGCTACGACACGATGGTCCTGCTAGTGAACTCGAGACCCTTTCTTGTCACTGTTCGTAGTAATTTTGGGTGATAGATCCAAATGGCAAATATGTTGTTCGATCATCAACAAATATGACACGCATATCTTGTTGCACAAAAACACCCAAACAATCATGCATGCACTATAATAAACTTCTTATAAAAATTTTATATCACATATAAAATGACCTATGACGATCTTTATATATGATCTTTTACAAGTGACTCTGATACCACTATTGGGAATCCTATGCGATAAATAAGAAAATTACAGCAGAAAAAGGATCCCTCAAGCGATCCATGCGAAAGAAAATTCATACTAAAGAATAGATCTATAAAGCCCTATCCTATAGGGTATACCTTTGATGCATGCCCTTTGTTTATCTCGCTTGTCCACGATCCGTCGGATCTCTTGGACGTTCAAGTGTACGTGCCTCTATGGTATCCACACGAACACTCTTTGGAGAAAGGTTGTGCTAGCAACACCACAAAAGATGCTAGGCCAAGAGAGAATTTTGGCCAAGGAAAGAAGAGGGGAAAAATAAAGGCTATTTTCAATCAAAAACATCATGAACCAAGACCCCATTTTAATATTCATCCTATGAATATGAAAGGTTTCATCCAACCCTTGGTTTTCCCTCTTCAATGCATGATTAATCCACATTAATCATGTATGAAAAGAGGTTTCATCCAACTCTTGGTTTTCCCTCTTCAATGCATGATTAATCTGCATTAATCATGCCTGATGAATTTATACCATCCAAATTAATTTGAGTCCAACTCAAGTCAAATCAATTTGAGTCCATTCATCTAACTTTTGATTTTTCCTCTTCAATGCATGATTAATCTACATTAATCATGCATGATGAATTTATTCCATCCAAATTGATTTGAGTCCAACTCAAGTCAAATCAATTTGAGTCCAACTCAAGTCAAATCAATTTGAGTCCAACTCAAATTCGGCCATTTAATTTGAGTCTAACTCAAATCTAATCCTTTCAATGAATCCAATTCAATGTCTAATGGTTCATTTAGTCAAACTAAAATGAATGTCATCTCCAAAACAACATGTTCTTTGTGTGTGACCCTATAGGTTTTCGTAATGTTGGCAATGTCTCTAAACCACTTTAGACACATAAGTAATGAGCGACATCTAACAATACATCATTGCTATCCAAGTTACGAAAATGTCAAGATCCGACAAAACCTTTCTGTGACTATTATTTTGTATGACGGTGTCCTTATATTCTTGATATCTTAGATCGATTAATGAGACATAGATCGTATCATCCCCTTATCGATCTTTATGTTTCTTGATCCCCAAGTAGACTTACTCAAACAAATGAGCTAAATATCTCATATTGACTCATTTGAGTATGACCACGCATTTCGTGGTCATACTCTATCAAGAGGCCAAAGATATCACTCCCATCATATGGGAGGGATAGATCCCATCTACATCACTCACATCCCTCCACATAATTCGTTACATACCCAGTGATTGCCGTTATAGTGCAGCCTGTTACGGTGTGACATTAGACGATACCAAAGTACATAACTCCTTATGTAGGGAACCGTAGTGACTTCAGGTCTAAGGACTATTCATGCCAATAGTCACATGAGAAAGTATATGATACTCATATAATGATCCATGACACTTTCTCATGGCGAGTCAATTCAATACATATATTCTCCAATATATATACCCATGTGTCAATGTGATATTACAAATCCATGACTTGTGAGATCAAGTCATCCATTGACTTACATGCTAGTCTCAATGTATCAATATATCCCTTTGTCTATTAATACAATACTTGACTAGGAATATTTTAGAATAATGTTCTCTACAGCTTCTCATAATCAATTTTACCAATTGATATACTATAGATTAGAACCTACTATTCAAAGGCATTATTATATTTATTTACTGGCACACACATAAAGTAAATATAATAATTAATCTTTGTCTATTATTAATGAAATATGATACATATGATCCCTAATCAATCATCTCATGATTGACATTAAGAATTGATATTAACAGTTGCCTGAGCTACGCAGCGTGTGACACACCTTTATGAAGCTAACAGGGCAATACAGTTTGAGTGGTCCTCCTCCACCATCAGATACTGAGAGAGCAAAGAGAATGTTCATAGACTACTTGAATAGGGAAATTGGTGCTGCTTCGCACCCCCATTGTTCTTTTGTAATTCCATATTGAAATTTGTAAGTTAGGATACTCCACATATTTGTTACCACTAGTTATTCTTAGTCTAATTCCATTTTGTTTGGTTGCTTTGCACTGTGAGAGAGCGAAGATTGGTACTGGACTGTCACTTAATTCCTAGCTATTACTTCTAACAATTTGCTAATCTTAGTGCAGGGCCTAAGCACCTGTACTTTTGTGTACAATTGGTGATGGTGGTAGCAAAGAAGCCAACAGTTAACCTTCTCGAGAGCACTCGAAAACGAAGATGACAGAATCACTGAGGTAATTCAAGTGTGAGAATATAGAAGTTACTCCCAACATTCAACCATAGCATTATGAGACTTTAAATAATATAACACATTGAAGGCCTAGCTTGCATTTTGACAACTGTAGATTCAAAATGAAATAACTAATTTATCTTGATATGCATAAAATTGATCAAAATTCAACTGCGAGAATGCTATGGGATCTCCAAGATGGCAATGGTAATAGTCTGAATATGAATGAATTTCTAAGCGTCCTATGATCACATTGATTATTTAGCATTTTGGTTTGTGAATACTTCTATTTCTACATTGTCAAATGACCATTTCATCTAGATGAATTTAATGTCATCAAGATGCAAGTGTGACTGTGTGAGAGTATAAATAAGTTCTTGAAAAGTCCTTGCCGCACATGAATCGGGAGGGGTTAAATCGCGGGCGGGCACAACCTGTAAGCGCGATTGACAAGTCACAGGGTGATCATCTGAGCCCAGGACAAAGTTTTAGACATGTCTCCAGAATCAACCCCCGCCATTGTGCAAGTTGTCCCTGCGACAATCTTGGATTATGATACAGTGGTAAGATGTCCACAGATTCTCAGAAACTCTTAAGATGATTTCTAGTTATGGTATATTTGTGAATTGTTTTCTAAATAGGAGTTGATCTCTTGGGATTTCGGATCTGCTGAGACAATTTATATTAGTATTTGCTCGATTTACTTTATTTTTCGGTAGGAATAACTGAGAGAGGTCGTTCATTGGTTAAAATATAGATGGAGAGTATAAATGAATTCTTGGGGCATTTAGTATTACTAGTAAATTTACATTTGTATTTTAATCTTTATTTTTCTATCAAAATGAAACAGTAATTTCACTTTAATGGATTTCTGCAGCTTAATATACAGATGTGAAGGAACGAATGAGTTCTCAGCACGTATAGCTTTATAATATAGATGTGCTACAACACAAAAGAAGACAGTTTATGCAATATTAACATCAAAGTAATGTTACAACTCTATCTTAAACATTTCAAACATTGTCAACCAAATACAACTCTTCTAAGATTAATCGAGCAAAATTCAGATACCTAAAATTCTTCAAAAAAAAAAAAATGCATACGTCAATCTTCGTGCTCATTAAGCTTCTCCTAACTACCTCAAAACATTTATATATATATATATATATATATATATAAAAGAGTGAAAACCTAAATTTAATCCTAACGACAAGGAGAAAAAAAAGACAATACAAATCTTTTTCACATGATTTAGAAAGAGCTTTTACAAAAGAAAAGAGAGTAGCATACAAATGCTTCTCCAAAATCCACTCAAGATGAAACATGTGGTATGTGATACTTATCCCATATAATATGGCTCATTGGCACATGATGAAATAAGTTTATACATTGATGACTTTTTTATTTATGATCCAAGATCATCTGAGAAAAATATTGATCTTTCTAAAATAGTTAATTGAAGAACTAAAAGAGTTATGCTATAATGAAATTATAACATAAGATTCATCAACTGAAGAATGTTTTAATATTCGTGCTATTGTTTTATGGACCATTCATGATTTTTTTGCATATGAAATGAATTTTTATTAGAATATCAAAAGATATAAAGTATGCCCTATTTGTAATGTGAATATAGATGTAGAGCTATATATCAACAAGTTATTTTATATGAGTCACCGTAAAACTTTATCATTAAATCAAGCATGTCATAGAAATAAGAAATTTAATGGTAGGATTGAAAATAGACCTCCTCCATGAGCAGTCATATATGATGATATTTTAATTCAATTACAAACAGTGGATGAGAAAAGAAAACATGATAAGAGGGGTGATACACATAATTGGGTGAGGAAATCATTGTCTATGAATTTGAGTATTTGCTACATTTAAAATTAAAGCATAATTTACCTGTTATGCATATTGAAAAGAGTGTATGTGATGCTATTGTTGGGACATTATTAGATACAATTGGAAAGAGTAAAGATACATCAAAGACACATACGGATTTGAAAAAAAGGTTTAAGACATCAATTGCATTTACAAATATTAGGGAAAGCCAAATACAATTTGAAACCTGATGATCGTCGATATTTTTGCAAGTAGCTAAAATCGATGAGATTTCCAGATGGTTATGCAGCAAACATTTCTCGCTGAATAATCAAAAATGAAGGGAGGTTGCAATGACTTAAAACTCATGATTGTATATTCTTTTTCAAAATTTGCTTCCTATTGGTATTTGAGAATACTTCCAAAAAGAAGTGTGTGAGGCTATTATAGAGTTTTGCAATTTTTTCCATGAGATAATAAAGAAAAGATTGATTATTGACAAGCCGAAGAAGTTATAAAAAGATATTATTGTGATATTATATAAGCTTGAATTAATTTTACCACTTGTTTTTTTTATATATTATGATTCATTTATCAATTCACTTGTTAAAAGAGGCAATGTTAGCTAGGCTAATTTTTTCTGGGTGGATGTATTCTTTTGAGCATTATTTGAATACTTTGAAAAAATATTAGAAATAAAGCAAAACTTGAGGGGTTAATTGCAGAAGGCTATGTGATAGATGAGATTAACATTTATGTCACTTTTCAAGTTTGATAGAGAAACTCAATTTAATAGACCTGAAAGAAATATTGATGGTGAGCAACTAAATTGCAAACTGAATATTTTTTCTCAAAATGTAAATCTCATTGATCGTAAAAAAAATGTTATATTTGACCAAACAATAAAGGAAAAAGCTCATTGGTATATATTGAACAATTATAGTGTGGTTCAATCATACATCAAGTAAGTTTTCAATTTATGCTACAATTAAATTATTAACAATTATAGGGTTTATGACGTCGCGCTAGAGGTGGATGAATAGTGATTTCTTCGATTTCGCTTAGATGTATTGTGTGCTCATCTACAATTTGTTAGTAATACGCTGTGGAATAATAAAGTAAAATAACAAATACAAGCACCCACACAACAACAAGATTTTTATGGGGTTCGGAACTAGAGTTCCTACTCAACGGCGGTGCTATAGTGATCTACCCTCACTATGAACCTCTCCTTCTTGGTATGCCACCGGAGATGGAGAAACTTCATACAATTTCTTACAATAATAAGAAATACCACCAAATACAAGCAATTACAATAAGAATGAATATAAGTAAAGAAAACACTTTACAAATGAGCTTTGATTGTTTGATCACGCTTTGATTGCTTTGGATAACTTGGAAGGTCTAGAAAGCATCAATTTTTCCCCTTCAAGATCACCAAGAACTGGTAGCCCTAAATCCTCCACGAAGCCTCCTTATAAAGCTGAGCTTAGGCTGATTTTTTACCTTCCAGTCGACTGCTCTTACCCAGCAATCGACTGGTCTCAATGTCATTGTCTCACAACAATTCCATCCACACTGGAATCTACCCAACGGATACCTCAGCAGTCGACTGATGGTAAGAACAGTCGACTGTTAGCCTATATTTGATTGGCCATTCGACTACGCAACAATCTGTGGATTGCTACAGTGCCATCGGTTGACTGTCCATACATGGCAGTCGACTATCCAAGGCTAGTCGACTGCCACAACCTCAGCTAAACAGTCGAGCCTCAGTCACTCCTCGACCAGTCGACTGGTCATAATCTCAGTCGACTGGTCATAATCTCAGTCGACTGTTCTGAGTTGACTAGGCTCTCGAGTGTCAAACACTCGACCAATCGACTGGTCCATAACCCCAGTCGATTGGTAAACCTCAAACATGAGGTTAATCTAAGTATGATCCTTTCTTACTTGATACTCACCCATAGCCTAGACCTAAGCCTTTTAGCCACCTCCATCAGCCTTATGCCTCTCGGATCCCTCGAGTATGCAACTCTTCTTCCTTTGCATTAGTCTTCAGGTGCTTCCATCGGCTATGTCATGCTAACCGAGTCCTTTGTTAAGGTTCAGTTGGACTTATGCCACCAAGACTTCATGCTTGGACTTTACGTAGCCAAAATCTGACCCTTGAACTTTCTTGCCAAGATCCATTCGGACTTACACCGCCAAGACTACGCGCTTGGACTTTACGCTGCCAAAACTACACTCTTAGACTTTCTCATTGCCAAGCCTCAATGTTTGGACTTTCACCGTCAAAACTACACACTTGGACTTACATGGTCAAGACTTCACCCTTGGACTTTTCCTTTGCCAAGTATCCATAACCTAGACTTTCCATGTCAAGTATCTAAACTTGGACTTCCATGCCAAGACTATACTTGGACTTTCCATGTCAAGACCATTCTTGGACTTTCCATACCAAGTATCCGAACTTAGACTTCTCCATTGCCAAGTATACATACTTAGACTTCCCCTCGAGTCTCGCTCGAGTCTGGTCAATCTTGACCTGAGGTTTAATCGCTCCAACAATCTCCCTCAAATAATCTCCCCCATATGACTATGGATATCCCAAATATCCACTTGTCATACGGTCAATATATGGTCAAACTATATTGTTAAACAATGGTCAAACTCATTGTCAAATATCAAAATCCTACTTGAGTCCTACTCAAATCTGGTCAACATTGACCCGAGGCCTATTGCACCAACAATCTTCCCCTTTTCGATGTTTGACAATACATTTAAGTTAGACTAACAATAACCCAACTTAACTCTTTCAATGCCAAAGTATAGTGCCGATTTACCTAACTTAAATCTCACTTCTCCCCCTTTGGCATACATCAAAAAGTCTACCAAGATTTTCAATGTTACATCTCTAATGAGATCCTATATTCTCCCCCTTGGTTCAAAATCATCTATGATGTCTTCACCCTTTATAATGATAAATCTCATATCACTAAATGAGAGGCAATCCATAATGAAGGTTTACCTAACCTGTCATTTCTCTCCTTTGTAATCAAAATTGTATCTATCATCCCTTGAAGGATACACTCCCCCTAAAGGCTTGCTCCCCCTTGACCATTGCACCAACAATGTCTTTGGAGAGTTTCTAAGCCTATGGGAAACTTAGACCATCGAAAATAAGGGTAAAAGTTCAATCTTGAATTTTAACTTCCCTTAAAATTCGATACTCCACCCTAAATAACTCTCCTAATCATTTTCAATGATAATTTTATCCTTCCAATGCTTTCCAAAGCATATCCTAGGGTTAGGAGATGTTAAGGTAACATAAAATAGTTGATACATAGCTAAAAATGAAATCACCTTCAAAGAATGATCAAATCGAAACCGATCAACTACCTTATCTCCAATGATTGCTCCAGCGATGAGTCATTGGTTTCTCATAATGCAAAAAACAGTTTCAGAAATCGAATTTTCGAAAAGCATAAGTAATTATATATAATTTGAAAAATATTGAAAATTCATACGTATATTACTTACATAAAATACAATGGGTGAAAAATATTTTTTATAATAAAATACCCATTAAATTGAATTATTGATATAAAGTTCAAAAGCATTGATAACTTTAATATTTTTGTCTAATTTTGTGCCAACTTCTTCAATGGTGATTGCTATCAAAAGATAGACTTTACTAAGGTTTTCTAAAATGATTTTAAAATCTTATTTTGAACCATGGTTTATGGGTTGGATGTACATAACTCGTACATTAACTTTCCTCATGATTCTTCCATGTTATATTATGAGTTTGTGTTCATTTAGATGCAACATCTATACATCTTGAACTTAACTCATTTTCCTAACATCTCACATGTGTCTAAGGTATATCAATACACACACTTGTCTTCCTTATAGTCTTTGTGAGATGTGGATTTTGTTTTTTCCTAATCTAAGGGTTCATATATTTTATCTAAGCAACTCTATTTGATTCCCTTATCATGGGACTTCAAATCATGTCATTGTCTTTAATTTCATTTTAATTATCCTAAATACATAAATATGATCATGATATAAATGATAGAATAAATTAAAATATTTACCAATAATCATGATTTCATGGCATAAAGATAGACTTAAATACAAATATGACATATATTACCCTAAGTGCTATCATGACATTATAAAATAAAGATATGAGCATGATGCCATGACATGACATATGACAAACAAAGTATGACAATTTTATAATATCAAGGTATAGAAATACCTAAGTTTTAATCCTAATTGTCATTTCCTAGGATTATGTCCATTTTACCATAATACATCAAATTTTCAAGTGTATCAAAAACCCAAAAAGACACACCATTGATTCTAACCTATCTTGTGCCAATTTTGATTGACTTTTCAAACTTCTCAAATTTTATTGGCACATCCTAAAATCTTTTAGGATATAATTATAAACTCATTTCCAATGTATCACTTAACCTTAAAATGCACTAAAGTGTCAACTCTATCATGGTTAGGTTAATTACCCATTCATTTAGGGTTGACACACCTTAAACCCATCTAGCGTGATGGAATCGTGCTCCTAGGAACCTAATACTTATTGAAGATCCTTGGGTAAACTAGGTACTCACTAGGGATGACTTCCCTAGCTACCCTCCTAATAATCCTCCTAGTCTTTGAAGCCTTGGTCATTTGGGTCTTCTCAAGGTTAACTCTAGGGATAACTCCCCTTTAACATTGCTAGTGACTTTCCTAGACTTCTTCGAAGACTTAGTCACTTGACACTTGTCAAGATTAGCTTTAGGGATGACTTCCTAGTAACCTTGACTTTCCTAAACCTAGGAGTAGTTCCATAATTAAATAAAATATTATGGTAGGTCGGCATTACCTACTTGGACTTGGGCTTATGACCCAAGCCTTTCTTATCCTTAGTTGGTTCTCCCCTCCTAACACCTAAGATTTACCCATTAGACCCTAAAATCATATTTTTCCATCTTCCTAAGGGTTTTTTCTATTTTCTCAAGCTTTGACCTCAAAGCTTGATTTTTCATTTCCAATTTCCAAATTTTTTGAATTTTCATTCTTTCTTTGGACATTCCCCTTCCTATACATGTGTCTAGTCTTCTTAAGATTAATGTCTAGTTTCTCTACCTTCCTATCCTTAGGTGGGATTGATCTAGAATTGTTCTTAGGCAAACTAACATGTTTAGCACCTAATCAATAATATTTATTATTATTTCTAGCATGCTTATTATCATGAACAATTGCAAGTGAATTAAAAAACATTCCTAGCATGCTTTCTATCATTACATGAATTACAAGCATTATTAAAATATACCTTAGAGTTTGCCTTAGCTCCTCCTACATGTGATGCTCCTCTCATATCCTTCCTAGGGTGACTCCCCTTTGAACATTGACTTCTATAGTGGCCTCATTATTGGCACTTGAAGCATACAATATGATCCTTGCCTTTGGTGTTGAGGCTCCGACCTCCTTGACTTTCTCCTTCCCCTTGAGCACTTGAGTCATCTTCTTGACTCTTTTTGGATATTTGCTCTTATAATTCCCTACTTTCCTACACTCAAAGCATGTTATATGATTTTTATTTTTAATATATGCACTTGAGTTACCTAGCTTGGTAGGAAAATTTTGGTCTAGTCCTTCATGGCTCCCGAGGTAGATGGCTTCTCTTGCTCTTGCTCTGGAGTTGGTAGCCTCTCCTCTCCCTCAATCCTCAAGGTGAAGGCTTGCTCTAATTCTTCTACCTCTTCCGACTCGAATGTTGAGCACCTTTTAACTTCAAAATCTTCACATTCTTGAACTGATGAGCAACTTGATTCTTCTTCGGCTTTCTCCTCTACTTCTTGGGTCGGTAAGAGTTTTTCATGGAACATTGCCAATTCGCTCCAAAACATTTTGGCATCCTTATAGTCGCCTAATTTGAACAAGACATCATTAGTGATGGGGTTGGGATTTTCAAGACAGTATAAGCAGTTCCAGGGTAGTATTTGTATTTCCAAGGCAATATTTGTGTTTCTAGGGAAGTTGGGATAGGTTCAGAGCATTATATGTATTTCCAGAGCAGTATAAAGTAGTTCCAGTACAGTTCCAGGGCAGTATATATATTTCCAAGGTAGTAAGTATATTTCCATGGCGGTATAAGCATTTCCAGGGTAGTATGTGGAATTACAGGGCAGTATAAGTAGTTCCAGTACAATTCCAGGGCAATATCTGTGTTTCCAAGGCAGTTGGGATAGGTTCAGAGCACTATATGTATTTCTAGGGTAGTATAAGTAGTTCCAGTACAGTTCTAGGGCAATATCTGTGTTCCCAGGGCAGTTTGGATAGGTTCAGAGGACTATATGTATTTCTAGGGCAATATTTGTATTTCTAGGGTAGTTTGGATAGGTGTAGAGCACTATATGTATTTCTAGGGCAGTATAAGCAGTTCCAATGTAGTTCTAGGGAAGTATCTATATTTCCAGGGCAGTTTGGATAGGTGCAAAGCACTATATGTATTTACAGGGTAGTATAAGTAGTTCCAGTACAGTTCTAGGGAAGTTTGGATAGGTTTAGAGGACTATATGTATTTCTAGAGTAGTATAAGGAGTTCTAGGGCAGTTTGGATAGGTGCAGAGCACTATATGTATTTCAAAGGGCAGTATAAACAGTTCCAGTGCAGTTCTAAGGCAGTATCTGTATTTCCAGGGTAGTTTGGATAGTGCTAGTGCACTATGGGCAGTTCTAGGGTAGTATAAGTAAATCAAGTGTAGTTCCAGGGTAGTATCTATATCTCCAAGGTAGTTTGGACAGGTTCAGAGTACTATGTGCAGTTCCAGGAAGTATAAGCAAGTCCAGGATAGTGCCAAAGCAGGATGTGTAACCTAGACCAGTGTGTGTATTTCCAGGATAGTGTAAATAGTGCCAGGGCTATATTATAGGTCCAGGGCAGTGTGAAGGACAGTGTGAGCTACGCTAGGGCAATTAGCGCATCTTCCGAGAGAGGTTTTTTTTGCAGTAGGAAATAAGGGGAAGAAGGGTGCGAGGTAACGGTGAAAGGTTGAGGGTGGTTAGTTTAATATAATCACATGTATCTTTATGTTCTGTTTAAGGTTAACACGTGGCAGGAGATATTTTTGAATTAGGAGCGGAAAAAGCGATTAGGAGGATAGCTGGGCAAAGGGGCATTTACGTACATTCACCATTAGGAGAAGGCGGGGGGCTTTCCTTATAAAAGGAGGCAGGAGACGACGAGATCTGAGATGGTTGTTTTCTTCTTCATTTAGTATATCTGAGATCTCTTTTCTTTTCCAATTCATTACTTTCTTCTCATACTCATACTAACTTGATCGTTGGAGTGGCCGCGCCGGGAAGTCGACCAAATCCTTAGCACTTTTCCTTGGCGTGTTAAGCTCAGTTCTATTCCTAGGATCGAGAGTGACGCTCACAGCTGGTCTTCTTCCTTTGAAGGATCTCCCTCGGTGACAGATCCATCCATCCATAAGGAAAGGAAGGGGGATCTTAGGGATCCAAAGAAGCAAGCACCATCAAATTGGCACTGTTTGTGGGAACTTGAACAAAAAGTCATGATGGTCAATACTAGAAGGACATTAAAGGAGCTGGCAGAGGGAGAGAGATCTGTCTCCAGTACTTCCCAGGGGGGTACTAGTAAAAGGCGATGGGAACCTCTGTATAAGGAAGATCTTATGCAGATTATGGCGGAGATGATGGACCAGATGTCACAAAGGGCTACCCCGAAGAAGGTTAAAGAACATATCTCTGATAGTGAATCTAAGGAAGAGGGAGGTAAAATTTCTCAGTTAAAGAAAGGTTCTAGTGCTTGTAAAAAAGGAAAAGGGAAGGAGAAATGTGTGGCCCCTTTTGGAGATGTACCATTAGACGAGGAGGGTCTTACTATAGGGACTATTGTATAAATAGAGGAGGAAACTCATTTTATCGAAAGTATTTTAAATGATGAATTACCTCGATGATTGCGGCTTCCTTAGATATCTGAATATGCCGGTTCTTCTAATCCTAAAGATCATTTAAGAAAATTTGAGAATGTCGCTTTGTTGTATCGCTATACTGATGGGGTCAAATGTCAGGTATTCCTTACTACTTTAACAAGACCGGCAAAGCAATGATTTAGTGATTTGAAGCCAAAAAGTATTGCATCTTTTAAGGATTTCTCCACACTATTTGTAAGGCATTTTTCCAATGCTGAGAAATATTTGCCTCAGCCTTTGAGCCTCTTTGATCTTAAGCAAAGAGCCAGAAAGTTTGCGGCAATATGTGCACATATTTACGCAAGCTACTCGTGAGATTCCTACTGTAGAGCCAGGTATGATGATGGGGGATTTTACTCAGGGTCTTAGGGAGGGAGATTTCTTTAAATCTTTGTCTAAGAAGCCTCCTGTAAGCTTCAAAGATCTGTTGTCCCAGGCTGAGAAGTTCATTAATTTAGAAGATGCTCAGAGGTCTCGACGAACTTCTTAGGATTTCAGAGTGGGGGAAAGACCGGAGGAAGGATTGAATGGGTGAGGCCTGTGCAACTTGTAGGAGACAGAACTTTGTATGCTCCCCCAGCCCGGTTCTCTAAGGAAAGGGCCATGAATATTTGTATAGATCAAAGGTTGTTACGGAGACCCTTTGGGGCTAACAGAGGGCCTAGGAGGTTGTCATCTCCTACTTTCTGTGGATTTCATCAAGAATATGGACATAATACTCAAAATTGTCAGCAGTTGGACCTAGAATTGCAGAGAATTATGAGAGCTCACCCTCATATTTAAAATTTAGTCATGAATCTGACTCCTTATCAACAGGGGTTTGGAGGAAGAAATTATGGAAGAGGTAATCCCAGGCCTCTTGTGAATAGACCGGTGCAATGGGTATAGATAAGGGAGATAGTGCCTGATCGGATTGAACCTGCTAATCAACCCCCTATAAGGGGGTCCATCAACATGATATCTGGGGGTTCCACTAATGGGGATTCTAATAGGGCATGAAAAAGACATAGTAGGAAAGAGTGTGCAACTGTTGCTGTTTTGCCCAGGGCCTGAGGACCCATAATAGGTTTTGATGATAATGATCTAGGGGGAGTAATAACTCCTCACACTGATGCTCTGGTCATTCGAGCTCTTATTGCTAATTTTGACGTGGGAAGAGTTTTTGTATACCCGGGCAGTTCAGTAGATATTCTTATTGGGCAGCTTTGGAATAGATGGGAGTTGCCGTTACTGACCTGCAGTCGGTGAGAACTTCTCTATTTGGATTTTCTGGGCATGAAGTGCAGCCGATGGACCAGATTAAGTTACCTTTATCCTTGGGGGAAGAGCCCAGGAGAAAGACAGTGCTTATCAATTTTATTGTAGTGGATATGCCTTCTTCCTACAATGCTATTATAGGAAGATCTGTTTTAAGCAGTTTACAGGCTGTGGCCTCTCCTTACCATTAGAAGCTTAAGTTTCGTGTGGGAAGTGAAGTAGGAGAGATAAGAGGTGACCAAAGACTTTCCCGTCGCTGCTATGTGGATTCCATTAGGACAAGACAAAAGGGAAAATTTGTCGGTAAGTCTCTGCAGTAGTCTAAGTATAGAGATACGGTGTATTTCGTTCAAAAGGGAGCTGCAGAGGAAATAGGGGAATCTGATAAAGAGGCAGTTGTATTGGATGATAAGTGTGTTGAACATCTTACCTTTATAGCTCAGGATTTCATGTGTAGCTTAAAGCAAATCTAATACAATGTCTTATTAAAAATAGGGATATTTTCGCATGGCCCCCTGCAAGACTTGTCAGGAATTGATCCTAACATTATGGAACATAAATTGTATATTTTACCTACGACAATTCTTGTAAAACAGAATCGTCGGCATTTCGGAGCAGGAAAGGATGCTATCATTAAGGAAGAAGTGGGTAAATTGCTGAAGGCTGGGCATATCAGAGAAGTATAGTATCCAACTTAGTTATCTAATGTGGTGTTGGTGCCTAAGCCATCGAGAAAATGGAGAATATGTGTGGACTTTAAAGATCTTAACAAAGCTTGTCCTAAGGATTGTTATCCTCTGCCCTGTATCGATCAGTTAGTGGGCTCTACCGCTGGGCATCAGTTTATTTCGATGATGGATGCTTATCAGGGGTACCATCAAATACCATTAGCTAGGGAGGATCAGAATAAGGTCAACTTTATTACGGCCGAAGGAACTTTCTGCTATGTAGTCATGCCTTTCGGGTTAAAAAATGTCGGGGCCACTTACCAGAGGCTAATGGATAAGATCTTTGAAAAATAGCTAGGAAGAAATGTGGAGGTGTATGTAGATGATATTTTGGTCAAAACTCTGTATTTTGAGCAGTTAATATTTGATTTGGAGGAAATCTTCGATACTTTATGACAATATAAGATGAAATTGAATCCAGAGAAGTGTGTCTGTTTGGGGTGACACAGGGTCATTTTTTAGGATATGTGGTTACTGAGCAAGGTATAAAGGCTAATCCTATTAAGATTGAGTCTATTCAGCAGATGCAACCACCAAAAAATTTAAAGGAGGTACCAAGGTTATTGGGTAGGATTACTGCCCTGTCCAGATTCATATCTCGATCGACGAATAGGAGCCTCCCTTTCTTTAAGATATTAAAGAGGGTTGCGCGGTTCCAGTGGGATGAACATTGTGATAAAACCTTCCAATCTCTGAAGGAATATTTAGTGGAACCACCTTTTTTAGCTAAGCCTCAGCCAGGAGAGGTGTTGTGGGTGTATCTGGCTCTTTCAGAGGTTGCTATAAGTTCAGTATTTGCTCGAGAGGACAAGGGGCAGCAACATCCAATCTATTATATTAGTTATCTGTTAAAGGGGGTTGAGGTTTGCTATACTAATTTAGAGAAATTGACCTGGGGTCTGGTTCTGACTGATCGAAGGTTGTGACTCTATTTTTTATCTCATCCTTTAGTGGTACTCACTAATACTCCTTTGGGAAGAATACTTACACATCCAGAAGCTACGGGTAAGCTTATTAAGTGGGCTACGGAGCTCAGTGAGTATGACATTACATATCAGCCTCATACCTCTATCAAAGCGCAGGCCTTGGTTGACTTCTTAGTGGAAATTGTACATAAGGAAGAAAGTGAGCCGTGGAGGATATATGCAGATGGATCTTCTAAAAAAGAGGGTTGCGAGGTAAAAGTAATTTTGATTTCATCACAGGGGGAAGAAGTTAAGCTAGCAGTTAGATTACATTTTAGAGCCTCCAATAATGAGGTTGAATATGAGGCTTTGTTGATAGCTTTGCAAGCTGCTAGAAATGTAGGAGCAGAGCGGGTAATGGTACATATGGACTCTCAGTTAGTGGTACATCAAACTGTGGGAGGATTTGAAGTTAAGGATGATAAATGACAAAAATATTGTGAGTTGGTAGAAAAGGCTACGGGAGACTTTTCGGAGGTATTGATAAAGAAAATAACAAGGGTAGAAAATCAGAAAGCTGATGAGCTAGCTCAGTTGGCTTGCTTGCTAGGGAATTGGGATGCTCGTGATATAATTGCACAGATCGAGCTATTGCCGCAGAATGAAGGGGCAAGAGAGGTGATTGAGGATGATTGGAGGATAGAGTTAATTTCATTTTTTACGGATAAAAAGGTGCCAAATGACCCTATAAAGGCGCGGCAATTTAAGCAGCAAGTTAGTTGTTTCTGCATGATGAAGGGAATTTTGTATAAAAGAACTTGTGTTGGGCCTCTATTACGGTGTTTGGGGAAAACAGAAGCAGATTATGTATTGAAGGCGGTTCATGAAGGGGCCTGTGGCAGTCATATAGGGGGGCGGGCATTAGCTCAAAAGATGTTATTAGCTGGGTATTTTTGGCCTACCCTGATGAGAGACTCTATACAGTTAGTACGATAGTGTGAGAGCTATCAGAAACATCATAATTGGTAGCATCAGCCAACTGAATGTATGAAGGCAGTAGTAGCGGCTTGTCCTTTTGATCAATGGGGTATGGATATAGTAGGATCTTTTTCGGTCGGGACTGCTCAGAAGAAGTTTTTGTTAGTAGCTATAGATTATTTTTCTAAGTGGGTGGAAGCTGAGCCTTTGGGTCGTATCACTGAGCAGATGATATTAAAGTTCTTATGAAAAAATATTGTATGTCGCTTTGGTATCCCTAGGAGGTTAGTATCCGATAATGGGCGACAGTTTCAGGTAAAGAAGTTAGCAAAATGGTGCCAATTCAAAATTGAACAAGTATTCACATCTGTGGCATATCCTCAGAGTAATGGGCAAGTTGGGGTGACTAATAGAGAATTTGTGTATGGATTAAAAATCAAGTTGGAGCATGTTGGAGGAAGCTGGGTGGAAGAATTGCCTAGCGTTTTATGGTCTTTTTGAACTACTGCCAGGAGAGCCACAGGAGCCACTCCATTCAGTATTTTTGGGTTTTCGACACCGCGGTGAGTATGTGTTCGAACATGTTTCGTAAATATGTGCGCAGCGGAAGAAATAAAAAGTAATAAATCTAATTTATTACATCACACATACCACACACATGCATAGTACAATATGTTATTCAAATTGTAGTTTGAAAATTTTGCAATACGTAAAAGAACAATGTAGCGAAAGACATCACACGAGCGACCTCGCTAGAATCGCTTCTAGGTGCGACATCCATCGCCTCGATGACTTCAGAAAGTCACGACTTCACGTCACGAGCCTCATCTTGCCACGTAGCCTCGTCGTCGATGATGATCGAGAGAAGTGTTGGGAGTATGAGGAATACAATCAAAGTCCCACATTGGTAAGACATGGAAAAGATCATGTGCTTATAAGAAAAAAGATATCTCCATTGGTATCTCCCTTGGTAAAGCCAAAAACAAAACCATGAGGGCTTGGGCCCCAAAGTGACAATATCATACCATTGTGGAGATATATGTGGATCTTATGCACTAACACTAACATGGTCATGTCAAGCCATGAACCTCAAGGAAGTTGAGCTCCCACGTCCGGATCAAGAGAACCGCACATCGGAAGGAAGTCTAGTTGGGTCGGGGACCGAACAACCGGGAAGTCCTCGTGGGTCAAGATCGGACATCAAGCGAGAAAATCCTTCGAGGAGGGATAGGCTTGAGGGGGCCCAATGTGGTCCTGCGGAGATTGTTGGGAGTATGAGGAATACAATCAAAGTCCCACATTGGTAAGACATGGAAAAGATCATGTGCTTATAAGAAAAAAGATATCTCCATTGGTATGAGGCCTTTTGGGTAAAGCCCAAAAACAAAACCATGAGGGCTTGGGCCCAAAGTGGACAATATCATACCATTGTGGAGATATGTGGATCTTATATGCACTAACAAGAAGATCACAATCCGAATCAAAATTCGGATTCAAAACGAGTCCTCAAAAACTAGCTTCTCCAGAGAGGTATTCGCCAACCGTTTTTAATCTTTTCCTTGGAGGATCATCGAGATCGAATCCCGACAAGGTCGAAGCTCCGGGCCAACGCGTCCAAACGCGCCCGACATAAGTAAACAATGCTAGACAGCTTTGGTGGATAGAAATACTAGCCGATAGCGAAGCTAGACGCTCACCTTTGTCACCGGAGCCAAGGAAGATCACCATCCGCAGACGCACGCGGCAGCGAGAGGAGGAGGACGCAGATGCCGACATGCGCGGTGGGCTTTGGGCGGTGGTGAAGGAGTTGGCGCCGGCTACACAAGGGGGAAGGAGGGGCGGCAACTTTAGGGTTAGGGCTCTCATTAAACCCTTGAGCCCTATTTTATAGAGAAAAAATTCTTCTAATGGTTATTGGTTCATAACAAAAACCTGTTAACCCGCTCCATTAATTTAAGTTAAAATAAACCAAACCGATTTGGTCTATTTTAAGTTAAAATGAACCGAACCAACTTTTGGTTCATTCGTTTAAAACAAACCAAACCCCTTTGATTTATTCTCCACCATTGGATTAAAACCAAACCAATTTGGTTCATCCATCATGTCTTCATAAGAAATGACCCATCCACGCTTCCATTGCGACTGAAACGATTTCATGCTCTCTCCTTGTTTGGTCCAACCAAACCTAGTTTTTCTCGGTCTGAGAATCTCATTCTCAAGCTCGTTTTAAATCCTTTGGATTACGCTCGTTGTGCGTGTGACCAAATAGGTTCTTGGTTTATGTTGGCGGTCTATAATTAACCATTAATTATAGAACGATCATGAACGACTCCTAATAGTACATCATGATCCCAAATCAACCGAAAAGATCAACGGTTGATCCAGAACTATTTCTGAAACCCTTCAGCAGCTACAATGAATCGTGCCCCATTCCTTTCACTCATCTTATACCCACTTGGTTCAGGACATGGTCTATAGTGTTAGTCCCCACTAGGTTACACACTCTTGCCAAGTATCATTTTCGTCCCTCGATTCTAGTTACTGCACATGTATCCAAGAGTACCTTACTCTAAACATGTAATGCTTTGGCCAAAGACCTTAGTAACAATCCGACGAGAGGCCATGGATATACATCTCCACGCAAGGAGTGGTGAATCCTTTATAGGCTATTCAAACACCTTCGATCACTTTGACTTATACCCAATCATCCCGGGTCCACATCTCCTCAGAGATGCTTGCTTAAGATGTCAAAGCATAAGTCTTCATGATCAAGATGACTTGAATACCGCAAGTCAAAGGAACATCGCACTTAAGCTGCAGTAAGAACTTCATTGATATATCTATATATGCAGAGAACCATATGAAATCTTACAGATGGTCACTCCAATGAACTAGTTACTATAACTAGCATCCACGATTAACTCCGGACATCACAATGTCTCCAGCCAGTGAGAATCAGCTGCTTGGATACACCAAGGAGTATACCTCATGCTAGTCTCGACAGAATTGATGGTGTCCAAATCCATCGATTCATCGACTAGGGATAATTCCAATACATCACAATTACAAATGTAGAGATACTTACTAGTTGTGAT
Source organism: Wurfbainia villosa (assembly GCA_025175895.1). NCBI lineage: Eukaryota > Viridiplantae > Streptophyta > Magnoliopsida > Zingiberales > Zingiberaceae > Wurfbainia > Wurfbainia villosa. The sequence goes on along the minus strand of CM046008.1, from coordinate 28,420,172 downwards.
CCAATCACAAATTCTCTCATGTTGTGAATCGTATTGCAGACATTCAGTAAATGAGTTTTAGATCCAATCAAATACATGAAAACATATATACTCAAATAGTGAATCTTCATTTATCAAATAAATGGTACAACCATAAGGCGATTGCCTTAGGACACCTCTCATATATTACTAACAAACTCCCACTTAGCCTAATGTCAATCGCTACGGTATCTAATACCATAAGCTCTAACATGACCCTCAAACTTACTTTGAGGTAATGCCTTAGTTAAAGGATCCGTTAAGTTCCTTTCAGTGGGAATCTTCTCGATTTGTAATTCCTTCCTACTTATGATCTCCCTGATCAAATGATAGCAGTGAAGCACATGTTTGGATCATTGATGAGACCACATCAAGTTCAGAGATGAACTTCTTGATCCAAACCGCTTCCTTTGCTGCTTCCAAAGATGCAATGTATTCTACCTTAGTGGCAGAATCCGCTATAGTGTCAAGCTTGGAACCTTTCCAACTTATTGCGCCTCCATTCCAGGTGAATACATACCCAGACTGAGACTTGGAATCTTCCTTATCTGTCTGGAAGCTGGCATCCGTATACCCATGTATCACCATGTACCCTTCTCCATATATTAGGAATGCATCCTTAGTTCTTCTCAAGTACTTAAGGATCGTCTTAACAGCCACCCAATGATCCATTCCTAGATCAAACTAGTATCTGCTCATGACACTCAGAGCATACGATACATCGGGTCTCGTACATAACATAGCATACATGATAGATCCTATTGCGGATGCATAGGGAATCTTACTCATGCAAATCCTCTCGTTTTCTGTGCGCGGACACATAGACTTCGAAAGGTATATCCCATGCATGATGGGAAGGAAACCTTTCTTGGATTCCAACATGCTAAACCTCTTTAGCACTCGGTCTATATATGTAGGGAAATCTCGTATGCCAAATGGCATATGCGCAACGGAAAATAGGATCCCTTCCAAGTGATCCATGCGAAAGCAAACTCGTATAAAATAAATTTCTCTAAACCAAACCTATCTTATAGGAGAGGATTACCTTTGTTGCGTGCCCTTGTTAATCCCGCTTTTCCTTTCGGTTTGTTGGATCTTTAGCACGTTCAAGTGTCCGTGCCTCTATACGTATCCACACGAGCACGCTCTTGTCTCACAAAAGGAAAACTAGAGGAGCTCTCCTTTACTTCTTGCTAGAGAAGTCCCTAAAGGAGAGGAAGAGAGGGAAAAGGAGAAAGGAAGAAGAAGACTCCTCTTCTTGCTAGCCTACACTCACAAACCCACACAACCAAAGCTTCCACCAAGCTCTCTCACAACCACAACACCAAAAACTCACTATGGCCGGCCACTCCATGGAGCCTTTTATAGGGTTGGAAAAACCCTTCCACCTCCTTCACATTCAATGCAATCCATTGCATTGAGACACACTCAAAAAGGAGTTGGCTTCCTTGTTTGGCCGGCCACTGAAGGAGACAAAACCATTTTGTTTCCTTCCACCTTATCTAGCTTAGGTGGATGCTTAGGTGGCATGCTTATGTGGCATGCTTATGTGGCATTCTTATGTGGCATTCATGCATGTTGAATTAATCTTATTAATTCAATTAAGCTTATGTTATCATATTGAATTAATCTTATTAATTCAATTAAGCTTATGTTATCATATTGAATTAATCTTATTAAATCAATAAGGTAACATATTGAATTAATCTCATTAAATCAATTAGCTAAAATTCTCATTAAGCTTAAAGTCCAAAAACCATTTTGTACTTAAGCTTATTCCCATATTATTCTAGTCAAACTAGAATACTCTAATTCCTCTAATTATCATGCTCTTTGTGTGACCTATAGGCTCTCATAACGTTGGCGGTGGATCTAAACTCTTTTAGATACACAAGCAATGAGCGACATCTAGCAATGCATCATTGCTACCCAAATTCTGAGATAAGTCAAGATCCGACTAACCTTTCCGTGACTACTATAATATATGACCGTGTCCTTCTATCCTTGATATCAGTTGATCAATGAGGCATAGACCGTGTCATCCTCGATCAATCTATGTGTTTCTTGATCCCTGAGTAAACTAACTCAAACAAATGAGCTCAATATCTCATATTGACTCATTCGAGCATGGCCATGCGTTTTAGTAGTTCTACTCAATCAAGGGGCCCACCGATATCACTCCCGTCATATGGAAGGGACAGATCCCATCTACATCACTCACATCCCTCCGCATAATTTGTTACATACCCAGTAATCGCCTTTATGGTCCACCCTATTACGGGTGACGTTTGACGATACCAAAGTACATAACTCCTTATGTAGGGAACCGTAGTGACTTCAGGTCTAAGGACTATTCATACCAATAGTCACATGAGAAAGTTTATGACACTCATATAACGATCCATGAAACTTTCTCATGGCGTGATTCGGTATATATTCTCAATATATACCCATGTGTCAACTTGATATCATATATCCATGACTTGTGAGATCAAGTCATCAATTGACCTACATGCTAGTCTTTATGTATTAATATTGCCCTTGCATATTAATACTGACTAGGAACATTTAGGAAAGTGTTCTCTCTGACCTCTCATAATCAATTCGCCAATTGATGTGTAGATAAGAACCTACTTTTCTAGGGCATTATTATATTTAAATTAGTAGCACAAGCAAGATGTAAATATAATAACCAATCCTTTGCCTTTATAGAATATGATACAAAATGTTCCCTATTCAACCATCACATGATTGGTTCTAGGGCTATAACTAACAATCTCCCACTAGCACTAGTACCAATCACTATGATATCTAATACCTAGTGACCTAGTGTGACCATCATGCTTCCTCTGTACTGCCTTGGTCAATGGATCTGCGATGTTAGCTTACTCGTACTCTGCATATCCTCACATCTCCTCTATCGATGATCTCTCGAATGAGATGGAAGCGCAGATATGTGTTTGGTCCGATGTGATCGAGGTTCCTTAGCACGTGCAATAGCCCCATTGTTGTCACAATAGAGGTCTATTGGATCTGCAATGCTAGGAACTACCCCAAGTTCATTGATGAACTTGCGAATAGCCAGACCTCCTTTCTTTGCATCGGATCTGCAATATACTCGCATTGTAGAATCGGCAATCGTGTCTGCTTGAACTCTTCCACCACGGCTCCACCATTCGGGCAAAACACGTACCGATTGCGATCTATAGTCATCCTTATGCTTTGGAAGCTTGCATCACGTAACCCTTCTGATTAGCTCCTCATTGCCTCGAATATCGTGAAATATTCTTTCGTTCTTCGTAAGTACTTAAGAATATTTTTGGCTATCCGATGACTTTCACTGGATCGGTATCTACTCGTCATGCTCAAAGCATACGAGGCGTCGGAGCAGTACAAAGCATGGCGTACATGATAGACCCTATAGGCGATGCATAAGGGATCTTATCCATGCGATCTCTCTCCTCCTTAGAAGAGGGACATTGAGTCTTGAAGACTCACACCATGTGATAAAGCGAAACCCTTTCTTAGAATTTTGCATAGCAAAGCGATCTAGCACTTTATCAATGTATGTACTCGACTTAGGCCAAGTAATCTTCTAGATCTATCTCTATAGATCTTGATGCCTAGAATATAGGCGGCTTCACCTAAGTCCTTCATCGAGAAACAATTCCCTAACCACATCTTCACATTTGGGTGAGGGAATATCATTTCCGATGAGAAGTATGTCATCTACATACAAGACAAGAAATACAACTGCTCCCACTATTTCTCTTGTAGACACAAGGCTCATCTTCATTCTTGATGAAACCAAACTCTTTGATTGCATCATCGAATCGAAGATTCCACGAGAGGCTTGCTTTAGTCCATAAATGGACCTTTGCGGTTTGCATACCTTTCGGGATGCTTTGGATCTTCAAAACCCTCAGTTGTGTCATGTACACATTCTCGAGTAGCTTTCCATTCGTAAAAGCGGTTTTGACATCCATCCGCCAGATCTCATAATCATGGTAGGTCATAATAGCAAGTATGATCCGAATGGATTTAAGCATCGCGAATCGTGAAAAGGTTTCTTCATAGTCAATACCATGAATTTGTTTGAATCCTTTAGCCACCAATCTACCTTTATAGGTATGCTTATTACCATCCATGTCAGTCTTTACTTTAAAGACCCACTTACACCCAATGGGTTTTACCCCTTGGTGGATCAACCAAAGTCCATACTTGGTTAGTGTACATGGATTCCATTTGGATCTCATGGCCTCTAGCCATTTCTCGAATCTGGGCTCATCATAGCTTCTTTATAGGATGTAGGCTCGTCAAGATTGATAAGCAATACATCACCGTTGTCACCAAGAGAAAAGAATATCTCGGGTTGACGACGGATCCTATTAGATCTGAAGAGGTTGGTCTACTTGAGCAGTGTTTGCTCCACAACTCTTTGGGCAACAAATTCCTCATCCACAACACTTTGTGGTGCTGTTCATTTTCCATCGGCCTTAGTGTTATCATCATCTTGAACTTCTTCAAGATGAATTTTACTCCACTAGTATTTCTAGAAATAAATTCTCTTTCTAGAAAGACGGCATTTCGCAACAAACACCTTGCCAAGTGTGGGATTGTAAAGTAATATCCCTTAGTTTCCTTGGGATATCCTACAAAATAACACTTATCGATTTGGGTCCTAGTTTATCGAGACTTGACGTCTAACGTAAAGCTTCACAACCCCAAATCTTTATAAAAGACATTTTGGGACTCTTCCGGTCCATATCGTATATGGTGTCTTTTCTCTGACTTTTTGATGGAACGCGATTAAGTGTGAAAGCGGTGTCTCTAGAGCTAAACCCCAAAAGGAAGTAGGTAGATCAGTCTGGCTCATCATTGATCGTACCATATCTAATAGAGTACGATTTCTCCTCTCAGATACACCATTCCATTGTGGTGTTCCAGGTGGAGTGAGTTGGGATATTATCCCACACTTAGGCAGTGATCACGAAACTCTTGACTAAGGTATTCACCACCTCGATCGATCGAAGTAGCTTAATCGCTTACCAAGTTGGTTTTGTACTTCATTCTTGAATTCTTTGAACTTTTCAAAGGATTCGACTTATGTCTCATCAAATATAAGTAGCCAAATCTACTCATATCATCAGTGAAAGTAATAAAGTACTTATAGCCTCCTCTGGCTTCGACATTGAAAGGGCCACATACATCAGTATGTATGAGTCCTAACAAATCCGTCGCTCTCTCGCCATGTCCACTAAATGGAGTTTTAGTCATCTTTCCTAAAAGACAAGACTACGCATACCTCATATGATTCAAAATCAAATGAGTCCAATAATCCATCTTTATGGAGTTGGGATATCGTTTTTCATTTATGTGACCTAGGCGATGCGTGCGAAGATATGTCCGGTTCAAATCATTCGATTTGAACCGTTTTATTTACGTTATAAATTGGGTTATCTAAATCTAGAACATAGAGACCATTCATAAGTGGTGCATTACAATAGAACATTTCATTTAAATAAATGGAACAACATTTGTCCTTTATTATAAAAGAAAAGTTTTTCTTGTCTAAACAAGATACAGAAATTATGTTCTTTGTTAATGCGGGTACATAGAAGCACTCCTCTAGTTCTAAGATAAGCCCAGTGGGCAAAGACAAAGAATATGTTTCTCTGACTCACGGCAACTTTTGCGCCATTGCCTACGTAGGTCCACTTCACCCTTTGCCATTATTCTACTATTTCTCGGTCCTGCACATTAGTACAAATGTGAGATGCACATCCAGGTATCTAATACCCATGTAGAAGAAATAGATAGATTAACTTCTATAGCGTGTATACACGAGGCGAAGTCCCACTTCTCTTGTTCTTTACTTCCTCGAGAGTAGACTTTGCGGTTAAAGCTTCCCGGTGTCGATCTCACGCAATGAGCAGTCCTTCCTTAGGTACTTTACCTTTACCCTTTGAAGTGGATGAATTGGCCTTGCCTTTGGCTTAGGTCTTACCCTTGCCTTTGCGCTTACCTTTGTCCTTCTTGACCATTAGTACATTACTAACTTTCTTCTTGAGATTTGGTTCGTGATTCTTAACATCTTTGAGAATCTCGAGCAAAGGTTTATCAATTTCATTCATGTTATAATTCATGACGAATTGATTGTATGCTTAAACGCGATTGCGGGATAACATCGGTTGCGATTCTTGGCTCGATGGAAAACCTAGTCTTTGAGTTCTCAAGCGTACCCAATCATTTTAGTCGTGAGTTCCTACAGTGTTCCTTCTTGCATCTTGCATGCAAAAAGAGCCTTAGACACTTCAAAGCGCTCGTGCCTAGCTTGTCCTTGATATAGTTGTTTCAAATGCTCAACCATATCATAGGCATCCATGTTCTCATGTTGCTTGAGCTCGAGTTCATGGTGGCAAGCATAAGACATGACACATCTAATCACGTCATCTTGATGCTTCTTATAAGCATCCTTTTGACCTGAGTGGCGTAGGCGGTATTTGAGGGTAGGCTGCTCTAGGACATATAGTTTGCGTTCTTGCTTGAGGATAATCCTCAAGTTCCTATACCGATCAGAAAGTTTGCTCCATTGAGCTTGTCCTTCTCAGGACGGATCGCAGGATTGAGGGTGTGTCAGTGTTAGATGACATGGTGATCTACAACATTAAAATGCAAAGTTAAGTATCATACCTAAATCATTTAATTAGGCCTTTAATTAAATGGGGCTCCCACTAAATTCTCATAGCTACTATTTAGCTATAAATTTATATGGGATAAAGATCCACATCGTAGTGCGTCTTGAGTTAGCTTTGGCTAATCGCCCAAGGCGTAGTATAGTCAGTAGGCAATCTTTTGCCAATTACATCTGATGTAACTCTTTAATAGCTTTGGTTAAGTTTTAGATTAGTTTAGTGTTTATTCTAAACCCGGCTTCGGTAAGCGAGCCGAGGGCCTTCTTGGATATCAGACAGCGACCACTTCTAAGACAAAGTGATGTTAGGAAATCACACAAAACTAATGTTAACACTTATGTTCAAAGCTAATATATGCCTCTACTTTCTTAACCAATTAAGAAAACACTTAATTAAGTCTTAACCAAGGCGATAGCGGGACATCACGATTGTCCACTCGCACCCCTCCAAGATAAAATGCATTGCTTTGCTTTGTAGCAAACCCAATAACAAATGATCGAGGAGTAGTGAGTACCAACTTTGGTAGGCATATCGTTTAGACTTATTAAGAAATAAACATGTATCATATACATATTAGCATACATCACATATAAGCTAAACTAATCATGCATCACATACAAGCTAAACTAACATGCATCACATACATATTAAACTAACGTGTCATGGTTATGGCCCTTATTCTACAATCTTCTCAAGCCAATGAAAAGATTGATTGGTCAACCTAGGGATAGCATCTTCTCCTAAGTGCTTCCTTTTGGTTGTCTTGTGTGTTGACTTCCTCCTTGTAACCTCATCTTCCAATGGACCCTCCATCCTTGTTTTGTACATTACAAAAGAAATACTCGAGTTACATTAGAGTCTAAAACTAATTTTACAACAAGAATATTAGGAGAAGGCACGACGTATTAAAATTACAACACACAATCACAAACTTTTTGGGACTAGGCCATAACCATGCACCATGTCATTTTAACTTTTAAAAGACATTGGATATTTTATTATGTTTGAAAATTTGCTAATGCAATTATCAACTCATAATAAAATTTATCCTACTTCTATATCACATATAAAATAGAAAACCTATTTTATCGATCTTTACTTAAGTAGCTCGATACCTTTGTAGGAATCTCGTATGCCAATGGCATATCTTGAAATAGGATCCTTCGTGATCCATGCAGCAAACTCGTATAAAATAAATTTCTCTAAACCAAACCTATCTTATAGGAGAGTTCTACCTTTGTTGCGTGCCCTTTGCAATCCCGCTTTTCCTTTCGGTTTGTTGGATCTTTAGCACGTTCAAGTGTCAGGTGCCTCTATCGTATCCACACGAGCAGCTCTTGTCTCACAAAGGAAAACTAGAAGAGCTCTCCTTTACTTCTTGCTAGAGAAGTCCTAAAGGAGAGAAGAGAGGGAAAAGAGAAAGGAAGAAGAAGACTCCTCTTCTTGCTAGCCTACACTCACAAAGCCACACAACCAAAGCTTCACCAAGCTTCTCCACCAGCTCTCTCACAACCACACCACAAACAAACTTTGTGTTGGAAAAACCCTTTCACCTCCTTCACATTCAATGCAATCCATTGCATTGAGACACCTCAAATCCTTGTTTGGCGGCCATAAGACAAAACCATTTTGTTTCCTTCCACCTTAACTAAGCTTAGGTGGATGCTTAGGTGGCATGCTTATGTGGCATGCTTATGTGGCATTCTTATGTGGCATTCATGCATGTTGAATTAATCTTATTAATTCAATTAAGCTTATGTTATCATATTGAATTAATCTTATTAATTCAATTAAGCTTATGTTATCATATTGAATTAATCTTATTAAATCAATAAGGTAACATATTGAATTAATCTCATTAAATCAATTAGCTAAAATTCTCATTAAGATTAAAGTCCAAAAACCATTTTGTACTTAAGCTTATTCCCATATTATTCTAGTCAAACTAGAATACTCTAATTCCTCTAATTATCATGCTCTTTGTGTGTGACCCTATAGGCTCTCATAACGTTGGCAGTGGATCTAAACTCTTTTAGATACACAAGCAATGAGCGGCATCTAGCAATACATCATTGCTACCCAAGTTCTGAGATAAGTCAAGATCCAGGCTAACCTTTTCGTGACTACTATAATATATGACCGTGTCCTTCTATCCTTGATATCAGATTGATCAATGAGGCATAGACCGTGTCATCCTCGATCAATCTATGTGTTTCTTGATCCCTGAGTAAACTAACTCCAACAAATGAGCTCAATATCTCATATTGACTCATTCGAGCATGGCCATGCGTTTTAGTAGTTCTACTCAATCAAGGGGCCCACCGATATCACTCCCGTCATATGGAAGGGACAGATCCCATCTACATCACTCACATCTCTCCGCATAATTTGTTACATACCCAGTAATCGCCTTTATGGTCCACCCTGTTACGGGTGACGTTTGACGATACCAAAGTACATAACTCCTTATGTAGGGAACCGTAGTGACTTCAGGTCTAAGGACTATTCATACCAATAGTCACATGAGAAAGTTTATGACACTCATATAACGATCCATGAAACTTTCTCATGGCGGGTCAGTTCAGTATATATTCTCCAATATATATCCATGTGTCAACTTGATATCATATATCCATGACTTGTGAGATCAAGTCATCAATTGACCTACATGCTAGTCTTTATGTATTAATATTGCCCTTGCATATTAATACTCGACTAGGAACATTTAGGAAAGTGTTCTCTACAGCCTCTCATAATCAATTCTGCCAATTGATGTGCTGTAGATAAGAACCTACTTTTCTAGGGCATTATTATATTTAAATTAGCTGGCACAAGCAAGATGTAAATATAATAACCAATCCTTTGCCTTTATAGAATATGATACAAAATGTTCCCTATTCAACCATCACATGATTGGTTCTAGGGCTATAACTAACAATATATGTAGACTACGAAAGACCAAGCAACCATTTCGATCTATCCCTATAGATCTTAATTCAGAGGATGTATGTTGCTTCTCCTAGGTCTTTCATGGAGAATGTCTTGGACAACCAAATTTTAACTGACTGTAAGACAGAAACATTGTTTCCTATAAGTAATATGTCATCGACATACAATACTAGGAATATGACTGTACTCCCACTAACCTTCTTGTACACACAAGGTTCGTCCGAATTTTGTGAGAAATCAAACTTTTTGATTGTCTCATCAAAATGGATATTCCAGCTCATGGATGCTTGCTTCAGTCCATATATGGACCATTACAATTTGCATACCTTGGTTTTATCAACCGATGTGAAACCCTCAGGCTGTATCATATACACATCCTCGAGTATATTTCCATTAAGGAAAGTTGTTTTCACATCCATTTGCCATATCTCATAATCATAATGAGCCGCTATGGCCAGGAGCATCCGAATGGATTTAAGCATAGCTACAGGTGAATAGGTTTCATCATAATCAACACATTGCTTTTGACGATATCCTTTCGCCACCAATCTAGCCTTATAGGTAATCACATTACCATCAATGTCATTTTCCTTCTTGAAAACCCACTTTCACCCTATAGGCTTTATGCCTTCAGGTGGGTCAACTACGTTCCAAACTTGGTTTTCATATATGGAATCCATTTATGACTTCATGGCTTCAAGCCACTTATCCCTTTCTGAATTTTTTAGAACTTCTTCATAACTGGTAGGCTCCTCATCATCAATGAGTAACACATCATTCGATTCACTTACGAGAAATCCATATCTCTCAGGAATATTACGTGTTCTACCAGATCTACAAAGATGTGGTGTCTCAATAGGTCCAGCCGATGGCTCATCAGGATGAGTTATTGGCTGTGGTGCTTCACCAGGTCTCATCAATGTCTATTTGAGTCTCTCGAGCCTCCTCAAGCTCAATGACACTCCCACTATTTTCTTGCAAGAGAAACTCTTTCTCTAGAAACACAGCATGCCTTGAAACAAACACCTTTTGTTCCATAGGATGATAGAATTGGTAACCCCTTATTTCCTTAGGGTATCCAATAAATAGACATTTATCAGACTTAGCATCCAATTTGTTTGATACAGTCCGCTTTACATAAGCAGGACAATCCCATATCTTCAAGTAAGATACATGAGGTTTCTTACTATTCCATATCTCATATGAAGTAGTAAAGACTACCTTGGTTGGCATTTTGTTTAACAAGTAAACAACTGTCTGAAGTGCATAGCCCCAAAAGGACTTGGGAAGATTCACATGATTCATCATTGACCTGACCATGTCCAACAAGGTTCGATTACGCCTCTCAGATACACCATTATGCTGTGGTGTATATGGCGGAGTCCATTGAGACAATATACCATTGTCTCTTAGATAATCTAGAAACTCTTGACTTAAGTATTCACCACCTCGATCCGATCAAAGTATTTTAATACTCTTGTCATGTTGTTTCTCTACTTCATTTTTGAATTCTTTGAACCTTTCAAAGGCTTCAGACTTGTGTTTCATCAAGAACACATACCCAAACTATGAGTGATCATCGGTGAAGGTAATGAAGTAGCTATAACCTCTTAGAGCTTGAGTTGACATAGGTCCACATACATCAGTATGTATTAGACCAAGCAACTCCCCACCCGTTCACCTTTTTCTGTAAAAGGTAACTTGGTCATCTTGCCTTTTAAGCATGATTCGCATGTATCGTATGAATCTAATTCAAGCGATTCCAGAATTCCATATCGGTGTAATTCGGACATGCGTTTCTTGCTTGCATGGCCAAGATGAAAATGCCACATGTAGGAGTCTAATTGATTATCCTTTTGAGCACGCTTGTTGCTCGCTTCGATATTGAAAATGTCACTGGATATGTCCAACGTATAAACACCATTGCTTAAAGTTCTAGTCCTATAAAGAACACCATTCAAGGTTATATAACAATAATTGTTACTAAACGTTAAATGGTAACCATTTCTATTTAAACAAGAAATAAAAATGATGTTCTTTATCAACAAAGGAACATAAAAGCAATTGTCCAGTTCTAAGACAAGTCCTGCAGGGAGTCTTAACAAATACGTTCCATTGGCGAGTGCAACAACCTTTGCTCCATTCCCAACACATAAATTTGACTCTCCCTTGATGAGTCTTCTTCTATTCCTTAGCGCATGTATGTTATTACATATATGTGAACCACACCTGGTATCCAATACCCAAGTGTTTAAGGAAATAGAATGACAATTAATAACAAAGATATATGAAGAAGATGAGGGCATCTGATGCCTTATTCTTCTTCACGGACTCAAGATAAATCTTGCAGTTTCTTCACCAATGGCCCTCCTTGCCATAATGATGGCAAATGTCCTTTTGAGTTGGTTCTGCCTATTTTGCCTTTTTCATCTTTCTCTTATACTGTTCCTTTGACTTCCTCTTAGAACCTTTCTTTGAGGAATCAACTAACAACACCGTCCCCTGCTCATGCTTCTCAGAAGGCTCCACAGTCTTCAGCATGTTGAGCAGTACCACATATGAACCTTCTTGCATCTCAGAGGTGAAAAGGAGCTTGGAGACTTCGAACCTTTCGAATCTCTCTTGCTCATCAAACAACTCATGAAGATGAAAGACTATGGCATGAGCATCTATATGCTCATGTTGCTTCTGCAGCTCGGGTACCATCGCGACTAGCATGATGCAACTCATCATTTCAAAATCAGTCACATGTTTCTGATAGGCTAACAATTAGTCCAGAGTTGCATTGTCACTAGGACGGGCGGGAAGAGGCGCTTCGAGGACATTCACAAGCTTTTCAACCTTGAGAACAATTCTCAGGTTGAATCCAAAAGCCAATCCAAGAAGTTCGACCCAGTCAATTTATTTGAATCCAAGATAGAGTGTAAATTCAAAGACATCATGATCAATCAATTATCCTAGAAATACAAATCGAGCATATATGAGAAAGATGATTTAAAATGCATCACCATACATTCATAAATCCCATTCATTTTTCGAATTTCAAAAACCCCAAAATCACTTCAGGAGATCGTAGGTCCATCTCCGAATGGGCTGATATCCAACATAGATATGAACAACCTTGGAGAGAGTCCAACAAGCCATTCATAGCTACGATGGTAGGTATCAAATATACCAATTGCATATCATATATATGCAACTATCACAATGTGCTATCAACTAATTGAATGTTCACACATACATCGGGTTGTTAACTCATTAACAAGTATGCATCATATGCATAGCACCCAACTTCACCTCCCTTCACATCGACCTTGGAGAGAGTCCAACAAGCTAATGCTCCAGGTTAAAGCCAACCCATTAATCGAAAAATAGTTTTAATATGGTTAGAGTACATTCAACCAATTAGCCCGGCTTGGAGAGAGTCCAACAACCAAAGCTAACGATTAACTTCTGACTCTTACCATATTAATATTAAACTATTCCATGGTTTGAACATGTTCGGGTTCGAGCCGGGCTTGGAGAGAGTCCAACAACCCAAACAAGAAACAGAACTCTGGTTCTAACCATATTAATGGAAGGTGTAGGCTTTAATATTGAGTAAGGGGTTTTTATGTCTCATCCTCTTTGCATGCAAATAACTATTATCTACATGACATGACATACATGACATACATCTACATGTTACGACACACATGACATAATCATATGCATCTAATGCAATTACATGACATACAATTATGACATGTACTAAATTTCCTTATATGTCATAACTATTTATGAAAATAAAATATGTTTGAGATTTGATTCTTCAAATCAAATCATGATTAAATTAGGAAATAAATTTCCAAATCTAATCACATATTTTATTTATGGAAAGTGTTGATTAAGGAAAGTCAAATTTAATTTAGAAAACAAATTTCCTAAATTGTCAAAACTATTTATGGAAATAAAATATATTTAAGATTTGATTCCCAAATCAAATCATGATTAAATTAGGAAACAAATTTCCAAATCTAATCAAATATTTTATTTATGGAAAATGTTAATTTCCATAAATACTTCTAACTTTTCAAAAGTAGAAGATTTCCATAAATACTTCTAGACTTTCCAAAAGTAGAAAATTTCCAGAAATACAATTATGACTATCGCAAAGCAATTTTACGATTATGTTGAAACACAACCTGGGCTCTGATACCATTGTTGGGTTTCCGGCACCGCGACGAGTGTGTTCGAACATGTTTCGTAAACATGTTCGCAATGGAAGAAATTAAAAGCAATAAATCTAATTTATTACATCACACACACCACACACATGCATAGTACAACATGTGTAGACATAACCGTAGTTTCAAATTTTGCAATAAAAAGAAATTATTCTATGTATACCTGACATATCATGTGTAGCGGGAAAGACATCAACCGGAGCGACCCTCGCTAGAAGCGCCTCTATCCATATCCATACCGAGTATCTTCTAGATGCCTTCACAGAGTCACGAGCCTCATCTTCGTATGAGTCACTAGCCTCGTGTCGAAGACGATGTGATCGAGAGAAGATCACAATCCGAATCAAAATTCGGATTCAAAACGAGTCCTCAAAAACTCGCTTCTCCGGAGAGGTATTCGCCAACCGTTTGACGAATCCTTCATCCTCCACCTATGAGGATTACCGAGATCGAATCCCCGGCAAGGAAGCCGCTGTCGGAGCTCCAAACGTCGTCCAAACGATGCTCCGACACGAAGTAAACAAGCTGCCTAGAAAACTGGACAGCTTTGGTGGAGGATTAGCGCCGGCCAAATAAGGAAGCTAGATGCTCACCTTGTCGCCGGAGCCAAGGAAGATCACCGGAGCTCCTCCGGTAGTAGCTCGATGCTGGCAAGAGGGGAGGACGGCAGCTACTGGACACCGACAAGAGGGGGTTGGGTGGTGGTGGGCGGCGGCAAGGAGTTGGCGCCGACTACACAAGGAGAAGGAGGGGCGGCAACTTTAGGGTTAGGGCTCTCATTAAACCCTTGAGCCCTATTTTATAGAGAACAAATTCTCCTAATGGTTATTGGTTCATAACCAAAACCCATTAACCTGCTCCATTAATTTAAGTTAAAATAAACCAAACCGATTTGGTCTATTTTAAGTTAAAACGAACCGAACCAACTTTTGGTTCATTCGTTTAAAACAAACCAAACCCCTTTGATTTATTCTCCACCATTGGATTAGAATCAAACCAATTTGGTTCATCCATCATGTCTTCATAAGACACGACCCATCCACGCTTTCATTGCGACTGAAACGATTTCATGCTCTCTCCTTGTTTGGTCCAACCAAACCTAGTTTCTCTCGGTCTGAGAATCTCATTCTCAAGCTCGTTTTAAATCCTTTGGATTACGCTCATTGTGCGTGTGACCAAATAGGTTCTCGGTTTATGTTGGTCGTCTATAATTAACTATTAATTATTGAACGATCATGAGTGATACCTAGTAGTACATCATGATCCCCAATTAACCGAAAAGATCAACGGTTGATCCAGAACTATTTCTGAAATCCTTCAACAACTACAATGAATCGTGCCCCATTCCTTTCACTCATCTTATACCCACTTGATTCAGGACATAGTCTATAGTGTCAGTCCCCACTAGGTTGACTATGTCACACCTAGCTCAAATATCATTTCCTCATCCTACGGATTCTAGTTACTGCACATGTATCCAAGAGTACCTTACTCTAAACATGTAATGCTTTGGCCAAAGACTTTAGTAACAATTCGACGAGAGGCCATGGGTATACATCTCCTCGCAAGGAGTGGTGAATCCTTTATAGGCTATTCAAACACCTTCGATTACTTCGACTTATACCCAATCATCCCGGGTCCACATCTCCTCAGAGATGCTTACTTAAGATGTCAAAGCATAAGTCTTCATGATCGAGATAACTTGAATACCGCAAGTCAAAGGAACATCGAACTTAAGTTGTAGTAAGAACTTCATTGACATATCTATATATGCAGAGAACCATAAGAAGTCTTACAGCTGGTAACTCCAATGAACTAGTTACCATAACTAGCATCCACGATTAACTCCGGACATCACAATGTCTCTATCCAGTGAGAATCAACTGCTTGGATACACAAAGGAGTATACCTCGTGCTAGTCTCGACAGAATTGATGGTGTCCAAATCCATCAATTCATCGACTAGGGATAATTCCAATGCATCACAATTACACATGTAGAGATACTTACTAGTTGTGATCCAATCACAAATTCTCTCATGCTGTGAATCGTATTGCGGACATTTAGTAAATGAGTTTTAGATCCAATCAAATACATGAAAACATGTATACACAAATAGTGAATCTTCATTTATCAAATAAATGGTACAACCATAAGGCGATTGCCTTAGGTCACCTCTCATATATTACTAACAAGTATGGTATATGAGTCAGAAGTTGTGATACCCGTAGAATTGGGAATAGAATCTGCACGGGTATTAAACTATCTGCCAAACGATAATAGCGCAGTTAGAAGTATGGAATTGGATTTGATTCAAGAAAGGAGGGATATGGCCACATATAATGCTGAAAGGTATAGGTCACAGGTAATGAAATCCTATAATAAAAGGTAATGCCTCATTCTTTTCAGGTGGGAGATTTGGTGCTAAAGAAAGTGCTACCCGAGGGATCCAAGGGCAAGCTGTGACCTAAGTGGGAAGGACCTTTTCAAGTTGAAAGCCGAACGGGAGTAGGGGCCTATTATTTGAAGGATGCTCAAGGAAGATTGTTGCCAAGGCCTTGGAATGTGTATCATTTGCGACCCTATTTTAGTGGATGGGATGTTGTGGAATTTGCATTTTTGATTTTTTGAAAGTAGAGAAAATGTTGTGGACATTTAATTGCTGTATCAGCTAGCTTTATCGGTAACTGTAGGAAAAATGCAATTTTGTTTTTGGAAAAGGATTTCGTGTTATTCGTAAGACCAGAATATCATGTAAATTTTTGAGAGGGTATGCTTATATGGGAAATTCTTGCTGTTATGCGATACATAACACTTAATATAGCAAAAGGAAAATACAGTCTTGCATAAAAAGAAAAATGCTCGAAGCATCTAAGGAAACTAGGGGGAAAGCGAGCCCACAGATGAGTCTTCCCCAGTTATCGCAAGAGTGTTTTCTTCAGAAGTTGGCATGGGATCTGATTGACCTCGCTGTTGCAATATGGGAGGACGCCATAGGCAGTTCCCAAAGGAAGGGAATGGGGAGCGAAAGGGCCCTGTGAAAAGTTGAGGGTGATATGCGGAGGTGGTTGTGGAGCGGGTTGGTGATTCAGTGGAAGTTGTGTCAGAACGGATGAGAATAGGGTGGGAAGGAGAAGCCATGGTAGGAGAAAAGGGTAAAGGAAAAAAGGAAGGGGGAAGATGAAGGAGGGGGATGGGGAGTTGAGGTTTTATAGGATTGGGAGGGAAGGTAAGTGAATCGGAGAGGGTTTCGAAGAGTTATAAATGAAATCGAGGGGGTTGAAAAATTTAAGAAGTTATTAATGGAAATAGTGACATATGGGGAATATAAGTCTCGCGGTTGGTGGGAAGAGAAGGGTTGTTTACGGAAGTATGGGTTTGCAAGGAGTGGCCTGTTGTCTGAAGCAGTAACGATGTTAGTAAGGAAGGGTTGTTTTGGTAATAAAGATTGTTTGAAGAAGCATTCATTTCTCGGGCAGTTTTAATGAGCAGTTATTTTCTGGGAAGTTTATTCCAGTTAGGATATTATTAACTAGAATTTTGAGTATTTTTGCATTTAAAAAGTGATTGGGGAAGATTTGTTAATAAAAATATAGGATGATTCATTGGTGTCCTGGATTCATACAGAAGAAAAATGTTGTAATAGTTTATGACGCAAAGAAATAAAACCAAGTTAAAGGGGTATAAGTCACATTTTATTATCGGGAGGAAAGGGGAAGGATAGTAATTTAGGGGAGTACGATAGATGGTACTGCTCATGTCTAAAAAACTAAGAGAATGCCCGGGAGGAGGATAACCGGTTGCCTTGAATTGTGCAATGCAATCTTGAAAGCTCCATTGTAGGAAAGCAAATCCTTTATCTAGAAATAGATCATTGATAGCAGATGAAGTCCAGAGGGGTTCTTGAGCAGTACTGTTTCTTTCGGAAAGTGGTCAGGATTTCATGATATCCAACGTGTTTTGTAGGAAGGTGGTCTGGAATTGAAGGGCTGATAATTCTGCTCAATTGCCTTGGGATTTTATAAGAGAGGCTTGCAAATCTCTTTCAAATTGATAGTAGGCTTGTTGAAGTGATGATTCTCTTGTGTGACACTCCTGTATTTCCTTTTTAAGAATGTCGGTATATTGAATCCATTGGTTATTTAAATGGCTTATGCTGCTGATGCCCTAGAAAAAGAAAGTATTAGTAGGAAGAAGCGGGAGCTGTAGGAAAGTAATATACTAACCTCGTTAATACTGGAGAGTAGAGAATCTGG
The DNA here is from genome assembly GCA_025175895.1 of Wurfbainia villosa. Lineage (NCBI taxonomy): Eukaryota > Viridiplantae > Streptophyta > Magnoliopsida > Zingiberales > Zingiberaceae > Wurfbainia > Wurfbainia villosa. Next base: position 28,402,029 of record CM046008.1, on the reverse strand, counting down.
GAGATCGGGTATGGAAAAGGAGGAAATAGGTGTCGGAGGAGTTTGGAAAAAAGGAGGAGGCTGAAGAAGTGGTAGTTGATGAGGAGGGGGGACAACATTGTTGGGGGGTAATGGGGAGTTTTTGTTGGTAGCTCGCAATAGGAGAGACTCTGGAATAGGAAATGTAAGTTAAATTTTGCAGATATAAAAATAGCATATAAGAATGTAAAGGTTGGGAGGCTTACCGAGCGTGCCAATCGACTGCAAGGGGTAGCTGTTTCGGATAAGTGACATTGCAGATTTGGTTAAAAGGTGGGTTAAGTCAAATTGCTCCTCTGAGAAGGATAAGGTAATCATTTGATATTCTTCATTGTCTCGATAGGAGCCTAGGGGGGTCGAGGAGGAAGAGTTGTTAACCAGGTGGAGGGGAAGGGAAAAGGGGAAGTGGAGTGCACGAAGAAGTAATGCTCTTTCCAGCCTTTATGGGAGGAGGGGACACCTGTGAGAAATTGGAAGTCTGATCGGGCTTGAAAATAGAATATTCCTATCTCAAATGATTTTATTTGGAAAAAGCAATGGAAAAGGAAGGCTGAGAGAGTAATCGAAAAAAAGGAGCTGGTAAGGTAAAAGCCTAGCATAAATTGAAAAGAATTGGGGCTTAGTTGGTTTAAGGGAATGGAAAAGTATTCTGATATTTCAAGAAGAAAGGGGTGAATGGGAAAGAATAAACCCGCTTCTATTTGCTCCATGAAGAAGGTTTTGATGCATCCAGGAGGGTGATGAGGGCGTTCAGTCGAATTAGCTAAGATAATATGATAATCGAAGGGGAGTTGTAAGTGAGAGGAGAGAGATCGACAATGTTCTCCTATCATTTTGGAGCCGGTGAAAGCGAACCAGGGTCGGGGAATTGATGTAGTAGGCTGCATTCTGGAAATGGCGGGACAGTGAAGCTGGAAAGGGATCTTGGCAGGATTGGAGGAGGAAGAAGTGTTTGTATTTATAGGTAAAAGTAAAGGGTTGAATGGGAGGGAAATAACAACTTTTCCCACTGGATATAATGAGAGGAGGGAGTGGGGGATGGAGTGGTGTAAGTTTGTTAAGGTATAAATATGGGGTAGGTGAAAAATTCAATGCTTAATAGGGTAAGATGGGGGTATAGTTGTTTTTGTTATAGCGTAATGTGGTGGGGTAATTTTTTAATGACGAGTGAGGTTTTTTGATATGGTATGGATGGAAGATGTTTGGTTGCTGTTCAGATAAATGAAGGATATAGTGAAAATGTTCCTTTTTATGCATAGGTTGGCAGTATAATTAATATAGGGTGTACTTTTTATAAAGAAGGTCAAGGAGCCTGAATAAGAGCAATACAGAATAATGTAGATGTGGACATGTTTCAAAAAATAGATATTCATTGTCAAAGACATATAGAATGTATACAAGACTGATTTGGAAAGCTAAAATGTGATTTTTCAGAAATATTACAAGAAGGGAGGTCTATTGTTCTGAATCAGTATCAGAATCAGTCATTAAGACTTCTAGAGGAATGTTGTTGTACGTCTCTTCCAGGTCGATCTTATGGTAGGGGGTGCCAGGGATGAAATATTTCTTCTCATTGGCCTGGTGTAGAGCACCTTCGAAGCCTCTTTGGAAGTATTTGCTTAATTGCTTGGAGAATCTTTTCAGAAGTCTGGTCTGTTCTCTCGCCCATCTCTCGCCTTCTATTTCCTTTAATTTAGATATCTCTTGGTGAAGTTGGTTGGCTCTGGTAAGGTGGTCGTGGGCAGTAGTAGCTAGTATGTGGAAGTGTTGCTTCAGAATGTTGAATTTAAAGTTAAATTCATCCAGGCTACCATAGACAGTTGCTTTTAAGCTCTGGTGAGTGTCTATGATGTCTTCTAGGGGTTGAAACTGGTCACCAGAATGAAGGTGCCAGTTGCTCTCCTTCTGTTTTTACTGGGAGAGCTCAGATTGTTGGCGTGATATGGTTTGCTCTGATATCCTGAGTTGCTCCTGTAGTCGCTTGATATGGGCTGCCTTTAGGTTTAGGTCTTTTTCATTTGCGGATAGTTGGTCTCGGTCAGCAGAAAAGGATGCAACCTGGAGATGTAGCCAGTTTATTTGTTGTTGAAGCTCGTTCTCCCTGGTTGCTCGGTCGGGGGAGGAAGGAGGATCAGTCTGTATACCTAGGTAGTGTATGGTTTTTGTAGAATTAGCTGGAATGCTTGGGGGCATAATCACATGTGGAGGGGGCTCTGTAGCAGAGCTGGAAGGTTGGTTGAACTGGTTCTGATAGTCAATGTACCATTGCTCGAAAGTTTGAAGTCTCAAGGTACTCTGAAATTTGGAAATGGATATGTTAAAACAAACTATTAAGCATGAGAAATTAATACATTAAGTAAGAAACTTACTAGTTGGAGACTTTCTTTCAACTCTTGAATAAAAATTGGAATGTCAGCCTTCGGAGGGGGGGGGGGGGAATGAAGAGGTTGTTGGGGAGGAGAAGTTGCCATAAGGGGAAGGTTATCTAGTGGAGAGCTAGAGGAGGGAATTAAAGAAAGAGGAGTTGAAGATGGCATAGCGGGAAGAGTGGAAAGGAGGTGGCCTAGGTAGGAATCTGATACAACCTGTATTAGTAGGTCCAAAGGGGTGGAGGATGTAGGATTAGGGGTAGGATGGCTGATAGAAAATAAGGGTTTTCATGGTTTAGGGGGGGAGTAAAGAAATCAGGGGGCGATCGTCTGCTGAAGAGGAAGAGGGTGAGGAGGAAACGTCAATGGGTTCGAGGGGGGGTATCAGAGGGAGGACTGGGTGTAGGTGAATTAGAGGATGGAAGAGGATTCAAGGGGGGAACAGTGGAAATAGGCTCGGAGGAAAATGCAGGGATAATGAAGGGAAAAAGATTGGGGGTTGGGTCTGTTTGAGGAGGAAGAGGGATGTTAATGAATGTGTGTGTGTGTGTGTGGGGGGGGGGGGGGTCATCTGGGGCATCTGTAGTGATAACGGTGACTTGTGTTAATATGGGAGGAGCTTGTGCCAAAGAAATATGTCATGCTGATAGGAATTGTGAACGTATTGGTTATAAGTAAATAAAGATTGAGTAAAGGTTGCTTACTGAGGTAAGTGGTTCAGGGGTGGGGGATGATGTAGTATCTGACCTTTTTCTTTTCTTCTGCTTGAGGGCCAAGGTTTTAGCAATGGATGTGCCCATCATGTCTTCTACAAAGATAAAATGTGATTGTGAATTATCAGTGAAGAATGTAAAGTCTGATAGTAGCAGTTCAATTTTTGGCATGGAATGGCAATGTTAAAGAAGGAGTTGTGCAGGTTTTTAATTGGGGGTTTTAATACATGGTGCTAAAAAGATATGATAAGAAAACATGATAAGTTGCTAGTTTACAGACTAAGGAATAGAATGACAGTATTTTCTATAAAGACAGTTACTATATAAAAATGTAGGGAAGCTTACCGATGGGATGAGCATCTAGTGAAGGAATGGGAGATAGCCCATAATAGGATAAAATGGGCTCCTTTATGAGTTCTGCGATGCTGAAATATTTGTTCTTCAACTTGGCTTCAGTGGAGGAGAAGTCAATAGTGGCATCAATGATTTTGGGGTCGGGGAGATCTTGAAGGGTAGTTTTCCAGCGAAAAGAGAAGGGAAGGGGAGGATCTATGGCGATAAAGACATAGAGCTCTTTCCAGCCCTTATTGGAGGAGGGTATCTTGGTAAGGAACTGGTAGCCTTGGCGGGCCATGAAATAGAAGACGTCGTGGTCGGCCATCTTCAGCTGATAGAGGCAGTGGAATATATGGGGTACTTGGGGGATGTTGAGGTGATGAAAGACGATAATGGTGTCAACTAGAATGCAGAGGGAGTTGGGGGGTTAGTTGGTTGACCGATATACCGTAGAAAAAGAGAATGTGGTAGAGGGATTTTGGGAGGGGGAGACGGAGACCTCCCTCTAGTTGCCCTGTGAACAGGGTGTTGGTTCTGGCCGGAGGTAGATGAGGGCGTTGGGATTGATTGGGGATGGTGATGGTGGAGTTTTCGAGGAGGTCTTTGGGGTCGCGACGAAAGAAAGGATGGTTGAGGGTGAGTTGGTTGGCTGTAGTTTCATACAAGGGAGTGATGGAGGATGAGGATGTCACGCCCCGAGAACATGCCTAGCCGAAAATCAAACGGACGACATCTCCCCTGTACGTGGCAACATTTCGGGTTAATACAAGGCCCGTAGGCCCACAATAACAACATACATATAAAGTAAATACAAAAACTACTCAAAGTACAGCGGAAACATAATACAACAAGCTACACACATGCATATCGGTATGACTAACAACACGGTACCTCGACAAAATCCGAATCTACAACATAGTACATCACGAAAGCTCCAAATACATAATACAATGAACAGAAAGTCCAAAACAAACACGGGAGCCTCGGAGGTGAGATAAGATGTCAGCCAGCGGTGCTCTAAGTCGTCACGAAGACTTCCACCTGTTACCTGGGCGATAGAAAAACCCAGGGTCCATGGGGGTGGTGAGTAAAACTCAGCAGGTAATAGAAAAATATGTATATATGTAATATCACATGTATTTCAATAACATAATCTAGAGGTACAATAGGTATATCGACATAGTATATAAATACAAGCATATACCATCTAACCAAATGAACAACGTAAAATGCAGACATACCTGAAGTCTGCTACGCTACTCTGATCCAACCTGAACATATATCCAACATATATATAACAGGAAGAGTAATACCAACTCATAATCTACTCATGCTACAGGTCAAGGTATCTAATGGTCTGTCCAACACATATACCAGTATCCGACACAACCGTATAACATATGCAAGAAGCATGCATGAATATGATGTACAAACAAGTGCAGCAAGCATAATACAATCAAAAGCATCATCACAATAAGCATATATATATAGACTGCATCTATATATGTATACTAATCACAATCATCCATATATATATATACATGCATATAAGTATATATATGGCAATATGCAAAAATGCCATAAGTCGGCAATGCAACATACATGGTCATGTCGTCTCACCCTAAAGCTACCATGACCCCAGTGTGGCCTCGGTGGCTCGAGCATGACAACTGTCCCAACTCAACACCAACCACTACTCTCGAGTGGCCGAGTGGGCAGTATGATCGAGTAGCATATAAGCGTAAAGAGCAAGCTACACGATGGGGGTCCCTGTTGTTGGCCACTCCGACAGTCACTACCCATGAGTGGTCGAGTGCCACACACGCAGGACTACGACACGCAAATCCAACTACCACCATCTATTGTGGTAGAGTGCGGCACCACAATGCTCTGTCCTCATACCGGTTACTCCTCCTATGAGTAACCGTAGAGGCAGGATGACTGGCGACACTCTCAACCACAAGGGAGACCTCGTCGCCAGCATGCATGCAAATGACATAAATGCAATGTCTCACATACAGACATCCACCATAGACTCTCTATTCTACAGAGAATCATACTAACCAGATCAATGAACTCTCTATCCTGCAGAGAGTCGTACTCAACTGATCATAATACTCTCTATCCTATAGAGAGTCATACCAATCTAATCGACGCACTCTCTATCCTGTAGAGAGTCGTACTCAACTGATCATAATACTCTCTATCCTGTAGAGAGTCATACCAATCTATTCGACGCACTCTCTATCATGTAGAGAGTCATACTCAACTGATCATAATGCTCTCTATCTTGTAGAGAGTCATACCAATCTAATCGACGCACTCTCTATCCTATAGAGAGTCGTACTCAACTGATGGACGCACTCTCTATCCTATAGAGAGTCGTATTCATCTGATTATAACAAGCTAGGACCACCGGTCCGTAGTGACACACTAAGTATCATTCCCCTGACCATTTACACAATACATGGTCGGTGGTAACATGCAACCTAAGGGTACTAGAACTAACCCTAGGTTCAAGACATTATCTACCTACGGATGACCTTTTTGCCCAATGTACAATCAGGTTGTCATCCGGACTTTACTATTTGCTCTTAACTTAAACAATTTCTAAGTTACTTACATCACCTATATGTATAACTCCTAATCATGGTAAAATAAACATGATAACAACAATGGAGTTAATAGCCAACGGTAAAGTATCAAGCATACGATAATAAGAGCAGGGTCAAGATAATATGAATATATAACATACTCATATCTATGTCTAAATCTGAATGCAATTACATCTACCGGACCAGGTAGGAAATTACCCACCTATTATGAAGACTGTGTCGATAGTCTTCACGTCCATGAACCCATCTTGTATTAAGGTCCCAACTGTAGAATACAAATAACCAATTGCCATCATACATACTAGGAATATGAATCTAAGCCAATCTTAGTCCATTTTGTAAACCATATATACTGTAAGTAGAATTTCCCTACAGTATCAAATTAAATCAATTCACATAGAAATCTCAATCTAAACTTACCTAACATTGCTTCAATTGCCCACATCCAATCCGGAAAAAGAAATCCATTGTCCTAAGCACCTAACTTCTTGATTCACATTTGAAAATATGATATGGACAATTCAACTTAGTTGAAGACAACAACCCATCTCTACCTGTAATTGCAAGATGTATTACAGGTATCATCAATCCAATTTAAACCTTACCTTCAATGCTTCACAATTCCGATCCTACGGTGAATCTGTACAAGAAACCCATCATTGATCTTCACCCACCAACTTACTGCCCAAAACCTATCAACACCTCATTAAGCACTCATCTCCCTATCCATCAAATGAATTGAACTGGATTCACAGCACAAGAGGGGAAACTGATTTTGCTTACCACAATTGAAACCTCAGCAGCGTGATAAGATCCCCAGCGATCAGCGGCCACGGAACATCACGCCTATTCGCCCACGATCTCCGGTGCCCTAGCTACGGCGTTGATCGACAGTGAGAAACCCCAATGACCGTCAACCCACAGAAATGTTACTGCCCAAAACAACAAAAATTCGGGTTTAGCCGCGACAAATCCAGAGGACTCCAAAATCCCATCTACTATAAGAAAAGTCCATGCCTTACCTTGCTCTGGTGACCACCAGTGTAGCCTCCACTTCGATCGGACCAAACCCATCTTCGACAGCATGAAATCAAGAACAAGTGACACTGTCGTCGGTCCAAGCCTCTAACCGATGACTCTGCTCACTGTCGAAATCAACGCCCCCGACGCACTGCCCTAGCTCACGCTGGAACCTCCGGCTCTGACAGCCAATCGTCGTCTTCCCTACCCGAGCGCAGTACAGTCGTCGCCGACCCCAACCCCCAAATCGCGAGCCTCCTTCGTTGCTCTGGTCTGTCCGTGAGCACCGTCGCCTACTGCCGTCCACTCGAGCAGAGGAGCCGACGAACTCCAGCGGCAAGAATAGAAGAGATCGCGCGGAGGAGAGAAAGCGAGAGAGATGGATTCGCGAGAATAGGAGACGTCGACCGACGCTGTGGTCGCGGAGGAGATAAGTTGCGATCGGGAAACGCTCGATGAGAAATAAAGTTTAGCAGCGTAGAAACAAAAAAATAAAAGAACCCACAGCATTTAAGGTTTGACGGGTCGGGTGGGAGATAGACGGGTCGAACTTCAGACCAGTTAAGCCCTCTAACTCTTAAACAAAAAAAATGGGTCTTAGTAATCTTCGTTCGAGTCCAGAAAAATTCCTAAAAATTCCTGGAAAATTTCTATAGGGTATTCTCCTAATTAACCAACCTCTATTATTATTTTATTATTATTTTTTTTTCTGTGGTATTTTACATTCTCTCCCACTTATGAAAAATTTGATTCCCAAATTTCGTACTAACATGCACAAATTACTTCAAATAAGTTTCCAAAAGGACCACATATATTTCTCATGTGAACAGATGAGGATATCGAGCTCGGATAGTATCTTTCAGCTCCCACATAGCCTCCTCATCGGTATGATGCTGTCATCCAACCTATACGAGTCGGATGATTTTCATCTCACTACTGTTACTCCTTGCAACCAAAAATTTGCACCGGAATCTTCTCATAGGTCGCCTTAGACTGAGGTAGAATTGGAACCCCTAATAACTCTCATTCGACGACATGTACCAACTCTGCATCATGTTGGATACTCTGTGGCCTCCAATAGCTGTCGTTCCCCGACTTCCTCCCACAACACAGGAGATCTACAGGATCTACCGTATAGGGCCTCAGAAGAAGTCATCTGAATGGATGAGTGATAACGGTTCTTACAGCCAAATTCCACTAAAGGAATGTGATTCTCCCAACTACCTCCATAATTCATGACACAAGATCTTAATAGATCCTCCAATGTCTGAATTGTACGCTCAGACAGCCCATCAATCCGCGGATGAAATGTTGTACTGAGCCGAAGCTCTGTGCCCATAGTCTGATGCAGACTTTGTCAAAATCGCAAGGTAAAACGTGGGTCTCTATCAGATATAGTACTCAAAAGTACCCCACGCAATCCGATAATCTTCCGGCAATACAATGCTGCCAGATGGTCCAACGAGTATGACCCACGAATAGGAAGGAAATGAGCTGATTTGGTCAGTCGATCCACAATCACCCAAATCGCATCACGTCCTTTACGGGTTCTAGGCAATCCCGTAACACAATCAATCGTGATATGCTCCCACTTCCATTCTGGTATCCGACTTGTTTAGAGCAATCCAGCGAGTTTCTGATGTTCATCCTTCACCTATTGGCATACTAAACATCGAGCAGCAAAATCTACTATAACTCTCTTTATACCATTCCACCAGTATAAACGTTTCCAATCTCAGTACCTCCAAGTACCACCAAGGTACATAACCCATCTCGAATGATGTGCTTTCTGTAGCAACTCCGGAACCCACCATCCTTATCAGAGATGGGGAATTATTTTCTCAAAAGAGGAGTCCATCAACCATTCAAAATCCACTCTACCACACACTCTGTAAGTGCATGGAAGACTATAGCGATCAATCTCCCTTGTTGCAATTGTTGCAACTGTTCACGCTCCAGCAACTCCATTGTAGCTACCCAGTAGCTTGTTAAATTCCCATGAGCATTCCTGCTCCATACATCTACTAATCAGGATAATAACTACTAAGCCCACGTCATAAGTATGACCGCTTATTTCGTAGTTCCTTAACTGACATAAGCATAAGTTACGTCTCATGCAACTGTATCGGAATCGCTCCGATCCCTGAAATGATGCATTTGCGAACATCCTTTTATCCACCCTGGAAGGATTAGCTAATACTCGTGTAAAAGTTAACTGCCATCTAGGTCCTGTAACTGGTTTCACCAGCTTCTGACTAAATGATTTCCATCATCACCTTTGTCAAACAAGTCCGTGGTATACTAATGCTTAAAAGCATCCCATCCACATTCATAGGAATAACAAAATCAATACACGGAAACAACAACTACGGTGGTCGACTGCGCAACTCCAACTACCACCATCAACAGTGGCCAAGTTACGCAACTCCAATGACCACAACCTGATCAAATCGTGTCCAGAGTACACGATCCTCAAATCCAGGGATGACTAAATCGTTAATTAGTCTAACAACTTAATCAAAATTCATCCAATTCGTACCAAGTATGAAATTGTCATCTCTACACACCTGCATCCCCTTTACTCTAAGCTGATGATATATATTAATCATCACAACGACAATGATAATCGTATGACATCATGTCACTACAATATCAATACTCCAGTCGTAAACCAACCTTAGAGTATACACAGGTGTCTTTGGCTGATCTAAATAGATCATCAATCCACAACGAAGGATATTTACTTTCAACAACTATCGCATTCCATCATCAATAATCGATGCATAATTTCAAAGGTCCATCACTCTTTAACAAAGAGTTCTGGATCCTTCTCAAGGAGGAATACTGAGATAGATAAATATCTTCTCCAACATCTCCTATATTTACAACTTACTTTCTTCCAATTTCTATAGTGCTTAGCAACACTGATATCAACAAAACTATCACTCGATATGTGATCTTCGATACCATAACTATTTCCGCAATCATTTCGATCGCCTACTCCACTTGCCTAAGCAACGGCAAGCCTTGGAGTTCATTCGAAACTACATCCGAATGCTCTCGAATTATATGCATATCCGAGAAACATATCATACCATACTTGCAACAATTTGACCATCCGTAAGGATATGTCTACAGTAAAGATATGTCTATTCAAGTCTAAGGGCCTCCCTTGACTTCTTAATTGTTGATCCACATCTCACCAGATAGTAGAGATACCACCGACCCACAAGTCGATGTATAGGAACCTTCTAATCAAACTAAGAATGTTCTAGATACAAATACCTGTAACTACAAGCATCTCTCAATATATTAACCTTGAGGGTAAACTAAAGTCATACCCTGAAAAATCCATTATCTGTCGATCCGATCCAAAGGCTCCCCGCAGGTCTCAGCCTTTCTCCGAAGAGGAAAATCAGATCCAGCTGTTCACGACAAAGCGGTCGCATTTCTACGACGAATAATCCGAGAATTTTCCAAGATCATCTGATCTCCATCACTTAATCCTACGAGTTGTAACTGTAGAATACAAAATGGATACGACCATCATCGTATACTCTCTCCTCTGTACAATCAAATCATATCTGGAGGTAACTGTTGTTGTTTGCATGAGTCTTCTATGATGTCTTCTACTGACGTTGCTGATGAGATAACCCAATCTTCTGTGCTGATCTCTGTTGTCGAGATGATGCATCTTCCTCCCAAAATACCATTGATAGTCTTCAATTGAGTCTTCAAAATACAACTCCTCAATCTGTACTGGTTGCTTACAATAGCAACAGATGAACTGATCCAATAGATAATTTGACTTCGCGTGTCTTTATGATCTGCACTGCATGCACATAATCCCTTTGGATTCTTTATTATGATTTCGTTGATGTGCACGAGAACATCCTGATGATCTGCGGTTGGTCTTCTATAATCAAAAAGTAGCTCAAGGCCTATGACTCCGATCTTGCTCCTTTTGTCCAACATTCGGAGACTTCTTACTCCAATATCTGACTTGCAATATCTGCTTATCGATCTTCATCTCCTAAACACTTATACGGAGTCATTCCTAAACTCCTTACTCCATCCAACGTCTTTCAGCAGGATCTGATAGAAAAATCCTGCGATCTTAATCCAACAGTAAGCCAACAACCGTGGGTGGCTTAAAACATTCATTCACTTTCTTGAGCTATTAGGTGGTCGTAACCTCTGCAAGTCTAACGACCCTGCATGGTAATCCCGTTACCAACAATCACCCTACTTGAAGCTCAAGAATTCCTTATAATGTGCCACTAAAAGTGACACGGGAAAATACTCTCTTTGAACATCACTAAACCATGATCAAGTGATGTTTTATTCCCCGAATGTTATTTTTTGCATTTACCACCAAATATCGGCTAGATCTCGATAATGGTATGCGAATAACTTCTCTTTCTCTGTATAACATGGGTTAAGTACTCAAAAGTACCCTCAAAGTTATACAACCCAGTACGAATAATCTCAGGGATAAAAATCCCTATGAAACACCGTAAACTAGCCTTCCTCTATCTGCATCAACAATAGTCTACTTGTCTTGTCCATTACCCAACAGGTAATGATCTAACTAGCACCGTTAGTGAAAATCTCTAAGGCTGAAATCTCTGATTTCAACCAGAAATGTGACGACTTGACCCATGTTTTTCTGACTCAGTATCAGTCGGCTCTCAAAGGTAAATCACCTTTTCGACACGGGTTCAAGACTCACAGACTCAACAGGTCATTTTCGGGGTCAACTCATACCACGGCTACGAACAATAACCAAATCACTATAGGTTATTCCCTGCTATATACATTAAAAGCATAGTCAACTAAAACCGGGAGTATAAACCCTAAAGGTCACTCCGGTTGGTCGCCTCGGTGGACGACCCCTACTACAAGTCTGCACAGGTGTCATAACTCTATTGTATACACCTACTGATCAAGTTTAGATAAATATCTACTAAACCATAAGTTATCAGGAATTCTTACATCGTGATTCTTGGAGCACAGGCCGCTGTCCATCTCATCTCAGAAAACCAAAACCGAATAAATTGACTCCCGAGAATCCAAGACTCGACACAAAAACAACATTGTATGGCATCGCAGAACCTAGGGCTCTGATACCACTAAAGTTGTCACGCCCCGAGAGCATGCCGAGCCGAAAATCAAACGGACGGCATCTCCCCTGTACGTGGCAACATTTCGGGTTAACACAAGGCTCGTAGGCCCACAATAAGAACATACATATAAAGTAAATACAACAACTACTCAAAGCACAACGGAAACATAATACAACAAGCTACACACATGCATACCGGTATGACTAACAACACGGTACCTCGACAAAATTCGAATCTACAACATAGTACATCACGAAAGCTCCAAATACATAATACAATGAACAGAAAGCCCAAAACAAACACGAGAGCCTCGGAGGTGAGATGAGATGTCGGCCTGGTGCTCAAGCCACGTCACGAAGACTTCTACCATTACAGGCGACGTGAAAAACCCGAGGTCCATGGGGTGGTGAGTAAAACTCAGCAGGTAATAGAAAAACATGTATATATGTAATATCACATGTATTTCAATAACATAATCTAGAGGTACAACAGGTATATCGACATAGTATATAAATACAAGCATATACCATCTAACCAAATGAACAACGTAAAATGCAGACATACCTGAAGTCTGCTACGCTACTCTGATCCAACCTTAACATATATCCAACATATATATAACAGGAAGAGTAATACCAATTCATAATCTACTCATGCTACAAGTCAAGGTATCTAATGGTCTGTCCAACACATATACCAATATCCGACACAACCGTATAACATATGCAAGAAGCATGCATGAATATGATGTACAAACAAGTGCAGCAAGCATAATACAATCAAATGCATCATCACAATAAGCATATATATATAGACTGCATCTATATATGTATACTAATCACAATCATCTATATATATATATATACATGCATATAAGTATATATATGGAAATATGCAAAAATGCCATAAGTCGGCAATACAGCATACATGGTCATGTCGTCTCACCCTAAAGCTACCACGACCCCAGTGTGGCCTCGGTGGCTCGAGCATGACAACTGTCCCAACTCAACACCAACCACTACTCTCGAGTGGCCGAGTGGGCAGTATGATCAAGTAGCATATAAGCTTAAAGAGCAAGCTACATGATGGGGGTCCCTGCTGTTGGCCACTCCGATAGTCACTACCCATGAGTGGTCGAGTGCCACACACGCAGGACTACGACACGCAAATCCAACTACCACCGTCTATAGTGGCAGAGTGCGGCACCACAATGCTCTGCCCTCACACCGGTTACTCCTACTATGAGTAACCGTGGAGGCAGGATGACTGGCGACACTCTCAACCACAAGGGAGACCTCGTCGCCAGCATGCATGCAAATGACATGAGTGCAATGTCTCACATATAGACATCCACCATAGACTCTCTATTCTACAGAGAATCATACTAACCAGATCAACGTACTCTCTATCCTGCAGAGAGTCGTACTCAACTGATCATAATACTCTCTATCCTATAGAGAGTCATACCAATCTAATCGACGCACTCTCTATCCTGTAGAGAGTCATACTCAACTGATCATAATACTCTCTATCCTGTATAGAGTCATACCAATCTATTCGACGCACTCTCTATCATGTAGAGAGTCGTACTCAACTGATCATAATACTCTCTATCCTGTAGATAGTCATACCAATCTAATCGACGCACTCTCTATCCTGTAGAGAGTCGTACTCAACTGATGGACGCACTCTCTATCCTATAGAGAGTCGTACTCATCTGATTATAACAAGCTAGGACCACCGGTCCGTAGTGACACACTAAGTATCATTCCCCTGACCATTTACACAATACATGGTCGGTGGTAATATGCAACCTAAGGGTACTAGAACTAACCCTAGGTTCAAGACATTATCTACCTACGGATGACCTTTTTGCCCAATGTACAATCAGGTTGTCATCCGGACTTTACTATTTGCACTTAACTTAAACAATTTCTAAGTTACTTACATCACCTATATGTATAACTCCTAATCATGGTAAAATAAACATGATAACAACAATGGAGTTAATAGCCAACGGTAAAGTATCAAGCATACGATAATAAGAGAAGGGTCAAGATAATATGAACATATAACATGCTTATATCTATGTCTAAATTTTAATGCAATTACATCTACCAGACCAGGTAGGAAATTACTCACCTGTTATGAAGACTATGTCGATAGTCTTCACGTCCATGAACCCATCTTGAATTAAGGTCCCAACTGTAGAATACAAATAACCAATTGCCATCATACATACTAGGAATATGAATCTAAGCCAATCTTAGTCCATTTTGTAAACCACATATATACTGTAAGTAGAATTTCCCTACAATATCAAATTAAATCAATTCACATAGAAATCTCAATCTAAACTTACCTAACATTGCTTCAATTGCCCACAGCCAATCCGGAAAAAGAAATCCATTGTCCTAAGCACCTAACTTCTTGATTCACATTTGAAAATATGATATGGACAATTCAACTTAGTTGAAGACAACAACCCATCTCTACCTGTAATTGCAAGATGTATTACAGGTATCATCAATCCAATTTAAACCTTACCTTCAATCCTTCACAATTCCGATCCTACGGTGAATCTGTACATGAAACCCACCATTGATCTTCACCCACCAACTTACTGCCCAAAACCTATCAACACCTTATTATGCACTCATCTCCCTGTCCATCAAATGAATTGAACTGGATTCACAGCACAAGAGGGGAAACTGATTTTGCTTACCACAATTGAAACCTCAATGGCAGCAGCAAGATCCCCACTGATCGGCAGCCCACAGAAATGTCGTTGCCCTATTCGCCTGCCACGATCTTCGGTGCCCTAACTCCGGCGCTGATCGACAGTGAGAAACCCCAATGACCGACAACCTAAAGAAATGTTGCTGCCCAAAACAACAAAAATTCGAGTTTAGCCACGACAAATCCAGAGGACTCCAAAATCTCGTCTACTATAAGAAAAGTCCACGCCTTACCTTGCTTCGGTGACCACCAGCGTAGCCTCCACTTCGATCAGACCAAACCCACCTTCGACAGCGTGAAATCGAGTGCAAGTGACGCTGTCGTTAGTCCAAGCCTCCAACCGATGACTCTGCTCACCGACGAAATCAACGCCCGACAAGATCGCCCTAGCTCACGCTGAACCTCTGACCCGAACCCGGTCGCCGTCTTCCCTACCCGAGCGATCTGCAATCGCTGCCGACCCTAACCCCAAATCGCGAGCCTCCCGTTGCTCAGTGCGTCGTGAGCACCGCCGCCGCCGCTGCGATCCACTCGAGCAGAGGAGCTGACGAACTCCAGCGGCAAGAATCGAAGAGGTCGCGTGGAGGAGAGAAAGCGAGAGAGATGGATTCGCGAGAATAGGAGACGTCGACCGGCACTGTGGTTGCGGAGGAGATAAGTCACGATCGGGAAATGCTCGGTGAGAAATAAAGGTTAGCGGTGCAGAAACAAAAAAATAAAAGAACCCACGGCATTTAAGGTTTAACAGGTCGGGTGGGAGATAGACGGGTCGAACTTCAGACCCATTAAGCCCTCTAACTCTTAAAAAAAAAATAGGTCTTAGAAATCTCCGTTCGAGTCCAGAAAAATTCCTAAAAATTCTTGGAAAATTTCTATAGGGTATTCTCCTAATTACCCAACCTCTATTATTATTTTTTTATTATTTTTTTCTGTGGTATTTTACAGAGGAGGCCATGGCGAAAAAGGAGTTGTCGGAGAATTGAGAGTTTCAGGGGAAGGGGTTAGGGTTTTTGAGCAGAACCATAGGGGAGCGATTGGGGGTTAGCGGAAGTAAGAAGGGGATGTGTTAGTTAAGCATGTGGTGCTTTAAAGTATTTTTAATGGACAATTTTGGAGGAAATTTTCCTTATTTTTGGTGTTTAATATGGCATTAGGAAGTTTATGTGAGTGATTTTGGAAGGTTATTAATTTTTCTAGAAGATTTCAGGGTATCTGATGATTTTTGATAGAAGGGTAGGATGTGTTTATAATCTTGGATTGGGGCATATGTTATACAAAAACTCACATTCTTTTTGGCCATTGTTAATAACATTGATGTGGATGGTTATTATGCTTGGTGGAGGTTCCTTCTTGCTGGTATCAATGGTATTATTTTCTAAGGTATGGTAAATTTGGTGTTATTTCTTTTAAGTGTTGGAAACTAATTTAGGCTCTGTGCCTAATATAACAGCCTAAGGGCTAGATAGCTTTATTCCCCTAAGGGGAACTATAACGCCTCTATATGGCATATGTAAAGGATTCTTATGACTATTATAACAACCTAAGGGCTAGGTAGCTTTATGCCCCCACGGGGAATTATAACGCCTCTATATGACATATGTAAAGGATTCTTATGGCTCTACTATAACAGCCTAAGGGCTAGGTAGCTTTATGCCCTCACGGGGAACTATAATGCCAGATATAATGGGCAGGTAACATGCTAATACGGCTCAATGTCTCTCACAGTATTCTAAGGCATAAATGCCTCTTACAGTATTCTAAGATATAAACGCTACTTACAGTATTCTAAGGCATAAATGCCTCTTACAGTATTCTAAGACATAAATGAATCTTATAGTATTTTAAGGCATAAACGCCTCCTACAGTGTTTTAAGGAATATACACATGCAATATATTAAGGGTGAAATATTACACATGATGGGTCGTGGTGCGGTGCTTTATATGATATGTAGGGATGCATATGGGGTATATCAGTATGGTGGATATGGTGGGGGAGCATTTATATGATAATGTTTGTATATTTGTGGGAACTTGTAAAACTTCATTCGACTTCGCTCTTCAGTTTTTACTAAAGAGGGGGAACTTGTGATGGGTATGGAGTCTTTTTCAGTTGAGATGGAGAAATTTTTTATTATAGACACTTGTAAAACTTCATTCGACTTCGCTCTTCAATTTTACTAAAGAAAGGGAACTTGTGATGGGTATGGGGCCTTTTTTCAGTTAAGATGGAGAAATTTTTTGTTATAGACACTTGTAAAACTTTATTCGACTTCACTCTTCAATTTTACTAAAGAGGGGGAACTTATGATGGTGTCAGGATTTTCAAGACAGTATAAATAGTTCCATGGCAGTATCTGTATTTCCAGGGCAATATTTGTGTTTCCATGACAGTTGGGATAGGTTCAGAGCACTATATGTATTTCCAGGATAGTATAAGTAGCTCCAGTACAGTTCCAGGGCAGTATCTATATTTCCAGGATAGTAAGTATATTTCCAGAGTGGTATAAGCATTTCCAGGGCAGTATGTGAAATTAAAGGGCAATATAAGCAGTTCCAGTACAGTTCCAGGGAAATATCTGTGTTTCTAGGACAGTTGGGATAGGTTCAGAGCACTATATGTATTTCCAGGATAGTATAAGTAGTTCCATTACAGTTCTAGGGCAGTATCTATGTTCCCAGGGCAGTTTGGATAGGTTCAGAGGACTATATGTATTTCCAGGCAATATTTGTATTTCCAAGGTAGTTTGGATAGGTGCAGAGTACTATATGTATTTCTAGGGCAGTATAAACAGTTCCAATACAGTTCTAGGGTAGTATATGTATTTCCAGGGTAGTTTGGATAGGTACAGAGCACTATATGTATTTATAAAGCAGTATAAGTAGTTCCAGTATAGTTCTAGGGTAGTATCTATGTTCCCAGGGAAGTTTGGATAGGTTCAGAGGACTATATGTATTTCTAGGGCAGTATAAGGAGTTCTAGTATAGTTCCAGGGTAGTATCTGTATTTCCAAGACAGTTTGGATAGGTGCAGAGCACTATATGTATTTCCAGGGTAGTATAAGCAGTTCCAGTGCAGTTTTAAGGCAATATCTATATTTCTAGGGTAGTTTGGATAGTGCCAGTGCACTATGGGCAGTCCTAGGGTAGTATAAGCAAATCCAGTGTAGTTCCAGGGCAGTATCTGTATCTCCAGGATAGTTTGGACAAGTTCAGAGCACTATATGCAGTTCCAGGGTAGTATAAGCAAGTCCAGGATAGTGCCAGAGCAGGATGTGTAACTCAAGTATGGTGAACTTAACTCAAGTATGGTGTCACACGGAGGAAGAGAAGGTTTGCTACGAGTCTTTGAATGGGATTCTAGGACTTTGATTTCACCTGTGTGTCACAGAGGACGCTATCAATTGAATGTCGTCAAGATTTCTAACTACGGTTTTGTGGAAGGGACATCATACACTTCCCCGATTAGCTTTCGCATCTATCGGGAACTACCTCTACCATACCAGGTCGACCCCTGGCTTTAGGACAGGGTAGGCGGTATAAAGATGTCGAATCAATCCCTGTGATGAATATGAACGTGTCTCATTTCCGACTCTATCACACCCTTCTATCTACGGTTACTGAAGATGAGGCCAACCCCAAGGTTCCTCCTTAATTCACCTAAATCTTTGATATGAGGGTTGTCACCTCTCATGTCGGCTACGCACAGTAAATAGAAGACCAAAATAAATAGCTATCGATCTAAACAAACATCAATTGCAAATATGAATTCAAGAACAGAAATATATTTGAAATAGTATGTTCTATGCACACAAACTATTCCTTAATCCTAGAATCGGAGTATCTACTCCATAAAAAAAAGAGAAGAAACACAAGGCATGATTGAATTCATCATTACAATGCAAAATATGTATAGAAAATAAATTACAGTGCTCTTTGGTTCTTCTCTCCAGTGTTGGAGCATAGAATTTGATCCTCGGGCGGCTTCCTTCCTCCCCGTTGTGAGTTTTTGGTGCTTTTTAGGGCACCGGTGTGTCGTCCTGGCCGTCGGGGCCTCCCCCTAGGGTTTGGGTGTATCTTCCTTTATATAGACATCAGGCAGGATCTCCCCAAAACCTAGAAAATAACTGAATCACGTCGAAATCGCCTAGCATCATACAACCATGTGGATTCACACGGCTAGGCCGTGTGTGGTGCTGGTGCATGAGTCGTGTGGATTCACAGGGCCACGGTGTGTGTCCTTCTATTCTAGCTATCAAATGTCTTCATTTCGCTTCAAAAGTGTGTCATTTTCCCCGTAGAATATTGTCCTGCACACAAAAGTACAAAGAGCATATCTCCGAAACAGAAAATAGGAAATGCATGCAAAACAAAGTGAAATATGCAAGAATCAAATATGGTGTCACACGGCAGTGTAAATAGTGTTAGGATTGTATTGTAGGTCTAGGGTAGTGTGAAGGACAGTGTGAGCTGCGCCAGGGTAATTAGCGCATCTTCTGAGCGGGATTCTTTTTGTAGTAGGAAATAAGGGGAAGAAGGGCGCGAGAGAATAGTGAAAGGTTGAGGGTGGTTAGTTTAATATAATCACATGTATCTTTATATTCTGTTTAAGGTTAACACGTGGCAGGATATATTTTTGAATCAGAAGCAGGAAAAGCGATTATGAGGACAGCTGGGCAAAGGGGCATTTACGTACATTCACCATTAGGAGAAGGTGGGGGGTTTCGCCTAAAAAAGGGGGTAGGAGATGACGAGATCCGAGATGGTTGTTTTCTTCTCCATTTGATATCTCTGAGATCTCTTTTCTTTTCCAATTCATTACTTTCTTCTCATACTCATACTAACTTAATCGTCGGAGTGGTCACGCCGGCAAGCCGGTCAAATCCTTAGCATTTTTCCTTGGCGTGTTAAGCTCAGTTCTGTTCCTAGGATCGAGAGTGATGGTCATAGCTGATATTCTTCCTTCGAAGGCTCTCCCTCAGTGACAGATCCATCCATCCATAAGGAAAGGAAGGGGGATCTTGGGAATCAAAAGAAGCAAGCACCATCAATTAGAAATTAAATTCCTTAAGATGTTAATTACCTTAATATTTGTCTTGAATTCTTTGAGTTGTTCTTTGGTCCATTTCTCAACCTTGAGAATTCCACGCTTCTTGCCTCTTGGAATTTCAAAGTCATCCATCAAAGTACTCTAATTTTTAATATCCATCGTGAGGAAGGTCTCTATCCTCGCCTTTCATTGATCAAAACCTTTTCGTCCATAGAATTTGTAGGGAATGAGAGTGTTGATGTCATACTCCAATCCATAATTTGGTAATTCCATCCTCTAACGCTTGTGCTCTCTTGGCGATGAGTCTGTAGAAGAGCAACCTGGCTCTGATACCAATTATAGAGTCTATGACATCGCGCTAAAGGGGGGTGAATAGCGATTTCTTCGATTTCACTTCGATGGATTGCGTGCTCGTCTATAATTTGTTAGTAATACATAGCGGAATAATAAAGTAAAATAATAAATATAAGCACACACACAACAATAAGATTTTTACGTGGTTCGGAACTAGGATTCCTACTCCGCGGCGATGCTATAGTGATCTATCCTCACTATGAACCTCTCCTTCTCGGTATGACACCGGAGGTGGAGAAATCTCGTACAAGTTATTACAACAATAGGAAATACAATAAGAATGAATACAAGTAAAGAAAATATTTTACAAATGAGCTTTGATTCCTTGATCATGCTTTAGTTACTTTTGATAGCCTAGAAGGTTTGGAAAACATCAACTTTTCCCCTTCAAGATCACCAAGAATCAGCAACCCCAAATCCTCCACGAAGCCTCCTTATAAAGTTGAGCTCAAGCTGATTTTTCATCTTCCAATCGACTGCTCTTACCCAATAGTCGATTGGCCTAAATGTCGTTGTCTCACAACAACTCCATCCACACTGGAATCTGTCCAATGGATACCTCAGCAGTCGACTGCCCTTACTAATAGTTGACTGTTGACCTATAGTTGATTGGCCAGTCGACTACGCAATACTCTGTGGAATGCTATAGTACCATCAATCAATAGCCCAAGGCCAGTCGACTACCCATACATGGTAGTTGACTGCCACAGCCTCAGTCGAGCAGTCGAGCCTTAGTCATTCCTCGACTAGTCGACTAGTCATAATCCCAGTCGACTGCTCCGAGTTGACTAGGCTTCCAAGTGTCAAACACTCGTTCAGTCGACTAGTAAACCTCAAACATGAGGTTTAATCCAAGTATAGTCCCCTCATACTTGATACTCACCCATAGCCTAGGCCTAAGCCTTCTAGCCACCTCCATCAGCCTCACACCTCTCGGATCCCTCGAGTTCGTGACTCTTCATCCTTCGTATTAGCCTTCAGATGCTTTTATCAACTATGTCATGCTAATTGGATCCTTTGCCAAGGTTCATTTGGACTTATGACGCCAAGACTCCATGCTTGGACTTTATGCTGTCAAAACATCGACCTTGGACTTCCTTTCGAAGATCCATTTAGACTTACACTATCAAGACTACACGCTTGGATTTTACACTGCCAAAAGTACACTCTTGGATTTTCCCTTTTCCAAGCCTCAATGCTTGGACTTTCACCATCAAGACTACACACTTGAACTTACATGGCCAAGACTTTACCCTTTGACTTTTCCTTTGCCGAGTATCCATAAGTTGGACTTTCCATGCCAAGTATCCAAACTTGGACTTCCTGATGTAATTGAGAGGTGTTCTAAGGGAATCGCCTTAGAAGTTATTAATAAAATTCACTATTTGAGTATGCATTGATTATGTATTTGATTGGATCTTAAACTTATCTACTAAAGTCCACAATACGATACATAGAATGAAAGAAATTATGATTGGATCACAATTAGTGGGTATCTTATCATGTGTAATCATGTAAGTATTGAAACTATCCCTAGTTGATGAATTGATGAGATTAGATAACACCAATTCTATGAGACTAGTATATGTTATGCTTCTTGGTTCATCCAAGCATTTGGTACTCACTGAATAAAAGCATAGGGATGCTAAGAGTCAACATGTGGATGCTAGTTAAGATAACTAGTTATTTGAGTGACTTGTTGTGAGACTTCATATGGTTTTTTTATTGTCATTGAAGATCGCATTGCAGCTTGAGTGCGAGATTCCTTAGACTTGAGGTATTCAAGTTATCTTGGTCATGGTGTCTTATACTTTGACTTCTTCACAGCCATCTCCATAGGAGGTATAACTCTGGGTTGATTGGATATAAATCAAATTGTTCAAAGGTGTTTGAATAGCTCACAGAGAATTCACCACTCCTTATGTAAAGGAGATATATACCCTAGGCCTCTTGTCAAGATTGTTACTTAGAAGTCTCTGGCCAGAGCAAGCATGATAAAAAGATAGTCTTCTTGAGGACATGTATGAATAACTTGAATCCACAGGATAAGGAAACTAACTTTGGATAGATGTGACGTAGTCAACCTAGTGGGGATGAGCACATAGATCATGTCTTGAACCAAGTGGGTATAGGATGAGTGAAAGGAATAAGGCACGGAAATAACTATAGCTGCTGAAGGGTTCAAAAATATTCTGGAGCCAATTTAGATTTTCCAGTCAATTGAGAGTCATGATGTATTGTTAGGTGTCACTCATGAACTATTCATAATTAAAGGGTTAATTATGAATGATCAACATAGCCGAAAACCTATTGACATGCACTACGAGTTATGTCGAGATGTAAAACAAGTATGAGAATGAGATTCTCAATGAGAGAGGATGTATCTTGTTGGACCATGCCAAGAGGGTGTGAAACGGAGGCTATGGAACCTCCTATGACCTTGTCGGACTTAGCACGACAATATCACACCTAAACGAAGTCAAACGGATCATACAAAGCCTCACACGATTGTACCTAATCAGGCACGGGTCGTGTCGAGCTCTGGCCGAAAATGGACAAAACCAAGGTTGTGCACAGCAAGACACACGACCAACCGTGTGTCCTAGCATGGTCGTGTCGCGGCTCCACCGATTTTGAGATTTTTCTTATGAAAATTTTTTGGGTTCTTCTTATCTTAATTATTGGATAATTATGGAAAGAAATGTTCCATTTAAGCCTCATATATTCCCTAATCAAAAGATCTATAAATATATCCCTTGATATTCTTTGGAGGTGACTCTTGGTTTTTTTGCTTGGTAGCCATTTTTCTCTCTCTTTCCTTCTCTTGTCTCCGTGGGTTGGCTAGCATCAATCAGAGATAAAGGCTTGCTGGTCTAGGAGTTGTCCCAGGTGATCCCAGTGTGGATACTGATAGAGACAAGGCCCGTTGGTCTTGCTCGTGGTTTCAACAGATTCGATAAGAATCTCGAAGGTATAACTTCTCTCCATTTGTGTGTTTGCATGAGATTATGTCAATAACAAGGATTCTTGACCCCCAGGGGATGTCTAAGATGAAATAAAAATTATTTTATTTGTTTTATTCCACTGCGCATGATCTTGAAATTTCCAATACTTCCATGCCAAAACCATGCTTGGACTTTCCATGTCAAGTATCCAAACTTGGACTCCTCCATTGCCAAGTATCCATACTTGGACTTCCCCTCGAGTCTCACTCGAGTTTGGTTAATCTTGACCTGAGGTTTGATTGATCCAATAATCTCCCTCAAATGATCTCCCTCATATGACTTTGGATATCCCAAAAATCCACTTGTTATATGGTCAACATATGATCAAACCATATTGTTAAACAATGGTTAAACCCATTGTCAAACGATAAAATCCTACTCGAGTCCCACTCGAGTATGGTCAACATTGACCCAGGGCATATTGTACCAACAACAATGACCCAGATTACCGAGTTGGTTACCTGTTGACTCAGGACTGACCCGTTAGGGGCCTGATTGGTTCCGGTTATGTCAGCCCAGAACTACTAAATCAATAGATCAAATCGTTGGTTCAGTGTTTTTTTTTTAGATTTTTTTTCCATTAGAACCACTGATTCCAATGGATAAATGTTTTTTTGATGATCAAGATCATTTAACCATTTTTTAATTAATGACTATGATTTAGTATTTGTTATACTCCAAACTCTATATATAGGAGGTTCATTTCATCATTTTCATTATATCTTCTCTACTCTTCTCTCACAATTTTGCAATTTCAAGTACTTAAATTCTCATATTTCAATGGCTATGGAGGGTGGTTCATCTCGATCTTGGAGTGGCAAGGAGATCTTCATCCTAAATGTCGATCTCGAGTTTGAGGAGGTTCAATTCACCAATGATGAATCAGATCAATTTTCGACAACCGACATACAAAGTACCAGAACTTCCAAGGTGCGAGATTATTTGCCTTTAAAATCATCAATTTTTACTAAACAGTTTGAGAAAGTCATTCTTCCCTTCGAAGAAATGTAGGCAAAATGCAAATATTGCAATGCCACAAATAAATTCCAATCGGGCGGCTGTTATGGGTCGTTAAAGCGACACATCAAAACAAAGCACTCGATGGAATTTGGAATCGTTCATTCTCAAACGTAACTTGCTAGATTTTCTTCATCCATCGAAGGTACGAATACAATTTTATTTATATATTATAATATTAAATTAAGAGAATCATTAGCTAGATTTATTTCTATAGAATATCTTCCATTTATTTTTGTGTCTAAATGCACATTTGAAGATTTTTATCAAGAATCTCTTAATTAATCTGCTAAATATATTTCTAGAATTACACTTACTCGTATAATTAAAAAATTAGTTAAGTAAGAAAAAAAATTTAATTGAAGAATTTAGTAAATTAAAGAATAAAGGATCTTTATGTTCAAATATTTAAAGTGATCATTGGCAAACCCATTCATATATGGGCGCGACTTGTCATTGAATCAACAACTCTTTAATAATCCAAAAATATTTATTAGCATATTAAATTTTTGATGAATCACACAATGCTCATAATATTTCTCAATTATTACGTTTAATTTTAGAAGAATATGATAATAATAAAATATTTTCAATTTCATTTAATAATGCTAGTTCTAATATCGCAAGTATAGGTGAACTTAAATTAATTTGTCAAACTATTATTGGCGGTATATTTTTTTATATTAGTTGTGTATGTCACATTTTAAATTTATGTGTTCAAGATGGATTAAAAATTTTAGAAAATCAAATAAAACTAATTAAATTGTAATTTCTTATTTATGGGCATATCCTAATATAATGAAACAATGAAGTAAATTTTATAAAGTTAATGGAATGAGACCTAAAAAATTTTCACATGATGTATGATAACTCACATTTTGACATGCTATTTTATATTCATTCCTCGATATTTTGATCCATTCGTATGGTTAATTCAATGTATTTATCATGTTTTACGAATATGGAATATTTTAGCACTTTAATGCAAATACATACTAATTTGATGTCCTTAGCACTAATTTATTATACACTTTAATTTGTAGGGCATTTGAAGGCAATATCAAGGAGTTTTGGGACTTATTTATCAATGAACCATGACCAAATCATGGTCCTCAATATGGCCAAATCATGTACCAAGCTGTGGGAGCAAGAAAACGAAGAAACACTCTCCACAGAAGGGTCCACGACCAACCCGTAGAGAAGGCTACTGTCATGGATCATTCTATCCATGACTGGAGCACCACAGTGGCCACCATGGGCAGGCCGTAGTGGCTACCACCGCCATGGAGTGCAATGAGAAGGGCACTATAAAGGCCATTTCAAGGGTTTTTGGTTGCACCTCTTCTTCCATCTCCATCTTCCTCTGCCCTAGCATCCCTCCATCTTCCTCCACAAGCCCTAGCCACCATGACACCTCTGTTGAGAGTATAGAGAATACAATCAAAGTCCCACATTGGTAAGATCTTATAGGCACCAACAACCACATCCACCTTCATCTACCTCGTTGGGTTCAAGGGAGAAGCTCCGCTCCACCATCGACGACATCCATGGTCCTCCACCTCTTCTTCTTTGATTCAAGAGGAGAGCTCCACTCCACCGAGGTGACATCGGCGACATCCGTCCACATCAACCACTCCACCATTCCACCAAAGAGAGATCAATTTTTTCTTGTTTTAGCCTAGAGTAGATTAATTTGTATGCATGTCAATTGTTTGTTTAATTTAAATACTCCTTACATTAGTGTTAGTTTTATATTTGTGCATGCGACAAGTTTGTCAATGCTTCTTACAAATTTATTGCTTCATTTATTGCGTGTTATGTGTTTGATTTAATTTCTACATTAGATTAGAATGTCTTTCATTTATTAGGCTTAGTTTTACAATTCCAACCCCCCCAATTATATTAGAAAATCCAAAGCAATAATGAAACGATCCTAGGACAACCATTCTACCGATTGCACTCACTGGGAGGCGGCCTGAGTCATTTCTATGCTACATTAGTGTAGAGGGAGTTCGGTTACTTATAAATCTTGTTTTGCAACGGTGGTACAACATGTTGTTTATCAATTTTGGTGTCGTTGTCGGGGAGTGTAGACTTAGGATTGTTCATTATTTTTCTTATTTTTCTACTTTATTTTTCTAGCGACAAAACTATTAGTACCTCTGATTGTCCTAAAACTTTGCAGATTGAAGGATTATGGTATGGAGATCAATACTCACTATTTTGCCATGAATAACGACCTATTTTTGCCAAATTCCATCGTTTAGACCACCTTTTCATTTTTCTAGTATTTTTTCATTTCATTTCATTTATTTATTTATTTTATTTTCATCTATTTTTATTTCATTGGTGGTAAAAAATTTTAAAAAAATTATTGGGTGCTTTATTCTTTTATTTCTTGTGTATTCATATGTTTTATAATGTATATTTCCTATGTCTTTTGATATTGGTTGCTAGTGTTTCAGGTAAGACCAAGAGATTTCTTTTATCAAAAACATGGATCTTTATTATTCACAGCTTGGAGGTTTCAATCAGACATATGATTTGAGCACTGGACAATAAAGTCTAAAGTATCAATTGTAGGAGTTGAAATCTATCGTCAGGCAAGTGGCACTGAATCAGTATGTCAGCAGTCAATCTCAATAGTTTAATTATACCTTTCATCCAGTACAAGAGATGGTTGTCTGTCGTATTTGTGAATGTCTAGACCACTCAACTAACTCATGTCCATTCTTGCACCAAGATCAGAGGGTACAAGCGAGTGTTTCTTCTATTGAGCTACAGTACCACTATTAACATCAAAATATCTATGATCCAACTCCTAGCTCTTATCGTCATAGTTGGGGAGATTATTCGACTCAATGTTTTCAGCCTCAACAGTTGTTTGAGCAGCATGAGTACCTCTAACCTCAACAGCAAGATAAGTATGGATTATTTCCAAGTACTTCTGATTATGATTGGATGGATCATTTGGGGTTCGAGTATGGAAACACACAGTAGGCCATGGAACAACCTCAATATTTCAACCTAATCTGATGGACTAATGAAATTTTTATAGAAATGAGCAACAACATATTGATCAATCTTCCCCAACATATCAAAGTCCATTTAGATTTTAGGATGACTTGATGCAATTCCAACAGGTTGAGCCAACTTCTCGGAGCACATATCAAGATTACAATGAGGAAGCATCTACTCCCATTCAAACATGCACCTCACTGCAAAAAATAGAAGAGCCTATCCAGTAGACGACAGTGCAACAACAATAATTTTTACTACAAATGCAACAAGTTAAAGCATCAATCAAGGATTACAGATACAGTTAGATTAACTATCATCATCCATCAACAAGATGTCAGCACAAAATTCCACTCAACATTCCATAGAGACTATTCCTAGTGGTATCCATGTGCTTGAGGAGATAGATTGCAGGGTTAGGAATACACTTGCCTTTACTTTTACAGCTCTATAGGACTCCTTTGACTCTTTATATTACAATGATGTAGTTGGTGATGCCTGATGTCGATGAGAATGTTAATGTATTGTCAGTTTCTCCTTTTTCAAATAGTATTGTAGAGGAAAGTGTAGAGGTTTTTGCAGATGAGGCAATACTCCCTGAGTTGCCAGATACCAGTGTCCAGACTTGTTAGCCAGACAAGAAGATAAGTGAGACAGTGGTGGCAAGAAATTGTGATAAGTCGATCCCCATAGGAGTGATGGATAGCTAGAGACTCCCAGAATAAACACTTCTACGACAACAAAAGCCTCCAATATTTCTGTTGAGGATCGGACGTCCGCTAGGGGGAGGGTGAATAAAAATTTCTTCGCTTCGATGGATTACATTCGTGTTCGTCTACAAAACTTATTATTCACAATGGAAATAATAAAGCATAAATTATTGGTTCAATCGACCCAGGTCATGATTGACCAGACTCGAGTGGAACTCGAGTAGGGTTTTGATATTCGACAATGGTTTACAATATGGTTTGACCATATAACTAGTGGATGGTATGGGACATCCAAGGTCATATGAGGGAGATTATTGGAGAAATCCAAGTCGGTCAAGGTTGACCGAACACTTGGTGTGGAGAAGTCCAAGTATGGTGACTTGGAAAGGAGAAGTCCAAGTATGGATACTTTGGCAAGGGAAAGTCCAAGTCGGTCAAGGGAGATCGGACACTTGGTGTTGGAAAGACCAACGGGGAGTTAGCGTGGGAAGTCCCGACAGGTCTAAGAGACCATGCTTGACAAGTGAAGTCCTGGATGAGGAGTCTTGGTAGTGAAGTTCCGGAGGTGTGGCCTCTTGGCAGTGAAGTCCCGGACAATGAGTCTTGGCAAGGGAAGACCCGGCTAATCAGGGAGAACGAGCTTGGCAAAAGGGAAGTCCCGAAGGTGAGGCCTCTTGGCAAAGGTAGACCCGAGAGCATGACGATGGCCGATGGAAACACTTAAAGGCTAGCGAAAGGATGAAGAGTCACAGACTTGAGGGATACGGGAGGCGTAAGGCTGATGGAAGTGGGTTGAAGGCTTAGGTCTAGGCTTAGGGTGAGTATCAAGTATGAAGAGATGATACTTGGGGTGTTAAATCTTAGCGTAGAGGTATAACAGTCGATTGCCAGGTTGGATCAGTCGACTGGGCTTCATTTGTAGGCAAACAGAAGCAAGGTAACCTCGACTAGCACCTTGACTGGGATGTAGTCGAGGTGACACCTCGACTGGTATGATGGAGTCGAGCTGTGGGACTTGGAAAATCGAGATAGTGCTATGGAAGTACTCGACTAGCACCTCGACTGGAGTCTAGGCGAGGTGGCACCTCGACTGGATCACTCGACTAGCGCCTCAGTTGGTCCCAGCACAAGTATGAAGATAGTTGCTCAGAAGCAAGGCAACTCAACTGGCGCCTCGACTGGCGAAGCGACCATTGCATGTCGGGAAGCTTCGACGGAGCATTATAAGAGAAGGTTTGAGGGTGTCTTCGAGCAAAGGTTAGAGGGGAGATTTGAGGCGAGGTGCTGCTGCATTTTAGGGTCTTCAAAGTCATCCCAATGAAACCAACAAGCAAGGATTCAAAACTCCTAATTTATAAAGTGTGTTCACTTGTTCTTCCATTTGCTTTTGTAATTGTTGTATTTGCTTGTTGTATCTTGTTCTTATTATTGTAAGAGACTTGTAAGAGGTTCCTCCACCTCCAGTGTGTCACCTAGAAAGAGAAGTTTGATAGTGGTAGTGTGAATCACTAGAGCTCACTAGGGCTCGACCATGGAGTAGGAACTAGGGTTACGAATCACGTAAAATCTGTGTGTTGTGTGTGTGGTGTGTTTTATGCTTGTATTTGTATTTCCGCTGCGTACTAATAATTGTAGACAAGCACGATGAATTCCATCAATGACATCGACACGATATGCTATTCACCCCCCTCTAGCGACGCCAACGGTCCTACATAAACTAAAAACAAAGACAAACACCCACACAAGACAAGTGATATAACGTGGTTCAAAACCTAGGGTTCCTACTCCACGGGTCGAGCTCTAGTGATGCACACCACCACTAACAAACTTCTCCTTCTTGTGATACACTGGAGGTGGAGAAACCTCTTACAATAGTCTTACAACAATAAGAATAAAGATACAAGCAAATACAAAGGAAATACAATAACAATGTAAAGAAAACTTTACAAGAGATCGTTTTGAATGCTTTGCTTGTTAGTGTAGAGGAAATGTTGACCGCTAGAGGGGGGGGGTGAATAGTATCATGCTAGTACGTTGATGGAAATCGTTCACGTTTGTCTCTACACAATCGTTAGTACGCAGCGGAATATAGAAGTACAATATAAAGATAAATATGAATACACAACCACAAGACAAAGATGTAACGTGGTTCGGAACCTCAAGGTTCCTACTCTACGGATCGGGCTCAAACGAGCCTTAGCGATGCCAATCACACACCACTAATAAACACTCCTTCTCGAAACAATCCAGAGGCGGAGAAACATCGTACAATAGTTTACAACAATAAACTAAATACAACAAGCAAATACAATATGAAATACAACAAAAGAAATGCAAAGAAAACTTTACAATCGATCTTTTGGAAGCTTGCTTGTTTGGTTGGTTGAGTGGCACTTGGAGACCCTGAATTATACTAGCAATTTTCCCCAAAAACTCCTCAAAGAACCATGTTGATTTCCTCCTCCACGAGTTCCATTTAAAGCTGTTGCATGTGCTGGAAATCGCCGATCAGTCGACTGCTCAAGACCATTAGTCGACTGATGACACTGTTTCTATGAGACAATGGTGTGATCCACGCTGAAAAAATCCAACGGATAGAACATAAGTCGACTGATCATGTCCATCAGTCGACTGATCGAGCCTTCACTCGATTGCTAACCCCAACAATCAAGTCAGACTCCATTCTATGCCCGAAATACCGAGCACTAGTCGACTGATCACAAGATCAGTCGACTGCTCGACCAATCAATCGACTGTCTACCTCTGGCAGTTGACTACTAGGACACTCCCCACAGTCAAACCCTAGTTGGCTCACACCAGTCGACTGTCATATGACACCAGTCGACTAGCACACCTCAAACATGAGGTTTTAACCCAAGTATGGTGCCCCCATACTTGCTAGACCACCCTTAGCCTAGACCTAAGCCTTCTAGTCACCTCCGTCAGCCTCGCGCCTCTCGGATTCCTCCAAGTCATCCATGACTTGTTCATCCATTGCGCTAGTCTTCAGGTGCTTCCATCGGCTATGTCATGCTAATGGTGTCTACACCGCTAAGGCATATTGGACTTACACTGCCAAGACTCCGCTTGGACTTTACGCCGCCAACCATTGGACTTATGCTGCCAAGACTCCCGCTTGGACTTTATGTCGCCAATATCAAACCCCTTGAACTTCTCAAATTCCAAGACTCAAGCTTGGACTTTCCCTTGCCAACCCATGTTGAACTTTCCATGCCAAGATCCATGCTTGGACTTTCCCTTGCCAACCCATGTTGGACTTTCCATGCCAAGACCCATCTGCAAAAGGTTGGAACTACCAACCTAGCAGCCTCTGGCCCCCTGTCCCAAGAGGAAATCGTGAAGGGGTAAATCACGGGACAGACCTATGGCCTTTGACGGACTGGTACCAGCAGAGGGGAGGTTCTGCTACGACTGGGGGAGGATTAATCTCGCCACCCCAGGGATCGAACCCTGGCCTCATCTGCAAGCACCCTCTGCCTTAACCAATCCGTCATCCTCGTGGGGACTTCCATGCCAAGACCCATGCTTGGACTTTTCCTTGCCAAGACCCATGCTTGGACTTTACATGCTAAGTACTCAAGACTTGGACTTTCCCTTGACATGGTCAACTCCAGTCAACCATCAAAATCTCCTCGAGTCAAACTCGAGTCTGGTCAAACATGACCGGGGTCGATTGTGCCAACAATATCCCCAAAATATTATCAGACATCAATGTCAAACATCGATGTCAAACATCAAAACATCGCTCAAGTCAAACTCGAGTCTGGTCAATCGTGACCTGGGCCGATTGCACTAACAATCTCTCCCTTTTTGATGTTTGACAAAAACACATACCTTTGAGTTAGAACACTAACTCAAATCTCCTTACCAATCCCAAATTGGTAATCCCAAATATTCTCTCCAATTCTTCGAATTGACAATTGATAACATCAATTGATAACACTCTCCATAACATTCTCCCCCCTTTTGACTAACATCAAAAAGGTTATCTCTCCAAGGAGGTCAAAGTCTCATGTCCCAATGAGATCTTACAATATCCCCCTTGGTCCAAAAATACCTAGGATGCCTACCATCTTCCTAGTGATAAGTCCCATATCACTCAAGAGAGACAATCCTATACACTCTCCCAATTCCCAAATTGGATATCTCAAAAATCCCATTTTCCCCTCTTGAGGAAAAATACCATCCATCATCTCATGATGGATACCTCCCCCTAAAGGCTTGCTCCCCCTTGACCATTGCACCAACAATGTCCTTGGGAAGTCTCTAATCCAATAGGAACTCTGAACCATAAAAAATAAGGTTAGAATTCAACATTGAACTTTCCAAACACCTTAAATTTGATACATCATCCTAACACCTCTCCTAATTCATATCCAATGGATTTTCACCCTTTATAATGCTTCCCAAAG
Source organism: Wurfbainia villosa (assembly GCA_025175895.1). Taxonomy (NCBI): domain Eukaryota; kingdom Viridiplantae; phylum Streptophyta; class Magnoliopsida; order Zingiberales; family Zingiberaceae; genus Wurfbainia; species Wurfbainia villosa. The sequence continues at coordinate 28,369,509 of CM046008.1, read as the reverse complement.
CATATCCTAGGGTTAGGAGTGATTAGGGAACTTTAACATAGCTGAAAATGGGGTAAACAATCTTGTTTTTCCTGAAATCAACTTGGCAGTCGAGTCCTTCAAAATTCAGTCGACTGTCATGCCCATCAGTCGACTGCCACCAAGGGCAGTCGATTGATAACTGAAAAATCCGATTTTCAATTATCAGAAATGGATTTTGAAAATTCATAAATAATTATATTTATATCAAAAAATTATGAAAATTAATACGTATAATACTTATGACCAATACAATGGGTGAAAAATGATAGAAAAATATTTTACCCATAAAATAGTAAAATTGACACAAAGTTCAAAACCATTGAAATTTTCAATGTTTTGGCCCTAATTTGTATCAACTTCATCAATAGTGATTGCTATCAAAAGATAAACTTTACCAAGGTTTTTTAAAATGATTTAAAAATATTTTTGAAAACCTATATTGGATCATGTTCCTTGGGCTCAATGTACATGACTTGTACAAAAGCTTTCCCAATGATCCACAGATATGATAAGATGAGTTTTAGTTCAACTAGATGCAAAAACTATGCACCTTGAACTTAACTCATATCCTAGCATCTCACATATATCTAGGGTGTATAATGTTAGTAATATATGAGAGATGTCCTAAGGCAATCGCCTTATGTATGAACCATTTATATGATAAATGAAGATTCACTATTTGAGTATACATGTTTTATGTATTTGATTGGATCTTAAACTCATTTACTGAATGTCCACGATACGATTCACAAAGATGAGAGAATTTGTGATTGGATCACAACTAGTGAGTATCTCTACATGTGTAATTGTGATGTATCGGAATTATCCCTAGTCGATGAATTGATGGATTTGGACACCATCAATTCTGTCGAGACTAGCACGAGGTATACTTCTTGGTGTATCCAAGCAGCTGATTCTCACTAGCTGGAGACATAGTGATGTCCGGAGTTAATCGTGGATGCTAGTTATGGTAACTAGTTCATTGGAGTGACCAGCCGTAAGACTTCATATGGTTCTCTGCATATATAGATATGTCAATGAAGTTCTTACTGTGGCTTAAGTGCGATGTTCCATAGACTTGCGGTATTCAAGTCATCTTGATCATGGAGACTTATGCTTTGACATCTTAAGCAAACATCTCTAAAGAGATGTGGACCCGGGATGATTGGGTATAAGTCGAAGTGATCGAAGGTGTTTGAATAGCCTATAAAGGATTCACCACTCCTTGCGAGGAGATGTATACCCATGGCCTCTCGTCGGATTGTTACTAAAGTCTTTGGCCAAAGCATTACATGTTTAGAGTAAGGTACTCTTTGATACATGTGGAGTAACTAGAATTCGTAGGACGAGGAAATGATACTTGGGCTAGGTGTGACGTAGTCAGCCTAGTGGGGACTGACACTATAGACCATGTCCTGAACCAAGTGGGTATAAGATGAGTGAAGGGGATGGGGCACGAATCATTCGAGCTGCTGAAGGGTTTCAGAAATAGTTCTGGATCAACCGTTGATCTTTTCGGTTAATTGAGGATCATGATGTACTACTAGGTGCCACTCATGATCGTTCTATAATTAATGGTTAATTATAGACGGCCAACATAAACCGAGAACCTATTTGGTCACACGCACAACGAGCGTAATCCGAAGGATTTAAAACGAGCTTGAGAATGAGATTCTCAGACCGAGAGAAACTAAGTTTGGTTGGACCAAACATGGAGCGAGCATGAAATCGTTTCAGTCGCAATGGAAGCATGGATGGGCCGTGTCTTATGAAGACATAATGGATGGACCAAAATGGTTTGGTTCTAATCCAATGGAGGAGAATAAACCAAAGGGTTTGGTTTATTTTAAACGAATGAACCAAAAGTTGGTTCGGTTCGTTTTAACTTAAAATAAACCATCATGGTTTGGTTTATTTTAACTTATCTTAATGGAGCGGGTTAACGGGCCTAATGGTTATGATCCAATAACCATTAAGAGAATTAGTTCTCTATAAAAGAAGGCTTAAGGGATAATTAAGCCCTAATCCACAACCCTAAGTTGCCGCCCACCTCTCCTTGGAGAAATTCGGCTCCAACTCTCCTCCTCCTTGCCGCCGCCCACCTTGAGGCTTCAACCGGCGTCCAGAAGGTGCTGACCTTCCCCCTCGCCGACATCGAGCTGCTGCCGGTGGTACTCCGGTGTTCTTCTTTAGGTTTGGCATCAAGGTGAGCTCTATCTTCCCTTGGTTGGCCGGCGCCTATCTCCTCCACCAAAGCTGTCCAGTTTTCTGGACAGCTTGTTCTCCTCTCGTCGGAGCGTCGTTTGGACGACGGTTAGAGCTCCGACAGTGGCTAACTTACCGGGGATTCGATCTCTGGTAATCCTCTGAGGTGGAGGACGAAGGATTCGTCAATCGGTTGACGAATACCTCTTCGGAGAAGCGAGTTTTGAGGACTCGTCTTAGGATCCGAATTTGGATTCGGATCGTGATCATCTCTCGATCACGTTGTCTTCAACACGAGGCTAGTAACCTGTACGAAGATGAAGCTCGTGGCTTAGCGAAGTCATCCAGAGGATACTCGGCATGGATACGGATAGAGACGATTCTAGCGAGGATCGTTCCGGTTGATGCCGTTCCCGCTACACGTCATACGAAAGGTATAACGTAGTTAAATTTCCTTTTAAGTCAAATTTAAATTTACGGTTATGTCTACACTTGTTGTAATATGCATGCGTGTGTTGTGTGTGTTGTAATAAATGTAGACTTATTATTTTTATTGCTTCCGCTGTGTTCATGTTTACGAAACGTAATCGAACACACACACGCCGCGGTGCCGGAAACCCAACAGTGGTATCAGAGCCCAGGTTGTGTTTCGACATAATCGTAAAATGGTTTTGCGATAGTCATAATGTTATTTCTGGAAATTTTCTAATTTTGGAAATTTAGAAGTATTTATGGAAATTTTTCAATTTTGGAAAGTCTAGAAGTATTTATGGAAATCTTCCACTTTTGGAAAGTTGGAAGTATTTATGGAAATTGATATTTTCCATAAATAAAATATTTGATTAGATTCTGGAAATTTGTTTCCTAATTTAATCATGATTTGATTTGGGAAATCAAATCTTAAAATATTTCATTTCCATAAGTAGTTTTAATGAATTAGGAAATTGGTTTCCTAAATAGATTTTCCTTAATCAAATAATTCCATGAATAAAATATGTGATTAGATTTGGAAATTTATTTCCTAATTTAATTATGATTTGATTTGGAGAATCAAATCTTAAACATATTTTATTTCCATAAATAGTTATGACATATAAGGAAATTATATACATGACATAATTGTATGCCATGTAATTGCATTAGATGCATAACATTATGCCATGCGTGTCGTGACATGTAGATGTATGTCATGTATGTCATGCCATGTAGATAATAGTTATTTGCATGCAAAGAGGATGAGACATAAAAACTCTTAAACAATATTAAAGCCTACACCTTCCATTAATATGGTTAGAACCAGAGTTCCGTTTCTTGTTTGGGTTGTTGGACTCTCTCCAAGCCCGGCTCGAACCCGAACATGTTCAAACCATGGAATAGTTTAATACTAATATGGTAAGAGTCAGAGGTCAATCGTTAGCTTTGGTTGTTGGACTCTCTCCAAGCTGGGCTAATTGGTTGAATGCGCTCTAACCATATTAAAACTGTTTCCCGATTAATGGGTTGGCTTTAACCTGGAGCATCGACTTGTTGGACTCTCTCCAAGGTCGATGTAAAGGGAGGTGAAGTTGGGTTCTATGCATATGATGCATACTTGTTAATGTGTTAACAACCCGATGTATGTGTGAACATTCAATTAATTGATAGCACATTGTGATAGTTGCATATACGTGATATGCAATCGGTATAGTTGATACCTACCGTCGTAGTTATGAATGGCTTGTTGGACTCTCTCCATTCGGAGATGGACCTACGATCTCCCGAAGTGATTTTGGGGTTTTTGAAATTCGAAAAATGAATGGGATTTATAAATGTATATTGATGCATTTTAAAAATCATCTTTCTCATATATGCTCGTTTTGTATTTCTAAAATTGATCATGTTGTCTTTTAATTTGCGTTCCATTTTGGATTCGAATAAATTAACTGGGCCGAACTTCTTGGACTGGCTTAGAAACTTGAGAATTGTTCTCAAGGTGAAAAGCTTGCGTATGTCCTCGAAGCGCCTCTTCCCGCCCATCCTAGTGACGATGCAACTCCGGACCAATTGTTGGTCTATCAGAAACATGTGACTGATTCTCGAACAAATGAGTTGCATCATGCTAGCCGCGATGGAACCCAAGCTACGAAAGCGCATGAGCATATGGATGCTCATATCGTAGTCCTTCATCTTTATGAGTTGTTTGATAAGCAAGTGAGATTCAAAGGTTCAAGTCTCCAAGCTCCTCTTCACCTCTCGAGATGCAAGAAGGTTCATCTGTGGTATCGCCAACATGTCAAGACTGTGGAGCCTTCTGAGAAGCATGAGCAGGGGACGGTGTTGTTAGTTGATTCCTCGAAGAAAGGTTCTAAGAGGGAGTCAAAGGAACAACAGAAGGGGAAGAAGAAAAAGGCTAAAAAGGCAGAACCAGCTCAAAAGGGCACTTGCCATCATTATGACAAGTAGGGCCATTTGCGAAGAAAGTGCAAGATTTATCTTGAGTCCGTGAAGAAGGATAAGGCATCGGATGCCCCATCTTCTTTAGAAATCTTCTTTATTGATTGTCATTCTATTTCCTCAGACACTTGGGTATTTGATATTGGGTGTGGCTCACATATATGTAATGACATACATGGGCTAAGGAATAGAAGAAGACTCGTCAAGGGAGAGTCAAATTTACGTGTTGGGAATGGAGCAATGGTTGCTGTACTCGCCATCGGAACGTATTTGTTGGAACTCCCTGTAGGACTTGTCTTAGAACTAGACAATTGCTTTTATGTTCCTTCGTTGATAAAGAACATCATTTCTATTTCTTGTTTAAATAGAAATGGGTATCATTTGACTTTTAGTAACAATTGTTGTTACATAACTTTGAATGAAGTTCTTTAAGGGACTGAAACTTTAAGCAATGGTGTTTATACGTTGGACGTATCCAGTGATATTTTCAATATCGAAGCGAGCAACAAGCATGCTCGAAAAGATAATCAATTAGACTCCTACATGTGTCATTGTCGTCTTGGTCATGTAAGCAAGAAACGCATGTTCGAATTACACCGATGTGGAATTCTGGAATCGTTTGAATAGGATTCATACGATACATGTGAATCATGCTTAAAAGGCAAGATGACTAAGTTACCTTTTACTGAAAAAGGTGAACGAGTGGGAGAGTTACTAGGTCTAATACATACTGATGTATGTGGACCTATGTCAACTCAAGCTTTAGGAGGCTATAGCTACTTCATTACCTTCACCGATGATCACTCACGGTTTGGGTATGTGTTCTTGATGAAACACAAGTCTGAAGCCTTTGAAAGGTTCAAAGAATTCAGAAATAAAGTAGAGAAACAACATGACAAGAGTATTAAAATACTTCGATCGGATCGAGGTAGTGAATACTTAAGTCAAGAGTTTCTTGATTATCTAAGAGACAATGACATATTGTCTCAATGGACTCCGCCATATACACCACAGCATAATGGTGTATCTGAGAGGCGTAACCGGACCTTGTTGGACATGGTCAGGTCAATGATGAATCATGCGACTCTTCCCAAGTCCTTTTGGGGCTATGCACTTCAGACAGCTGTTTACTTGTTAAACAGAATGCCTACCAAGGTAGTCTCAACTACTCCATATGAGATATGGAATAGTAAGAAATCTCATGTATCTTACTTGAAGATATGGGGTTGTCCTGCTTATGTGAAGCGACGATGTCGGACAAATTGAATGCTAAGTCCGATAAATGTCTATTTATTGGATACCCTAAGGAAACAAGGGGTTACCAATTCTATCATCCTGTGGAACAAAAGGTGTTTGTTTCAAGGCATGCTGTGTTTCTAGAGAAAGAGTTTCTCTTGCAAGAAAACAGTGGGAGTGTCGTCGAGCTTGAGGAGGCTCGAGAGACTCAAATAAACATTGATGAGATACCTGGTGAAGTACAATAGTCGACAACTCATAGTGATGAGCAATCAACTGGACCTATTGTAACACCACATCTTCATAGATCTAGTAGAACACGCAATATTCCTGAGAGATATGGATTTCTCGTAAGTGAATCGAATGATGTGTTACTCATTGATGATGAGGAGCCTACCAGTTATGAAGAAGTGCTGACAAGTTCAGAAAGGGATAAGTGGCTTGGTGCCATGAAGTCGGAAATGGATTCCATGTATGAAAACCAAGTTTGGAACTTGGTTGACCCACTTGAAGGCATAAAGCCTATAGGGTGCAAGTGGGTTTTCAAGAAGAAAATTGACATGGATGGTAATGTGATTACCTATAAGGCTAGATTGGTGGCGAAAGGATATCGTCAAAAGCAAGGTGTTGATTATGACGAAACCTATTCGCTTGTAGCTATGCTTAAATCCATTCGGATGCTCCTGGCCATAGCGGCTCATTATGATTATGAGATATGACAGATGGATGTGAAAATAGCTTTCCTTAATGGAAACCTGCTCGAGGACGTGTATATGATACAGCCTGAGGGTTTCACATCGGTTGATAAAACCAAGGTATGCAAATTGCGACGATCCATTTATGGATTGAAGCAAGCATCCAGGAGCTGGAATATCCGTTTTGATGAGACAATCAAAAAGTTTGATTTCTCACAAAATCCAGACGAACCTTGTGTGTACAAGAAGGTTAGTGGGAGTGCAATCGTGTTCCTAGTATTATATGTCGATGACATATTACTTATAGGAAATGATGTTTCAGTCTTACAGTCAGTTAAGGTTTGGTTATCCAAGACATTCTCCATGAAAGACCTGGGAGAAGCAACCTACATCCTCGGGATTAAGATCTATAGAGATAGATCGAAACGGTTGCTTGGTCTTTCGCAGTCTACATATATAGACCGAGTGCTAAAGAGGTTTAGCATGTCGGAATCCAAGAAAGGTTTTCTACCCATCAGGCATGGGATACACCTTTCGAAGTCTATGTGTCCGCGCACAGAAGACGAGAGGATTTGCATGAGTAAGATTTCCTATGCATCCGCAATAGGATCTATCATGTATGCTATGTTATGTATGAGGCCCGATGTATCGTATGCTCTGAGTGTCACGAGCAGATACCAGTCTGATCCAGGAATGGATTATTGGGTGGCTGTTAAGATGATCCTTAAGTACTTAAGAAGAACTAAGGATGCGTTCCTAATATATGGAGAAGGGTACATGGTGATACGTGGGTATACGGATGCCAGCTCCAGACAGACAAGGATGATTCCATGTCTCAGTCTGGGTATGTATTCACCTAGAATGGAGGCGCAATAAGTTGGAAAGGTTCCAAGATTGATACTATAGTGGATTCTGCCACTAAGGCAGAATACATTGCAGCTTTGGAAGCAGCAAAGGAAGCGGTTTGGATCAAGAAGTTCATCTCTGAACTTGATGTGGTCTCATCAATGATCCAAACATGTGCTTCGCCGCTATCATCTTATCAGAGAGATCATCAGTAGGAACGAAATACAAATCGAGAAAATTCCCACTGAAAGGAACTTAGCGGATCCTTTGACTAAGGCATTACCTCAAAGTAAGTTTGAGGGTCATGTTAGAGCTTATGGTATTGGATACCGTAGCGATTGGCATTAGGCCAAGTGGGAGTCTATTAGTAATATATGAGAGATTTCCTAAGGCAATCGCCTTATGTATGAACCATTTATATGATAAATGAAGATTCACTATTTGAGTATACATGTTTTATGTATTTGATTGGATCTTAAACTCATTTACTGAATGTCCACGATACGATTCACAGCATGAGAGAATTTGTGATTGGATCACAACTAGTGAGTATCTCTACATGTGTAATTGTGATGTATCGGAATTATCCCTAGTCGATGAATTGATGGATTTGGACACCATCAATTCTGTCGAGACTAGCACGAGGTATACTCCTTGGTGTATCCAAGCAGCTGATTCTCACTAGCTGGAGACATAGTGATGTCCGGAGTTAATCGTGGATGCTAGTTATGGTAACTAGTTCATTGGAGTGACCAGCCGTAAGACTTCATATGGTTCTCTGCATATATAGATATGTCAATGAAGTTCTTACTGTGGCTTAAGTGCGATGTTCCTTAGACTTGCGGTATTCAAGTCATCTTGATCATGGAGACTTATGCTTTGACATCTTAAGCAAACATCTCTAAAGAGATGTGGACCCGGGATGATTGAGTATAAGTCGAAGTGATCGAAGGTGTTTGAATAGCCTATAAAGGATTCACCACTCCTTGCGAGGAGATGTATACCCATGGCCTCTCGTCGGATTGTTACTAAAGTCTTTGGCCAAAGCATTACATGTTTAGAGTAAGGTACTCTTCGATACATGTGGAATAACTAGAATCCGTAGGACGAGGAAATGATACTTGGGCTAGGTGTGACGTAGTCAGCCTAGTGGGGACTGACACTATAGACCATGTCCTGAACCAAGTGGGTATAAGATGAGTGAAGGGAATGGGGCACGAATCATTCGAGCTGCTGAAGGGTTTCAGAAATAGTTCTGGATCAACCGTTGATCTTTTCGGTTAATTGGGGATTATGATGTACTACTAGGTGCCACTCATGATCGTTCTATAATTAATGGTTAATTATAGACGGCCAACATAAACCAAGAACCTATTTGGTCACACGCACAACGAGCGTAATCCGAAGGATTTAAAACGAGCTTGAGAATGAGATTCTCAGACCGAGAGAAACTAAGTCGTTTCAGTCGCAATGGAAGCGTGGATGGGCCGTGTCTTATGAAGACATAATGGATGGACCAAAATGGTTTGGTTCTAATCCAATGGAGGAGAATAAACCAAAGGGTTTGGTTTATTTTAAACGAATGAACCAAAAGTTGGTTCGGTTCGTTTTAACTTAAAATAAACCATCATGGTTTGGTTTATTTTAACTTATCTTAATGGAGCGGGTTAACAGGCCTAATGGTTATGATCCAATAACCATTAAGAGAATTAGTTCTTTATAAAAGAGGGCTTAAGGGATAATTAAGCCCTAATCCACAACCCTAAGTTGCCGCCCACCTCTCCTTGGAGAAATTCGGCTCCAACTCTCCTCCTTGCCGCCGCCCACCTTGAGGCTTCAACCGGCGTCCAGAAGGTGCTGACCTTCCCCCTCGCCGGCGTCGAGCTGCTGCCGGTGGTACTCCGGTGATCTTCATTAGGTTTGACATCAAGGTGAGCTCTATCTTCCCTTGGTTGGCCGGCGCCTATCTCCTCCACCAAAGCTGTCCAGTTTTCTGGACAGCTTGTTCTCCTCTCGTCGGAGCATCGTTTGGACGACGGTTAGAGCTCCGACAGTGGCTAACTTACCGGGGATTCGATCTCCGGTAATCCTCTGAGGTGGAGGACGAAGGATTCGTCAATCAGTTGACGAATACCTCTCCGGAGAAGCGAGTTTTGAGGACTCGTCTTAGGATCCGAATTTGGATTCGGATCGTGATCATCTCTTGATCACGTCGTCTTCAACACGAGGCTAGTAACCCGTACGAAGACGAAGCTCGTGGCTTAGTGAAGTCATCCAGAGGATACTCGACGTGGATACGGATAGAGATGATTCTAGCGAGGGTTGTTCCGGTTGATGCCGTTCCCGCTACACGTCATACGAAAGGTATAACGTAGTTAAATTTCCTTTTATTGCAAATTTAAATTTACGGTTATATCTACACTTGTTGTAATATGCATGCGTGTGTTGTGTGTGTTGTAATAAATGTAGATTTATTATTTTTATTGCTTCCGCTGTGTTCATGTTTATGAAACGTGATCGAACACACACACGCCGCGGTGCCGGAAACCCAACATATAAAACACACACAAGTCAATGTGATGTGAGATGTGGGTTTTGTTCATCCTAATCTAGGGTTTCATGCATTTTCTAAGGCAACACTACTTGATTCCCTTATAAATAGGACTTCAAGTCATGTCATTGTCCTTAAATCAATTTTCATTAACTTAAATGCATGAATGATCATGACATACATGATAACATAATTAAGCATGACCAATGATCATGATGTCATGACATATGATATAATCTAAAAACACATGATATTAAACCTTATCCTAAAAACATGATCATGACATATTAAATGGTAAAAATAAATATGATGTCATGGCATGTTATATGGCAAACATAGCATGGAAAATAAAATGTATAGGTATCATAGTACCTAAATTTTAAAGTTAGTTGTCATTTGATATAATTAAGTATATTTTTCCATATTACCACTTTTCTCCCTAGTGTGCAAAAAAATCAAAATGTCACACTATGACCTTTAGACCTAAATTGTGTCAATTTAATTGATTTTTCATAATTCCAAAAATATATTGGCACATCCTAAAATCCTTTAGGATTAACAATCAAATTTATTTTCAAGGTATCCATAACCTTGAAAATTACCTAAAGTGCTACCTTTACCATGGTTAGCTTAACTACCCATTTAAAGTTGGCACACCTAAATCCATCTAGCGTGAATCGATCACGCTCTTAGGAACCCAAAATCTATTTGAGCTCCTAGGGTTTACTAGGTATTCCTTACGGATAACCTCCCTAGATACCTTCCTAATGACCATTCTAGGCTTGTTAGCCTTGGTCATTTGGGTTTTGTCATGGTTAACTCTAGGGGTGACTCCCCTTGTAACCTTCTTAGTGGCCACCCTAGGTTTCTTAGAAACCCTAGCCACTAGGCATACACCTTGGTTACCCTTAGGGATGACCTCCCTAGTAACCTTGGTCTTCCTAGACCTAGTTTGTATTCCATAATCAAATGGAACACTATGATAAGTCACCTTAGGCTTAGATTTGTGACTCAAACTTTTCTTGCCCTTGGTTGACTCTTGTCTCCTATGCCCTAGGCCTTGACTCTTGGACCTAGACCCTTGACTTTGACCATTTGACCCTTTTATTTGGTTTTACATAATCTTAAGGGTCTTCTCAAGTTTCTCAAGCCTTGACCTCAAGGCTTGATTTTCAAACTCTAATTGCCCAATTTTAGAATTTTGATTTAATCCTTGGGCATGATTCTTCCTAGGCATATGCCTAGTCCATTTGGGGTTAAAACCTAGATGCTCTTGTACCTTTCTAATTGTCTCCCTAGGTAGAATTGGTCTAGAATTGTTTGACCTAGATTTGTATTTAGATAAATTATTTTTAGGGACATTAGTCCCAAATTTCTCCTTATTTTCAAGGTGAATATTCTTAGCTCCTAGACAAAAATATTTATTGTTCCTAGCATGCTTTTCATGATAAATAGCAAGTGAATTGAAATTCCTAACATGCTTTTTGACATTAAAACTAGAAGAATGAGCATTATTGAAATGATATACCTTAGGGGTTGCCTTAGTGGCTCCCCCTACTTGTGATGCTCCCCTTTGCCCCTTCTTCTTCCCCTTTCGGGCATTGACTTCGGTAGTGTCCCGGTTGTCAGCATTTGAAGAAAATCACTTGTTCCTTGCTTTTCTTAGTGAGAACACTGTCATCCTTTGACTTTTCTTGACTTTTAGGTGTCGAAGGAGCTTTCCTTACTCTTTTAGGACACTTACTCTTATAGTGTTCGGATTCCCTACACTCAAAGCAAATTATATGATTTTTGTTTAAACCTAAATTGCTTGAGTTACCTAGGGTATTTGTGGTGGTCGAAGTGGATTCTTCATCTCTCCCAGAGGTGGATGGCTCCTCTTGAGGTTGCTCCAGTGTGATGGTCTCTCCTCCCCCTTAATCCTTGAGATGGAGGCTTCTTCCACTTCTTCTTCTTCCACCGATCCATAAGTTGACTCCATCTCAACTTCTGAATCCTCACTTGCTTGTGAGGATGATGATGGTTCTTCCTCGGCTTCCTCCTCTTCTTGAGTCGATGAACATTCTACTTCTTCTACTTGTGCTAAGTGAGGCTTCTCATGGAATTTGGCCAATTTGTCTCATAGCTCCTTGGCATCTTGAAATTCACCTAAGCTAGACAAAATGTCATTAGGTATCAAATCTTCTAAAAGCTTTGTTACCTTGACTTCGGTCTTGAATTTTAGGCGTTGCTCTTGGGTCCACCTTTTTAACTTGAGGACTTGTCCCTTCTTATCCCTAGAAGGTGTTGGTGCAGTGGGCACCAAAGTCGAACCGGTATTTTGATTATGGCAAAAGGCTCAATAGTTAAGGGTATATTTGTTATCTTACGAGCTCAATTAAGTGTGCAGAAATGCTAAAGTTGAGCGGAAGGTCTGCGACACCCGGTGGGAACCGAGGTGGTCGGGCAACGCCAGAGGGACTTCGGAGGAAGCCGAGGTACTCGGGTGAAGACCGGAAGCGAGGCTACAAGGTAAGCTCGTGTGAAAGCGAAGCTAGGTCGTTAAGCGTAGATCCGACCCAATACCTCCAATGGAAGGTCTAGGTCGAGATCAGATGGTTAGAACCATCGTACTTTATATTTTAAGCTAACTTGTACTGCAGTCCAAAACCCTTTGACTACAGTCAACTGCTAGTCAAGTTCCAGCCTCGAGAAGAGCTCGAATTTCAAGGGGGTGAATTTGGACTTGACTCGTGTTTTGGTACAAAGGGTGATGTGGCATCAAGGTGGACATCCAAACCATCACCAAGCTTCCTTGTGGTGGACGCCCAAAATAAGGTGAGTTGGCACAAGATGGTTGGCTCCCATGATGTGGCACAAGTTGAATGGCTCCAACAAGTTGGCACCCAAGGAGGTTGGAGGTGGCACAAGGTGGTTGGATGAAACACCTCATCCTCAAGTTGGCGCCCAAGGAGGTTGGAGGTGGCACAAGGTGGTTGGATGAAACACCTCATCCTCAAGTTGGCGCCCAAGGAGGTTGGAGGTGGCACAAGGTGGTTGGATGAAACACCTCATCCTCAAGTTGGCGCCCAAGGAGGTTGGAGGTGGCACAAGGTGGTTGGATGAAACACCTCATCCTTAAGTTGGCGCACAAGAAGGTTGGAGGTGGCACAAGGTGGTTGGATGAAACACCTCATCCTTGAGTTGGGATAAGAACCTCACCTTGGACACTACCTATGTCTAAATTCATAGATCAATATCCATAAATAGACATGTTCAAGCCAAGCAAATAACAAGACATCAAGAGCTCTCAACACGCCGTCGTAACGCCGCTACTACTACTCACATTTGCTACGACGAAGTGCCGCCGACAACGAAAGCTACATCTTCCACTTATAAGAGTTGTCGGTATATTTATTTAAGTTCTACTTCTTTAAATTGTCTTTGTGCTTTAATCGTAACAAGGAAAGGGGGAGTGTCCCTTTGCCTTGATTTCTTTTTGTAATCGTTGCTCCTACCTCCAACGAGGAGGAGTGGTTTTAGTGAATTGCCCTCCGTATGTGATCAAGGATCACTAGGGCCGTGGATTAGCAATCGAAAGATTGTGAACCACGTAAAAATATCTTGTCTACTTTATATTTCCGCTGTGCATTCTCTACTTGCTTTTTACTTATTGCAAAAGTTTTTAACGACACCGTATCGCTATTCACCCCCCCCTCTAGCGACACTTTCGATCCAACAATTGGTATCAGAGCCGGGGGCGCTAAGATTCGGTGAAACCACCAATCTAGCTTTGTTTTTCTTTTTTTTACAGATTTTTTATTTATTTATTTCTGTTTTCGTATAATTATTTCACTTGCTTATCTTCTCCTACATATAGAATTGCATTAGAGGCTTTAGGATCCGGATAAGGTTGTCCTTCGGGTTAGATCCCGAGTAAGGTTGTCCTCGGAACTTCAACGACATTCGCATTTGATTGTTTATTTCTTTTGCAAGTTACATTTTATATATCTTTTTTTACTTCTCCTACTAATCCAAGGCGAAAGTCTTGGAATATTCTTTCCGTGTGTTTTGCAAGATTCTTTTAAGTCGTTCTTCTTCTTGTTTTTAAATGGCCCATCTCGAAGGGTTTAGCACCGCTTGACCCCCGCTTTTACAACGGTAATGACTTTCGTTATTGGAAGGGTCGGATGGAATGCTTTCTTAAAACCCAAATCGAGATGTGGATCGAATCCAAACCGGTTTCACACTTCCTATTAATGAAGATGGTGAATCTTTGGGTTACGATCAATGGTCAAATTCCATGAAAAACAAGTAGAAGCCGATGCCAAGGCAACTCAAATCTTGCAATGTGGGTTGTCCAAGGAAGAGCTCAACCGCGGCCGGCCCTTCATTAGTGCAAAGGACTTATGGACCAAGCTAGTGGAACTACACGAAGGCACCGACGACACGAAGGTATGTAAAAGAGATTTACTTTTAAATAAATTGTATAACTTGAAAATGCAGGAAAACGAGACCGCAACTCAACTACATGCTCGTATTCAAGACATCGCCAACCAACTCCATGCCATCGGACAAAAGGTCGAGAATCGCGACCTTATCAGGTATTCTCTTAACTCGTTTCCTAGGACCACCTTGTGGGCATCCATGGTCGATGCCTACAAGGTCTCCAAGGACCTTTCTAAAATTAGGTTAGACGAATTGTTTTCGGAACTTGAATTACATGAGCAAACTAACGGGTCGCCGAGAAGAGTATTGCGTTAGTTGCGTGTTCCAAGAAGAAGAAGCCCAAGCAAGCCACCCCAAAGGAAGAAGACGAGTCCGAATCGGAAGTAGACTCGAATAGAATCCGAACTAGTCAATCTAGTTCTAAGATGATCAAGAGACGAAAATGACCAACAACTCAAGGTAAGCCTAAACCTAATTCAAATACTTCTAATTTTAGATGCTATGAGTGCAATGTGTTCGGTCACATCAAGTCCGAGTGCCCAAAGCTAAAGAATAACGCATCAAAGACCAAGAAAGCGCTAAACGCTACTTGGGAGGAGTTGTCGGAGGAAGAAGACGATATCCAAGCTCTAATGGCCAAGCCGACCGAGCACGACTCAAATCAAGAAGAGTCCGAGTCCGAATCCGGCGATGAGCTTCCATTCAAGACAAGCCACGGATCCGTATCCGGTTCAAAAGAATCATTAAGGGTAAGTCGGTCGTTACTTAATACTTTGTATGGTGCAATTAAATTTTTAAATAAGAAACTAGCTAAGTCCGAGTCCAAGGTCGAGACCCTAATTGAGGAGGTTAACCTTCTCAAACATGAGGTCTCCTAACCTCTTCGACTACTCAGATTCAAGAGGAGGACTCAACTCAAGTGCTGAAAAGCTTGAAGTTGAGAACTCGCTTTTGAAAACACAAGTCGAAGACCTTAGGAACACGTTGGAAAGGTTCACTTTGGGATCCAAGGGACTTGACCTCTTACTTGATCACAAAGGGCCGTGGTACAACAAGGCCGACTCGGTTTAACTCAAATACAACCAATAAGTCATATATGTCTATAGTAAACCAACATAAGAAAAATGTCCAAGCATGGGTCCCTAAGACCACTTTGATTTCAACTTTAGGATCTAACATGTATTGGGTTCCAAGGACCAAATTCACTATGTGAATAGACCCACGCGATTCAATGGTCCAGGGGGAGCCAATACAAAATGTATTCTTGTTAAGACTTAGAAATTGCATGCTTAGTTTTTCCTTTATTTTTAGAATGGTTAGATAGGACTCATAACCAACTAAAATCTCATAAAAGATTGAGCCTGGGAGCCTCTTTTCAAAAAATAACAACTAAAATCCTACGAAAGATTGAGCCTCGGGAGCCTCTTTTCAAAAATAACTAGTTAGACCAAGGCGTAGTCTCAAGTAAGTCGAGTTATCAATTTCTTGAAATTAGCTTTGTCTAAGGAAGTGGTCGTTGTTCCGATCAAAGAAGGCCTCTGTGCCTCGCCACGACAAGCTAATCTCTTGAAAAGATTACTTGATGAGCTTAGACTAAATCCGAATCTAACCTAATGTTGGTTAATTTAAATTCATTAAAATTAATCAAGTAAAATTGATAGTCATCTCACAATAACACATAGGAATAACATGTTTTGATCATGTAGATATTGGTGAGATGATTTAGATTTAAAAACTTACAAACAACCCTTTAGTAATTCCAATATCCGATCCAACTACCTTATGTGTAGGATCAATGGATGTTGGGCGATTGGTTGCTCGACACATGACCGGGATCAACTCAAATTTTCGGTTACGATTCAAACGACAAGGATCGGTGGCCTTGGAAATAGCAAGCTCAAAATCATCGGATCAGGTGATATTGAGCTCAACTCTAACTTTACAATTCAAAATGTCTTATTAGTAGAAAACTTTCAATATAATTTACTTAGTGTAAGCCAATTGTGTGATAACAATTATAAGGTCATATTTCTAGAAAATGAATGCGTAATCAAA
This sequence comes from Wurfbainia villosa, assembly GCA_025175895.1. Classification (NCBI taxonomy): domain Eukaryota; kingdom Viridiplantae; phylum Streptophyta; class Magnoliopsida; order Zingiberales; family Zingiberaceae; genus Wurfbainia; species Wurfbainia villosa. The sequence goes on along the minus strand of CM046008.1, from coordinate 28,353,039 downwards.
ATAAATGCAACATCTAAAATAATACTTAAAGGAACTAGGAGTAGCAACATCTACACAATAAATTTACCCAACTCCTCAACCAAGTGTCTTATGACACGAAGAGGAATCTTGGTTATGGCACCAAGACTCGGACACTACTTTTAAGACTCGTCCACAAGATGAGTCGAGTGGCTTGGTTATAGGTTTGCCTAAACTAAACAACTTGGATAATAAAATATGTAATGCTTGTCAACAAGGTAAACAATCTAGGACACAACATCAATTAACTAATCAAGAACGAACCAAAGTGTTCTTGAGCTCCTACACATGGATCTATTTGATTCACATGGAGCTAAGTCACTCAATGGTAGTCAATTTTGCTTAGTCATAATTGTGACTATTCTAGATTTACTTGGGTTAGGTTTATCAAACATAAAAATGATACCTAGACCAACTAATCAATCTTTGTAGGTTAATCGAAAATCAAAAGAACCTTAAGATTAAAAGACTTAGAAGCGATCATGGTGGTGAATTCGAAAACCACAGGTTTACGTGATTTACGTAACCTAAACGGATACCACCATGAGTTTTCATGTCCTAGAACCCCACAACAAAATGGGTTAGTCGAGCGGAAAAATAGAACCCTACAAGAAGCGCTAGGACAATGTTAAGCAGTATAACCTACCCGATAGATTTTGGGCAGAGGTAGTTAGTACGACTTGCTATGTCAAAATAGGATCCTTATGGTAAAGAGGCACCAAAGACCTCGTAAATGCGAGATTTATCACGATAAAATACCGAACATCAAGTACTTTAGGGTATTTGGATGCAAGGTACATATCTTAAACACTAAGGATTACCTAGGAAATTCAAATCCAAAACCTCTCTGGAACCTTTCTAGGATACTCAACCACCGAGAGCTTATAGGGTATACAATCACGACACTCTTAGAGTCGAAGAAACCATTAATATAGTTTTCGACGAAGGACACGAACCGTTCAATCCTTAACAAAACCAACTAGCAAATCAACTTATAGCAAACCCGACTCGATCTTGAACTTGAATCTCGTCCTAACCCAAGTCATCCTATCGACCAAGTGATAGATGACCCTAACCCAAGTCATCCTATCAATCAAGTTATAGGTGATCCAAATTTAGGGGTTGAACTAGAGCTTCATACGAAACATTAGTCAAATCTCGTTAATTTCCAAAATCGAACCCAAAACTATTGAACAAGCACTTCTTGATCCCATTTGGATTATTGCTATGCAAGAAGAGCTAGCTCAATTCACTAGAAATGAAGTCAGGAATTAGTACCACCACCTAAAGAAAAATCAATTATTGGAACAAGGTGGGTATTTGAAATAAACTTGATGATAAAGGTGAAGTAGTTAGAAATAAAGCTAGGTTAGTCGCAAAGGGTTTAGTCAAGTCGAAGGTTTAGATTACGATGAGACCTACGCCCCGTAGCAAGACTAGAGTCCATCCGAATGTTGTTAGCATATCTGCACATCGAGGTTTTAAATTGTTTCAAATGGATGTCAAGTCAGCATTTTTGAATGGATACATTAAGGAAGAAGTTTACGTCACCAACCTCCGGATTCAAAATCTAGATAAACTGACCATGTCCTTAGACTTAAGAAAGCCCTATATGGACTCAAACAAGCCCCAAGAGCTTGATGCGAAGGCTTCGATCTATCTTAAGTCCAAAGGATTCAACCAAGGTTTAGTCGACCCAACCTTATTCGTAAAACCGTAGGAAAGAAATCTTTATAGCCCAAATCTATGTAGATGATATAATTTTTGGAACTACCAACTCGATCACCTAAGCGAATTCATCTCACTTATGGAAAGTGAATTTGAAATGAATTTAGTGGGAGAGTTAAGTTTCTTCTTAGGTTTACAAATTAAACAAACTAAAGATGGAATATATTTACATCAACAAAAATATACTAAGGACTTAATAAATCGATTTGGAATGCAAGATGCTAAAATAATCAATACACCTATGGCAACTAATGTTAATATAAGCGAAGATGTAGAAGGAAAACCCGTTGACCTAAAATACTATAGGAGCGCAATAGGAAGTCTCCTATACTTAACCGCGCCGACCCGAGCATTTTATTCGCGGTAAGTATGTGCGAAGGTTACAAACATGCAAGGAGTCTCACCTAACCCTAGTCAAGCGTATCCTTAGATATCTAAAGGGCACGCTAAGCGTAGGTATTTGGTACCCTAGATCTACGAGTTTAATCTAATCGGCTACTCCGACTCGACTATGCGGTAGTAAACTCGATAGAAAGAGCACAGTGGTTGTTGTCAAATCCTCGGCTCGAGTCTAGTAAGTTAGTGCGATAGGAAGCGACATTGCGTTGCCTTATCTACCACCGGCGAATCGTTGCGATGGGTGAGTGTGTCTCTCAGCTCCTGTGGATGAAGCACACTCTCCAAGACTTTAGCTTAATCTTTAACAACATTAAAACCTACATAGATAACATTAGTTCAATTAACTTAACTAAAAATCCAATATGTCATTCTAGGACAAAACATATAGAAGTTAAACACCACTTCATTAGGGAACATGTAACTAATGGAACTATACAACTAGAGTATGTTGAGTCCAAATCAAACCTAGCTGACATCTTCACCAAACCACTACGGCAATTTAGTTTATTAAGGCGAAAGTTAGGTATGTGCGTAATAGAGTAGGATTTAAATTTTTCTATATATGTACTCTACTTTTGCTTCTTTTTATGAAATTAGCCTAAGTCTTACCTTAGAAATCATATACCTATAGATTTAAGGAGCCAACACATCTCACAACACATAGGACTAATGTGTTTGTGTACTTAGCCTCGTTGACGGGCGTGTGATGTTAGGACCTTACTCCTGGTTCCTTAAGTAGTTTCAGTGCATCGACATTAACCATGGAGTATTATTATTTAAAATTAATCAACTCCTTAAAGACTTTTTGATAATTCTATATCAATCATGTACAACCGGAGTTTTACATTTTAGATGAACATATTTTCAAGCTTATTATTATTTTAAAAAAAATATATATATATATATATATATATTTATATTGGGAACTTGCTTGGACTTACAAACCTTAAAATATATTTACAAACTTTTTGAGTTAAGGCAAAAGGGGGAGAAAGTCACAAAAGTAAGGAAGAAAGTAAACAAAATTATTACCTTTTATATCAAGTAATTCCGTTTACTTAAGCAACTATTAAGGGGGAGTAAAAATTATTTTTCAAGAACTCACCTTGGTCAAGGGAGTTTACCTCAAAGGGGAGAACTTGAAACAATAATATTTCTCACTCATGCTTAATCTTTATGCTAGCTCACTCATGCTTAATCTTTATGCTAGCTCACTCATGCTTAATCTTTATGCTAGCTCACTCATGCTTAATCTTTATGCTAGCTTCTTTGTTATGCTTAATTTTTCCTTAACTTTTGTGTCGGTTTGCCATGAATCAAAAGGGGAGATTGTTGGTGCGATGGGCACCAAAGTCGAACCGTATTTTGATTATGGCAAAAGGCTCAATAGTTAAGGGTATATTTGTTATCTTACGAGCTCAATTAAGTGTGCGTAAATGCTAAAGTTGGCGGAAGGTCTGCGACACCGGTGGGAACCGAGGTGGTCGAACGCCAGAGGACTTGGAGGGCCGAGGTACTCGGGTGAAGGACCGAGGCGAGGCTACAAGGTAAGCTCGTGTGAAAGCGAAGCAAGGTCGTTAAGCGTAGATCCGACCCAATACCTCCAATGGAAGGTCTAGGTCGAGATCAGATGGTTAGAACCATCGTACTTTATATTTTAAGCTAACTTATCATGCGGTCAAAACCCTTTGACTATACAGTCATTTGCTAGTCAAGTTCCGACCTCGAGAAGAGCTCGAATTTCAAGGGGTGAATTTGGACTTGACTCGTGTTTTGGTACAAAGGGTGATGTGGCATCAAGGTGGACATCAAACCATCACCAAGCTTCCTTGTGGTGGGCGCCAAAATAAGGTGAGTTGGCACAAGATGGTTGGCTCCCATGATGTGGCACAAGTTGAATGGCTCCAACAAGTTGGCGCCCAAGGAGGTTGGAGGTGGCACAAGGTGGTTGGATGAAACACCTCATCCTCAAGTTGGCGCCCAAGGAGGTTGGAGGTGGCACAAGGTGGTTGGATGAAACACCTCATCCTCAAGTTGGCGCCCAAGGAGGTTGGAGGTGGCACAAGGTGGTTGGATGAAACACCTCATCCTTGAGTTGGCGCACAAGGAGGTTGGAGGTGGCACAAGGTGGTTGGATGAAACACCTCATCCTTGAGTTGGCGCCCAAGGAGGTTGGAGGTGGCACAAGGTGGTTGGATGAAACACCTCATCCTTGAGTTGGGATAAGAACCTCACCTTGGACACTACCTATGTCTAAATTCATAGATCAATATCCATAAATAGACATGTTCAAGCCAAGCAAATAACAAGACATCAAGAGCTCTCAACACGCCGTCGTAACGCCGCTACTACTACTCACATTTGCTACGACGAAGTGCCGCCGACAACGAAAGCTACATCTTCCACTTATAAGAGTTGTCGGTATATTTATTTAAGTTCTACTTCTTTAAATTGTCTTTGTGCTTTAATCGTAACAAGGAAAGGGGGAGTGTCCCTTTGCCTTGATTTCTTTTTGTAATCGTTGCTCCTACCTCCAACGAGGAGGAGTGGTTTTAGTGAATTGCCCTCCGTACGTGATCAAGGATCACTAGGGCCGTGGATTAGCAATCGAAAGATTGTGAACCACGTAAAAATATCTTGTCTACTTTATATTTCCGCTGTGCATTCTCTACTTGCTTTTTACTTATTGCAAAAGTTTTTAACGACACCGTATCGCTATTCACCCCCCCCTCTAGCGACACTTTCGATCCAACAGAAGGTTCAAAGCCTTCTATGAGGATGAACCAATCCTCTATGTCCATCATCAAGAATGTCTCCATTCTTGCTCTCCATGCCGAAAAATCTTCTCGGTCGTATGGTGGTGGAATGTTGATGTCTCATCCAAGCTTGTCTTGGAATTCCATCTTCCCTCTAGCATCTTTTGCTCACGGCGGTTAGTTCGTAGAAGAGCCTCGGGCTCTGATACCAATTGTAGAGGAAATGTTGACCGCTAGAGGGGGGTGAATAGTGTCATGCTAGTACGTTGATGAAAATTGTTCGTGTTTGTCTCTACACAATCGTTAGTACACAGCGGAATATAAAAGTACAATATAAAGACAAATACGAATACATAACCATAAGACAAAGATGTAATGTGGTTCGGAACCTCAAGGTTCCTACTCCATGGATCGAGCTCAAACGAGCCCTAGCGATGCCAATCACACACCACTAATAAACACACCTTCTCGGAACAATCCGAAGGCAGAGAAACCTCGTACAATAGTTTACAACAATAAACTAAATACAACAAGAAAATACAATATAAAATACAACAAAAGAAATGCAAAGAAAACTTTACAATCGATCTTTTGGAAGCTTGCTTGTTTAGTTGGTTGAGTGACACTTGGAGACCCTGAATTACACCAGCAATTCTCCCCAAAAACTCCTCAAAGAACCATGTTGATTTCCTCCTCCACGAGCTCCTTTTAAAGTTGCTGCCTGGGTTGGAAATTGTCGATCAGTCGACTGCTCGGGACCATCAGTCGACTGATGACACTGTTGCTGTGAGACAACGATGTGATCCACGCTGAAAAAATCCAAGGGATAGTACATCAGTCGACTGATCATGTCCATCAGTTGACTGATCGAGCCTTCACTCGACTACTAACCCCAGCAGTCGAGTCAGACTCCATTCTATGCTCGAAATACCGAGCAACAATCAACTGATCACAAGATCAGTCGACTGCCCACCTCTGGCAGTCGACTGCTAGGGCACTCCCGGTAGTCAAACCCAAGTTGACTCACACCAGTCGACTGACATATGACACCAGTTGACTGACACACCTCAAACATGAGGTTTTAACCCAAGTATGGTGCCCCCATACTTGCTAGACCACCCTTAGCCTAGACCTAAGCCTTCTAGCCACCTCCGTCAGCCTCACGCCTCTTGGATCCCTCCAAGTCATCCATGACTTGTTCATCCATTGCGCTAGCCTTCAGGTGCTTCCATCGGTTATGTCATGCTAACGGTGTCTACACCGCCAAGGCATATTGGACTTATGCTGCCAAGACTCCACTTGGATTTTACGTCGCCAACCATTGGACTTATGCTGTCAAGACTCCCGCTTGGATTTTACGCCGCCAATATCAAACCCCTTGGACTTCTCAAATGTAAATACTCAAGCTTGGACTTTCCCTTGCTAGCCCATGTTGGACTTTCCATGCCAAGACCCATGCTTGGACTTTCCCTTGCCAACCCATGTTGGACTTTCCATGCCAAGACCTATGCTTGGACTTTTCCTTGTCAACCCATGTTGGACTTTCCATGCCAAGACCCATGCTTGGACTTTTCCTTGCCATGACCCATGCTTGGACTTTACATGCCAAGTACTCAAGACTTGGACTTTCCCTTGACATGGTCAACTCCAGTCAACCATCAAAATCCCCTCGAGTCAAACTCGAGTTTGGTCAAACATGACCCGGGTCGATTGTACCAACAATCTCCCCAAAACATTATCAGACATCAATGTCAAACATCGATGTCAAACTTCCATGTCAAACATCAAAATATCGCTCGAGTCAAACTCGAGTCTGGTCAATCGTGACCTAGGCCGATTGCACCAATAGTTAGTTTCTTAGACGAGTTTGAAGGACCCTGAAATGCACCAGTACTTCACCTCAAATCGCCCCTAGAAACCTTGGCTGAAATTCTCCACGAACTACTCCTTTTATCACCTGCATCAGGCTGATTTCGTGCCTGATAATCGACTACAAAAAGACCTCAGTCAACTACCTACAGTGTCGTTCTCTCACAACAAACTCAATCCATGTTGGTGTTGGATCGAAGCGAATCGCTAGAGGGGGGGGGGTGAATAATGATAAAACCTTTTTTTTTGTTCGTTCGTTAAAACCCGAGTAGATAATTAATTACAGCGGAAAGATAAGCAATAAATAAAGGAGACAAATATTTTTACTTGGTTCGTAGCCTTCGGCTACTACTCCAAGGCCCTAGTGGTCCTTGACCATGCACGGAGGACAAAACACTAAAGAACTCCTCCTTGTTAGAGGTAGGAGTTAATCATTACAAATAAAAGCAAAAAGCTTGAGGTAGAGGGACACTCCCCCTCTCCTCGTTACGATAAAAGCTTCGAGATTTGAAATTAATAAACTAAAATAAACAACTTAAACCGATGTAATAAAAAGAAAACAATTAAACCTAGACGTCGGAGAAGAAGCAATTCGTTGTCGGAAAGTTGTAGCTTGGCGGAGGCTTTTGAAAGCTTAGAATTGATGATGAAACCCTAGGATTGGCCCTCCTTTTATAGCCTTTGAGCCCCTTTTCGAGAGGAACTTCACCCAATAGAGTTTTGGCACATGACTCCTTGAAAAATGGTGATAAGGCTTGACTCTCAGGTGATCCTTGACCATCGATCGGCCCGATGGTCATCATCGATCGGTGATGGCGACATCGATCGAATCGACCTCGAGCGATCATTGTTGGGCTGACGGTCGAGTCCTCAAAGTGTGATCGGGCTTAACAAAAACATTAATTCGACGACCTCTGACCGTCCGATCTCGACCTAGACCACCTATAGGATGTCTTTGGTCAGATCTACACCTAAGATCATCCCCGTAAAGAGGATACGACCTCACTTACTCTCGTACACACACGAGCTTACCTCAATACTTACTGTGTTTCTTTCACTTCTGGCCTTCCACTCGATTCCTTCGGCTCCCTCCGAAGTCACTCGAGTGTCGCCCGACCATCGCGGCTTCCTCCGGGTGTCACTAGCCTTCAGCTCCAGCTATAGCAATTTTATGCACACTCGATTCAGCTCGTGAGATAACGACATGAGCTTAACTTTGTATTGTTTGCTATAATCAAAACTCAGGTTCGACTTAGGTGCCTACTGCACCAACAGTTGGCATTCCTGCTATGAATACATCATCAGTCGACTGCCAAGCCCATAGTCGGCTGCCAAGCATTTTGCGTTATGGTCATTTACTACTAGTCTACTGCCCATACTAGAAGTCAACTGCCAACCATTAGTCGATTGCTAAGTCAACTACCGAGGGTTCTATGCCTTGTCTACTTCGGCGAGTTAACTGCCAATACATGACAGTCGACTACCAGAGCATAGCTCGAGTAGTTGAGCCTCTAGTCGACTACGAACCAGTTGACTGGTCAAAATCCAATCGACTGCTCTAATTCAACTCGACTCCCGAGTGTCAAACACTCAGTCAATTGACTGTCCAATATCCCAGTCGACTGATAAATCTCAACAATGAGGTTTAACCCCAAGTATGATCCCTTCATACTTGATAGACCACCCTTAACCTAGACCTAAGCCTTTTAACCACCTCCATCAACCTCATACCTATCGGATCCCTCCAAGTCCTCCATGACTTGTTCATCCATACGCTAGCCTTCAGGTGCTTCCATCGGCTATTGTCATGCTAAACGGGTCTACTTTGCCAAGGTACATTTGGACTTATGTCGCCAAGATAAATGCTTGAACTTTACGCCATCAAACATTGGAATTATGCTGCAAAAATACTTGCTTGGACTTTACTATGTTAATATCACACCCTTGGACTTCCCAATTGCCAAGCATCCATACTTGGACTTTCACCGCCAAAGTTCACTTGGACTTTACGCCACCAAGACTACACACTTGAACTTATGTTACCAAGACTATACTTTTGGCCTTCCCATGGCAAGTATCCATGACTTGGACTTTACCATTGCCAAGACCCATGCTTGGACTTCCCATGCCAAGTACCCATAACTTGGACTTTACTATTGCCAAGACTCATGCTTGGACTTTTACTTTGCTAAGACCCATGCTTGGACTTTCCATGACAAGACCCATGCTTGGACTTTCCATGTCAAGACCCATGCTTGGACTTCTCAATTTCCAAGTACCCATGATTTGGATTTTCCATTGCCAAGTACCTATGACTTGGATTTTCCTTGCCAAGTACCCATGACTTAGCTTGGATTTTCCATTGCCAAGTACCCATGACTTGGATTTTCCTTGCCAAGTACTCACAACTTGGACTTCTGAAATGCCAAGGCCATTCTTGGACTTTCCATGACAATCACATTGTCAATCGTTTTATCAAACATCAAAATACTACTCAAGTCACACTCGAGTCTGGTCAATCATGACCTAAGTCGATTGCACCAATAATCTCCTCCTTTTTGATGTTTGACAACACCTTTAAGTTAGGCTAACTAATAAGCTCAACCTTAACTCTTCCATTGTCAAAGCATAGTGAAGGTTTACCTAACATAAACCTTACTTCTCCCCCTTTTCCATACACCAAAAAGACTACCAAGGGTATCAATGTCTCATATACCAATGAGATCTTACATTCTCCCCCTTGGTCCAAAGATATTTAGGATACCTTCACTCTTCATAGTGATAAGTCCCATATCACTAAATGAGAGGCAATCCTCACTTCTCCAATTCTACCCCTTTGGTGAGCACAAGAGGGTTTCTTAACACAAACCCATCATTTCTCCCCCTTTGAGGAAAAATCCATCCATCATCCTTTGATGGATAACCTCCCCCTAAAGACTTACTACACCTTGACCATTGCACCAACAATATCCTTGGAGAGTTCCTAAGCCTATAGGAAAACTAAAAAATCGAAATTAAGGGTAAAGATTCAACATTGAACTTTCACCTCTCTTAAAATTCGATACACCGCCCAAAACAATTCTTCTAATCCATTTCCAATGGATTTTCACCATTCCAATGCTTTCTAAAGCATATCCTAGGGTTAGGAGATGTTAGAGTACCTAGGGATGGCTAAAAATAGGCTAAACAAATCTTGTTTACTCGAAATCAAACCCAACAGGCAACTAGGTCAACCAGTCGACTACCATCAACACCAGTCGACTGTCCGAGTCGGCAGTCGACTGGTTTCTGCAATATGTAAAAATCAATTTTAGAAATTAGATTTGGAAAATTATAAGTAATTATAAATAATTTAAAAAATCACAAAAATTTATACGTATAATATTTATGTCAATCATTATGAGTGAAAAATATTTTTATATGAAAATATCCATTAAATTGTGAGATTGATACAAAGTTCAAAATTATTGAAAACTTTAATGTTTTTGGCCTAACTCGTATTAACCTTCTCAATGGTGATTGTTATCAAAAGATAGACTTTAGCAAGGTTTTCTAAATTGCTTTTGAAATGTTTTTCAAACCTTATTTTGAATCATAGTCTATGGGCTAGATATATATGACTTTTACATTAGCTTTCCTCATGATTCATTAATAGAATATTATGAGTTTGAGTTCATCTAGATGCAAGAACTATGCACCTTGAACTTAACTCATTTTCCTAACATCTCACATATGCCTAATATGTATCAATACACACACATGTTGTAATATATTTAAATATAATAATATAATAATATTAAAATGAAATAAATAGATAAAATAAATTTATTTAATTTTAATTAAAAATGAAATTTAGTTATTAATATTTATTAGAAAATTTTGGGATAGAATTTGATTAGATTTGATTAAGTTTAATTATTTTATCCAAAATATTGATTAAGTCAATTAACCTAAAGCTATATAAATTAAAACCTAGGATTTGGAGTTTAAAAAAAAAGGTTCTAGGAAATATGGATTTAATTCTGTTTTTCTCTTCCTTTCCCTATTCCCTCGCATCGACCTTCTACCTGTCGCCTTCGCTCTTTTACGCCGCGAGCTGCCACCGTGCGTCCATCATCGCGCATCCGTCGTCAGCACTGAGGGTCTCTGGCCAGCCTCCGCCACCGTGCGTCCATCATCGCGCATCCGTCGTCAGCGCCGAGGGTCTCTGGCCAGCCTCTGCCACCGTGCCCCACGAGCCATCGCACTCGACGTCACCACGCGGACAACATCGTTGTGCGACAAGTGTTGGACGTCGTCCGCCGCCCACGTGGCTAGTGCCCCTGTCGACTATCGGTGCTCTCACAACGCCGCCACCTTCTTCCCAGCCACGAACCGAGCCACTAGCCCTGCCGCTGCCTCCTTTCGCTCAGCCACCATTGGAGTCTGACGATCGCAGCTGTCAGCTGAGAAAATCGGACGGTATTGATATGCCTTTTATTTCAATTTATAAATTGCTAGATCTAGGTTTGGGATAGATTAATTAAATTGATTTACCCAGATTTAATTGAATACTTGATTTAGATTAATTATTATATTAATTAATCTAGTTTAATTGATTAATTGGCTTTAGATTAATTAATCAAAATTCTGGATTAATCGATTTAATTGGGGTTAATTAATTAATCTGATTTATTAATTTAATTAATTAATCTTCTTTTAGTTAATCGGTTAATTGAATTAAATTCACTAAATTAAATTAAGTATACTTAATCCAATTGATCTTGTTTAATCAACTTAGGTATAGAATTAAATCTACTAATTTATTTGTTAGATTAGTATAATTAATTTAGTTGATTGAGTTGATCAGTTAATCGAATTAATTAGGTTAACAGAATTAATCTAATTAATTAAGTATGTTAGTGGCTTAACAAAACTATTAAGTTAAGCAATTAGGTTAAAAGCTAATCAAATTAGATGATCCATTAAAAGAATTTGATTAAGGGTTAATTAAAGTAACGAAAAGATTCATAATCGATTAGATAGTAAATTTAGAGATTAATTGATAGTTGAGTTAATAATGAATTAATTATAACAGAGTTGGAAGCTGAAGTAAATACTTAGATTGGGAGATAGCTAGGACGCTCTGTAGTCAAAGGTGGGTGATTCCTTCTTTGGCCTCTTTAGATCTTTTGATCTTAGTGCATGATTATTTTGGTTATGTTGTTTATTTAGGTTATATTATCTTTCCACTCTGTGTTCTTTCTAGTATTGCTTTAACCTTATATTTGCTTGACCCTTTTATACTCTATTTGGCTTCTGAGCTATTTGATTTATATTATTAGTATGTGAATGTTGGTGCAATCGGCCCAGGTCATGATTGACCGGACTCGAGTGATGTTTTGATGTTTGACATGGAGGTTTGACATTGATGTTTGACATTGATGTCTGATAATGTTTTGGGGAGATTGTTGGTGCAATCGACCCGGGTCATGATTGACCGGACTCGAGTTTGACTCGAGGGGGATTTTGATGGTTGATTAGGGTTTACCATATCATGGAAAGTCCAAGTCTTGAGTACTTGGCATGTAAAGTCCAAGCATGGATCTTAGCATGGAAAGTCCAACATGGGTTGGCAAGGGAAAGTCCAAGCTTGAGTCTTGGCATTTGATAAGTCAAAGGGGTTTGATATTGGCGGCGTAAAGTCCAAGGGTAAAGTCTTGGAAGCATAAGTCCAATGGTTGACGGCGTAAAGTCCAAGCGGAGTCTTGGCAGCATAAGTCCAATGTGCCTTGGTGGTGTAGACACCGTTAGCATGACATAGCCGATGGAAGCACCTGAAGGCTAACGTATGGATGAACAAGTCATGGATGACTTGGAGGGATCCGATAGGCGCGAGGCTGATGGAGGTGGCTAGAAGGCTTAGGTCTAGGCTACGGGTGATCTAGCAAGTATAGGGGCACCATACTTGGGTTAAAACCTCATGTTTGAGGTGTATCAGTCAACTGGTACCATGTGGCAGTCGACTGGTGTGAGTCAACTAGGGTTTGACTGCGGGGAGTGCCCTAGCAGTCGACTGCCAGAGGTGGCCAGTCGACTGCTGGCCTGAGCAATTGATTGATCTGGTGATCAGTCGACTGGTGCTCAGGATTTTGGGCACAGATGGTTCTCTAGTCGAGTGATCGGCGTGACCACTCGACTGATTGAGCCATCAGTTGACTGATGGTGTATCCGTTGGATTTTTTCAGTGTGGATGTAGCTGTTGTCTCACGACAAGTGGCATCAGTCGACTGATGGTCCTGTGCAGTCGATTGATAGGCGAAAATCTAGCCCGATTGTAGGATATAAAAGCAGCTCGGAAGAGGGATTTTGGCAGCGATTTTCTTGGGCATTTTGGAGTGATTTGTTGGTGCAAATCAGGGTCTTCAAGGCTAGTCCAAGGCAATCAAAGATCAAGCAATCAAAAGCTCTTGTAAAGTGATTTCCTTTCCTTGTATTGCTTTTCATATTTGTATTTGATTAGTATTACTTTTGTAATCATTGTACAAGGTTTCTCCACCTCCGGATTGTTCCGAGGAGTTATTATTGATTAGTAGTGTGTGGTCGCATCGCTAGAGCTCGATCCGTGGAGTAGGAACCGTTCGGTTCCGAACCATGTTATATCATTGTGTTTGTGTGATTGTATTCGTGTTATTGTTTTATTGTTATTATTCCACTGCGCACTAACACGACTTGTAGACGCAATCGCGATTGTAATCCATCAAGCAACACCGATGCTATTCACCCCCTCTAGCGGTCACAACAGTCATAACAATTGGTATTAGAGCCCGGGGCTCTTCTACGGATTAACAACCCGGAGCTAAGACACTAGAGGGTGAAGAGGAACAAGATGAAAATTCAAGAGAATTTGGGTTGGGACATCAACACCCCAATCCCATACACCTTCTATGGACAAGAAGGGTTTAGGCAATGGAGGGCACGGATTAAAGATTTCTTGATGATGAAGGATTTTGAAGAATGGTCCATTTTGATGGAGGGATTTAGCTACCTAAGAGGACCAAAGGGTGGATACCTCAAGAAAAAGAGATGGACCGAAGAGCAAGTCCAAGCCTTCGAGAAAAATAAGAATGTAGTCCAATTTATTTTTGATTTAATTCCTAATGATATCTTGTGTAGCCTAGGGGATTACATGGATGATAAGGAACTTTGGAGCCAGTTGACAAAATATCACGAAAATCCCGAACTGGTCCAAGAAGACTTGGAAGAGGAGGAGACCGAAGAAGAAACTTCATCATCCTCACAAGAAAGTGAGGAGTCGGAAGTTGAGAAGGAGTCAACTTTCGGATCGGAGGAAGAAGAAGTGGAAAAGATGGAAGAAGCCTCCACCTCTAGGAGTGAGGGGGAGGAGATTAGGGCATCCTCAATACCGGAGCAACAAGAAGAACCATCTACATCCGGTCGAGAGGAAGAGCAAGCTCAAGAGGCCCTCACCACCACCCTAGGTAACTCAAACACTTCAATTTCAAATAAAAATCATATTATGTGTTTTGAGTGTAGGGAATATGGACACTACAAGAGTAAGTGCCCAAAGAAGGTCAAGAAGCCTCAATCGGCACCAAAGGTCAAGGATGTCGGTCCTCTCAACAATCAAAAGCAAGGGGAAAATGATTTGCTTCAAATGCTGACTACTAGGTCATTATCGAAGTCAATGCCCAAAGGGGGAGAAGAAAACTCAAAAGGGAGCTACACATGTAGGCGGAGCCTCTAAGGCAAACCCTAAGGTAACTTATAATTTTACTCCTTCCTTAATTAATAGGCAAAAACATGTTAGGAGTAATCTTGTATTTATCATGAAAAACATGCTAGAAATAACAAATATTTTTGCCTAGGAGTTAAGAATGTTCATTTTGAAACTAAGGAGAAATTTGGGACTAATGTCCCTAGAAAAACCTTACCTAGGGCAAGCATTAAAAAAATTGAGGACCACCTAGGTTTTAATCCCAAATGGACTAGACATATTCCTAGGAAGAACAATGCACAAAGATTAAATCAAAACTAAAAAATTGGGCAATTAGAAAAGAAAAATCAAGATTTGAGGTCAAAGCTTGAGAAATTAGAGAAGACTCATAGGAATATACAAAATCAATTTAAAGGGTCAAATGATCAAAAATCTAGGTCCAAGAGTCAAGGTCTAGAGTCTAGGAGGCAAGACTCATCTATGGGAAAGAAAGACTTGAGCCACAAGCCTAGGTCCAAGGTAGATAAACCTACCTACCATAATGTTCCATTTGACTATGGAACTAAACCTAGGTCTAGAAATACCAAGGTCACAAGGGAAGTCATCCCTAGAGTTGACCATGGTGTGTGCCTAGTGGCTAGGGTTTCAAGGAAATCTAGGGTGACCACTAAGAAGGTTACAAGGGGAGTTACCCCTAGAGTTAACCTAGGCAAGACCACCATGACCAAGGCTTCAAAGCCTAGGAGGGTCATTAGGAGGGTATCTAGGGAGGTTATCCCTAAGGAATACCTAATTAACCCAAGGAGCTCAAATAGATTTTGGGTTCCTAAGAGCGTGATCGATTCACGCTAGATGGGTTTAGGTGTGCCAACTTTGAATGGATAGGTAGTTAACCTAACCATGGTAAAGGTGGCACTTTAGGATATTTTCAAGGTTATGGATACCTTGGAAATAGGTTTGAATTATTATCCTAAAAAGATTTTAGGATGTGCCAATATATTTTTGGAATTATGAAAAATCAATCAAATTGGCACAATTTAGGTTTAGAGGTCTTAGTGTGCCATTTTGGGCTTTTGGCACACTTGGGAGATAATTGATAATATGGCAAAATGAGATTAATTATAACCAATGACAACTAATATTAAAATTTAGGTATTATATACCTTTTATATTATTTGCCATGCTTTGTTTGTCATATACCATGTCATGACATCATATCTATTTTTATCATTTATATGTCATGATCATGCTTAGGATTTAGGTCTTTATGTCATGTGTACTTAGATTCCATCTTATGCCATGACATCATGATTATGAGCATGTATTTATTTATATCATCATTAATGACATAATCATTCATGCATTAATAAAAATTGAGTTAAGGACAATGACATGACTTGAAGTCCCATTTATAAGGGAATCAAGTAGTGTTGCCTTAGAAAATGCATGATGCCTTAGTTTAAGATAAACCAAAACCCACATCTCACATTTAAATTGATATGTATGTGTATTCTTACACCTTAGATACATGTGAGATGATAGGATATGAGTTAAGTTCAAGGTGCATAGTTTTTGCATCTAGATGAACTCAAACTCATCTAAAATCATGTTGTGGATCATTAGGAAAGCTAATGTACAAGTCATGTACATTGAGCCTAAGAAACATGATCCAATAAAGGTTTTTAAAACTATTTTAAAATTATTTTGAAAAACCTTGGTGAAGTCAATCTTTTGATAGTAATCACCATTGATGAAGTTGATACAAAGTGAGCTAAAACTTTGAAGTTTTTCTTCACTTTTGAACTTTGTGTCAATTTTATTATTTTATGGGTAAAATATTTTTCAAACATTTTTCATCCATTGTATTTCTTATAAGTAATGTACATATGAATTTTCATGATTTTTCAAAATACATAGAATTACTTATGCTTTTTCAAAATTCGATTCTGATAGTTGAAATTCAGAAATTTCAGTTATCAGTCGACTGCTCTTGTTGGCAGTCAACTGATGGGCATGACAGTCGATTGATGCCTGATAAAGTCAACTGCCAGGCTGATTTCGGAAAAAATAAGGTTGTTTAGCCCATTTTTAGCTATGGTAAAGTTCCCTAACTACTCCTAACCCTAGGATATGCTTTGGGAAGTATTATAAAGGGTGAAAATCCATTGGATATGGATTAGGAGAGTTGTTAGAGCGATGTATCAAATTTAAGGTATGGGAAAGTTCAATGTTGAACTTTAGATCTTATTTTTGATGGTTTAGAGTTCCTATTGGCTTAGGGACTTCCTAAGGACATTGTTGGTGCAATGGTCAAAGGGGAGCAAGTCTTTAAGGGGAGGTATCTATCATGGGATGATGGATGTTATTTTTTCCTCATGAGGGGGAGAAATGGGAATTTTGAGATACCCAATTTGGAAATTGGGAGAGTTTATAAGATTGCCTCTCTTGAGTGATATGAGACTTATCACTAGGAAGATTATAGGCATCCTAGATATTTTTGGACTAAGGGGTAGATTGTAAGATCTCATTGGGACATGAGACATTGACCTCCTTGGAGAGAACCTTTTTGATGTTAGTCAAAAAGGGAGAGAATGTTTGGGAGAATTATTGGGAGAATATATGGGATTACTAATTTGGGATAATTGGTAAGATTTGAGTTAGTGTTCTAACTTAAAGGTATGTGGTTTTGTCAAACATCAAAAAGGGGGAGATTGTTGGTGCAATCGGCCCAGGTCACGATTGACCGGACTCGAATTTGACTCGAGCGATGTTTTGATGTTTGGCATGGAGGTTTGACATTGATGTCTGATAATATTTTGGGGAGATTGTTGGTGCAATCGACTCGGGTCATGATTGACCGGACTCGAAGGGGATTTTGATGGTTGACTAGGGATGACCATGTTATGGAAAGTTCAAGTCTTGAGTACTTGACATGTAAAGTCCAAGCATGGGTCTTGGCATGGAAAGTCTAACATGGGTTGGCATGGGAAAGTCCAAGCTTGAGTCTTGGCATTTGAGAAGTCCAAGGGGTTTGATATTGGCGGCGTAAAGTCCAAGGATGAAGTCTTAGTAGCATAAGTCCAATGGTTGGCGGTGTAAAGTACAAGCAGAGTCTTGGCAGCGTAAGTCCAATGTGCCTTGGCGGTGTAGACACTGTTAGCATGACATAGCCGATGGAAGCACCTGAATGCTAGTGTATGGATGAACAAGTCATAGATGACTTGGAGGGATCCGATAGACGCGAGGCTGACGGAGGTGGCTAGAAGGCATAGGTCTAGGCTACGGGTGATCTAGAAAGTATGGGGGCACCATACTTGGGTTAAAATCTCATGTTTGAGGTGTATCAATCGACTGGTACCATGTGACAGTCGATTGGTGTGAGTCAACTAGGGTTTGACTGCGGGGAGTACCCTAGTAGTCAACTGCCAGAGGTGGGCAGTCGATTGCTGGCCCGAGCAGTCGATTGATCTGGTGATCAGTCGATTGGTGCTCGGGATTTCGGGCACAGAAGGTTCTCCAGTCGAGTGATCAGCGTGACCACTCGACTGATTGAGCCATCAGACGACTGATGGTGTATCCGTTGGATTTTTCCAGCGTGGATGTAGTCGTTGTCTCACGACAACAATGGCATCAGTCGACTGATGGTCCCATGCAGTCGATTGATAGGCGAAAATCCAATCAGATTGCAGGTTATAAAAGTAGCTCGGAAGAGGGATTTTAGCAGCGATTTTCTTGGGCATTTTGGAGCGATTTGCTGGTGCAAATCAGGGTCTTCAAGGCTAGTCCAAGGCAATCAAAGATCAAGTAATCAAAAGCTCATGTAAAGTGATTTCCTTTACTTGTATTGCATTTCATATTTGTATTTGCTTATATTTGATTAGTATTACTTTTGTAATCATTGTACGAAGTTTCTCCACCTCCGGATTGTTTTGAGAAGGAGTTATTATTGATTAGTGGCGTGTGGTCGCATCGCTAGAGCTCGTCTAAGCTCGATTCGTGGAGTAGGAACCGTTCAGTTCCGAACAACGTTATATCATTGTGTTTGCATGATTTCATTTGTGTTAATGTTTTATTGTTATTATTCCGCTGCGCACTATCACGACTTATAGACGCAATCGCGATTGTAATCCATCAAGCAACACCGACATTATTCACCCCCCCTCTAGCGGTCACAACAGTCCTAATAGTGAATGCTTATGTCACGGCCCGAGAGGGGTACTTGTCCGACGAAAATCGGACATCACCTCCCTTGTACTGCGGACAATTGAAACCGGTATACAAGGCCCACACGGCTCACTATACATCGAACAACATGGCCGAAACATACCACACTACAATATATATAATATACGGCCTCAGGCCATCAACCAAAATAAATAAGGAATCTACAACTTCTAGACTCACCTCTTCTGCCATCTGAGCAGAAATACACAATCACACATAACCATAACCAATCGAACAAAAATCCATAAATACATATCAAGGACCGCCAAAACAACCACAAGTATAAAATACTACATGTTTAAAACATAGGGTACTAGTGGTAAGAATACGGAAGCGTGAAATCAAAAATACGGAGGCGTCAGATCAGGGGACTGGCAACTGGACTCTCCGGAAGGCTTCATCCTGAAATAGAATAGATATCAACGGAGTGAGTAAAACTCAGCGGATATCTAATAGTCATGCATAGTAAACTATAAGTATCAATAATAATAATGCCAGTACAACCTCCTGATCAATAATAGGAAATGCAAGGGAAGAAATGCGGAAAGATTGTACTTACCTGAATCTCCTATCCTGACATAGGAGTGTAAACCATACTAGCAGAAGTAAGGTCGTCAGACCAAATACATGATGTATTCTGTATGCATGTCAATCATATGCAACAATCAAGGCAGCAACCAAAATGCAGCAAACACAATACAAATGCCATCCATGCAATATGCATGCAATGCAAATGACATGTCACCCCTGACACTAGTCAGCCGCCTCACACGCGATGGTGAAGCCGAGTGGGTAGGGCTATGACAACTGTGCACTCTGCCATCACTGCTCCTGAGTGATCGAGTAGACAAGATGCTGTCGAAGTACACCTATCCTCCTACCCCAAACAGAGTGGAGGAGCAAAGCTCTCATCTCCCGGTGTCGTAGACCAGAGGAGGGATCCCTGCCCACTACCACGCTGCCTCACTGCTACCCATGAGCAAACCAGCGAAGCCTGACAGAGCTACTGCACACACCCTCCTGATGTACCACTAACCCATGAGTGGCAGTGTGTGCAGATCATGTAACTAGTTGCGGGCTCAACTACAAAGGAACATCGACCAACCAGCATGCAAACATGCAAGATGGTGCATGACACTAAAGCATGTAACACCAACCAATATACATCTCCAAATAATATGTACAAACAAAATGAGTACATATCGATGACCTAGGTATACAGGGAAAGTATATCTAAAAGCTAGTCAAGTGTATGTCACAACTCCTAAAATAAGTACACATGGCAAGTATCAAGATAAATGAGCACTAATAAAATAAGCATACGAAAAGACGACAACATGTACTAGGTAGTGACATACCAGGGCAGTTAGAAGCATAGAAAACTATTACTAGCTATAGTAAACAACGCATAACAATATGACAATATCTAAAAGAAGATAAGTCAAAGATACCCGCCTGCTATGAAGAATACCAATTGTCTTTACGCCCGTGGACCTGTCTCTTGATCGAAACTTGCAAACATCATCAATTATGATTAATTTCAAGCACACGACAATATGCTAACTAAATTCTACATCGACCCTGTATTTACTTAATCTATCGAATACGAGTACAACACCTCGATACACCCTCCAAACACATCCAACCCAAAGACCTTTTCATTCCAAATCAACTCTAGCTCCTACTAACTCATTCACAGCCTTAAACAACCCATCACAATCGAGATCGAGCTGCTCCAGCCCGTTCCCAGCCCCCGTACATAACACAAACAACCCTGCACATCCTTCACAGTCATTCACAGTCGGCAATTCCATCGACAGAACCCTCCATTCACAACCCCTCTAATTCACACTGCCACCACTACCATTTACAACCCATACAAGTTTCCTCCTCTCACTCACAATCGTGCAAAACTCATAACAAAACCCCACAGCCAACTCACCTAAAGGAAATCCACCCCACAACCCACTCCACCATTCCAATCCACCCTGTTGCCGCTGCCCTTGTCTCACAAGTCGACAACCCCTTCCATTCATGGGTTACAATCCATATAAATACACTATACATAAGAGAAAAAGAGGAAAACGATTGGTATACCAGAAAAACTAAGCTTCACCGGTGGCACTCCTCCTATCAGTTACGTTCACCAGAAAATCACTGTCGCAACCCTAACACCCCAAGTTTTTGAGCTGCAAGAGAAATTGGAAAACAATTAGAGATGGATCTCATCCGAGATTGGGGGAAAAAACCATGCCTCACCTCGCCTCGCGAGAGATGTAGGTAGCTCTGTTGAGCAATTTGTCGAGCGGTGGTGGGCGATCTGGAACTTGGTGGTGTCCTTGGCAGAAGATGGGCGCGAGGAGGTTGTCGGGCACTGCATCTCGACTTTGGAAGTGTAAACTGCCCGCAAGTTTGGTGGCCGCCACACATACACGGCTCAAATGACGGACGCGAGAGGAGAGTGGAGAAGAAGAAGGCGGGGGTGGATGCGACGCAAGAAGAGGAGAATCGGGGAGAGGAAGAATGTCGGTGGTGACGGAGATGACACACCAGCGAGGAGGCAGTAACACCCATGAGGCCGAGATCGTAGGTCATCGGAGATGGGGAAAGCGACGGCGAAGGTATGTCGCTGTGCTCGTGCGCAGGAGCGACCATCTGTCGTCGCGCGCGAGGCAGCACTGACTGTAGTCGACGTTGATTGCCTAGCGACAACGTCGCGAGGGACAATAGGCGA
The DNA here is from genome assembly GCA_025175895.1 of Wurfbainia villosa. Lineage (NCBI taxonomy): Eukaryota > Viridiplantae > Streptophyta > Magnoliopsida > Zingiberales > Zingiberaceae > Wurfbainia > Wurfbainia villosa. The sequence goes on along the minus strand of CM046008.1, from coordinate 28,331,594 downwards.
GGAGGCTCGCGATCTGGAGCAGAAGGAGGCAAACGGCAGCGGAGGCGAGCTCTGGCGTGGGCGACGCGCGGGGAGAAGAGAGGAGAAGAAAAGCTTGGATCGGGAATTGGGAGGTGGGAACCGTGGCTGCGAAGGAAATCGGAAAAACAATTAGGAGATAGGAAACCTAGGTTTAGGTATTTAAGCATAGGGTTAATCGAACCCATTAATCCCCCAACAATAGATAACCTTAATAGGCCCTATCAAAGCCTATGTATTTTATCCCCAGAGTATATCATAAAACATCCATTTATTTTGAGAAAATTTCTGAAAAATCTTGGTAAATTGTATAAGATAAATTTCTTAATTATGAAGGGGTATTTTATTTTCCAATATCTTACATTCTCCCCCACTTATAAAAATTTGGTTCCCAAATTTCCAACTCAAGTATAAGTAAGCATATCACACTGCTCAACTCAAGTACTTGGAGAAAAATCCAACACTTCAAGTAATTAAGGGGGGTCCTGAGCTTGAATATTATTCTTCAGCTCTCACATATACTCTCAACATAGTCCATCATACTAAGCTCCCACTTCCATCACAGTACGTAACCCTACTGGTCACTAATATTCTACCTTTACTAGTTGACACACTGAACACCGGACTACGAAATCAACTATGTCCCGCATGTCATTCCACCATGGAGAACGTTTCAATACTTGCTATTTTTCATATACAATCCGAATACATCTGCAACATATACAACCTACCGCAATCTACTAGCAATATATATCAAAATACCATGACAAAGTCTCATGGCTCTCGAGGTAATACAAAAGGCACTATCTGAGGCAACGACATGCTACCATGACCGAGACTCGTGGACAGATAGGTAATATACAAAGCACTATCTATGCACAACCACATGCTACCACGAATGGGACTCGTGGGTAGACAGATAATAAACAGAGCACTGTCTACGCGCAACCACATGCTACCACGAATGGGACTCGTGGATAGACAGACAATAAAAGACTCAATGCCTGCAAGCAACGACATGCTACCACAACTGGATCTCATGGGTAGACAGAGTATATAGCTATCTAGCTATGGACTGCACGCAACCACATGCTACCACGATTGGGCCTCGTGGGCAGTCAAGATGTCCAGTAGCTATCTTGCTACAGACGACATACGAATTCCACTATCACTAACTCTGAACGGGTAGAGCAAGAGTATAACTCTATGGTAGATTCTCTCTATCATCACAATAGGGATCTATCTGCTATCCTGAATCAAAAGTAACTCCTCCTAAATTCGAATGCAACTATGTAACCCACTATTCTCCTCGGAGACGGAGAAATATTTTCTCACAAGAGAAATCTACGGTCTAAAATCCACTCTATTGCACAGAACGGGAGGTGACTGGGAGTCTATAATGACCAATCTCCCTAGTTGCAACTATCCGTGTTCTAACAACTCTATGCAGCTACCTAGTAGCTAGCCAAAATCCCATGAGAATTCCTGCTTCTCACCTCTACAAAACAACATAATAACTGCTAAGTCCACGTCATATATATGACAGCTTATCTCACAGTTCTTTAACTGTCGTAAGCTTAGGATACGTCTTATTCAATAGCATCGGAATCGCTCCGATCCCCGAAATGATGCATCCATGTACACTACCCTTCCATCCACACCAGAATGATTAATCAACACTGGCATAAAAGTCAACCATCATCTGAGCCCTGAAACTAGTTTCACAAGCTTCAGACCAAGTAAATTCCATCACCTTCCTGGTCCAACCAGTCAACGATGTAGTACCGCTAGAGCATCCTATCCATATCTATAGTAATAATCAAATCAATACAAGGAAACCACCATCTACGGTGGCCAAGTGCGCAACTCCAACTACCACCATCAACAGTGGCCAAGTTACGCAACTCCAACGACCACAACGGATCCAATCGTGTCTAGAATACATGACTTCCCAATTCCCTGGACGACTAAGTCGTCAATAAGTCTAACAAGATAATCAAAAGCTCATACAATTCATACCAAGTATGAAATTGTCGTCGCTACACACCTACATTCCCTTTACTCTAGGCTGATGATATGATATATCAATCATCACAACGACAATGATAATTGTATGATACCATGTCACTACAATATCAACACACCAGTCGTAAATCAACCCTAGAGTATATACAGGTGTCCTATAGCTGATCTAAACAGATCCTCTATCCACAATGAAGGATATTCATTTCCTTCTACAACTATCACATTCCATCATCGATAATTGACACATAATCACAAAGGTCCATCTCTCTTTTAACAAAGAGTTACGGATCTTCTCAAGAAATATTGGGACAGATAAATATCCCATCCAACACCTCCTATAATCAAAACTTAGGTTCTTCCAATTCCCATAGTGTTAAGCAACACTGTTACCAACCAAATTATCTCCTGGTAAAATCTTCATTCTAACAAATACTTCCCAGGCATCATCAACCTTGCCAACTTTGAAAAATCGATCGATGGCGGTATCGAAGCAACTCAATTTGGCTCATAGCCAATTAAATGACATTGCCTTGAGTACATCACGAGCTTCAACGACTTTGTGTGCTTTACACCAGCCCTCAGCCAACACACCATAAGTAAAAACATTTGGCTCGTAAAATATCATTACCTCATTACCAATAAAATTGTCACCTGGTATGAGGTCTTCAATATCGACACTATTTCCGCAATCATTCCGATTGCCTACTCCACTTGCCTCTACAGTAGCAAGCCTAGGAGTTCATCCAAAAATACATCTGAATGCTCTCGAATTATATGCGCATTCAAAAGACATATCATACCATAATCTCAACAATTTAACCATCTATAAGGTTATGTCTATCAAAGTCTAAAGGCATCCCTTGACTTCTTAATTGTTGGTCAACCTCTCACTCGACGGTAGAGATACCACCGACCCACAAGTCGATGTATAGTAACCCTTCTAATCCGAACTAAGAATATTCTAGTCAAAGATACCTGTAAACTACCAGTATCTCTCAATATAATAACCCAGAGGGTAAACTAAAGTAATACCCTGAACGATCAACTATCTGTCGATCCGATCCAAAGAATCCATGCAGGTCTCAACCTTTCCTCGAAGAGAACGGAATCAGATCCAATAGTCCATGGCAAAGCGGTTGCATTTCTACGATGCATGACCCGGGGATTTTCCTAGATCGTCTGATCCCATCATTTGGAAACTTCTGATTCTAATAATCTGACCTGCTATAACTGCTTATCGGTCTCTAACTCTTAAACACTTGTACGAAGTCATTTCTATACTCATGACTCGATCCCATGTCTTCCGACATGATCTAGTAGAAGATCCAAACATCCTAATGCACCTGTAAGTCAATAAATCGTGGGTGGCTTAAATCATCCATTCACATTTTTGAGCTATTAGGTGGTCGTAACCTCTGCAAGTCTCACGACTTGGTACACCCTTACCAAACGATCACCCTATTTGAAACTCAAGGATTTCCTGACAATGAGTCAAAAGATTAACACGGGAAAAATACCCTCTCACAACATCACTACACCGTGACCTAGTGATGTACTATTCCTCGAAGATTATTTCCTACATTCTTCACCAAGTACCAGCTTGATCCCAATATTGGTATGCAATTAACTCCACTTTATCTGTATAACACGAGATAAGTTCTCAAAAGTACATCCTAAGTTATACAACCCAACACGAACAACTCAGGGATCAAAATCCCTATGAAACACCGTAACCTAACCCTCTGCTATCTGCATCAATAATAGCCTACACGTCTTGTCCATTACCCCACAGGTAATGAGCTGACTAGCATAATTAGTGAAAATCCCTAAGACTGTAGTCTTTGATTTCCACAAGAAATGTGACACTTGACCCCTGCTTTCCGACTCGGTATCAATCGGCTCTCAAAGGAAATTTACCTTTTCGACATAGGTTCAAGACTCACAGACTTAACAGGTCGTGCACGTGGTCAACTCAAATTATGATTACGAATAGTAACCAATGTTGGTGCAGGGGCACCAGATTATCGAACCTGTATTTTGATAATGGCAAAGACGCAAAGTTAAGATTACATTGTTATCTCACGAGCTGAATCAAGTATGCATAAATGCTAAGCTAAGCCGAAGGTTAGCGACACTCGGAGAAAACCATAGTGGTCGGGCGACATCGGGAGGACTTCGGAGGGAGCCGAAGGAATCAGGTGGAGACCGAATGCAAGGCTTCAAAGGTAAATGTTGAGGTAAGCTCGAGTGAGTAAAGTGAAGTGAGGTCGTGTCCTTTGTACGGGGACGTCCTTAGGCGACGATCCGACCAAGACTTCCATGGAAGGTCTATGTCGAGATCGGACGGCAAGTGGCCGTCGAATTCACTTATATTTTGAGCTAACTCTTTATTGTAGTCAAAAATCCTGGCCATCAGTTCAACCGGCCAGTTCAACTACTGTTTGAATTACAGCTTCGAGATGAGTCAAAACTCATCCCTTTCTTCAAGGGTGAGGTGGCCATTGATGTAGGATCTTGATGTGCTCGAGGAGGGGACTCTAGGGCTATAAAAGAAGGTTCATTCCTCACCATTTCATCAATCCTAAGCTTCCAAAAAGCCTCTGCAACTCTACGACTCTCCGACAACGAAGTTCTAGTTCTCCGACGTCTAGGTTTAATTGTTTATATTTTTGTTTCGTCGGTATAATCTTCATTTTCAGTTTATATTTTTCATATCAATTGTCTTGGAGTTTTTATCATTACGAGGAGAGAGGGAGTGTCCCTCTACCTCAAAGCTTTGTGATTTTTCTTGTACTCGATTAACTCCTACCTCTAACGAGGAGTTCTTTAGTGTTTTGCCCTCCGTGCGTGGTCAAGGACCACTAGGGCCTTGGAGTAGTAGCCGAAGGCTACGAACCAAGTAAAAAACCATTTTTCTTTATTTATTTGTCTTTTATCTTTCTACTGCGATTAATTGTCTAATCAACGAACGATTTCGAAAAAGTTTTATCGCTATTCACCCCCCCTCTAGCGATCCGCTTCGATCCAACAATTGGTATCAGAGCCGGGGGCGCTAAGATTTGGTGAAACCACCAATCTAGCATATTTGTTTTTGAATTTTATAGATCTTTTTTTGTTCGTTTAAATTTTCTCCCGCACTACTAATCCAAGATGAAGTCTTGGTACTTTTCTTTTTGTTTTGTTTTGCAAGTATTCGCTTTTGGAGTAGCCAATGGTAAAATGGGCATAACTTTTCGTACAAGTTGAACCACGAAACGGGATACCTACCAAAACGAAGCTCTTTGAGAGATCTACACTTCTTACCAGGGGTTTACCCTCGTAACAAGCTGCCTTCATCCCTAAAAACTGACGTTTACTACCCTTTCAGGGACATCGAAGGTTGTAAGTGCTCATCTTTGATTTTAGTTGGTTATTTCTCGTATATTCCTTTTGTTTCTTTTCATTTCCTACATTTCTAATCCAAGGCAAAGTCTTGGAACCTCTTTCATGTTTTTTTATTATTTTGTGTGCAAGGTTTTCCTTCCAAATGACCCACATTGAGGGGTACAACACCATCCGACCTCCGTTCTTTAACGGAGATGATTTTCGTTATTGGAAAGGTCGGATGGAGTGTTTTCTAAAAACACAAGTCGAGACTTGGATAATCATCCAAACCGGCTTTGCTCTACCCACCAATGATCAAGGCGAGCCCTTGGATTTCAACAAGTGGACCAATGCAACCAAGAGGAAAATCGAAGCCGATGCAAAGGCGACCCAAATGTTGCAGTACGGTCTGTCCAAAGAGGAGCTCAACCGCATCGGACCCTTCATCAGCGCAAAGGACCTATGGAACAAATTAATCGAGCTACACGAAGGAATGTCAGATGCTAAGGTATGTAAATGCGACCTTCTTTTCAATAAGTTGTATAACCTTAAGATGCAGGAACACGAGACGGCAACGCAACTACACGCCCGCGTCCAGGACATTGTCAATGGCCTACACACTATCGGACACAAGGTCGAAAACTGTGACCTTCTAAGGTACGTTCTTAATTCATTTCCTAGGACTACCTTGTGTGCATCCATGGTCGATGCCTACAAGGTCTCTAAGGACCTTTCGAAGCTTAGGTTAGATGAGTTATTTTTCGAGTTTGAACTTCACGAGCACACTAACATGGTTCGGGCCAAGAAAGGTATTGCTCTATTTGCAGGACAAAGAAGAAAGCCATCTACCAGGCAAGAAGATGGACTTGAACCCGAAGACGAATCTGAATCTGAATCCGAAGAGGTGGAAGCAATAGTGAACATAGTGCGGAAGATCATTCGGAGGGAAAGGAGGCGACTAAAGAACCAAAAGAGGGCACAATTCAAATCGAATCAAAAGAAGGCTTTTCATGCAACATGGGACAACGAAGAAGGCGTCGGCATAGCGTGGATGGCAAGACCTGAAGAGTCCGAGTCAGAGTCCGAATCTGAATCCAATTACAACACCAACTCCGAACTCGAGGACTACTTCGAGAAGCAACTCAAAGCCGGACCAAAAGGGAAAATTAAGGTTAGCCGCTCACTAATTCATACGCTTTACAATACAATTAAATTGCTAACTAGGAAATTAGCTAAATCTAAGTCTAGGGTCGAGTCCTTGGTTGAGGAGGTTGAAACCCTCAAATAAGAGACACCCCTAAACTCTTCGACTAGTCGAGTTCAAGAGGAGGACTCAACTCGAGTTGAAAAACTTGAAGAAGAGAACTCTATCTTGAAAGGACGAGTCCAAGAGCTCGAAGCTCGGTTGAACAAGTTCTCGACGGGGTCCAAGAATCTTAACTGACTTCTTGAAACTCAGAGAGTCGTGTACAATAGAGCCGGACTCGGATATAGCTCAAAGACTACAAATATATCTTACATGTCTATCGTAAATCGTAGTCATCATCGAGTCCAAGCGTGGGTCCCGAAAACTTTATTAAACTCACATATAAGGACCAATAGGTTTTGGATTCCCCAGGATCAAGTTCATTACTTGACCAGACCATATTGGTTCAATGATCCAGGGGGATCTAATACCAAAATAGTATATCCGGTAACCTAAACCTCTTATTTTCTTTAGAATGGTTAGATAGGACTATAACTCATCAATGCTTGGTAACATAGTACCAGGACGCGGCGAGATGATAGTACGCTAGGAAAATGGAGTCTCGTGTATTCGAGCTAGATAAGGCGTATCTAGTTCGGTTCACTTGATCGAGTGGAACTAGCTAAAGCTACCTCATCGTATCCTAGACTAGTTAGACCAGGAAGTGGTCTTAGGTGAGTCAAGTTACTATTATCTCAAAATTGGCTGTCTAAGGAAGTGGTCATTTTTTCGATCAAAGAAGGCCCCTGTGCCTCGCCACGACCTGGAAGCCAAGATCTTGAAAAGGTGACTTGATGAGCTTAGGATCAAATCCGAATCTAACGCAAGGTTGACCAGTTTAAAATCATAAATTTAATTAAGATAAAATTGGAGTCATCTCACACAACATATAAGGTGAACCAATTCTAAGACACTTAGAATGGGTGAGATGAATAAGGAATAATTTCAATTCACATAATCCTTTCAAAATTGTTATCTATTTTTTAAACTATCGAGCTTAAACATGTACTTATACTCGGACAAAACTCTAAATATACAACCTTCTAGGTCAATATTTAGCGCCCCCTAACTCTTTTGTACCTTATATACTTGATTAAGGGGGAGAGAAAACTAACCCTAAGAGTTATATATTTTCAAAAGTTATTAGCGTATAAGTATTTTGAAACTCAAAGCTAATTTTATAAGTATTTTTGAAAATCAAATTAGTCTCAAGACTTATATTGTTGGTGCAGAGGGTTATACCTCGAACTAAAGTAAATTGAGACACATGCTTGGACTCATGTTAGATAATCTTTATGCATGCAATTTCATGTTAGAAACCCCTACTTTTTATATTATACAACCCCAATTCTTTTTTGATTTATGGCAAAAGGGGGAGAAGAGCACAAGTTAAGGGGGAGAACAAAAATTTAAAATTTTTAAGATTAAACTTTGTTCTAAAACTCACCTAAGGTTAAGGGAGAATTGATTTACATTTACTCATTTTCCACATTACATTTTTCCTTAACTTTGCGTAAGTTTGCCATAGATCAAAAAGGGGGAGATTGTTGGTGCAGGGGCACCAGATGATCGAACCTGTGTTTTGATTATGGCAAAGACGCAAAGTTAAGATTACATTGTTATCTCACGAGCTGAATCAAGTATGCAGAAATGCTAAGCTAAGCCGAAGGTCAGCGACACTCGGAGAAAACCGTAGTGGTCGAGTGACACCGGGAGGACTTCGGAGGGAGCCGAAGGAATCAGGTGGAGACCGAATGCAAGGCTTCTAAGGTAAATGTTGAGGTAAGCTCGAGTGAGTAAAGTGAAGTGAGGTCGTGTCCTTTGTACGGGGACGTCCTTAGGAGACGATCCGACCAAGACTTCCCATGGAAGGTCTATGTCAAGATCGGATGGCAAGTGGTCGTCGAATTCACTTATATTTTGAGCTAACTCTTTATTGTAGTCAAAAATCCTGGCCATCAGTTCAACCGGGCCAGTTCAACCGGCCAGTTCAACTACTGTTTGAATTACAGCTTCGAGATGAGTCAAAACTCATCCCTTTCTTCAAGGGTGAGGTGGCCATTGATGTAGGATCTTGATGTGCTCGAGGAGGGGACTTCTAGGGCTATAAAAGAAGGTTCATTCCTCACCATTTCATCAATCCTAAGCTTCCAAAAAGCCTCTGCAACAATACGACTCTCCGACAACGAAGTTCTAGTTCTCCGACGTCTAGGTTTAATTGTTTATATTTTTGTTTCGTCGATATAATCTTCATTTTCAGTTTATATTTTTCATATCAATTGTCTCGAAGTTTTTATCGTTACGAGGAGAGGGGGAGTGTCCCTCTACCTCAAAGCTTTGTGATTTTTTTTGTACTCGATTAACTCCTACCTCTAACGAGGAGGAGTTCTTTAGTGTTTTGCCCTCCGTGCGTGGTCAAGGACCACTAGGGCCTTGGAGTAGTAGCCGAAGGCTACCAACCAAGTAAAAAACCATTTGTCTTTTATCTTTCCGCTGTGATTAATTGTCTAATCAACGAACGATTTCGAAAAAGTTTTATCGCTATTCACCCCCCCACTCTAGGGATCCGCTTCGATCCAACAACCAACACACTAAATATTATTTCTTGTTATAACCACTAACGCATAGCCAACTTAACTGGGAGTATAAACACTAACGGCAACTCCGGCTGGTCGCCTTGGTGGGCGACCCCTACTACGAGTCTGCACATGTGTCCTAACTCTGTAGACCTTTCTGGCAACTCCATCGCCAGAGATCTCAATGTCCTCTTGCGTGGTTGCACTGCACCACGTCTCGACGCGAGAGCACTCCCACCTCGTTTCATATCTGCTAAATTATTACCCAAGTATTACTACAAGTAGAAAATTATAGAAATCTATAATTTCACCTGTCAGCCATCTGGAGATGTCCTGTCGCCACCAAGTCCCCAATCTGATCTTGTCGAAATCTGACTCAAAAATGTCCGAAATGCCAAAACGACGAAAATCCGTAAATCCTAAAATACACAAGTTAACCTGCCAAACATGGCAAACTCCGAAAACCCAAAGACCCTAAGGAACTCGGAAACCTAGCTCTGATACCAAATAAATTGTCACGCCCTGAGAGGGGTACTTGTCCGACGATAATCGGACAGCACCTCCCTTGTACTGTGGACAATTGAAACCGGTATACAAGGCCCACACGACCCACTATACATCGGCCAACATGTCCAGAACATACCACACCACAATATATATAATATACGGCCTCAGGCCATCAACAAAAATAAATAAGGAATCTACAACTTCTAGACTCACCTCTTCTGCCATCTGAGCAGGAATACACAACCACACATAACCATAACCAATCGAACAAAAATCCATAAATACATATCAAGGACCACCAAAACAACCACAAGTATAAAATACTACATGTTTAAAACATAGGGTACTAGCGATAAGAATACGGAAGCGTGAAATCAAAAATACGGAGGCGTCAGATCAGGGGACTGACAACTGGACTCTCCGGAAGGCTTCATCCTGAAATAGAATAGATATCAATGAGGTGAGTAAAACTCAACGGATATCTAATAGTCATGCATAGTAAACTATAAGTAGCAATAATAATCATGCCAGTACAGCCTTCTGATCAATAATAGGAAATGCGGAAAGACTGTACTTACCTGAATCTCCTATCCTGATATAGGAGTGTAAACCATACTAGCAGAAGTAAGGTCGTCAGACTAAATACATGATGTATCCTGTATGCATGTCAATCATATGCAACAATCAAGGCAGCAACCAAAATGCAGCAAACACAATACAAATGTCATCCATGCAATATGCATGCAATGCAAATGATATGGTCACCCCTGACGCCAGTCAGCCGCCTCACACGCGATGGTGAAGCCGAGTGGGTAGGGCTATGACAACTGTGCACTCTGCCATCACTGCTCCTGAGTGACCGAGTGGACAGGATGTTGTCGGAGTACACCTATCCTCCTACCCCAAATAGAGTGGGGGAGCAAAGCTCTCATCTCCCGGTGTCATAGACCAGAGGAGGGATCCCTGCCCGCTACCATGCTGCCTCACCGCTACCCATGAGCGGACCAGCGAAGTCTGACAGAGCTACTGCACACACCCTCTTGATGTACCACTAACCCATGAGTGGCAGTGTGTGTAGATCATGTAACTAGCTGCGGGCTCAACTACAAAGGAACCCCGACCAGCCAGCATGCAAACATGCAAGAAGGTGCATAACACTAAAGCATGTAACACCAACCAATATACGTCTCCAAATAATATGTACAAACAAAATGAGTACATATCGATGACCTAGGTATACAGGGAAAGTATATCTAAAAGCTAGTCAAGTGTATGTCACAACTCCTAAAATTGTTAGTGAAAGCCCTAGAGCCAATCATATGATGATTGTTGTATGGACTTTATTGTATCATATTCCTATTTATAAAGGCATGGTTATTATATTTACTTGTATTGGTGCCAAATAACTAAATATAATAATGTCCTTGAGTAGTAGGTTCTTATCTATATCAATCGATTGGTTGAATCGATAATGAGATGATATAGAGAACACTACTCTTAATCATTCCTAGTCGAGTATTAACGTTTAGGGACAATGTTAATGCGTAGAGACTAGCATGTAGGTCAACAAGATGACTTGATCTCACAAGTCATGGATATGAGATATCAAGTTGACACATGGGTATGCATTGGAGAATGTATACTGAATGACCCGCCATGAGAAAGTATCATGGATCGTTATATGAGTGTCATATACTTTCTCATGTGGCTATTAGTATGACTATTAGTCCTTAGACCTGAAGTCACCATGGTTCCCTACATAAGGAGTTGTATACTTTGGCTTCGTCAAACGTCACCCGTAAATGGGTGGACTATAAAGGCGATTACTGGGTATGTAACAAATTATGCGGAGGGATGTGAGTGATGTAGATGGGATCTATCCCTCCTATATGACGGGGGTGACATCGATATTCTTGATAGAGTGAGACCACGAAGTGCATGGCCATGCCCAAATGAGTCAATATGAGATATTGAGCTCATTTGATTAGAGTGAGTCTACTTGGGGTTCAAGATTTAGATTGTACCGAGGATGACACGGTCTATGCCTCGATTGGTCAATCTAGATGTCAAGGATAGAGGGACATTGTCACATATTGTGAGAGTCACAATTAGTAGTCACAAAGGTGATGTTGGAGCTCAACATTCTTGTAACTTGGGTAGCAATGATGTGTTGCTAGATACCGCTCATTGCTTATGTTCCTAAATCGGTTTAGGGACATTGCCAACGTTACAAGAACCTATAGGGTCACACACATAAGGGCAATTAGATGGAGATTAGGTTCATATGATGAACCATGAGGATTAGGTTCATGGGATGAACCAAATTGGATTAAGAGTAATCCAAATTAGACTAATTGAGTTAGACTCAAGTTGATTGAAGTGTTGAATGAGTCTAATTTAGATTTGATTCATCAAATCAATTTAAATTAATGAATAGAGATTCATTAAATTAAAATTGACTTGAATCAAATGGTTGGATTTGATCAACCATAGGAGATAATAGGTCAAGTTTGACTTGACTTGAGAGGGAAGATGAAAGGTCAAGTTTGACTTGACCAAATGCCATGTCATGATGATGACTTGGCATGGCCGGCCAATGATGATGTTCCACATCATCATGGACACATCATGGGGTGCCACCTCATGAGGGAGACCAAGAGCCATTGGCTCTTGGAGTTACATGCATGCATGTAACCCCCTTATAGTGGGTTATGGATGATGTGAAGTTAAGTTGTGTAACTTCATCTTCTTCCTCCTCTCTTCCCTCAAGCTCTCTCTTCCTCATCTATCCATGAACGTCCAAGGGGTGCTAGCACACTCTAGGATGCTTTTCTCCACCTATTGCTTGTGTGGATACCGATAGAGGAGTGTACACTTGACACTCTCGAGTTCCGGCGAACCTTTTGGACGAGCGGGATAAGCGAAGGGCGTCGCATCGAGGGTAATGATCTCACCTCTTAGATCTAAGGTAGATCTAGGGTTTTTAGTAAGCACATACATGATTTGTTGTTAATACATCTTCGCACGGATCCGTGGCCGGGGCTTCCGAGGTTTCCGCAACGCAAAATGCGGTTTTTGCGGCTCGGAAAATCCCAACAAAAATAAGTACACATGGCAAGTATCAAGATAAATGAGCACCAATAAAATAAGCATACGAAAAGACTACAACATGTACTAGGTAGTGACATACCAGGGAAGTTAGAAGTATAGAAAACTATTACTAGCTATAGTAAACAACGCATAACAATATGACAATATCTAAAAGAAGATAAGTCAAAGATACCCGCCTGCTATGAAGAATACCAATTGTTTTTATGCCCGTGGACCTGTCTCGTGATCGAAACCTACAAACATCATCAATTATGATTAATTTCAAGCACACGACAACATGATAACTAAATTCTGTTAGGACCTTTGTAACGCTAGAGGGGGGGTGATTAGCGTCAATGAAATTCAATCGCGGTTGTGTCTACAAATTCGTTAGCGCAGCGGAATATAGATAATACAATAACAATAATGAAAACACAACACGCTAACACGAGTATATAACGTGGTTCGGAACCGCACGGTTCCTACTCCACGGATCGGGCTCAAATGAGCCCTAGCGATGCCAATCACACACCACTATCAAATAACTCCTTCTCGGAACAATCCGGAGGTGGAGAAACCTCGTACAATATGATTACAACAATAATCAAATGAATACAAGCAATATAGTGAAATACAAAGCAATACAAGTAAAGGAAACACTTTACAAATGCTCTTTGAATGCTTGATCACTTGGTTGATCGAGTAGCACAACTCGCCCCAAATCGCCTCAAAGAACCATGCCTTTTTCTTCCACCACGAGCTCCATTAATAGCTTCAACCTGTGCTGGAAAAAGTCGATCAGTCGACTGATCGAGACCATCAGTCGACTGATGCCACTGTTGTCGTGAGACAACGGCTAGTTCCACGTTGGATAAGTCCAACGGAACTACCATCAGTCGACTGATTAGACCATCATCGATCGATGATGGAGTCCTCACTCGACCGGTCAGTCTCGACCCATTCCGATGTGGCGAATTCTCGAGCACCGGTCGGTGATCGACGATCGATCGGCTCGAGCCATCGATCGGCCAACCTATGGCGATCTGATGCAGGCCATAACCCGATCAAACCCTAGTTGATTTCGGTCGGTCGGCGCCACATGGCACCAGTCGACTGGCACACCTCAAACATGAGGTTTTAACTCAAGTATGGTTCCCCATACTTGCTAGACCACCCTTAGCCTAGACCTAAGCCTTCTAGCCACCTCCATCAGCCTCACGCCTCTCGGATCCCTCCAAGTCATCCATGACTTGTTCATCCATCGCGCTAGCCTTCAGGTGCTTTCGTCGGCTATGTCATGCTAACGGTGTCTACACCGCCAAGGCACATTGGACTTACGCCGCCAAGACTCCGCTTGGACTTTACGCCGCCAACCATTGGACTTATGCTGCCAAGACTACCGCTTGGACTTTACGCCGCCAATATCAATCCCCTTGGACTTCAAATGCCAACCCATGTTGGACTTTCCATGCCAAGACCATGCTTGGACTTCTCAAATGCCAAGACCATGCTTGGACTTTCCCTTGCCAACCCATGTTGGACTTTACATTGCCAAGACCCATGCTTGGACTTTTCCCAATGCCAAGTGTCCCACTTGGACTTTCCATGCCAAGTACTCAAGACTTGGACTTTACCAAATGACAATTACATTGTCATATGTTTTTGTCGAAACATCAAAACACATCAAAACATCACTCGAGCCAAACTCGAGTCCTGGTCAATCGTGACCTGGGCCGATTGCACCAACAAATTCTACATCGACTCTATATTCACTTAATCTACCAAATACGAGTACAACACCTCGATACACCCTCCAAACACATCCAACCCAAAGACCTTTCCATTCCAAATCAACTCCAGCTCCTACTAACTCATTCACAGCCTTAAACAACCCATCACAACCAAGATCGAGCTGCTCTAGCCTGTTCCCATCCCCCGTACATAACACAAACAACCCTGCACAACCTTCACAGCTATTCACAGTCGGCAATTCCATCGACAGAACCCTCCATTCACATCCCCTCTAATTCACACTGCAACCACTACCATTTACAACCCATACAAGTTTCCTCCACTCACTCATAGTCGTGCAAAACTCATAACAAAACCCCACAGCCAACTCACCTAAAGGAAATCCACCCCACAACCCACTCCACCGTTCCAATCCACCCTGCTGCCGCTGCCCTTGTCTCACAAGTCGACAACCCCTTCCATTCAAGGGTTGCAATCCATATAAATACACTATACAGAAGAGAAAAAGAGGAAAACGAGTGGTATACCAGAAAAACTAAGCTTCACCGGTGGCACTCCTCCTAACAGCTACATTCACCAGAAAATCACTACCGCAACCCTAACACCCCAAGTTTTTGAGCTGCAAGAGAAATTGGAAAACAATCAGAGATGGATATCATCTGAGATCGGGGAAAAAAACCACTCCTCACCTCACCCCGGCAGAAATCGCAAGGTAGCTCCTGTTCGAACAGCTGCCAAACATGTGGTGGGCATTCTGGAACTTGGTGGTGTCCTTCGCCGGGAAGATGGGCACGAGGAGCCTGTCGGGCTTGCATCTCCGACGCTGGAAGTGTAGACTGCGTAGGTTTGGCTGGCGCCACCGTCGGTACATGCGGCTCGGCAAACAATGACGGAGAGGGAGAGTGCGGAGAAGAAGGTGGCGGTGGATGCGACGCAAGAAGAGGAGAATCAGGGAGAGGAAGAATGTCGGCGGTGACGGAGATGACACACCAGTAAGGAGGCAGTAACACCCATGAGGTCGAGATCGCAGGTCATCGGAGATGGGGAAAGCGACGACAAAGGTATGTCGTTGTTCTCACACGCAGGAACGACTAGCTGTCGTCGCGTGCGGGGCATCACCAACTGTAGTCGGTGTTGATTGCCTGGCGACGATGTCGCGAGGGACAACAGGCGAGGAGGCGCGCGATCTGGAGCAGAAGGAGGCAAACGGCGGTGGGGGTGAGCTCTGACGCGGGCGACGTGCGGGGAGAAGAGAGGAGAAGACAAGCTAGATCAGAATTTGGGAGGTGGGAACCGCGGCTGCGAAGGAAATCGAAAAACAATTAGGAGATAGGAAACCTAGGTTTAGGTATTTAAGCATAGGGTTAATCAAACCTATTAATCCCCCAACAATAGATAACCTTAATAGGCCCTATCAAAGCCTATGTATTTTATCCCCAGAGTATATCATAAAACATCCATTTATTTTGAGAAAAATTTCTGAAAAATCTCGGTAAATTGTATAAGATAAATTTCTTAATTACAAGGATATTTTATTTTTCGATATCTTACAGCTTATGTTAGTGTTAAATGGATACTATTGTTATATGTGCTTATTTATTTACTGTTTCGGCTGATATTGTGATTGGACTTGTAGAGATAGTATGATTGAGATGAGATTAATCCATAGAAGGTCTATAATGTTTCTCATATATCGGCTACCAACTATGTCTTCCATTCATGATTGAGAGTGTTAGTACCTATAAGATTCACATATCTCGACAATGACATGATATTGTCCACTTTGGATCTAAGCGCTCATGGTTTTATTTTTGGGCTTTACCCAAAAGGCCTCATACCAATGGAGATATCTTTTTTTCTTATAAGCATATGATCTTTTTCATGTCTTACCAATATGGAATTTTGATTGTATTCCCCATACTCCCAACAATCCCTCCCTCAAACGAATGACCACATTAAGCCCCCCTCAAGCCTATCCGTCCTCGAAGGACTTCCTCTGCTTGATGTCCGATCCTCAACCCACCAAGACTTCCTGCCAGTTGTTCGGTCCTTCCGACCCAACTGGACTTCCTGTCTAGTATCTGGTTCTCTTGATCTAGACATGGGAGCTCTACTTCTTTTGTTCGAGATTCATGGTTTGACATGGACCATAGCTCTGATACCAATAAAATTGTCACACCCCGAGAGTATGTCGTGTCCAAAAAATGGATAACATCTCCCCTGTACGTGATACAATTCCCTATCGATACAAAGCCTTATGGCCAGAACCACACAACATATAAAAGAATATAACCAAAATCACAGTGGAATACACCAACAAATAATAAAACACAAAACTCAAATAGTTGCATGCTGGTACGACTTGACACAACAAGGAAACATAATCGGAATCAAATACATAATAACATAACTGATTACCAAACAACGGAAATAATATAGGATAAAAATCCAAAACATACAACACCAATATGGATTACAATCCAAATACTCGAGGTGAGATGGGATTAGCTAGCGGTGCTCCGAGCATCCAAGGAATCCACTACCTGTTACCTGGACGACAAGAAACCAAGGGTTTTGTGGTGGTGAGTACAAAACTCAACAGTAATATAAAAGATAGTGCATGAACAAATAACATATGTAGAGCAACAGGTATACAAATGAAGATCTACAGGTATACCTAGAGAGATCAATGTACATACAGTCTTAAAGGAAACAACGAAACTATCAATATAATACTAATCAGTGCATATACCAAACCAACTGATCAACCGTACATAACGTAATGTAAGGTACTGACATACCTGAATGGTCTGCAATGACACAACCTACACAACTTGAACAGATATACAACAAAATAGCCCGGACAACAGGATAGAGTAAAACTACCTCTGTATTTAATACACGGTCTTGCAAACATACTACAACAAATACAACAACATATATGATCCAACCTACTCAACATCAAGGTACTGGTCAAATACATACACACTACAAAAAAAAACCCTTTAGAAGCGGTTTTAAAAAGCCTTTAGAACCACTTATCAACCGCTTCTAAATAATTAGAATCGGTTTATAACCGTTGTAGATAATGGCGATGCTAAAGACAACCGAAGCTGTAAAATAAACCGGTGGTTCAAAATAAAGAGCCGGTTGTGTTGGAGACCTATAGAAACGGTTTTTAACCGGTTCTAAAGAGTTTTCAACCGCTCCTATTGTACAAACATCACAAACGCTTGTGACCGCTTGTGTTGGAGACCTATAGAATCAGTTAAAAACCAATTCTACAGAGTTTGCAACTGCTCCTATTATACAAACATCACAAGCACTTATGACCGCATCTATAAACATACATTTTAAAAGTGGTTAAAACCACTCCTAATGTGTCTGTTGTCGATGTAATAAACAGAGTTTTAGGAGCGGTTTTAACCGCTCCTAATGTGTTTGTATGGCAATCCAATAAACAAAGGTTTAGGTGCGGTTAAAAATCGCTCCTAATGTATATATATCTCAAGCATAATTTTAGAAACGGTTATGGCCGATTCTATAATCATATTTTTAAGAGAGATTATAAGCGCTTCTAATATCGAGTTTGAACAATGATCTCATATCATATTGATACAATACCAAATTAAATCAATTTACAATATTCACATTTCACTTCACAAAACAAATTTATTGTATTATCAAACTAACACATAATATTCATGTTTAAGTTCAAAATGTTTAGTTACTCACTAGTCTTCAAAAGAAACGATTTGGAGTTTACATGTCAAAAATCCTTTCGCTCACGATCAAATTTTCATTTTTTATGAGATAGAATCACAAAGTAGCGGTTCCCCTTCCCATGACAAGATCTTCTCTGTGAGACTTCCATAAAGCATCACCACTCCACCCCTTTCTAGCGGTGAAGTTTGCAAAATCCCTCCCGCTCAAAGCCAAAGTTTTGTGACGCCATTAATCGCTTCTCATTCTTTGATACCATCTTGTCCATGTTTCCAAAATAGGTCGCTATATATGAGTCGTTGTTGATTGAAACAAGCATCCTTAGCATACAACGGGTACCTAATACAAAGAAAAAAAACATTAGAGTTATTATTATTTTTTGAATGGTAATTTCTTTTCAACAGGTATCAGAGAATATTTGCCATTATTACCACCTCTTATAGCATTTCTATTTGCATCATAATCATTTAGATGACTCCCCTAGTTTATCCTATTTGGAAGTTCTGGGATAATGGAGGAGTTATAAAGCCTTGATGATACATCTTCTAGTATTGACACGGAATGAAGTAGCGATGGTTCAGCCTAATTCAAATTAATGTGTTGCTTTCAAGCTTTGGAAAAGCATAGGCAAAGAATATAGCATGACTTGGTACCCTACATGGCACATATCCGGAGGCATATTTGGTCATTAAACTTCTTTTAGAAAGAATATTTAGATCAGTAGAAATGGCTTATCATATAATGAAGGATATTAGTCGGCACTTTTGGCTCATACTTCCATATGAAAAATATTTCTGTCATGCAACACACAAAACATGAACTAATCAATAATGATTGACAATGTAGAATTGATGATATACAAGTAACATACATGGAATTAATATCTAAATGATTACCACTTGCCAATTGCTTGTATTAATATCTCTAAGTTACCAGCTATCAAATAGGAAGTAGGGTTTTGTCAATTCATTATTTTCAACAGCCATTTTAATGCATAACTGGGTATCATTGAACGAATGGAAACAAACATTCTGGAGTAACAAAATGTAAACAAAAACTGTTATCAGAGCACGAGAAGATTCTCCAACCTGGATTTAACAAAATGAATAGTTAGAGTTTCCTTTTAATGGAAGATAACATTATACAATTCTAACTACTCCCTTATCATCTTCATGCATATTGATAACTACATGACTTGATAATTAAGGACATAGGCTTCCAGTCTCATAGCAACCCTTGAAAACATTTCATCTACAGAGACTTTAGTATCAACTAGCATAAGAATTCTGCACGAAATCGTGGGTGGAGACAAAAACATAATCCTTTTCTTCTAGTTATGTGCTCAAAGCTCATTTCTTCAAATATCATTTTAGAATGAACTCACAGATGAACATTCATTTTTTCTATGAATAGATCTCAAACCGTAAGTGCCTAGATAATTTTCATTGTTAGCACATGCAAATATTAATAAATTAGGTTACCCCTCTTGGGCATATCCAAGAGGTGCACAATGTAAGTCCTCTAGAGAACACGAGTTCAAGGTCCGATAATATTTAAAATGCATATTATATTCTAGGAAGATCTGTAAGTATGTACAAGGGCAGGCTTTATCTACGTGTAGAAATCAAGAAATCGAGAGGTCTAGAGGATAGTTATTTTTAAGAAAGGCGCTTGCTCTTTTAGAGAATTGGAAAGAAAAATGCAAGGGAGGCCTTGGAGAACCATTCAAAAGTTTCTTGGGAAGAAAAATGCAAGGGAGGCCTTGGAGAACCCATTCATATAATATTATTGGTGTCCATATACTTGATATAATGTAATATCATCAATTCATATAATTCTGAAAATCCTATACCTGATATAATGTTTACATGAAAAATGAAACAAAGTAATTAAATAAAACACAAGAACAGGCTAATTCTATCTAGTTCACCAAAATTGATTCAAATCCTAGTTTGTTGAACTACAATATTGTTCTTCAGAGGCAAGTTAACCCCATTTCATAGAAAACAAATTATTACTTAAAAATCATTTCAAACATTGTGGCAGTGCAATACTGCCAAAAGGAGTTGGGTTCAGATATGGCAAGTATAGAAACATATGTATTTAAAAAATAAAAATATTAAATACTCTAATAGAAACATATGTATTTAAAAACCAACCTCAATGATTGCATTCATAATTCTCTCTAGTCATCTGGTTCTGGTGATGGGGAGGATCTATATCTATTTTTTTCCGCAGTCGATGGAAATTGTTGTTGCATAATATTTGTATATATAGCTGCCGTTTGTTAACCGCTCCTATAAAATTTATATAGAGCCGTTTGTTAACCGATTCTAAACATACGCAATAGAATCGAAAAATCATCCGCTTAAAAAAAAATCAATTGAAGCCGTATTAGCACCGGTTAAGAAAACCGCTTCTAAAAGCCCCTCCTTTACCATCATTTTCCCAACCGCTTCTAAATTTCCGATCCAAATGCCTCATTTTTTTGTAGTGACAATCGTCCGGTCCAAGTCATCAACTAGTATCCCACACACAATAGTATAGATCATGCAAATAACATGCAGGATGATGTACAATCAAATACAGCAAACATAGCACAAACAAATGCAACAACACAACAAGCACATATATATAGACTGTATCTATATATACTGCTCACACTCACTCATATATATACATAAGTATTTGTATATGTATATATATGCAAATGCCCTCACACATGGCAATGCAAATGCATGGTCATGCATGTGCACCCCACTCGCTACCACGACCCCAGTGTGGCCTAGGTGGCACGACATGACAACTGTCCCAACTCAACAACAACCACTGCTCTCGAGTGGCCGAGTGGGCAGTATGAATAAGTAGCGATAAGCTAAAGAGTTATAAGCTACACAACGGGGGTCCCTGCTGCTGGCCACTCCGACTGATACTACCCATGAGTGGTCGAGTGTCATACACCTAGGACAATTGCACGCAACTCCAACTACCACTGTCAATAGTGGGGTGAGTGCGGCACAACAAATGCTCTGCCCTCACACCAGTTACTCCTCCACGAGTAACCTGGGAGGCAGGATGACTGACGACCCTCTCAACCACAAGGGAGACCAAGTCGCCAGCATGCATGTAAATGAAATGAATGCACGACAACACACATATATCCACAACACACTCTCTATTCTATAAAGAGGCATATATAACTGACAATAACCAAGCTAGGACCTCCAGTCTGTAGCGACACTCTATCGACAAACTACATGTCCATACACGACTACATGATTCGTAGTAGGTATATATACAACAAAAAGGAAGATGAAATGACCATCAACTCTACCTTAAGGACATCACCCAACCCCGGATGATTAATCCTGACGACACAAGTCAAGACTACAACCATACTCAGCTACATACCCATTGGTAATTTATAACAACGATGAACGATAGATAACAACAGTATATCTCAAAGTGCAAAGACTAAGTATCAAGTACATGATTAAATAAGAGTGGAGTCAAGGTAAAGATATTGTCAACATAAATATCATGCACTAAGAATAATCAACTACCTGACCAGGGTAGAATATTACCCACCTGATGTATAACTCATACCCAACAAATCTCCACGTCGAGAGACTATCCCAAATCAAAGTCCTACAATTAACATACGAGGATAGCCAGATTACACTGCATATTCTAATATTGGAATCAAAACCTAATCAATTAAGTTATCCCTTTAACCTAACTAATCACATGAGGATTTAACCTCTTACATCTAATCTGCTATAATAATATCACCGATAAGATTAGTTGTAAATCCAATCTATAATCACAACACTTAAATTACAATCTTCTTACACTGCATATAACTCCAACATTATTAACATCCCATAATCCTCCAACATAAACAACCACATTCCACAACTAGTACTTATCATCTAACAATTAACTGTAGAACATCATATCACAACCTATCTTACAACACATTTCCAATCCTTAATTTGTTAGGGAAATCTCTTGCCATGATTAGGTTTTGATGTGTGTGGCAAAGGGTTTAAGTTAGTTTGTTATGTTGATTTGATATGTGCATTGAAGTCGTGCAGGACTTAGTAATTCGCACATGGAGCCGTGACGAGTTTCACATCTCATGACTCGGTCCTTGAGTCGGTGAAGGATAGCTTTGTGGAAGCCGTGCGCTTGGAGCATCTGAGGGACCGCCGGACGAGAAGCTTGGAGTGAAGCCGGAGGAAGTAGACTTCGAGGCAAGAGACGCGAAGGAGCATTGCAGAGCCGTGCGCCTGATGCTGCCGAGGGACGTGGCCGCGAACGAAGAGAACTTCGAAGGCGAGGGACTCCGAGGGATGAGAGTGAGCGAATGTAACCCGAGGAGGGGTAGCTCTTAGGTGAAACTTGGCCATTTGGCTAAGTGTCGGATGAGTTTTCAGACACACCCATCCGCCATGGACCGGCAATGATCCGGAGTCGAACTCGGTCGACCGGGTTTAAGACTAGGTTTAGTGCTTGGCGCGACCGCCATGGACCGGCAATGATCGGCCAAGACTGCACGGCACGCATGTAATGTAGTCGACCGCGAGCACTCGACGCCGAGCATCACGATCGATGGTAATATCGATCGGTGATGCGCATCGCTGGATGAAATCCAACATGGAAAGCGGTCGTTATTGGGCAACGGATACAAGACCAGTCGACTGATCGGGGTATCAGTCGACTGCTCCTGTGTCAACGGGAAGAAGCCCTCTTCCTCTATAAAGAGGAAGGGGATGGGGCTTTGGGAGGCTAATGCTTATGCTCTAATCTTCTCCCAAAGTGCTCTAAGGGTTTTTCCACTCTTCTTACTTGCTTTATTTCCATTCTATTGTAAGAAGAGAAATTGTGAAGGTTACCTCCACCTAGCTTGGTGCAAAGGAGAGACCAATAGTGATTGGTTTTGGCGGAGTGATTCACCGAGGACGAATCGGGATCGTGGATTAGCGGCGTAGCCGTAAACCACGTTACGACCTTGTGTTAGCATTGTCTATTTCTTTTGCTTTGTCTTTATTTGTTTAATTATTCTTGTTTTGTTGTTTCCACTGTGCTAACGACAATCGTAGACAAGCAACGCAACGAGAATGAGCGAATTACGACATCCATCGATTGAGGGCTATTCACCCCCCTCTAGTCGGTCGTTTCGATCTCCAACAAGTGGTATCAGAGCCAAGTCACTTGTCGAGGACTAACCTCCGCAACAAGCACTTCATCAAAAGATGGCTGGCTCCAATATTCATCCACCGAAGTTTGAAGGAGAATTCACTTGGTGGAAAAAGAGAATGGAGGTATTTTTCGAAACGGATTTTGATATTATGATTACAATGGAATCCGGTTTCATTTTGCCTAGGGATGAAGAAGGGAAGCCAATAGAGAAATCTAGGTGGACCAAAAAGCAAAGGGAAGAGCACATTGCAAACTCAAAAGCCAAGCACCATCTCTTCAATGTGCTCCTCCAACAAGAGATCAATCGAATTGGGTAATGCTCAAGTGCCAAGGAGATGTGGGAGAGATTGGTTGAACTTCATGAAGGCACTCCGGAAGCCAAACTTGTAAGGAGAGACCTCCTCCGCTCCCAACTATCAAATATCAAATTGGAAAAGGGAGAAAAGGTAACATCATTACATTCTAGGTTTAAAGAAATATTAATTGGGCTAACAAGTGTTGGAGAAAAGCTCTCCAACCGGGATATGGTAATGAAGGCCATAGATGCCTTTCCCCGGTCCTCAAGATGGACCTCCATGGTGGACTCATTTTATATCTCCAAGAATTTAGAAGTGAGCACCTTGGAGGAGTTCTTCTCAACAATGGAGCTTCATGAAACAAGACTTGAAGGAATAGTTGAAGAGCCAAGAATCCAACCTTCAAGAGGAGTAGCCTTGATGGCCAACAAGGGGAAGAAGAAGATAGAGATCCCCTCCTCCTCCGATGATGAAGCATCCTCCTCCTCCTCCATGGATAGCACGGAAGAAGCGTATATGGTAAGGAGGGTAAGGCATGCTTTAAAAGGTTTTCAATTTAATAAATCTCATGATAGGAGAAGAAGACCTAGGGGGAAGGTCATTTGCTACAATTGTCAAGGGGAAGGACATATAAGGGACAATTGTCCCCTCCTAAACAAGAGCAAGGAAGAGAGGAAAAAGAAAGAAGAAAAGAAGAAGAAAAAGGGGAGCAAAAAGAAGGAAGAAGAGAAGAAGGCTAAAGAAAAGGGGAAGGCCAAGACATTCAAAGCAAAGACATGGGATGATCTTCCTTCCTCATCTTCATCCGAAGAAGAGGAACAAGTCTACTCCAACCTTGCATTGATGGCCTTCGACGATTTGGATTGCTCTTCCACCGAAAATGAAGAATCAAGCTCAAGTGGAGAGAGCTCAAATGAAGGGGGAGCCTCCTCTACCTCCTCATCCGAAGAAGAAGAGGACATGGAAACTATGGTAACTAACCTTTCACCCCATAAGATAGTTTCCATGATTTCTAGTCTTACTAAGGATTTATTTAGAGCTAAGAAAAAGAATAAGAGCATGCTAGATCAAATTAAGGACTTAGAAAATAAACTAGAAAAAGCATGCTTAAATGAAAGTGAAAATGTTTCTTCTTGTCATGATGATGCATGCTCACATGAATATATGCCATTTAATGTTAGTGATGCATGCATGGATGAAAATAGGGATTTAAGGGAAAAGGTAGATTATTTAACCAAAGCCCTAGAAAAATTCACTATAGGCTCCAACACCTTGAACAGGATCATAGGGAGCCAAAGAGCTAGCTTCAACAAAAAAGGCCTAGGTTATAAAGAAAACAAAAATGAAAAGGCCTACAAATGCCTAATTGCTAGGGGACAAGATAAAAAGAAGATAATAGCTAGGAAATGGATCCCCAAGGAGTATCTTGTGAACCCCATAGGAAAGAACCTATTTTGGGTTCCAAAATCCATCCTTAAGGGTTAGGAAAATCCTAGGATAGTCAACCAAATGGAATTTACCTATATCTTATTTTTGGTTGACTTAGGATAGCGGGACAACATTTTTGAAATAGTGTTGGGTGATGATAATGTGCCCATAAATAGATAATAATGCTTAAATCATGATATTTAATGAAATTGTTATGTATATCTGCAATCATGATTTATGATTTTGATATTTGGCACATAATCATGAGAAATAGGACTTAAATCATGCTTTAGGTAATATTTGCTTATTATCATGATATAATACCTAATGCATGATAACAATTCAATGAATACATGTGTTTCATGATCATAATATGAATTTAAGTCATATATGTCTTTATGATCATGTTAAGTGTTAGGATGATACTTAACCTTGATAGAATTGTATGAATATAATGGTTAAGTATATACAAATACCCTCTAGGATGCATCTCACACTCACCATAGGCTACTTTGATTGAAAACTTAGCATGGGTGAGATGTTAGGATGATACAAATGTCCACTAATGCCTATGGCATTTAGATGGTCATTTAAAGTATCAAAATAGCAATAATAGACCAATCATGGGGAAGACTTAAGTTTAATTCATAGACATATTGCCCAAAGATCATGGTTGGATATTTCATATGTTTTCAAAACAATTTCTTAATCTAAAATCTATGTATTCATGTTTTGAAACAATTGGAACCAAAACTAGGTGTTAAACTTGATACTCACATGATAAAAAACCTAGTGGTTTTTAAACCTTTTGGATTTTTGGAAAATACGTGAAAATATAATGATTTTTCATGAAGACCTATTTTTCACTGATAAATAATCTTACAAGAAATATGTTCTCCAAATTTCATGATTTTTTGAATTTTTTGAAATTTTTAATGTTACGAAATTAGCGTGCTCAATCAGTTCTAAACTGAACGATCAGTGGTGGCCTGAAAATCAGACTAGTTAAGGCCGAATTCAGGTTTTAGACTAATTTTTTGTATTTTCCTTCAATTATACTTGATGCCATGAGTTTATAACTTAGTGTTAATCTTTTTGATGGTGTCAAAGGGGGAGAAATGATTATGTTTAAGTAAATTATGAAAGGGGGAGAGAGAGTTTCATGGATTAAGGGGGAGTTGCATGTTTCTATATCATGTTTATGTTTACATGCTTTCTTTCCTTAGAAATTTTTATCAAATGTTCTTATCTAACTTAAACGAATTGCCACACATCAAAAAGGGGGAGATTGTTAGGGCAATTTCTTGCCATGATTAGGTTTTGATGTGTGTGGCAAAGGGTTTAAGTTAGTTTGTTATGTTGATTTGATATGTGCATTGAAGTCATGCAGGACTTAGTAATTCGCACATGGAGTCGTGGCGAGTTTCACATCTCATGACTCGGTCCTTGAGTCGGTGAAGGATAGCTTTGCGGAAGTCGTGCGCTTGGAGCATCCGAGGGACCGCCGGACGAGAACCTTGGAGTGAAGCCGGAGGAAGTAGACTTCGAGGCAAGAGACGCGAAGGAGCATTGCAGAGCCGTGCGCCTGATGCTGCCGAGGGACATGGCCGCGAACGAAGAGAACTTAGAAGGCGAGGGACTATGAGGGATGAGAGTGAGCAAATGTAACCCGGGGAGGGGTATCTCTTAGGTGAAACTTGGTCATTTGGCTAAGTGTCGGATGAGTTTTCCCGACACCAGTCGACTGCCATGGACTGGCAGTCGACTACTCTGAGTCGAACTCGGTTCGACTGGTTTAAGACTAGGGTTTAGTGCTTTGTAGTCATCGCCATGGATCGGTCGATCGATGTCGACGTCGATCGCTGTGGAATGACAATGATCACAAGACTGCAGACGGCAAAATGTAGTCGACTTCGCGGAGCACTCGACTGCTCGAGCATCAGTCGACTGATGGTAATATCAGTCGACTGATGCCAGTACCGTTGGATGAAATCCAACGTGGAAAGTGGTCGTTATTGAGCAATGGCTACAGGACCAGTCGACTGATCGGGGCATCAATCGACTGCTCCTGTGTCAACGGGAAGAAACCCTCTTCTCTATAAAGAGGAAGGGGATGGGGCTTTGGGAGGCTAATGCTTATGCTCTAATCTTCTCCCAAAGTGCTCTAAGGGGTTTTCCACTTTCTTACTTTCTTTATTTCCATTCTATTGTAAGAAGAGAAATTGTGAAGGTTACCTCCACCTAGCTTGGTGCAAAGGAGAGACCATTAGTGGATTGGCTTTGGAGGAGTGATTCACCTCGGACGAATCGGGATCGTGGATTAGCGGCGTAGCCGTGAACCACGTTACGACCTTGTGTTAGCATTGTCTATTTCTTTTGCTTTGTCTTTATTTGTTTAATTATTCTTGTTTTATTGTTTCCGCTGCGCTAACGACAATCATAGACAAGCAACGCAACGAGAACGAGCGAATTACGACATCCATCGATTGAGGGCTATTCACCCCCTCTAGCCGGCCGTTTCGATCTCCAACATAATTCATAGCACAAGAGAATAAAGGAATTACCAGAAATCAGATGGAATTGCTTCACAACAACCGATTGACAAATCCGAGCCTTTAAATCGTCATGCATAAAGGTAGTAGAGTCCTTCCCCGTCACAGCAACATCACAGCTGAACACCTATAACCACAAAACATCCACATTTCCTCCGATCTACAAATTCCACATCAATATCCCAATGCAGAGGTAACTGGGATTTCCAACAACTTACCTAAAACTAGGAACATATGGGATGTATCAAGTTAACTGGTCGATCCACCGAGAAGAAACAGAAGCAACCAAGGAACCCAGCTAGCTACGAAGGCTGACAGAATGAGTGGAGACAAGATCGATCCTAAATCGGAAATGCTACGGCCAAAGCGATCAGCCCTAGCGGTGACAGAACGATAATCCAGGTGGTGGCTGGGGCAAAGGTGTTTAGTTAGAGATCTCCGACGACAAAGCTGTAGAAGAGGGCAACATGCGATCGAGGAAGAAGAAGAGGTGTGGCTGTGGAGCTGGCTCGGGGAGGCGACGATGACCAAGGCGATGGGCACGTGGGCAGCAAGCAAAGACGTTGACGGTGTTGTGGGTGGCGATGTGCGAAGGTCGCGGCTACTGGCAGCGTAGGGAAGAAGACGACGATGTTGTCCAGCTGAGATTGAAGGCGCAGGAATGCCCCAAGTGACGGCGGCGACTCGAGCTCGACGAAGAAAGGGCGGAGATCGACAAGAAATCGAGCGGGAGGAAGAAGAGGGACTCGCGGTTGCAGCTGGGAGGAGGAAAATCGCAATTAAGATCGGGATCGGGGAAAACAAACATAGGGTTAACTTATAACCTAGGTTAATTAACCTAATTAATTCTTTAATAGCGGATAGTCTAAATAGGCTTTCCAAAAGCTTATTCTCTTTATCCACATAAAAATATCTATAAAACTTCTGTTTAAATTCAGAAAAATTCCTAAAAATTCTTGGGAAATTATATAAAATAATTTCTTAATTAACAAAGGATTTTTTTTCTCGATATCTTATATTCTCCCCCCACTAATAAAAATTTGGTCTCCAAATTTCTTACTCAAGTACGATGAGTAAGAGATGTCACAACAATCAACTCAAATATTTTGAGAAAAGTCACACATCTCAAATAACCAAGTGGGGGTACTGAGCTCGAATATTATTTTCTAGCTCTCACATGGCCTCTAAAATCTAGCACGCATGCTTCCAACAAACCTTCCAAAATATGAATAGTACCTTCATATTGACCATCTATCAAAAAAGTAATTAATCGTACCCGAGTGGAGCTCTATATCCGTGACTTGTTGGAGACTTTTTCAGAATCGTGAGGTGAACCATGAATCTCTATCAGAAGTGATACTCAAGGATACTCCATGGATATAATTTCATCAATCGATCCAATTAAATCCCTCTTACAGCTCGGAAGAAAATGAGCGGACTTGACTAATCGGCCATCGATTATCAAAATCGTATCAAGTCCTTTCCGAATTTTAGATAATCTCACAACACACTCCATCGTACTAGGCTACCATTTCCATCTCGATACACAACCTTGCTGATTACTAGTATTCCACTCTCACTAGTTAACACATCAACCTATGAAATCAACCATGTTCTACATGTCGTTCCACCACCAAGAACATTTCAACACTCACTATTCTCGGGTACACTCCGAATAACTCACAATTCTCGAATAACGAGTCTTCTAAAGTAACTCATCCTGAAACTGAAACAACTCTGGAAACCACTATCCTTTTCAGAGATGAAAAATTGCTTTCTCATAAGAGAAATCAATCTACTATCTAAAATCCACTCTACTACATGAAACTGCAAGTGACTGGGAGACTATAAAGACCAATCTCCCTTGTTGCAACTGTTCGTATTCCAGTAACTCTATAGTAGCTACACAGTAGCTAGCCAAAACTCCATGAGCATTACTGCTCCATACATTTACAAAACAAGGTACTAACTGCTAAGTTCCCGTCATTTGTATGATAGCTTATCTCGTAGTTCCTCAACTATCGTAAGCTTAGGATACGTCTCTTCAATTACATCAGAATCTCCAATCCCTGAAATGATGAAACTGAGTGAAATACCCTTCCATCCACACCAAAAAAATTAACTAATACTCGTGCAAAATTTAACCACTGTTTAGGTCCTGAAAACTGGGTTCACAAGCTTTTGACCAAGTGAATTTTCATCATCTTCTTAGTCCAACAAGTCAGTGGTATAGTATCGCTAGAGCATCCTATTCACATCTACGGTGATAATGAAATCCATACAAGGAAACTACCATCTACGATGGCCGAGTGCGCAACTCCAACTATCACCATCAACAGTGGCTAAGTTATGCAACTCCAACAGCCACAAACTGATCCAACCGCTTCCAGGATACTCGATTCCTCAAGTACATGGACGAATAAATTGTCAATAAGTCTAACCATATTATCCAAAGCTCATAAAATTCATACCAAGTATGAAATATCATTTTCTACACACCCGCATCCTTTTACTCTAAGCTGATGATATATCAATCATCACAACGACAATGATAATTGTATGACACCATGTCATTACAATATCAACACACCAATTATAAATCAACCCTATAATATACACAGGTGTCATTTAACTGATCTAAACAGATCATCTATCCACAATGAAGGATATTCATTTTCAATAACTACTGCATTCCATCATCGATAATCGATGCATAACCTCAAAGGTCCATCTCTCTCTCAACAAAGTGTTCAAAATCTTCTCGAGAAGAAATACTGGGACAGTTAAATATCCCATCTAACACCTCCTATAATTGCAACTTACATTCTTCCAATTTCCATAGTGCAACATTGATACCAATAAAATTATTTCCTAGAAGAATCGTCATTCTAACAAATATCTCCTATGCATCATCAACCTTGCCAACTTTGCAAAACCGATCAATGTATCAAAACAACTCGATTTGGCTCACAACTAATTGAATGACATTGCCTTGAGTACATCACGAGCTTCAATTACTTTGTGAGCTTTACACCAACCCTCAGCCAACTCACCATAAGTACATATATTTGGCTCTAAAATATCATTACCTCAATCGGTAATGTAATCATCCAAAATTTTCTCCCAATATTAGGTCTTTAGTATCGAAACTATTTCCGAAATCACTCCGATCGTATACTCCACTTGCCTATGCAATGGCAAGCCTAGGGGTTCATCCGAAACTGCACCCGAATACTCTTGGATTATATGCACCTCCGAGAGATATATCATACCGTAATTTTAACAATTTAACCATCCGTAAGGATATGTCTATAGTAAAAATATGTCTATCAAAATCTAAGGGCATCCCTTGACTTCTTGGTCATTGGTCAACATCTCACCTGACAGTAGAGATACCACCGACTCCTAAGTCGATGTATAGGAACCCTTCTAATCCAAACTAAGAATGTTCCAGACAAAGATGCCTGTAAACTACTAGTATCTCTCACTATATCCACGAATAGGATAAACTAAAGTAATATCTTAATTAATCAATCCTTCGGTCCACTACATCTCCTCTCAAGCAAAGATGTAAACCCATCCAACCTCTGCTCTTGGTGATTGAGCTCATGTAGGTGCACAAGACTACTCTGAAGGAAATGAAATCAGCTGCTGAAGCTGAGATACAAACCAATCGACTGCAATGAAGGTGGCAAACATCGTTGTACTAGTAACGAGTACACCACCGATTGTAAGGTACTGAAGAACTACCAACCTCGTAGCACGCTCCAACTCTACTAATAATATATTTGCAACTGAAGAATACATATTAGATACGACCATCGTTGTATACTCTCTCCTATGTACAAAGCAAATCCACGTCTGGGGAGGTAACCGTTGTTGTCTGCATGAGTCTTCTAAGATGTCTTCTACTGACACTGCTGAGTAACTTGCTTCTCCCGGATGGAGGTATCAATGAGCTCCAACTATGTTTGAGGTGGTAGATCACTGTTGGTGTGATAATTCAATCTTTTGTGATGATCTCTGCTGTCAAGATTTCACATCATCCTCTCGAAACAACATCGACAGTCTTCAACTGAGTCTTCAAAGTACACCTCCTTAAATGTACTGGTTGCTTACAATAACAACAAATGAATGGATCCAACGGCTAATCTGACTTCGTATGTCTTCATGATCCACACTACACGTGCATAATCCCTTCGGAGTCTTTCTGCTGATTTCGCTGATGTGCACAAGAACACCTTGATGATCTGCGGTTGGTCTTCCATGGTCGGAAAGTAGCTCATAGCCTATGACTCCAATCTTGCTCCTTTTATCCAACATTTAGAGACTTCTGATTCTAATAATTTGACCTGCAATATCTGCTTATCGGTCTCCAACTCCTATAGCACTCACTACGGAGTCAGTTCCATACACATGACTCGATCTAATACCTTCTGATAGGATTTGATAGAAGATCCAAACATCCTGATCCGAATGTAAGCCAATAAACCTTGGGTGGCTTAAGACATCCATTTACACTCTTGAGCATTAGGTGGTCGTAAACTCTGCAAGTCTAACGACTCTGCATGGTATTCCTGTTACCGATAATCACCCGACTTGAAGCTCAAGAATTCCCTGACAACCAGTCAAAGAAAGTGACGTGGGGAAATACTCTCTCACAACATCACTAAATCGTGATCAAGTGATATGTTATTCCCCGAAGGTTATTTCCTACATCTTCCACCAAGTACCAGCTTGATCCCAATAATGTAAGCAACTCAACTTTCCCCACATATCACGAGTTAAGTACTCAAAAGTACCTTCAAAATTATACAATCCAACACGACCAATTCAGGGATCAAAATCCCTATGAAACACCATATACCAATCCTCTATTGTCTGTATAAACAATAGTATACTCGTTTGTACATTACCCCACGAGTAATTATCTGACTAGCATAAATAGGTGAAAATCTCTAAAACTGTACTGTTTGATCTCCATAAAAAAATGTGACTACCTGACCCTACTTTTCGACTTCATATCAGTCGTCTCTCAAAGGTAATTCACCTTTTTGATAGCAGGTACATGTCTAATAACCTCAACATGTCATTCTCGTGGTCAACTCAAACCATGGTTACGAATAATGACTAACACACTACATGTCATGCACTGTTATAAGCAACTAAATGCATAGCCAACAAAAGGTATGAGATAACAATTAGCATACCTTATCCCTTGCAGCTCAGAGACATCCCACAATAGCCAGATCCCAGAAGTCACAAAATCAAACCCGAGTAAATCAAAACTCGATGTCCAAATTGAAATAAAATCTGAAAGTGGACTTCGCAACCTAGGGCTCTGATACCAATTGTTAGTGCCTATAAGATTCACATATCTTCACAATGACATGATATTGTCCACTTTAGGCCTAAGCCCTCATGGTTTTATTTTTGGGCTTCACCTAAAAGGCTTCGTACCAATGGAGATATAAATGTGGATGTTTTGTGGTTATAGGTGTTCGACTGTGATGTTGTTGTGATGGGGAAGGACTCCACTACCTTTGTGCATGACGATTTGAGGGCTCGTATTTGTCAATCAATTGTTGTGAAACGATTCCATCCGATTTTTGGTAATTCCTTTATTCTCTTGTGCTATGAATTAAGGATTGGAAATGTGTTGTAAGATAGGTTGTGATATGATGTTCTAGAGTTAATTGTTAGATGATAAATACTAGTTGTGGAATGTAGTTGTTTATGTTGGAGGATTATGGGATGGTAATAATGTTGGAGTTATATGCGGTGTAGGAAGATTGTAATTTAAGTGTTGTGATTATAGATTGGATTTACAGCTATCTTTACCTTGACTCCAACCTTATTTTATCATGCACTTGATACTTAGTCTTTGCACTTTGAGATATATTGTTATTGTTATCTATCGTTCATCGTTGTTATAAATTATCAATGCTATGGTAGGTGGATCTTTAGATGCTTAACCATGGGTATGTAGTTGAGTATGGTTGTAGTCTTGACTTGTGTCATCAAGATTAATCATCCGGGGTTGGGTGATGTCCTTAAGGTAGAGTTGATGGTTGTTTCATCTTCCTTTTTGTTGTATATGTACCTACTATGGATCATGTAGTCGTGTATGGACGTGTAGTTTGTCGATAGAGTGTCACTATGGACTGGAGGTCCTAGCTTAGTTGTTGTCAGTTGTATATGCCTCTTTATAGAATAGAGAGTGTGTTGTGGACATATGTATGTGTTGTCGTGCATTCATTTCATTTACATGCATGCTGACGACTTGGTCTGCCTTGTGGTTGAGAGGGTCGTCAGTCATCCTGCCTCCCAGGTTACTCGTGGAGGAGTAACTGGCGTGAGGGCAGAGCATTTATTGTGTCGCACTCGCCCCACTATTGACAGTGGTAGTTGAATTTGCATGCAGTTGTCCTGGGTGTATGACACTCGACCACTCATGGGTAGTGTCAATCGGAGTGGCCAACAGCAGGGACCCCCGTTGTGTAGCTTATAACTCTTTAGCTTATCGCTACTTATTCATACTGCCCACTCGACCACTCAAGAGCAGTAGTTGTTGTTGAGTTGGGACAGTTGTCATGTCGTGCCAACTAGGTCACACTGGGGTCGTGGTACCGAGTGGGGTGCACATGCATGACCATGCATTTGCATTGCCATGTGTGAGGGCATTTGCATATATATACATATACAGATACTTATGTATATATATGAGTGAGTGTGAGTAGTATATATAGATACAGTCTATATATATATGCTTGTTGTGTTGTTGCATTTGTTTGTGTTATGTTTGCTGTATTTGATTGTACATCATCTTGCATGTTATTTGCATGATCTATACTATTGTGTGTGGGATAATAGTTGATGACTTGGACCGGACGATTGTATGTATCTGACCAGTACCTTGATGTTGAGTAGGTTGGATCATATATGTTGTTGTATTTGTTGTAGTATGTTTGCAAGACCGTGTATTAAATACAGAGGTAGTTTTGCAAGCCCTAAAACTCCACCTGTAGCCTCCTTCCCTTTTCAGTCGACTGATGGTGATGGTCCAGTCGAGACGTTGCCTCAACTGGATCCTTTCATTTGTGACTGCCTAGCCGAGGCTAGTCGAGGCGCCGCCTCGACTGGGCCTCCAGTTGAGGTGTCAATCGAGGCGCCCTTGCGTCTATGGCCGTCGCTCAGCCGTAGTCGATTGCTAGTCGACTCACATCAGTTGACTGATAACCTCATCCATGAGGTTTTAACCCCAAGTATGGTGCCCCCATACTTGCTAGACCACCCTTAGCCTAGACCTAAGTCTTCTAGCCACCTCCATCAGCCTCGTGCCTATCGGATCCCTCCAAGTCATCCATGACTTGTTCATCCATACGCTAGCCTTCAGGTGTTTCCATCGGCTATTGTCATGCTAACGGTGTCTACACCGCCAAGGCACATTAGGCTTACACTGCCAAGACTCCGCTTAGACTTTACGCCGTCAACCATTAGACTTATGCTGCCAAGACTCCACCCTTGGACTTTACATCGCCAATATTCCCCTTGGACTTTCCAATTGCCAAGACCCATGCTTGGACTTTTCCTTGCCAAGACCCATGCTTAGACTTTCCTTGCCAAGTACCCATGACTTGAACTTTACCATGACAATCACATTGTCATATGTTTTTGTCGAACATCAAAACATTGATCGAGTCAAACTCCAATTTGATCAATCGTGACCTGGGCCGATTGCACCAACACTTCCTTCACATCGAGCAATGTTCCTCCAGTTTGATCAATCGTGACCTGGACCGATTGCACCAACACTTCCTCCAGTTTTAGGCCTTGACCTCAAGGCTTGATTTTCTAATTCTAATTGCCCAATTTTAGAATTTTGATTTGGTCTTTGAGCAATATTCTTCCTAGGCATATGCCTAATCCATTTGGGATTAAAACCTAGGTGCTCTTGCAC
This sequence comes from Wurfbainia villosa, assembly GCA_025175895.1. Lineage (NCBI taxonomy): Eukaryota > Viridiplantae > Streptophyta > Magnoliopsida > Zingiberales > Zingiberaceae > Wurfbainia > Wurfbainia villosa. The sequence continues at coordinate 28,295,853 of CM046008.1, read as the reverse complement.
CTTTCTAATTGTCTCCCTAGGTAGAATTAGTCTTGAGTTATTTGACCTAGGTTTGTCCTTAGATAAATTATTTTTAGGGACATTAGTCCCAAATTTCTCCTTATTTTCAAAATGAAAATTCTTAGCTCCTAAATAAAAGTACTTGTTCCTATTAGCATGCTTTTCATAAATTGCAAGAGAATTAAAATTCCTAGCATACTTTTGTCTATTAACTAAAGAAGGAGCATTACAATATACCTTAGGGTTTGCCTTAGAGGCTCCCCCTACTTGTGAATCTCCCCTTTGAGTCTTCTTCTCCCCCTTTGGGCATTGATTCTGGTAGTGTCCCGGTTGCTGACATTTGAAGCAAATCACTTGCTCCTTGCTTTTGGTTGTTGGGGGACCGACATCCTTGACTTTTGGTGCCGGAGGAGACTTCTTGATCCTTTTAGGATACTTACTCTTGTAGTGCCCAAATTCCCTACACTATAAACACATAATATTATTTTTATTTTGAATTGAGGTATTTGAGTTACCTAAGTCAATGGAAGCCGGAATAGGATTTTGAGCTTCTTTATCTTGACCGGATATTGAAGTTTCTTCTTAATGTTGCTCCAGTGATCTAATCTCCTCCCCCTCAATCCTAGAGGTGGAGGTCTCCTCCGATTCTACTTCCTCTTCCTCCTTGAATGTTGATGGTCTCTCAACCTTCAAGTCCTCACTTCCTTGTGAGGATGATGCATTTGCCTCTTCGGTCCCTTCCTCTTGGACCGGTGATGGACTTTCATGGAGCTTGGCTACTTGGCTCCATAGCTCCTTGGCATCTATATAATTACCTAACATATACAAGATATTGTTAGGTATTAAATCAATCAAAAATTTTATTACCTTATTATTTTTCTCGAAGCTTTGGAGTTGATCTTCACTCCATCTCTTCTTTTTGAGGAATCCACCTTTTGGTCCTCTTGGATACTCAAATCCTTCCATTAATAAGGACCACTCCTCAAAATCCTTCATCATCAAAAAATCTTCAATCCTTCTCTTCCAAGAATTGAAGCCTTCTCGTCCATAAAAAGCATATGGGACCGGCGTGTTGATATCCCATCCTAGTTGTTCTTGGACTTCCATCTTCACCCTCTAGCATGCTCCCTTAGTTGTTAAACCTTGAATAGCGGCCTCGCTCTGATACCACTTGTAGGAGATCGTTGGAACGCTAGAGGGGGGGTGAATAGCTTGTAATCGTTTCGTAAATGGAAATCGTTCGTGATCGCGTCTACAAAGCGTGTTAGTGCGCAGCGGAATGATAATAATAATGACAATACACAAGACACAATCACGCAAACATGAGCATGTAACGTGGTTCGGAACCTCAAGGTTCCTACTCCACAGATCGAGCTCTAAAGAGCTCTAGCAACGCCAATGCAATCACTAATCACAAATACTCCTTCTCGACACAAGTCGGAGGTGGAGAAACCTTGTACAATAGTTTACAACAATAAACTAAATACAACAAGCAAATAATATGAAATACAATGCAATACAAGTAAAGAAAACACTTTACAAATCTCTTTAGATTGTTTGCTTGTTGATCGCTTGAACCGTGGTTGAAGACCCTGATTTGCAGCAGCAAATCGCCTCAAGAACGTCCAAGAAATCGTTGACTTTTTCCTCCTTCACGAGCTCCATTTAAAGCTTCAACTTGTGCTGGAAATCGTCGATCAGTCGACTGCTCGGGACCATCAGTCGACTGATGCCACTGTTGTCGTGAGACAACAGCTAAATCCATGCTGGAAAAATCCAACGGATCCATCATTAGTCGACTGATTATGACCATCAGTCGACTGTTTGAGCCTCCACTCGACTGCTAACCCCAGCAGTCGAGTCAGACTCCATTATGTGTCCAAAAAACCGAGCACCAGTCGACTGATCACACGATCAGTCGACTGCTCAGCCACTTAGTCGACGACCCACCTCTGGCAGTCGACTGCTAGGCCAATTCCCACAGTCAAACCCTAGTTGACTCACGCCAGTCGACTGCCACATAGCATCAGTCGACTGGCACACCTCAAACATGAGGTTTTAACCCAAGTATGGTTCCCCTATACTTGCTAGACCACCCTTAGTCTAGACCTAAGCCTTCTAGTCACCTCTGTCAGCCTCACGCCTCTCGAATCCCTCCAAGTCATCCATGACTTGTTCATCCATTGCGCTAGCCTTCAGGTGCTTCCATCAGCTATGTCATGCTAATGATGTCTACACCACCAAGGCACATTGGACTTACGCTGTCAAGACTCCGCTTGGACTTTACGCCGCTAACCATTGGACTTATGCTGCCAAGACTCTCGCTTGGACTTTACGCCGCCAATATCAAACCCCTTGGACTTCTCAAATGTCAAGACTCAAGCTTGGACTTTCCTTGTCAACCCATGTTGGACTTTTCATGCCAAGACCAATGCTTGGACTTTTCCCTGCCAACCCATATTGGACTTTTCTTTACCAACCCATGTTGGACTTTCCATTGCCAAGACCCATGCTTGGACTTTCCCAAATGCCAAGTGTCCCACTTGGACTTTCCATGCCGAGTACCCAAGACTTGGACTTTCCCATGACAATCACATTGTCATATATTTTTTTCGAACATCAAAACATCTTTCGAGTCAAAGCTCGAGTCCTGGTCAATCGTGACCTGGGCCGATTGCACCAACAAGATGTTCTATGATGAGTGTTTTGCCCGTGACAGATAAAAGTTTAAGTGTGGGGGAGAGGAGTAGTTCAGGAGAATTTAATGTTAGCATAGGTCAATCGTGCTTGATCACTACGGGCATGCCATGTTTTATCTTTTAGCTGAGCTTGAGGGATAGAGTATAGGGAAGTACACTGCATGTCAAGAAAAAAAAATTTGTGAAAAAAAGTTGAAAAAAGTTGTGAAAAAAAAGTTGTTGAGAAAAAACAGTGAAAAAAAAATAAACATTTAGCAAAATGAATAAAGATAATAAAAAAATATTGAATGAAAAAAATTCTTTGGCATGTTATATCATTTTTATTTATGTGCGAAGTATTTTTGTGATGAGCAATTCTTTGTTGCAACTATTAAGAGATTTATTATATATCATGAATAAATTTATATGGTAGAAAGCGATAATGATTATCTACATGAGAGAAATTCAATAATTCAGTTATTAATTAATTGTTCGGCCCGAGCCTCACTATGAGAGAAATTCAATTGGGAATTGTCCTATTAAAATCTACATTAATAATTCAGTTAGTGTATGATATTTAAAATTTATTATTTTAATGATGCATGCTAGTAAATTTTAATAGTCATTTTAATAGCAAGTTATTCTATAAGATAATTAATTTATATTTTATTAAAAATATTAATATTTTATTTTAGGTAATTGGAATAATTAAAATTTGTAGGTAAAAATTAAAATAACTCTTTAGGTTTAGTACATTTTATATTTTGAAAATATCATTATTTTAGTGTTATAATAGCTAGGTGCTATTAAAATAAATTCAGTCGGTATTTTTTTAGATTAATTTTATTAAAATTAATGCACATAATTTATTATTTTTATATCATTTTATTTTTTGCAAGTTTAGAAAAATATTTTTTAACTAATTAAAATTGTTTTAATTTAGTTAGAATTATTTTAAAGATTGAAATGAAGATTGGAGGGCATAGTTATTTTTTTTAATACTAAAATGTATAAAAATATATTTGTTATGATTTGGATTAAATCTTAAATGTCTAAATTCATTATAAATTTTCACCAAACTTATTGATAGTTCACTACAAAAAAACATCAAATTGGCGATGAATTTTGGCAACGAAAATAGTTCGTTGAAAATCTGCAACGAATTTTATGTTTCGTCGTAAATTTATAACGAAATTTCCAACAAAAATAATTTTGTTACAAAATTATTTAAATTTTCAATATTTAATTTTCGTTGCAAAATTAGTCGCAAATTTGCAACGAAAATCATTTTTCGTCGCCAATTTGCGACAAAAAAAATTTTTCGTTGCAGATTCTGTGACGAATTCAAAATTCGTCGCAGATTTGACGATGAATATAGGATTCGTCTCCAAATTGGCGACGAAATTAGCAATTCGTTGCTAATTTTTCCCTAATTATCCCGCCGAACCACACAATCCCTCCATCTTCCTCCGCTCGCTCGTTCCTCCTCTCGCCACTGCCGGTACGCTCTCCTCTCCTAATCTTTTTCTTCCCACGCCGTCGTCAGAGCAGCGACGGTGCTGCCGTGAGCAAGCGGCGGCAGATCCTGCGGCAGGTGCTGCCACGATCGAGATCACGACGGCAGTTGTCGCCGCGAGTTCACGGCGGCAGCTTCCGCCGCGAGTTCGCGGTGGCGCTGTCGCGCGTGCTCGAGTCGGTCGCGTGCCCTTGCGCAGCGGCAGTAGCCGTTGTATGCATGCCTTCACGGGCGCCGTGTGCGTGCCCTCGCGGGCGCCACATGTGTGCCCTCGCGGTGCCACGCTGCGTGCCACGCCGCGATGGCGATGGGCCGCCACACGCATGGCCTCGCGACCGCCGCGCCGTGCCCTCGCGGCCGTCGTCGCACGCGTGCCCTCGCTCGCATAAGGTTACGCCGCACCATAGTTGTTGCGCCTTACGCGTGCTTGGCAGTTGTCGTGTGGTCGCGATCGTGAATTCAAATGTTATTCAAATTATATAAATCAGTATAATGTGTCATAATCTAAATACAAAATTATTTTTCATAGGTTTGTCCTACTTCATTAAGGTGTTCGGTGTGTTCGGTGTGTTCGTGAAGTGTTCATCTAGCCGTGAGCTCAATCATCTGCACGTTGTTTCCATTTGGATAGGTACGCATAAAAATATTGTATATTTATAACATTAATTATAGTATTATTAATTCTGTTATAATAATTATTCTTAATGTTTGATTTTAAGTAATTTAATTACTGTTAATAGATCATATTTGTTCGAAATGATATTATAGTTTGCAATTAAATATCACACAAAATCATATTTAGTATTAGAAAAATTTAATTTATTTTGAGTATAAATTTATGGTTATATTGATATATATGGATGAAGTTTGAAAGAAATTAAAATTAATCGTTGATATAATTTTAAAAACAGGATCAATAGAGAGAGAACGAAGTTGGATGTATAAAAAGAATTTACCAGAACATCGTGGTTTAACTGACGAATTTATAATTGGGTTGGAACAATTTTTGAGATTTGCTAATAACAATGTTGAGTTTATGGATGGGAATAAATTAAGGTGTCCATGCAAAAAATGTCATAATGGTAAATTTTTCCAATGTGATAAAGTTCGAGAACATCTTTGTAGATTTGGTTTTATGCAAATTATTATAATTGGACTTGTCATGGTGAACCGTTTATATCCGATGAAGAGGTTGGATGAAACATACAAAGGACATTTAGTGGAGAGCAAGTATATTGCGATCAATTCAATCCATACCAGAGGATGATAGTTGATGCAGTTGGTCATAATTTGAATAGCGAACCAAACGCTGCAAGTTCTAGTTATTCTCAAGCATTTGAACACATGTATACTAATTATTCAACACCGTTGGAGGAGGTAGAAGTTACTGGTGGTCATGAAAATGTGTACAATGAGTTATATATAAAATTTCAAGAAGTATTGAGAGTTGCAGATGAACCCGTGTGGTCTGGTTGTGACAGTCACACAAAATTATCTCTCACTGCAAGATTCTTGAATATTAAAGCTGAGTATAATGTGTTCGAAGAATATTTTAATGATTTTGTTTAAGTTATTGGAGAAGTATTGCCGTGTGATCACATAATGCCGAAGGATTTTACAGTATGAAAAAACTTGTGAAAGATTTGGGTCTCCCGGTGCAAAGAATTGATGTTTGTAGAGATGGTTGTATGCTATATTGGGGAGATAATGCAGATTTAGAGGCTTGTAAATTCTGTAGTCAATGCAGGTACAAGAGTACCACGAAATCAAATTGTAATAAGCGATTAAAATCATTCAGACAAATGTTCTATTTGCCTTTAACTCTTAGATTGCAAAGGCTTTATGCTTCGAAGGTCACTGCTGAACACATGACTTGGCATGCAAATCATGAAACAGAGAATGGGCTAATGTGTCATCCATCTGATGTAGAGGCGTGAAAAAATTTTGATCGAACATATCCTGAGTTTGCGAATGAGACCCGAAACATCAGGTTGAGTCTATGTGCTGATGGATTTGCTCTATTTGGTAAATCAGGAAGAACTTATTCTTGCTGGTCAATTATCGTAACTTCGTACAATCTTCCACCTGGTATGTGTATGAAAATACCTTATATGTTTTTAACATTGATTGTGCATGACTCTCATAATTCGAAGAAGTTAATAGATGTTTACATGCAACCGTTGATTGCCGAGTTGATCCAAATATGGGACGTGAGTGTTTCCACATATGATGTTCATACTAATCAGATGTTCACAATGAGAGCTGCACTTATTTGGACCATAAATGATTTTCCTTCTTATTGGATTTTATTGAGCTAGAGTACTGCGGGGATTTTAAGATGTCCAATATGTATGGAGAGATAAAAGTTATTCAGATTAAAACACGGAAAGAAACAGAGTTATTTTGATTGTCATAGATAATTTTTACCGCCAAATCATAAATTCAGAAGAAATAAAGAAGAATTTACTAAGAACACCTCCACCATTGAGATTCACCTATCAAATTTTATGGAAAAGAGTGCTTAACTTTCCATCTGTTATTGAAAATCCAAATGTTACAACATATGACTATGGAATTACACATAAATTAACAAAATGGAGTATATTTTGGGATTTACCGTATTGGCAGAGTAATTTGATTCATCATAATCTTGATTTAATGCATATTGAGAAGAATGTTTTTGATAATCTGATAAATACGGTGATGGATATAACCAGAAAAACAAAAGACAATCTGAATGCAAGAAAAGATTTGCATTTTATATGTAAACGATCCACCCTTGATGTTGATGAAAATAGTAGGGGACCAAAACCGAAAGCAGTTTATACATTGAATAAGGATCAGAGACGGATTATTTGTGAATGGTTGAAATCATTGAGATTTCCTGATGGTTATGTCTCAAATCTTGGTAGATGCGTTGATTTGAAGGAATGCAAATTTATGGGTTTTAAAAGTCATGACTGTCATATATTCATGGAAAGATTAATTCCTATTACTTTGAAAGAATTGTTACCAAATTTTGTCTGGGGTGCAATTACGGAATTAAGTATTTTCTTTCATGATATCTGCTTGACAGTACTGAGTCATTCACACATGGGGACATTAGAGAGAGACATTCCGATCATTATGTATAACTTAGAAAGAATATTTCCACCGGCATTTTTTGATTCAATGGAACATCTTTTGGTTCACTTGTCATATGAGGCTAAAGTTGGAGGTCCTATTCAATTTCAATGGATGTATCCGTTTGAAAGGTGAATTTTTTTGACTTTTTTTTTCATTGTTATTTCATTTGGTCAAATTTAGTCTAATTTATTTGCTAATAAATTTTATTGTATTACTCTTAGATTCCTCTATCACTTGAACAAAAAAGTGAAAAATAAGGCTCATGTTGAAGCTTCTATTGTTAATGCATATATTGTGGAGGAAGTTACAACTTTTTCATCATATTATTTTGAACCTCACGTTCAATGCAAGAGTCAGAAAGAAGGAAGAAACAATGAGGGTCCCGTTGATCCAAATTTGAGGGCATTCTCAATTTTTAATTACCTTGGTTGACCAAGTGAATCTTGTACAAGTAGATACTTAACTGGTCAGGAGTGGCGAGCAGTCCATATATATATTTTATTGAACTATCCAGAAGTAACGTTGTATTTCGAGTAAGTATATAAAAGTTATATTATACATTTCATATATCATAAATTATTGTTCATGTTATATTTAATTTTATTGTAGGATTTTTCGAACTCTATATTCGGAGCTTCTGGAGCATGAGTTTAATAATTTCTGTGATGAAGAATTTGCACAATAGTTCAAATATTATGTAAGTAGCCTATGATAATAAATTTGATAAATTTTGACTTTAACACATTTATTTTACTTTAGGTTCTTGATAATCACAGTCACATTGAGCAATACCTAATAAAACATCTGTCATGGGGTCCAAATTCAATGGTTAAAACTTGGCCGACATGTTTTATCAACGGATATAATTTTCATACTCAAGATTATGGAACTGGAAAAACTACAATGAATAGCAGAGTTTGTGTTCAGTCATCTATTGATGGGGGTGCAAGGAATGAATTTTACAGCTTACTAGATGAAATTTTAAAGGTAGCGTATCTAGGCTCAGATTTGCGAGTTATTTTATTTATGTGTCGTTGGTTTGACCCTATCAAAGGCATGAGGGTGTATCCACAGTTTAATTTGGTTGAAATTAACTACAAAAAAATATACAAGAGGTACGAACCATTTGTGTTAGCACAACAAGCGATCCAAGTATTTTATGCTTCATATCCTAGTCTGAGATAAGACAAAAGTGATTGGTGGGTTGTTTGTAAAACAAAAGCACGTAATAAAATTGAGGAACATTGGGAAGACATAGCATATCAACAAGATGAAGTTGTCAATACATTTCATATCGAAGAGTATAATATTTCAACGTTACGAGATCCCAATGGCGTAGTAATAGACATTGATGCAAGTGAACTAAATGAGTATGAAGATGAGGATTTCAATGATGAGGATGACAATGATGATGACGATGATGATGACGATGATGATTAGACGCATGACCAGGTCAAAAATTTTATTGCAAACTTTGATTTCTAATTATGGGTAATTAACCTTTTATTGAGTACCAATTATGTTTTAATTTACTGTGTAATTCGAAATTCTATATATTTGATATACTAATGAACTCCTTTTTTTTAGGATCATCCAGTTTCTATGAATATGGTAATATTTTCATATTGTTCCTATTAAAAATTTGATATGCAACTGTATTTTTTTACTATAATATTCTTCTAATAATCATGATTGTTAGTTTTGATGTGACGGTCATAGACGTAGTAATGATGGAAGATCACAGTCTTCCTCTACTTCAGCCCCCGCATATTCTAATGCTCTTGCAAGAAATGTGCCCTTCACCTCTTCCCCAGTTGCAGGATCCTCTGATTCTCAGCATATACCTGCTAATGTATCTTCCCCGGTACAACAATCACTCGTGGAGAGGGAAGATACGAGAGAGCTTATATCTCCGCGCGGAGACTCGTAAGTATTCAAGTTTTAGAATATCTATATTTAATTTTTAATACAATATTTTTTTTATAAGTATATAACGGGGTTTGTTTTTATTTTATGTTAGATTTACAAATTTTGTACATGTTATTCACGAGGTGAATAAAATAGTGAATAACCATTGGGGTGGTGCTTCTATGACTTATACAAGCACGCCAGAAGAAATAAAAGTTCTGTGGTGGAATGAGTTCAAGGTAACTTATTTCAATCATTTAGTATATGAAATTGCAGTTAATATAATCAATTTTTATTTTTCTCTACTGCAGCGGGTATTTACTTGGGAGGAGAGCCAAACATTAGAGATTAGGAGGATTTTTAAGAAAAAGTGTGTTGATCATATTAGAAACATACTAAATCATGCCAAAACTAGAAATAAGAAACCACACTGTATAATCGAGGATAATTGGAATAAAATGTAGGGGATCCTTGGAAGCTAGAGAGGGGGGGGGGGTGAATAGCTTGTTTTCATTTCTACAAAAACGGTTAGCGGAAGCACAACAAAAACAATAGTAATAGAAATGAAAATACAATGCTAACATGGAAGTCTTTAGGTGGTTCGGAGATAATGCTCCTACTCCATGGTGATCCTTAAGGTGGATCAACCCTAATCAATCTCACTAAGAAGCTTTCTCTTTTTACAAAACCCTCCTCTTCTTACAAAAGATGAAGATGAAGTTTAGAGAGGAGGAGGGGAATTAAAACACTAGGAAAGCCTAGAAAATTCGTGGAGGCTTGAGAGAATGATTAGAATGTAAGCATTAACCCTCTTAACCATCACAAGCCCTCTTTTTATAGAGAGAGGGTTATTTTTCCCATTGGTGTAGGATATTTGACGCCACTAGAGGGGGGGGTGAATAGCGTGTGACGGTTCGTAGATGGAATTCGTTGCTGTGTCGTCTCTACAATTTCGTTAGCGCAGCGAAAATAGAAAAATAATAACGATAACGAAATGAACAACACGCTAACACAAAGATATAACGTGGTTCGGAACTGAACGGTTCCTACTCCACGGATCGAGCTCTAAAGAGCCCTAGTGATGCACACACACTCACTAATAACAAATACTCCTTCTCGACAACAAGTCGGAGGTGGAGAAACCTCGTACAAAAGATTACAACAATAATCTAAGTAGATACAAGCAAATACAATGAGATACAATGAAATATAAGTAAAGAAAAAGCTTTACAAATGCCTTTTGATTGCTTGCTTGTTGATCGCTTGAACCGTGGTTGAAGACCCTGATTTGCAGCAGCAAATCACCTCAAAAACGTCCAAGAAATCGCTTCCAAAAACCCTCCCGTCGAGCTCCTTTTATCCTTGCGCGCGACCTAGATTTCCGCCCATCAGTCGACTGCCATAAGTCACCAGTCGACTGATGCCACTGTTGTCGTGAGACAACGGCTCAATCCACGCTGGAAAAACTCCAACGGATCTCTTGGCAGTCGACTGCCAACATTAGCGCCGGTGCGCGTGAGACGGCGCGCCACGGCCACGGAGCATGCGGCTTGACATTGGATCGCGGTCATTGCTGTCGACACTACCGATCGTCTGCTTCCAATGGCGAGCATCGCGAGCATTTCGGCTCTAAACGGCAATAACTCAAGTCGACTCACGGCAGTCAAACCGGCCATAATGTCAATCGACTGCCAACCTCAAAAATGAGGTTTTAACCCAAGTATGGTGCCCCCATACTTGCTAGACCACCCTTAGCCTAGACCTAAGCCTTCTATCCACCTCCATCAGCCTCACGCCTCTCGGATCCCTCCAAGTCATCCATGACTTGTTCATCCATCGCGCTAGCCTCCAGGTGCTTCCTTCGGCTATGTCATGCTAATGGTGTCTACACCACCAAGGCACATTGGACTTACGCCGCCAAGACTCCGCTTGGACTTTACGCCGCCAATATCCATCCCCTTGGACTTCTCAAATGCCAAGACTCAAGCTTGGACTTTCCCTTGCCAACCCATGTTGGACTTTCCATGCCAAGACCCATGCTTGGACTTTTCCTTGTGCCAAGTACTCAAGACTTGGACTTTCCCAAATGCCAAGTGTCCCACTTGGACTTTCCATGTCAAGTACTCATGAATTGGACTTTACCTTGCCAAGACCCATGCTTGGACTTTGCCAAATGCTAAGTGTCCCACTTGGACTTCCCATGCTAAGTACTCAAGACTTGGACTTCCCTATGACAATTACATTGTCATTTGTTTTTTGTCGAACATCAAAATATCACTCGAGTCAAACTCGAGTCCTAGTCAATCGTGACCTGGGCCGATTGCACCAACAATCTCCCCCTTTTTGATGTTTGACAAAAACCAAACAAATCATTTGAGTTAGACCACTAACTCAAGTCTCTTACCAATTATTCTAAATTGGTAATCTTAAATGTTCTCCCCCAAACATTCTCTCCCTTTTTGACTAACATCAAAAGGTCTTCTCTCCAAGGAGGTCAATGTCTCATGTCCTAATGAGATCTTACAATCTCCCCCTTGATCCAAAAATAAATACCTAGGATGCCTACCATCTTCCTTGTGATAAGTCACATATCACTTAAGAGAGACAATCCTATACTCTCTCCCAATTTCCAAATTGGGTATCAAAAACCCATCAATTTTCCCAATTGATGATACTCTCCCAATAACTTCTCCTCTTCAAGGAGAAAAACACATCCATCATCCCAAGATGGATACCTCCCCCTAAAGGCTTGCTCCTCCTTGACCATTGCACCAACAATGTCCTTGGGAAGCCCCTAAGCCAATAGGAACTCTAAACCATCAAAATTAAGGTTCTAAGTTCAACATAGAACTTTCACTCACCCTAAATTTGATACTTTGACCTAACACAGCTCCTAATCCATATCCAATAGATTTTCACCCTTTATAATGCTTCCTAAAGCATATCCTAGGGTTAGAAGTGATTAGGAACCTTTTCCATAGCTGAACATGGGCTAAACAAACCTTGTTAACCTGAAATCAGACCTGGCAGTCGACTCGACATGTCGATCGCGCCACCCATATCGATCGCGCCACCAAGAGCGATCGTGATCGATAAAAATTTCAATTTCAAAGAATCAAAATCGAGATTTAGAAAAGCATAAGTAATTCTACGTAATTTGAAAAATCATAAAATTTGATACGTATATTACTTATAGTCATTACAATGGGTGAAAAATATTTGAAAATTATTTTACCCATAAAATAGTGAGTTTGATACAAAACTCAAAACCATTGAAATTTTCAATGTTTTGGCCCTATTTTGTATCAACTTCATCAATGGTGATTGCTATCAAAAGATAGACTTCACCAAGGTTTTCTAAATTGATTTTAAAATGATTTCAAAACCATGTCTTGGATCATATTCCTTGGGCTCTATGCACATGACTTGTACACAAGCTTTCTTAATGATCCACTAATTGAAATTAGATGAGTTTTAGTTCATCTAGATGCAAAAACTATGCACCTTGAACTTAACTCATATCCTAGCATCTCACATGTATCTAGGGTGTATAAATACACATACATGTCAATTGGATGTGAGATATGGGTTTTGATTCATTTTATCTAGGGTTTCATGCATTTCCTAGGCAACCCTACTTGATTCCCTTATAAATGAGACTTCAAGTCATGCCATAGTCCTTAAATCAATTTCAACCAATTGTCTTAAATGCATGAATGATTATGGCATTAGAAATGATATAAATAAGCATATGCTCATAATCATGATGTCATGGCATAAGATGAAATCTAAAAACACATGACATTTGAATCCTTAATCCTAAACATGAACATGACATATAAAATGATTAAAATAAACATGATGTCATGACATGTTATATGACAAACAAAGCATGACATATAAAATATATAGGTATAGTAATACCTAAATTTTAATATTAATTGTCATTTGATATAATTAGATATATTTTGCCATATTATCATTAATCTCCCTAGTGTGCCAAAAATCCAAAATGACACACTAACCTCTAAACCTAAATTGTGCCAATTTAATTGATTTTTCTCAATTTCAAAAATGCATTGGCACATCCTAAAATCTTTTAGGATATTAATTCAAATCTATTTCCAAGGTAACCATAACCTTGAAAATATCCTAAAGTGTCATCTTTACCATGGTTGAGTTAACTACCCATTCAATTAAGGTTTGCACACCCTAAACCCATCTAGCGTGAATCAATCATGCTCTTAGGAACCCAAAACTGATTTGAGCTCCTAGGGTTAATTAGGTATTCCTTAGGGATAACCTCCCTAGATACCTTACTAATGACCCTCCTAGGCTTGTTAGACTTGGTCATTTGGGTCTTACCTAGGTTGACTCTAGGAGTGACTCCCCTTGCAACCTTCTTAGTGGCCACCCTAGGTTTCCTAGAAACCCTAGCCACTAGGCACACCCTTTGGTCAATTCTAGGGATGACTTCCCTATTGACCTTGGTCTTCCTAGACCTAGTTTGTGTTCCATAGTCAAATGGAACACTATGATAAGCCACTTTAGGCTTAGGTTTGTGACCCAAACCTTGCTTGCCCTTGGTTGACTTTTGACTCTTAGGTCCTAGGTGTTGACTTTGACTTTTAGACCCTTGATTTTGACCACTAGACCCTTTAAATTAATTTTGTATCTTATTTAGGGTCTTTTCAAGTTTTTCAAGCCTTGACCTCAAGGCTTGGTTTTCTAATTCTAATTGCCCAATTGATTTTTGATTAAATTCTTGGGCATGGGACTTTCTAGGCATATGCCTAGTCCATTTGGGATTAAGACCTAGGTGCTCTTGCACCTTTCTAATGGTCTCCCTAGGTAAAGTTTTTCTAGAGTTATTTGACCTAGGTTTGTCCTTAGATAAGTTGTTTTTAGGGACATTAGTCCCAAATTTCTCCCTTTTAGAAAGATAGATATTTTTGGCTCCTAGACAAAATTCCTTATGTCTAACATGCTCTTTGTGATAAATAGCAAGATTGCTAAAATTATTTCTAGCATGCTATTTGCTATAAGAGTTTGAAAGAGCATTACCGAAATATACCTTAGGGTTAGCCTTAGCTCCCCCTACAAGTGATGCTCCCCTTTGAGTCTTCTTCTCTTTCCCCATTGGGCATTGATTCCGATAGTGTCCCGGTTGCCGACATTTGAAGCAAACGACTTGCTCCTTGCTTTTAGATGTTGGGGGACCGGCATCCTTTGACTTTTGTTGACTTTTAGGTGCCGGTGGAGCTTTCTTGACTTTCTTCGGGCATTTTCTCTTGTAATGCCCATACTCCCTACACTCAAAACATATTATATGCATTTTATTATTAACACATATGTTTGAGTTACCTAGGTCCGAGGTGGAAGGTGCCGGAGTTTGAGCTTCTTCATCTTGACCGGATGTGGAAGCTTCTTCTTGTTGCTCCGGAGTGGAAATTCTCTCCTCCCCCTCAATCCTTGAGGTGGATGCTTCTTCCACTTCTACCTCCTCCTTGGAGATTGATGGCCTCTCAACCTCCAATTCTTCACACTCTCCTCTTGACCCGGATGTTGACTCTTCTTCAACTTCCGAATCCTCACTTGCTTGTGAGAAGGAGCTTGCTTCTTCGGCCTCTTCCGATTGAACCGATGAGCATTCTACATCTTCTTCTTCTTCTTGGACCAGTTGAGGGTTTTCATGATATTTTGCCAATTCATTCCAAAATTCCTTGACATCTTTGTATTCACCTAGGCTACACAAGATATCATTAGGGATCAAATCACTCAAAAATTTGATTACCTTATTACTCCTCTCGAATTCTCGGAGTTATTCTTCGGTCCACTTCTTCATTTTGAGGAATCCTCCTTTAGGCCCTCTTGGAAATTCAAAACCATCCATTCAAATGGACAATTCTTCGAAGTCCCTCATCATTAAGAAATCTTCGATTCTTACTTTCCATTGTCTAAAACCTTCTTGTCCATATAATGAATAGGGAATTAGGGTGTTGATGTCCCATCCGAATGGTTCTTCCATCTTCACCCTCTAGCCTCTTTGTCTTAGCTCCCGGCGGTTAGTCCGTAGAAGAGCCCCGGGCTCTGATACCAATTATAGGATATTTGACGCCGCTAGAGGGGGGGTGAATAGCGTGTGACGGTTCGTAGATGGAATTCGTTGTCGTGTCGTCTCTACAATTTCATTAGCACAGCGGAAATAGAAAAATAATAACGATAACGAAATGAACAACACGCTAACACAAAGATATAACGTGGTTCGGAACCGAACGGTTCCTACTCCACGGATCGAGCTCTAAAGAGCCCTAGTGATGCACACACACACTCACTAATCACAAATACTCCTTCTCGACAACAAGTCGGAGGTGGAGAAACCTCGTACAAAAGATTACAACAATAATCTAAGTAGATACAAGCAAATACAATGAGATACAATGAAATATAAGTAAAGAAAAAGCTTTACAAATGCCTTTTGATTGCTTGCTTGTTGATCGCTTGAACCGTGGTTGAAGACCCTGATTTGCAGCAGCAAATCACCTCAAAAATGTCCAAGAAATCGCTTCCAAAAACCCTCCCGTCGAGCTCCTTTTATCCTTGCGTGCGACCTGGATTTCCGCCCATCAGTCGGCTACCATAAGTCACCAGTCGACTGATGCCACTGTTGTCATGAGACAACGGCTCGATCCACGCTGGAAAAACTCCAACGGATCTCTTGGCGCCGACAATACCAGAGCCGACCGCCTACCGGCCACGAGCATTCTCAGGCTCGACATTGACCGAAGTCGATCCGCCGACTTGGCAATCGATCGATTGCGACACTACCGATCGCTTCCAATGAGCAATGACTACCAAAGCATTTATTTAAACCGGCAAATAACGTCGACTCACGGCAATGAACCGCCATAATGCTGGGCCGACTGCCAACCTCAAAAATGAGGTTTTAATCCAAGTATGGTGCCCCCATACTTGCTAGACCACCCTTAGCCTATACCTAAGCCTTCTAGCCACCTCCATCAGCCTCACGCCTCTCGGATCCCTCCAAGTCATCCATGACTTGTTCATCCATCGCGCTAGCCTCCAGGTGCTTCCTTCGGCTATGTCATGCTAACGGTGCCTACACCGCCAAGGCACATTGGACTTACGCCGCCAAGACTCCGCTTGGACTTTACGCCGCCAATATCCATCCCCTTCGACTTCTCAAATGCCAAGACTCAAGCTTGGACTTTCCCTTGCCAACCCATGTTGGACTTTCCATGCCAAGACCCATGCTTGGACTTTTCCTTGTGCCAAGTACTCAAGACTTGGACTTTCCCAAATGCCAAGTATCCCACTTGGTCTTTCCATGCCAAGTACCCATGACTTGGACTTTACCTTGCCAAGACCCATGCTTGGACTTTGCCAAATGCCAAGTATCCCACTTGGACTTCCCATGCCAAGTACTCAAGACTTGGACTTCCCTATGACAATTACATTGTCATATGTTTTTGTCAAACATCAAAATATCACTCGAGTCAAACTCGAGTCTTGGTCAATCGTGACCTGGGCCGATTGCACCAACAATTGTTATGATCGATCGATGTATAACATCACGACTATCGTAGCTAACGCCTTCAATGCCTAGATTCATGGATTCATAAGCCGCCATCATTCAACTATTCACCTATCGACCGTCCTCCATCACGATCGAGTGATCACCGAAAGTGATCACCGCGCCGCAGTGAGACTATTCTGCGCCTTTCGACGGGATCACCGATCGACTTGACAATGACTAATGGTCGACGTCGATTGCCAAGACTAGAACCGACTCTCGTTTCACCGACTGCCGAGCACCCTATCACCGATCGCTACATCGGGCCGATCGATACTCGCCAAGTATGAATATTAGCAATACGTAACCGGAACGAAGCACAACTCAACCTTCTATCTCTTCCTTAAGCCTTGCGCCTCCAGGATCCCTCCGAGTCCGCGACTTGTTCATCTTTTGCACTTTGCTTCCAAGAGCTTCCTTCGGTTTTGTCATGTCTTGGGTTTCCCTTTGCCAAAGTGCGCTTGAACTTTACGCCGCCAAGACTACATGCTTGATCTTACTCTACCAAGACTTGCCTTTGGACTTTCTTTGCCAATGTCCGCTTGGACTTTACGCCACCAAGACTACATGCTTGGTCTTACGCCGCCAAGCCTTTCCCTTGGACTTCTCTTGCCAAGATCACACTTGGACTTTGCATTTATCAAGTCTTCATACTTGGATTTTCTTGTCACTTAAACATGTTCACAATTAGATCACAAAGTATTGTCTAACTTAGATGATTATCCAAACATCAAAACATATAAATGTTTGGGGCATTGTTGCACCAACAATCTCCCCCTTTTTGATGTTTGACAATCATTTAAGTTAGGTCTTTAACACATGCACATAATCATATTTCCAATATGAATTCTAACTTAAACATTCCTTCTCCCCCTTTGACATACATCAAAAAGAGAAGGATTCATAAATTTCATGAAAGAATTAAATTTGTTGTAATCTTGAACTAAGGTATAAGATTGAAATTAAGCTCCCCCTTAATCCAAGATATGGTTCATGATGTGTGAATAACATGTGGAGCAAAATCTAACAAAAGATTGGAGGTTAAATCCTAATTTTGCACCAACAATATAAGTTTAGGGGATGAAAAAGAGATATATTATTAAACTCCCCCTAAAACATAGCATCAAACAGTCCTAAAAACTTCTTTATACTTAAGATTATCATGCCATAGTTTTAGGACATTCAAAAATATACTAAAACCCAGGAAATAGAGCTGTTTTTCAGAAAACACAGTGTATCAGTCGACTACTACGCCCGAAGTTTATTTTTCTGATTTTTCATCCCAACTTCAGAAATGCACCAAAAATTCTAGAAACATCGAAAAATCATGAAATTTTGTGTACACATTTCTTAAATCATTTTCTATCAAGGAAAAATAATTTAAAAAATATATGTTTTCCAGATTTTGAAAATGATACAATTTTGAAACCTAGCAAAAACTCTAACTATTTTGCAAACTTTGTATCACACTAAGTATTTACTTGGGAGGAGAGCCAAACACTAGAGATTAGGAGGATTTTTAAGAAAAAGTGTAGTGATTATATTAGAAACATACTAAATCATGCTAAAACTAGAAATAAGAAACCACATTGTATAACCGAGGAGAATTGAAATAAAATTGTTGCACATTGGGGATCTGAGGAAAGCAAATGGAGGAGTGAACAAAATAAGCAAAATCAGCATTGTAATTCTGGCGTTATGTCTGCCACGTATACGGGATGATCCATAAATATCGATGAGCATAGACATCGATTGATGAGTGTTTTCAAATTATAATTTTGTAATCTAATACTCACTAATTTATAAATTTTAACTGTATTATTTTTTTAGGCCAAGGAGACGGGAACTGAGCCATTATTTATAGACACTTTCACCCGTACATTCCAAAAGAAGGATAAGACATGGAGTGGGGAAAGAGCTAGAACAATAAAGGTGTGTAATTGTAAATGTTACGCCCCGAGGGAGTCCCCGCCAGACGAAAATCTGGCAGCATCTCCCCTGTACGGGTGACAATACGAATCTTGTATACAAGGCACACACGGCCCACTATATATCGGCCAACATGACCGGAACATAAAATACACATACATATAATATATGGGCCTCCGGCCAACAACCAAAGTAAATAAAAAGTCTACAACATCTAGACTTACCTCTTCTGTCATCTGAGTAGGAAAACACAACCAAACCAAATCGAATAAAAGTCCATAAGGACATATCAAGTACCACCAAAACATCCACGAGTATATAACCAAAACACAAGTCCTACACATGTCTTCTAGTCAATATAACCAAAACCATAAGACCAAAAACAAGACCCTTACGACAAGGGGATTTGGCAGCTGGACTCTCCTGGCAGTTTCAACCTGAAATAGAAATAAAGCAATGGGGTAAGTTCAACGAACTCAGCGAGTATCAAGTCGACATGCATAGTAAGATATATTTAACAATAATGAGCATGCCAGTACAGTCTCCTGATCAATAATAGGAAATGCAAGGAAGAAATGCAAAAAGATTATACTTACCTGAATCTCCTATCCTGACATAGGAGTGTGAGTCATAGTAGCAGAAGTAAGGTCGTCAGACCAAATACATGATGTATCATATATGCATGTCAATCATATGCAACAACCAAGGCAGCAACCAAAATGCAAGAAACACAAACAAATGTCATCCATGCAATATGTGTTGGTGATCGTTTGGAAGCTAGAGGGGGGGGTGAATAGCGCGTTTTCGTTTCTACAAGAATGATTAGTGGAAGCAAACAAAGATAATATAAGTAAAAATGAAAGAACAATGCTAACAAGGCCTTTACGTGGTTCGGAGATAACGCTCCTACTCCACGACGATCCTTAAGGTGGATCAACCCAAGTAATTCCACTAAGAAGCTTTCCTTTACAACAAACCTCCTCTTCTTTACAAAGAATGAAACTTGAGCTTAGAGAGAGAGGAGAGGATTTAAGATCACTTAGAAAGCTTGAAAAACTTGTGGGAGCTTAGGAGAATGATCAGAATATAAGCATTAGCCTCTTCTTGCTCCCCTTGGCCTCTTTTTATAGAAAAGAGCCTCTTTTTCCCATTGAGTCTATCGATCGACGACTAATGACTTTCATCGATCGTCACGATTCTAACGGCGGCCCGAGCAGCCGGATTTGCGGATTTATCGTCGTCATCGCTAAGAAGACTATCGATCGACTACCAGCGATGGCGATTTCGCCGATCTTGGCCGTAAGCCGGCTAATCGGCTATGAGCCTTCTGATGGTGGTAGTTAGCGCAATAATGGCGATCATTTGCCGGCTTGTATCTGGCGATCGGGTGCGAGTTGACTCTCGATGATAAACCTCTAATCTTGAAAACATACCCTAAGCCTAGACTTAACCTTCTAGCTTCTCCATCAGCCTTGCGCCTCCAGGATTTCTCTGAGTCCACGACTCCATCCATGCGCTTGCCTTCAAAAGCTTCCTTCGGTTTCGTCATGCTTTGGGTTTCTTCTTTGCCAAAGTACACTTGGACTTTACGCCGCCAAGACTACATGCTTGGACTTATGTCGCCAAGACTTGCCTTTGGTCTTTCTTTGCCAATGACTGCTTGGACTTTACGCCGCCAAGACTACATGCTTGGTCTTACGCCGTCAAGACCTTTCCTTTGACTTCTCTTTTCCAAGATCACACTTGGACTTATTTTTTACCAAGTCTTCATACTTGGATTTTCCTGTCACTTAAACAAGTTCACAATTAGATCACAAAACATTGCCTAACTTAGATGATTATCCAAACATCAAAATATATAAATGCTTGGGGCATTGTTGCACCAACAATCTCCCCCTTTTTGATGTTTGGAAATCATTTAAGTTAGGTCTTTAACACATGCATATAAACATATTTCAATATGAATTCTAACTTAAATATCCCTTCTCCCCCTTTGACATACAACAAAAAGAGAAGAGTTTATCCAATAAGTGCAGGAAAGAATTATAATTGACACATCTTGAACAAAGGTATAAAATTGATATGAAGCTCCCCCTTAATCCAAGACATGATTCATGATGTGGAAATAATATGTGAAGCAAAGCATAAACAATAGAATAGGCAAATATGTCCTAGCTTTGCACCAACAATTATAGAATTAAGGGATGTATCTCCCCCTAAACCAGTGCATCAAGAAGATCCTTCTTTCCATACAAGTTATCATGTATATACTGTGGGAATCATATAATGTCTAAAATTGGACCTTTTAACCGATGAAAAACCCGTTTTCTATACCAAAACAGTGTCACCGGTTCGACTGGAATTATCATCGATCAAGCTACGCCTTAGCGATCATTGCCAATAATGGCGATCGTGATATCAATCTGAAATCTAGGTTTAAAAATGCGTAGAAAATTCCGTGGATGTCCAAAAATCACGAAACTCGTCATACACATTTTATTTGACTAATATAACATATGAAAAATATTAGACGAAAAACATGCCCATCAGATTAACGAATTGATATGATATTCAAAATGATACAAAATATGAAGAAAAAGTGGAATTGTATCATATCAATATTCATAACTTAGTACTATGTGCTCAATCTCTAAACTTGAAAATAACAAATTGTAGGCACTAATAGAAATGAACTAAACAAAACACAACTTTATTTCATTAATCAAAAATCATTACACAAGTTGAAGTTTGTGTCGTACATACGACCAAAAAGAAAATAACAAAAAACATGCTAGCTAACGATCGTCGTCATCAGCATCCATCGGTGCAGATGACGAACCATTGTGAGGAGGTGGGTGTCCGGGTGCAGGAGGGCGGAGAATCGCCAAAATGTCCTGCTGCTGCCGATGCATCCCACTCATGAGGGAGAGGAGCTCCTGATGCTCTCGGCAAAGCTCCTGTTGCCCCAAACGCAGCTCCTCAAGACGTGTATCTACCCGCTCTGCAAAAGCATCGAAGCGGGCAATGAAAGATGAGTCTGGAAGAACAGCATCGCCTGCAGCAGTCCCCTCTGCATCGGCTCCCTCAGCAACACCCTCAGCATCTCCTTCCGCAGCGGCATCCTCTAGTGTCGGAGCGCCACCTGCTGGCCGTCATGCAGGGTCCCAAAAAATGGACCCTTTGTCGGCCTTCAAGCCCGCCAAGGAGAAGCTCCGACGAGTCATCTGGTCATATTTTTTATTCATGATTTTAATGACCCCTATGTTGACATCAATGCCTACGGAGCTAAGCCACCGAGTAAGGACATTTCCAAAAGGCATATGAACCTTTCCATTGTTTGGCTTAATGAAATGAGTGATGCAGTGGAAGGTGTTGAGACCAATATCGATGTCTAAGTACTGACGAAGGATATGCATGAGAAGGAAGTGTGTAGGTCGAACTAAGGCCAATCCACGGGTAACTATAGGAAGAAGACAATGAGCAATGACCTTATAAAGGACATTGTCAGAAGCAGAAAACTCTTGGGATTGAAATAGATTGGTGTTCAAAGGACGAGGAGAGTGATAGAAAGTAGTATGAAGTGAATCTAGAGAAGTCTCCTCAAAAAGAGGTGGAAGAGGATCACTCCAAGACGGATACAAAATGAAATCATTCTCGGAAGAGAGATATCCGAGAAAATCGGTCGAGATCTGGGAAATTTGAAATCCAGATCCTTGCCATCTCCGAAGCAAGCAGAATTGAAGAAGAGTGATATTTACATGATGTCCATAAAAGACTAATGATTCAAGTTTGTAGTGTTGGATGATTTGAACAATATCAAAGCAGTAGTCCTTAAGAAAATTTGGGTCCATTGATCAAGGTGGAATGAGTTGGAATTTATTTTTATTGAAGGCATTTTCAAGTGCGGAGTTTGGAAATCTAGGATCGACAGTGGGTGGAGGGTTTGACGGGCCCTCGTTGGTCGGCGGTCCCCGGGCACGCTTAGATGCATAATGCTTAAGTCTAAATGTGCGAAAAGAGCAATGTAGGTTAAGGATGATGAATGCATGCACAAAGACAACAAAACAAACACCGATTAGTGAGACAAAACTATAGGAACAAACAAACTGTGAGCAGGGATGAGGGTTTACCTAGGCGGCATGGTGAAAGATCAAAGAACAGTGTCGGACGCGAGTGTCCACGAAACCCTAGCCGAGCGAGTGATCTGCGGTGGAGACTAGGGCATGAACCGGGTGAGAAGAGGAGGTCCGCGAGTCAGAGAACACTCCAAATGGGAGCACCGGTCGGTGAAGTCGCCGGAAAATGAGGGAGAACGGCTAAAAAGTGCAGTGGAAGTTCATAGGAAGAGGAAGAGGAGAGAAAGTCGGGAAGTTTTGGTGAGTCGAACCGGTGGGAAAACCCTAAAAAGTGGATAGTCAAGCTATCGTTAGTCGATGATCAGGCCCGATGGAAAGCGATCAAATCGGCGATCGCATCGGCCGGCCATGCCTTGGCCGATCGCTATAAATGGCGATCAGGCGATGGCGAGCGGTCGAACCGACGATCGCATCGAGTGCTTACATGCGCGTGATCGACGCCATAAATGGCGGTCAGCGATAATTAATTCAATAAAGATCAAAAAATTATGAAATTTTGTGGTTAATATTGTTAGATCATTTCCTATCAAGGAAAAATTATTTTAAAAATATATCACCTCTAGATTTTGATATTGACACAATCTTGAGATTTTGCAAAAGTTATGATATTTTTGCAAACTTTGTATCACTTTAGCTTATCAATTGAAAATTGTTTCTCAAGGTTTGATAGACATAGTTTAAATTTTATTTTATTTGACATTTCCAATCATATTCTTGGAGCTATATGCACATTAATTGTACATAAGCCTTCCCAATGATTGGTCCAATGAAGGATTAATGTCTCTAGATGACACTTTGGCTCATGGTAATGCATCATAACAAGCATGATGAACCAAGTGCATCTTCCTAACATCTCACATGATTTCTAGGTGGCTAAATACACAAATCATGGTTTCTTAGGTCTATGGTTAGAGGTATAAAACCTAGATTTTTATGGGATCATGCAAACCTACACTTCTATTCTACAAAGCACATTCCAAGTTCTCTCCTAAGTGATGAAAATTCTATTTCGGGGAGAGGCTTGGTAAAGATGTCGGCTAGGTTGGACTTAGATTCAATGTAATTAAGCTCAATGTCCCCCTTAGCCACATGATCTCTAATGAAGTGATGTTTCACTTGATATTGTAGTAGTCCTAGAGTGATGCACCGGATTTTTGGTCAAGTTTATGATGCTCACATTGTCACAAAATACTTTTATGTTGGAGTAAGATAGCTCATAGTCCTCTAAAGTATGTTTCATCCATAGAAGTTGAGCTACACAACCACCCATAGCCACATATTCGGCTTCGGTGGTGGATAGGGCAACACAAGGTTGCTTCCTACTACTCCAACTAACTAGGGAGGACCCAAGGAATTGGCATCCACCACTAGTACTCTTCCGATCCAATTTGCAACCGGCATAATCGGAATCGGTGTACCCAATTAAATCAAAAGATCTAGTCCTAGGGTACTATAATCCTACATTTAGTGTGCCTTTAACATATCTTAAGATTCTCTTAACGGCAACTAAATGAGATTCTTTAGCACATGATTGATATCTAGCACACATACCAACCGCAAATAATATGTCGGGTCTACTAGCGGTTAAGTACAAAAGACTACCAATCATGCTCCTATAAAGTGTAGGATCAATTTGTTTTCCTTCATTATCACTATCTATTTTAGTATTGGTTGTCATTGGAGTTGAAACTACCTTAACATTTTCCAAACCAAATTTCTTAATCATTTCCTTAGCATATTTGGTTTGATAAATATAAATACCTTCACTAGTTTGTTTAACTTGCAATCCTAGGAAGAAATTTAATTCCCCAACTAGACTCATTTCAAACTCTTTTTCCATATTCTTAATAAAGTCTTGGAGAAGTTCATCATTTGTTGACCCAAAGATAATAGCATCAACATATACTTGGGCTACAAAGATGTCCGTTGATGTTGACTTTATAAATAGAGTTTGATCTATACTACCCCTCTTAAAGTCCTTAGAGATTAAGAAAGATGATAATCTTTCATACCAAGACCGGGGAGCTTGTTTCAAACCATACAAAGCTTTCCTAAGCTTGTATACATGGTTTGGATAGTCCATATTCTCAAACCCGGGAGGTTGTTCTACATATATCTCTTCCTTAATAAACCCATTTAGGAATGCCGATTTAACATCCATTTGATGGAGTTTGAAACCCATATAGGAGGCATACCCTAATAGTATTCTAATAGACTCTAACCTAGCAACCGAGGCATATGTTTCATCATAGTCAAGTCCTTCAACTTGATTAAAGCCCCTTGCAACTAATCTTGCCTTATTCCTAGTAATATTCCCTTGGTCATCTAGTTTGTTCCTAAAGACCCATCTTGTAGTAATGATGGTGTTTTCATTTGGTCTAGGAACTAACTATCATACTTGACTCCTTTCAAATTGAGTCAATTCATCTTGCATTGCTAAGATCCAATCCGGATCAAGTAATGCATCTTTGATTGTTTTAGGCTCAATTTGAGAAATTAGAGCTATATGACTAGTGGGATCCCTATGAAATAACCCAGTCCTAACACCTTGAGATAATTCACCCACAATTTGATCTAAGGGGTGATTTTGATGAGCTCTTATGGTTCTAGGAGGTGTATTAATTTGAGTTTGATCATAATTAATCTCAATCCTTTGCTCATCATCAGAATCACCTCTTACTACCCCTTGATTCAATCCTCCCCCTTGATCATTACCCCTAAAGTTAGATCTTGGAATTATTGGGTAATTTCTTGATGTTCATTATTAATATTATCATCAATAGAGGATTTCCTAGGGTATGTATTGAAAGTTTCATCAAATTGGACATTTGAAGATTCTTCAATCTTTTGAGTTCATTTATTGTAAACTCTATACTCTACACTAGTGGATGAGTATCCAACTAGGATTCCCTCATCCGCTTTGGACTCAAACTTACCTAGGTTGTCTTTGGTATTTAAGATATAGACTTTACATCCAAAGACCTTAAAATAATGAATTGTTGGAATTGTACCATTCCACAATTCAAATGGAGTTTTTCCTAAAAACCTATGGATTAATACCCTATTTTGGATATAGCAAGCGGTGTTAATCGCTTCCGCCCACAAGTAGCTAGGTAAGGAGTATGCATTAAGCATTGTACTAGCCGCTTCTTGTAGGGCACGATTTTTCCTTTCCACAACCCCATTTTGTTGGGGTGTTCTAGGACAAGAAAACTCATGCTTGTACCCTTGCTCTAAGCAAAAAGTTGAGAAATTAGAATTCTCAAATTCTCCACCATGATCACTACGGATCCGGTTGATTTTGAGTTTTCTTTCATTTTCTACTCTTTTGCTAAATCCTATGATTATTCCTAGGGTTTCATCTTTATTTTTCAAGAAAAATACCCAAGTAAATCTAGAGAAATCATCTACTATTGCCAAGCACTATTTACTACCAATCATAGAAGGTGTACTATAACAATCAAATAAGTCCATATGTAAAAGTTCCAAAGGTAAAGCGGTACTAAGTAAATTTTTACCTTTGTGTGATGTTTTTGATTGTTTCCCTTCTTGGCATGCATCACACATTTTGTCCTTGAGAAATTTGACTTTGGGCAACCCTTTGACTAACTTCATTTTTTCTATTTTGGCTATGTTCTTCATGTTTATGTGTCCTAGCCTCCTATGCCAAAGCCAACTTTCTTCCTCTTTTGCAATAAGACACTTAGTAGAAGCATTAGTAGCATAGGATAAATCAACATAATATATATTTGATTTCCTAAAACCTACTAACATGCAATCATTTAGAGTTTTGTGTCTTATAAAACATTTTGAGGAATCAAATTTAACATCAAAGTTTGCATCACATAGTTGGTTTACACTAAGTAAATTAAATTTCATATTTTTAACTAATAATACTTTATGAATGACAAGGTTGGGGGATACCTCAATTGTGCCCTTTCCTAGAATCTTAAGTTTGCCGCTATTACCAAATGATACTTTTCCTTTGCTAGTGTGGTTGATAGTGGAGAATTTTCTCTCATCACCGGTCATGTGCTTTGAGCACCCACTATCAACTATCCACAAGCTTGGTTCTTCTACCTATATCACATGAAAAACACAATCCTTAGGTACTCAAATCTTAGAACCACTAGCATCAATTAGAAATTTCTTAGGAACCCAAGCCTTTCTACCCTTGCTTTTAATAATGGTTTTTCTACTAACAAGAGATGTAAATGCTACCTCCTTTTCCTTAGGTCTATATCCTATTCCGACCTTGTTGTAAATAGCCCTTTGATTCTTAATTATCATGTCTAGGTATTTAGAACAATTAGTGAATTTTTCTAAGCATGCTCTTAAGTTACCTATTTCTTTTCTTAATTCATCATTTTCATCCCTAAGGGTACATTCATCACTAGATAACTTACCACAAGATGATTCTATACTCTTAAGTGATTTAATCTCTATTTTTAAATCCTTAATCCTAATTTTCGATCTATTCAAAGCATTTTGTAGGCATGCAATAGTCTTGTAAAGTAAATCTACTTTAGGTGAGTTGTTTACCTCATCATCATCACTTGATAATGATTCGTCGCTTGAAGAAGAAGAGGACTCCTCGCTTGAGCTCCCGACTTCTTCCTCCAATGCCATGAGGGCTAGATTCCGGGTGGCATGGCATACTTCTTCATCATCGGAGGTGTCTTCCATGCTTAGGGTGTCCCATGTTTGAGCCACCATTGCTTCTTTCTTTTTCTTTTCCTTCTTTTCCTTCTTCTCCTTATGCTTATTTTCTTTCTCCTCCTTCTTCTTTAGTTCCGGGCAATTTGGCTTGATGTGCCCTTTCTTATTGCAACCATAACAAGTTACATTAGATGAAGAATTTGAACTATTTGAAGGCTTACCTCTTGAGGATTGGAACATCCTCCTCACATCTTTCTTGGTGAGTTTCCTAGATCTCCCACCAAACTTCTTGATGTAATGAGCCACCTCGCTTGCCGATAGCTCATCTTCACTACTAGATGAATCTTCCGCGGATTCGGATGAGGAGGACACTTCTTTCTTCTCCTTCTTCTTTTTGTCCTTCTTGCCTACAAAAAGAGCTATACCCTTCTCTTTGGATGAAGTGTTAGCTTGTTCATGTAATTGAAATTCACAAAATAACTCATCCAACTTAACCAAAGAGATATCCCTAGAGACCTTATAAGCATCTACCATTGAAGCCCATAAGGTTGTTCTAGGTAAGGCTTGGAGTACATACCTTACAAGGTCTCGATTGTCGACCTTCTCACCTATTACATGTAGTCCGTTGACTACTTCCTTGAAGCGACCGTGCATTTAGCTCACGGTCTCGTTGGTCTTCATGGTGAAACTTTGGAGTTGACCTATCAATAGATCTCTTTTGGCTCTTCTAGTCTCCTTTGAACCTTCATTCAATTCGATGAGCTTCTCCCAAAGCTCTTTTGCGGAGTTGAAAGGCTCGACTTTGGAAAGTTGCTCCTTGGATAGACCACATTGAAGTGTGGTCATTGCTTTTGCATTTGCTTGTGCTTTCTTTGCCATCTCTCTTGTCCAATCTTTTGTCGGTAGTGGTGCTCCGAATTCGTCGACCGACTTTTCAAATCCATCTACAATACTAAACCAATTTTCAATGTCATTCATGAGGTAGTATTCCATCCTACCTTTCCAATAGCCGAAGTCATTGCCGTCGAAAAATGGAGGCCTCGCCGTACTATATCCCTCTTGAAATGCCATGCTTCAGTTGATGGTTAGATCTTCCAATGCAATCCGGGCTCTGATACCACTTGTTGGTGATCGTTTGGAAGCTAGAGTGGGGGTGAATAGCGCATTTTCGTTTCTACAAGAATGATTAGCGGAAGCAAACAAAGATAATATAAGTAAAAACGAAAGAACAATGCTAACAAGGCCTTTACGTGGTTCATAGATAACGCTCCTACTCCACGACGATCCTTAAGGTGGATCAACCCAAGTAATTCCACTAAGAAGCTTTCCTTTACAACAAACCTCCTCTTCTTTACAAAGAATGAAACTTGAGCTTAGAGAGAGAGGAGAGGATTTAAGATCACTTAGAAAGCTTGAAAAACTTGTGGGAGCTTAGGAGAATGATCAGAATATAAGCATTAGCCTCTTCTTGCTCCCCTTGGCCTCTTTTTATAGGAAAGAGCGTCTTTTTCCCATTGGAGGTCTATCAATCAACTGATGACTTTCATCAGTCGACTGCCGCCGATTCTAACAACTTCTGAGCAGTCGGATTCGCGGGATTTGCCGTCATCATCGCCAACAGGAAGACTATCACCGATCGCCAACAAGCGATGGCGATTAATATCGCCGTAACCGACTAGCCGATCGGCTACGAGCCTTTTGTTCGTGGCGATCATTGCCGGCTTGTATGTTAGTCGTGCGAGTCGACTCTCAGCGATTGCCAACAACCCTCCAACCTCTAATGCTGCATTTTAAAGGCCAGTTCAACTGACACCATGTTCCAGTCGACTGGCACACCCCAAGTATGACTAATTCATACTTGAAAACATACCCTAAGCCTAGACTTAACCTTCTAGCTTCTCCATCAGCCTTGCACCTTCAGGATTTCTCTGAGTCCACGACTCCATCCATGCGCTTGCCTTCAAAAGCTTCTTTCGGTTTCGTCATGCTTTGAGTTTCTTCTTTGCCAAAGTACACTTGGACTTTACGCCGCCAAGACTACATGCTTGGACTTATGCCGCCAAGACTTGCCTTTGGTCTTTCTTTGCCAAGGACTGCTTGGACTTTACGCCGCCAAGACTACATGCTTGGACTTACACCGCCAAGACCTTTCCTTTGACTTCTCTTTGCCAAGATCACACTTGGATTTGTTTTTTACCAAGTCTTCATACTTGGATTTTCCTGTCACTTAAACAAGTTCACAATAAGATCACAAAACATTGCCTAACTTAGATGATTATCCAAACATCAAAATATATAAATGCTTGGGGCATTGCTGCACCAACAATATGCATGCGATGCAAATGACATGGTCACCCCTGACGCCAGTCAGCCGCCTCACACGTGATGGTAAGGCCGAGTGGGTAGGGCTATGACAATTGTGCACTCCGCCATCACTGTTCCTAAGTAACCGAGCGGACAGGATGCTGTCGGAGTACACCTATCCTTCTACCCCAAACAGAGTGGGGGAGCAAAGCTCTCATCTCCCGGTGTCATAGACCAAAGGAGGGATCCCTGCCCGCTACCACGCTGCCTCGCCGGAGTGGACTAGCGGAGCCTGACAGAGCTACTGTACACACCCTTCTGATGTACCACCAACCCATGAGTGACTGTGTGTGCAGATCATGTAACTGGCTACGGGCTCAACTACAAAGGAACCGCCGACCAGCCAACATGCAATCATGAAAGATGGTGCATGACACTAAAGCATGTAACACCAACCAAAATACGTCTCCAAATAATATGTACAAAAAAAATGAGCACATATCAATGACCTAGGTATACAAGAAAAGTATATCTAAAAGCTAATCAAGTGCATGTCACAACTCCCAAAATAAGTACACATGGCAAGTATCAAGATAATATAGACTAAGATAGAAATGCATGCATCAGGTATGACACAGTGATATACAAGGGAAGATAAGACATAAAAATTACTACGAGCTATAGCCAACTACACATATCAACATGACAATATCTAAAAGATAAGTCAAAGTACCCGCCTGCTATAATGCTCGAAATAATGAAATCTTCACGCTCGTGGACCTGTCTCGTGACCGAAACCTGCATATAACATAATATACTCAGATTATATTGCCAACCCTAATATCAAGTCCAAAACCTAATGGATTAAGCTATCCACTTAACCGATCACTCACTGTCGTAACAAAATATAATTCCTTCCCAAATCAACTCCCAATTTCACTAATTTAAGGATCTAACCCATTCACAGCCATCATAGCTATTTACAGCCATTAATTTTCCTGTACACAATCGTACGGTTATTCATAGCTCACCTAACAATAAACTCACAGCCCCTTCGCGGCCAAGAACAACCTCACAACTGACTCCATCCCTAAACAGATCCTCACAGCCGCACAGACACCCATCAGACCCATTCTCTCAGCCACAGCTGAGCAAATTGGCACCCACAGTCCAATACTCAATAGAAATTCCATGGAATCAAAATGGACCAAAAAAAAAAGGAAATCAAAACATATACCAGTAATTGAGACTCCTCTGACAGCAATTTCCCCAACCCTGTTCACTGGAGCAAAATCTCGGCTGCCCTAAATCACCAGCTACCGCGACCACCGGCAGTCCTTCAGCCGCACGCTCACTGTCGGCTCGACTGTGGAGACCGGCGAGGCTACTCCTCTTGCTGCCGCTTGCAGAGAAGAAGGAGAAGAGGGCTCGGCAAAGATTGTAGCCCTAAATCTGAGCAAGGCGCAGACACCGCCACCGCAAACTCCCAGTCACACGCTCTCCATTGGCTCGTCCATGGCAACCGGCGAGGATGCTTGTCATTGCTTGCAGAGGGAATGGAGTTGGCCGAGGATTGGAGCGATGGCGCGGGGAGGGCTGGTCGCGAGAGAAGGAGAAACCGACAGTGCGACGCGTGAGAAACCGAAAGGAAGGAGAAAAGAAGAGTCGCAATCGGGAAAACTAAACTTAGGTTTAGGTATTTAAACTTTAGGTTAATGCCACCTATTAACTCCCTTAAATAGGTTCTACCAAATCCTAGTTATTTTATCCCCGTAAATATCTCTTACAAGCTCCGTTTAATTCCAGAAAAATTCTGGAAAAATTCTCCAAAAATCCCGAAATAATTCCTAGGATTATTTTTCCTAAATTTTGGCCATTTAATTTAGTATTTTAAATTTCCATATTTAACATTCTCCACCACTAATAAAAATTTGGTCCCCAAATTTCCCACTCAAATGTATCATGAGTAAGAGACAGCACACTCAAGTAGCACAAGTACTGAAAGTATATTTCATATACCTTAAGTAAATAGGTGGGGGTATTGAGCTCTGATCTTTTCCTCAAACTCCCAAGTAGCCTCCTCATCGGTGTGGTGACTCCACCCGACTTTAACAAGTCGCACAATCTTATTCCGTAATTGTCGTTCTTTGTAATCCAGAATCCGTACTGGAACCTCTTCGTAAGTAGCATCAGGTTGAATTGAACCTGACACATCTGACAGCAATATGTGTAGAGTCTGACACATACTTCCTCAGCATGGACACATGAAACTCATCATGGATACCTGATAACTGTCATTTTTTTGTATTATTTTGGTCCTTAATATCACTGTTTTTATCCTCTTGAGTGATTTATTATTGGTTATTTACATGTTTTATGAGTTGGATATATTTTTGGACCTTATTGTAAATTCTCTTAATTTTTGGACTTATATGCAAATTTTATCTTTGTTTGTAGGAGATCGAGATGAGCCACCAGACTAGACTCACAGTGGATCAAATATAGCTTCATCTGGGTCATAATGGACATTTCAAGATGATTTAATCTGAGCCCTTCATCCAGATCAGAAGACAAATGAAATCAAGGGTTCAGATCTGAGCATTATGAACCGTCCGAGGAAAGTGATTGATTCTGAGTCATCCATCTGGATCTGGAGTGATCCGGCCCGTACATTAAGATCTACACGTCTTGGCCATTCATCCGGACCGTTGGATCATGATTATCCCTTCAGACGGATCAGATCTGTCCATTTCAAATCAGACTGATTTCAGCCATTGGATGGAGCAGCGTAATTAAGCAGATAATGGATCGATCAAACCCTAGCTTGTATGGACGGCTGGGATCTGATGAGGCTCAGATCGGACGGCTGATGTTTTTCATTTAATAAAACCTAACTTTCCAGAATCGACAGAATCGTGACGCAGAATCCTTCGGCGAGTTTCTCTTCCTCGCGACGCGGCTTCGCTTCCGTGCGGCGGCGGATTGCCGGCCGGTGGCGGCGAAGGAGGTTCTTCCATATCGTGACGAGCAGCGCAACTCGAGCCGAGGCATTTTTTCCCCCTTTTCATGTGCGACAGAGTCTTCTTCCCCACAAGCGGCGGTGACAGTCCGACAGCTCCTTCCGGCGACCTCCCCTCCGACAGTCGGCGATGATCCCAGGCGAGCCTCGGCGGATGATTAGATGTCATGACTCGGACAGCTAATCGGAAGAGCGGCAAGCGCGGATTCCGGCGAGTCCAGCTCCATCACTGGCGATTCCATTCCTTTCCGGCGACCGAGATTTGGCCGCTTTATCTCCGCCATCATCAGCTGTCGGGATTAGGCAGTTTTAGCTTGTCATCCGCCGGTGAAGAGATTTTCCACCACTGTTCCGGCGATTCCATTCCTTCCGGCGACCGGGATTAGGCCGCACCGCTTCGACATTCCATCCACTAGCTACCGGGACTAGGAGCTCCGCCATCCATAGCCGCCGGAGCAGTGTTCACATCCCTCCGCATTCATCTCTTTTCGTGGTGCCGGGATTAGGACCGCATCTGTAATCCATCGACGGAGGGGCTGTTCGGTTTATTGTCGCCATCGTGGGGTTACCGATTGCTTATGTTTGGATTTAGTCCATTTAATTGGATAGTTTGTTTTGCTATGTTTGTAGGTTTAGTTGTTGCTTAGTTGTTTAATTTTGTTCGTCATGCATTTGTAGGTTAGTTTAATTTCTTGTTGCTGATATACTAACCCCAGCCATTAAAATTGTCCAATCCATGCATCGTATAGTGACGGTCGTCGAGTGCTTTCATTATTAGATTAGATTTCATTTACATTCGACCAGTTGCCGTATAGTGACAGTGCGGTGCCAGGTCGAATTGCTTTCGTTTATTGCATTTCGTTTATTGCAGTTTTTAGTGACTGTTTGATCACTGTACCATATAGTGACAGTGCGATGCTTGGTTGAATTGTTCACCTTTATTTCGTGATCATTGTACCGTATAGTGACAGTGCGGTGCGTGATTACTTACTTTTGCGCATTAGGTTAGTTGTTACTTATTGTCTGGTAGTCATATTTGCTTCCTGCAGCTTTAATTTCCATGTTGGTTTGTTTACTAGAATTGTTTGACCATTGCATCGTAGAGTGACAGTGCGGTGTAAGGTTGGATCGTTCTTGCATTAGGATCACTTTCCGGGAATTAATAATTGGTAGTTAGGTTTACTTTTTGCATGTTTAATTGTTCTGATAATTATAAAAACCCCCAGTGTTTACTTCTGTTTAAAAACAAACGTCAAGTCATTAGGTTCGTTGGGAGATGACCCGAGTCAGTCCTATATTGCATTAGTGTAGTTAGGGGGTTCGATAAATAATTTGGGAACGGTATCACGACAATTCATCGTTCGTATCAAATTTTGGCGCCGTTGCCGGGGACGGTGGTAGCGCTAGGCGGTAAGCGACTGCTCCGATCCTCTCCAAAATCTCGAAAGGCCCAATGTACCTTGGAGCTAACTTGCCACGGAGGCCAAATCTCTTCACCCCTTTCGTGGGTGAGACTCGCAAGAATACATGGTCACCAACAGAGAACTCCAGAGATCTCCGTCTCCGATCGGCATAACTCTTCTGACGATCCTGTGTCTCTGCCATCCTTTGTCTGATAGTATGGACTAACTCTGCCTCATGTTGAGCTCTCTGGGATTCTAGCAACTGGGCCTCCCCAACCTCCTCCCAGAGGGTGGGTGTACGACACTGTCTACCATACAATGCTTCAGATGGGGTCATTTGGATAGCCGAATGATAGATGTTGTTGTAGGCGAATTCCACTAATGGCAAGTGGTCCTCCTAGTTGCCCCTGAAATCCATAACACAGGACCTCAGCAAGTCCTCTAGAGTCTGAATGGTCCGCTCAAACTGTCCATTGGTCTGAGGATTGAATGTTGTACTAAAACGGAGCTGTGTGCCTAAGGCCTGCTGCAGACTCTGCCAGAACCGAGATGTGAACAGGGGATCTCTATCTGATATAATGCTCAAAGGAACACCATGCAATCTGATGATCTCCCGACAATATAACTCTGCCAAATGATCCAAAGAGTTGGTCTTCCGAATCGCTAAGAAGTGTGCAGATTTAGTTAGTCGGTCAATGACTATCCAAATTGCATCATGGCCTTAACGTGACCTAGGTAAACCCACCACAAAATCCATGGTAATGTGATCCCACTTCCACTCGGGAATAGGAATCCTTTGAAGTAGTCTGGCTAGTCTCTGGTGCTCAGCCTTCACCTGTTGACAAACTAGACATTTAGCTACAAAATCTGCGATGTCTTTTTTCATGTTATTCCACCAATACAAATGCCTTAAATCTCGATACATGCGGGTTCCGCCTGGGTGGATTGCAAATCGAGAGCGATGCGCCTCTTGAAGTAACTCCTCCATGACCGGGTGAGACTGAGGTTGAAAAGACCTAACCCAGTATGCATATACCAAATCCCTAGTCACACGTAAATATTATCCATTATACACAAGGTCATAACGCCAGGCAACAATTTATTTTATTCCATCCAGTTTAGCAGTCTCAACTACACACTTAACCCTCAAAACTTGAAGAAAATAAGACATCAAATCATCTCCCCTCAATCTGGAAACCCTGATCCATAGATGCCCCGGACAATGTGTGCCATGCTCATCATCATCTCCTCAGTTACACCACCTCCGCTTCATGCATCTCCATCGGGGTATCCTGTTCCCTACCTGAAATTGTTATGTGACATCATGAGTTCACAGCCCAGTAAGTAGATCAATGACAGGGATATCACACAGGGAGGAGGAAAATTTCAAAAGAAAACATATATCTCTACAACTGTAAATGTAAATTACTGTAGCTTCACATACATTTTCGATTACACTTTCGGTAAGTCAACATGAAACATAACTAATACTTTTCACATCATACCCTTATAACAAGTACAGCGAACCCAATCATGCCTTTCTGTTATGCTAACTGTACCTAAACATAAACCCTCGTGGTGCCTCACATTATGCATTTAAAATGCTGAGCCAGTCAAATATCTTAATTTCTTGTGCAATCCTGAGGTACCTCTAGGAAGAAACTAAGGGAATCATCACCATCATCGATCAATCTTAATTTGGGTGGCCTCCCGAGCTCAACCCGAAGCCCAACTCGTCCAGGCACCACTAATGCTCATGTACATACAGTTAGCTAACTAAGAATTTCTGACATTTTCTATCATACTCGGTCACAGAAGGATAACATAGAACATCATGAATGGACGTATATATATATATATATCTATGTATATCTATATATAGCATCTAACCTCATACACAGGTAGATGTTAACATAACCTATTCACATAACATCGAAGCATAAGAAGGATCGGATGAACATTTTAGCTAAAGAAAATAAGAACATTAAACATCATAGGTGAACAAACATATATATATCTATATATAGCATCTAACCTCATACACAGGTAGATGGTAGTTACACACACATACATATAGCATCTAACCTCATACACAGGTAGATGGTAATTACTCATATATATATATATATAGCATCTAACCTCATACACAGGTAGACGATATTTAACACATATTATATATCATTTACAGCATTAAGAACAATTTATAAAGGGTTAACTAAACATGCTGACAGAGAACAAATAAGCAGGAATCATCTACAAACATAATACTCATGTACATATAATTTTTCTATATCCACGCATCCGTTCAACAACAGTGATCCTAAGATCATAATCCGACCCCCTTCTATCATAAGAACCCAAAGAAACTATTTCCCCATTCCATTTCCCTGCCCCTCACCTACCGAGCACCCTAAACCACCGGGTCCGATCACCTCCATCTAGAATTCCCAATTCAAACCCAAAGGTTTAAATCCCTAACCACCTCTCACAAATCTCTCTCTGCTCCTCCCCTTCTTCTAGCCGACGGGAACCAAGCCCCCACCGGTTTCCATAGCTCCATCTCTTCCAGCTACCGGAAATTCCTCCCCCATGGCCCTGCTAGAACACCACCTGGAGGCCAAATACTCAGACCCGATGAGAACCCGACCCCTGCTCCTCACCTCCATCAGTCGACGGGATCCAAGCTCCACCGGCTTTCTCTAGCTCCATCCCTTCCAAACCTACGAAATTCCCCCCCCCATGAACCCTGCTAGAACTCCTATCTGTAACCACAAGCTCAAACCTCGTCGAATCCCGATCTCCCTACTCCATTCCGCCGCTACAGCCCCGACAAAAATGGCTAAACTCTCCGCCCTCGCTGCCCTAGCCAAAGACTACTCACTGTGAAGAGGGAGGAGGAAGGTCGGTGTAGCTCCGGCAGGTGGGCGTCGACTCCGGCGGCAGGGATTCGGCGATCGCCTTTCGTCGGCTGCGGCGGCTCGCGGAAGAAAGAGGGTCGCGCGAACGGAGGCGAAGGGAAAAAGAAGAAAATAAGAAAAGGAAATAAATAGGGTTTGGCCGGTTAAATAGGGTAGTTTAGGGTTTTTCCCTTTTCATGCCCCCAAACGGTGATTATTTAGGGTGTAACTAGACCCCGACATTTATCCACCTTTCCGATGACATTCGCCCGTGTATTTTTACCATTTTATCATGGTTATTATTATTATTAATATATTTTTTTTTTGAGACTTGACAACTCTTTCCCCCTAAAACAAAAAAATTTCGTCCTCGAAATTTGACTTACCAAATAGTTCAGGGTAACGGTCACGCATATCTTGCTCGGTCTCCCAGGTAGCTTCCTCTATTTGTTGATTTCCCCATAAAACTTTCACCATCCTGATTTCTTTATTCCTCAGCTTCCGTGACTGACGATCCAATATTCGTTCTGGTATTACCTCGTAGGATAGATCTGGTGTCCACTGTATGGCTTCATACCCAATCACATGTGCAGGATTGGAAAGGTACCTCCTGAGCATGGATACATGAAACACATTATGAACTCCCGCCAGGTTTGGTGGTAGTGCAACTCGGTATGCTCATGTTCCAATCCGATCGAGGATCTCAAAAGGCCCAATATACCTCGGACTAAGTTTGCCCTTCCTTCCGAACCGCAGTACTCCCTTCATGGGTGACACTTTGAGAAATACATGGTCTCCCACTGTGAACTCTAGGTCCCTCCTTCGACAATTAGCATAACTCTTTTGGCGACTGCATGTGCATTGCATTACATCGGATCTTTGCTACTAGTTCCACAGTTTGTGTCACCATCTCTGGACCCAGAACTGCCCTTTCTCCTACCTCTTCCCAGTGTAGTGGGGTTCTACACCTTCTTCCATATAGCGCTTCATAGGGAGCCATACCGATGGTGGATTGATAACTATTATTATAGGTGAACTCTACCAAGGGCAGTTTGGACTCCCAACTCCCTTTGAAATCTATAATGCAAGCTCGTAGCATATCTTCCAAAATCTGAATTACTCGCTCAGATTGACCGTCAGTATGGGGATGGAAAGCAGTGCTGAAAGCAAGTTTTGTACCCAATCCCCTATGCAAACTCTTCGAACCACTGATGTAAATTTTGATCCCTATCTGACACAATCTGATCCAGAATTCCATGTAACCTTACTATTTCCCGTATGTACAACTCTGCATATTGTATCATAGTGAAAGTGGTTTTCACCGGCAAAAAGTGGGATGACTTCGTCAATCGATCCACAATAACCCACACCGCATTTGATCCCTTAGTTGAGATCGGTAATCCTACCACAAAATCCATGGCAACATTTTCCCACTTCCAGTATCTAAGCGGTTCGAGCAAATTCCGCGGGCCTTTGGTGCTCAGCTTTCACCTGTTGACAGGTAAGGCACTCATGGACCATCTTGCTTATGTCTCTCTTCATGCCCGGCCACCAATATAATAGTCGCATATCCTTATACATCTTTGTGCTGCCAGGGTGGATAGAGTACGGGGTAGTGTGAGCTTCCCTCATGAGATTCTCCCTCAAGGATTCACCCTTAGCACCCATATACGGCCCTTGTATCGCACTATCCCATCAATCACTGAGTAGAGGGTGCCCCCCTTTGCTTCATCTTTGCGTTTCCATTCCATTAACTGTTGATCCGAGGCTTGTTCTGCCCGGATCTGATCCCGTAAGTTCGATGTAACCGTCAGTGCCGCCAACCTAACCTGCTCACCTGGTGCTATCACCTCCACTCTTATCTGTTGAAATTCTGATATCAATCTTTGCTGGGTGGTCAACTGTAATAGCGTCGTCGTCTTGCGACTCAGCGCATCCGCCACCACATTAGCCTTACCCGGGTGATAGTTAATATTGCAGTCATAATCTTTTACCAACTCCAACCATCGTCTTTGTCGCATATTCAGTTCCTTTTGAGTAAAGAAATATTTCAAACTTTTATGATCTGTGTAGATCTCGCATCGTTCTCCGTAAAGATAGTGGCACCAGATCTTCAAAGCGAAGACGACATCTGCTAGTTCCAGGTCATGTGTAGGATAATTCTGCTCATGCACCTTCAATCGACGCGTGATGCATATGACCCTCCCTTCGCATCAATACGGCCCCTAGACCAGTTTGGAGGCATCGGTGTACACCACAAATTGCCTAGAAGTATGCAGGCTGCAAGCACAAAGTCATCATCGACCTTTCCTTTAGCTCCATAAAACTCTTCGACCGAGTAGTCCATTCATACCTCACCCCCTTCTTGGTCAACGAAGTCAGGGGTAGCGCAATTCGTGAAAAATTCTGAATAAATCTGCGATAATACCCCGCTAGTCCCAGGAAACTTCGAATTTCTGTAACATTCCTCGGAGTAGCCCAACTCTGGATTGCCTCCACTTTGACTGGATCCACCTCTATTCCCCTCTCCGAGACTATATGTCCTAAAAATGCTATTTGTCTCAGCCAGAAATCGCATTTGCTGAACTTAGCGTATAACCGCTTATCCTTAGTCTGCGATGCAGCGTCAGATGTTGTCGGTGCTCTTCGCGACTCTGAGAGTAAATTAGTATATCATCGATGAATATAATCACAAACTGATCCAGGTATGGCTAGAAAATCCGGTTCATCAAATCCATAAAGGCTGCGGGGGCATTAGTGAGTCCAAACGGCATAACTAGAAACTCATAATGACCATATCGAGTTCTGAAGGCAGTTTTATGAACATCTTCTCCTTTCACCCTCAATTGGTGGTACCCCGACCTCAAGTCAATTTTTGAGAATACCGTTGCTCCCTGTAGTTGATCGAACAGATCATCGATTCTAGGCAACGGGTACTTATTCTTGACTGTAACCCGGTTCAACTCTCGGTAGTCAATGCACA
The DNA here is from genome assembly GCA_025175895.1 of Wurfbainia villosa. NCBI lineage: Eukaryota > Viridiplantae > Streptophyta > Magnoliopsida > Zingiberales > Zingiberaceae > Wurfbainia > Wurfbainia villosa. Next base: position 28,255,701 of record CM046008.1, on the reverse strand, counting down.
ACCACATTGAACCATCCTTCTTACGGACGAACAACACTGGCGCTCCCTAGGGTGACACACTGGGTCGGATGAAACCTTTATCCAGTAGTTCTTGTAGTTGCTCCTTCAATTCCTTCATTTCGGTGGGTGCCAGGCGGTATGGTGCTTTAGACACGGGGGTGGTTCCCGATATTAATTCTATCCCAAACTCAACCTCCCTGACAGGGGGTAATCCTGCAATATCCTATGGAAATACATCGGAGAAATCCCGGACTACCTCTACTTCCTCCATACTTGGTTTAAAAGTCTCAGAACTTCCCATTATGTTGACTAGAATTCCGTTACACCCCTTACTTAACATTTTCTGAGCTTTACATGCTGATATAATAGGTAGATGACTCAACGTGGGGGTTGCATTGAAGATGACAAATCCATTATTTTGTAGTTTCAGTTTAACCGTCCTTTGTTTACAGTCGATAATGGCCTCGTACCGGGTCAACCAATCCATACCCAGAATTACATCAAAGTCCACCATCTCTAATACAATAAGTTCGGCGTATACTGTATAGTTCTGCATCCTTATCGGACAGTTCCTCACTATTCTATTGTTGGTCAGTTCTTCCCCCGAAGGCAAGGACACGGTATAGCCGGTAGCCATCAAATCACATGAAATACCTAGTTTTGCAACGTAGGCCACCGATATGAAAGAGTGTGTAGCTCCAGAATCTATTAAGGCATGAGCAGGTAGGTTGACAATAGAAATTCTACCTGTGATAATGGCCGAATCCGGATCCACCTGCTCCTGTGTCATAGCATACACCCTGCCTCTAGTTGGCTCTTTGAGCTGAGGGCAGTTCATAGCAAAGTGCCCAGGCTTCTTACACTTGTAGCACACATCTGTACCCACCAAACACTGACCTGCATGAGTCTTATCGCACTTGGGATACTGAGTTTTGCTTTCATCGGGCCCTCGGGTCGCTGCCATGGTCATGGTTCAAGCTGTGGTTGTTTGCCTCGAAACTGGCTCGGTGCAAACCTCTTCTGACTCGACGCAGGAGGTTCCCTCCCCTGGTAACTATACCGCTTAGTTTGTACTTCCTTTATCATGTCATTCCTGTCCCTCTCTGCCATCAGAGCCTGATCCACAGCCTCTCTGAAGGTGGTAACTCGACTCACCCTGACGTCATGGCGAATGGCTACCCTCAATCCCTCAGTGAAATGTTTTAGCTCCTCTGCTGGTTGATTGGCAATCATAGGTACAAAATACCGCCCCTTCTCAAATTCCTTGACATACTCAGCCACTGTTCGGTCCCCTTGGCGAAGCTCTAGGAATTCTCTGGCCATTCGGGTTCTGGTGTCAGCAGTAAAGTATTTACCATAAAATACCTCCTTGAATTCAACCCAAATAGTTGTAGCTAAATCCACCGCTGAACGTGCACCCTCCCACCATATCCGAGCATCGCCCCGCAACATGAATATGGCGCACCTCACCTTGTCGAAGATCGTAGTCGCATGAAGTCATATATCGTCCAATGATCGAATCCATCCTTCCGCCATAATCGGGTCTCGAGCTTCCTTAAACTCGCCGGTCCAAGGTCCCTGAATCGCTTATAAATTGGGTTCACACCGCCGTGGGACCACTGGGTGTTTCCATGCTCCTCGGCTCTCGGAATGCTTGGATCTGCTTCCCTGAATCCGACTCTGTTCCTGCATAATTGCGGCAAGATCAACGAGAAACTGACTATTCTGCCCCGCTTCACCATTGTTTCTTCGGCCCGTCATTCTCCTATAAAACCCAATACCTGTATCGTTATCTCCAATTTGTACATAAACCTAAACATGATTACATTAAGACTACTACTTGAAAAGTAAATTTAAAGCTTACAAACGCGGAGATGGATGTATCTGAGTCCTTGATGAGATTGCATGCACACACTGTCCTTTAGGATCGTTGGCTCTGATACCAACTGAAAGGACCTAACCCAGTATGCATATACCAAATCCCTAGTCACACGTAAATATTATCCATTATACACAAGGTCGTAACGCCAGGCAACAATTTATTTTATTCCATCCAGTTTAGCAGTCTCAACTACACACTTAACCCTCAAAACCTGAAGAAAATAAGACATCAAATCATCTCCCCTCAATCTGGAAACCCTGATCCATAGATGCCCCGGACAATGTGTGCCATGCTCATCATCATCTCCTCAGTTACACCACCTCCGCTTCATGCATCTCCATCGGGGTATCCTGTTCCCTACCTGAAATTGTTATGTGACATCATGAGTTCACAGCCCAGTAAGTAGATCAATGACAGGGATATCACACAGGGAGGAGGAAAATTTCAAAAGAAAACATATATCTCTACAACTGTAAATATAAATTACTGTAGCTCCACATACATTTTCGATTACACTTTCGGTAAGTCAACATGAAACATAACTAATACTTTTCACATCATACCCTTATAACAAGTATACAATAACCCAATCATGCCTTCATTATGCTAAGCATACCTAAACATAAACCCTCGTGGTGCCTCACATTATGCATTTAAAATGCTGAGCCAGTCAAATATCTTAATTTCTTGTGCAATCCTGAGGTACCTCTAGGAAGAAACTAAGGGAATCAGTCATCAGTCATCAGTCAATCTGTCAATTTGGGTGGGCCCTCCCCGGAGCTCAACCCGGGAAGCCCAACCCGTCCAGGCACCACTAATGCTCATGTACATACAGTTAGCTAACTAAGAATTTCTGACATTTTCTATCATACTCGGTCACAGAAGGATAACATAGAACATCATGAATGGACGTATATATATATATATCTATGTATATCTATATATAGCATCTAACCTCATACACAGGTAGATGTTAACATAACCTATTCACATAACATCGAAGCATAAGAAGGATCGGATGAACATTTTAGCTAAAGAAAATAAGAACATTAAACATCATAGGTGAACAAACATATATATATCTATATATAGCATCTAACCTCATACACAGGTAGATGGTAGTTACACACACATACATATAGCATCTAACCTCATACACAGGTAGATGGTAATTACTCATATATATATATATATAGCATCTAACCTCATACACAGGTAGACGATATTTAACACATATTATATATCATTTACAGCATTAAGAACAATTTATAAAGGGTTAACTAAACATGCTGACAGAGAACAAATAAGCAGGAATCATCTACAAACATAATACTCATGTACATATAATTTTTCTATATCCACGCATCCGTTCAACAACAGTGATCCTAAGATCATAATCCGACCCCCTTCTATCATAAGAACCCAAAGAAACTATTTCCCCATTCCATTTCCCTGCCCCTCACCTACCGAGCACCCTAAACCACCGGGTCCGATCACCTCCATCTAGAATTCCCAATTCAAACCCAAAGGTTTAAATCCCTAACCACCTCTCACAAATCTCTCTCTGCTCCTCCCCTTCTTCTAGCCGACGGGAACCAAGCCCCCACCGGTTTCCATAGCTCCATCTCTTCCAGCTACCGAAAATTCCTCCCCCATGGCCCTGCTAGAACACCACCTGGAGGCCAAATACCCAGACCCGATGAGAACCCGACCCCTGCTCCTCACCTCCATCAGCCGACGGGATCCAAGCTCCACCGGCTTTCTCTAGCTCCATCCCTTCCAAACCTACGAAATTCCCCCCCCCCCATGAACCCTGCTAGAACTCCTATCTGTAACCACAAGCTTAAACCTCGTCGAATCCCGATCTCCCTACTCCATTCCGCCGCTACAGCCCCGACAAAAATGGCTAAACTCTCCACCCTCGCTGCCCTAGCCAAAGACTACTCACTGTGAAGAGGGAGGAGGAAGGTCGATGTAGCTCCGGCAGGTGGGCGTCGACTCCGGCGGTAGGGATTCGGCGATCGCCTTTCGTCGGCTGCGGCGGATCGCGGAAGAAAGAGGGTCGCGCGAACGGAGGCGAAGGGAAAAAGAAGAAAATAAGAAAAGGAAATAAATAGGGTTTGGCCGGTTAAATAGGGTGGTTTAGGGTTTTTCCCTTTTCATGCCCCCAAACGGTGATTATTTAGGGTGTAACTAGACCCCGACATTTATCCACCTTTCCGATGACATTCGCCCGTGTATTTTTACCATTTTATCATGGTTATTATTATTATTAATATTTTTTTTTTTGAGACTTGACAGAGGTACGCATAATCTGCCTCGGAAATAAATAATACCTTCGTCATCTCGAGTGAACTCAGTCTGTTGTCCAGAGGTTATCTGACTGCTAATGAACCGTAAGTGCTGATCATCGGCCTAAGCCTCTCGAACTCTCGTCCTGATAGATGACTGAGCAACCATGGTAACAAGAATGCCCTACTCTGTCGGTCCCTACTCCTCAAGGCCCAACTCAGAGAAACCCTGAATCAAATCCGTGACTAAAACTCGGTAGCAAGCTAAAGTCCCTTGGGACTTCTGGCTAAGTGCATCGGCAACCACATTGGCTTTCCTTGGGTGCTAGCTAATGGTACAATCATAATCCTTCAGAAACTCCATCCATCTCCTCTGTCGGAGATTGAGTTCCTTCTGCATAAATAGATATTTGAGACTCTTATGATCAGTGAGAATCTCAAATGTAATACCATACAGATGATGCCTCCAAATCTTCAAGGCAAAGATAATAGCAGCTAACTCTAGATCATGTATTGGGTAGTTTTTCTCATGCTCCTTCAACTGGCGAGAAGCATAAAAGACCACCCTGCCATGTTGCATCAGTATTGTGCCTAAACCTTGGAGAGACGCATCAGTATAAAGGACAAAACCGTCATCCCTTGATGGCAATACCAGAATCGGTGCTGACACCAGTCTCTTCTTTAACTCTTGGAAGCTGGTCTCGCATGCCTCTGACCATGTGAACTTCATGCCCTTCCTGGTAAGGTGTGTCAATGGCATAGCAATGCTTGAGAAACCCTCAACGAACCGTTTGTAATAACCGGCCAAGCCTAAGAAACTGCGAACCTCCTGAACTGATTTTGGCTGCTCCTAACTGGTGACAGCCTCGATCTTCTGGGGGTCAACTGAAATGCCTCTACTAGAAACCACGTGTCCCAGAAAACCGACTGAGAATAACCAGAATGCGCACTTATTAAACTTCACATATAGTCTCTTCTGTCGAAGCCTATCCAAAACAAGGCGAAGATGTTGCGCGTGTTCCTTTTCGAAACGAGAATAGACCAGAATGTCATCAATAAAGACAATGATGAACCGATCTAGGAAATCCATAAATTTACAGTTCATCAAATCCATGAATAATGCTGGAGCATTGGTAAACCCAAATGGCATTACCAAAAACTCATAGTGTTCATATTTGGTATGGAACGTTGTCTTCTGAACGTCTGAGGCTCTAACCCTTAATTGATGATATTTGGACCATAAATCAATCTTAGAATACACTGATGTACCTCTGAGTTGATCAAACAAGTCCTCAATACGTGGCAGGGAATATTTATTCTTGATGGTGATGGCGTTCAACTGCCTGTAGTCGATGCATAATCTCATCGAACCGTCTTTCTTCTTTACGAAGAGAACTGGAGAACCCCAGGGAGATACGCTAGGGCGAATAAAACCTCTGTCCAAAAGCTCTTGGAGTTGAACCTTTAACTCGTCCAACTCTCTCGGGGTCATACGATAAGGAGCTTTCGACGCTTGCGACGTCCCCAGAATTAACTCAATTGTGAACTCCACTTGCCTCCTGGTAACTCCTCTGGAAAGACATCCAGATATTCTCGGACAATAGGAATGTCCGAGATCTGAGAGTCACCACAGTCCTCTACATTGATCAATGATAATAGAAAACCCTAGCAACTGTGTAATAGAAGCTTCTGAGGCTGAATCGCAGAAATGGTCGATATGTCATCGTCTCGGATGCCAGTGAAATCCCACGAGGGTTGGTTCGGAGGTTGGAATGTGACCACCCTTATCTGGCAATCAAATATGGCATGATATGCTGACATCCAATCCATGCCAAGGATAATGTCGAACTTGACCATTTCCAGTACCAATAAATCTACAGTAAGTATAATGTTACCGAAATCTAATGGACAACCTCGAACCTCCTGGGTAACGTCCAACACATCACCGGATGGTAGGGAGACGGTTAGTCACTGTGATCTAATAATAGGTAGCCTACCAATCTCCCTCATAAATGCACGAGAAATAAATGAATGTGAATTGCCGGTATCAATTAGCATATTAGCTGAAAATGCATAAAGTGAAACCGTACCGCAGAAAACGGATTCGTTGGCTCGCTGCGCATCCTCTCTAGTAACCGCATGAATTCGCCTAGTCTCCGGCGAAGGTAGAGGTGATAGCACTGCCAGAGGTGGCTGTGTTTAGGCCTGAGGTCGACAGGTCGCGACTAGTACCGCATCAGTAGAGCTACGGTTGGTCCTAAACCGGAGGGCCGCGTGATACTAAATCATGGTGAGGCCGAGACTGCATCGTACCGGGTCGGGTTGCATCTCGACATCGAGGTTCTGAAATAGAACCCTGTGACATCGTAAGGCACTGGAGTACTACTGTAGGGGGAGATGTCCTCTGCTGGCATTGTGAAGATTTGGTTGTTTGCCCCCCTCTCTGAGTCCCAGACTGATTGAACTGTCCTCCCTGGATAGAAACCCCGGAAGCCAAATGCTGAGCCTTCAGCGAACAATCTCGGCTTAGGTGTCCAGGCAGTTTACAATAATAGCAAACTGACTGTCCCATGGTGTAGGGTGGGATGGTATGATCTCTAGACCCACAATGAGTACAGTAAGTGTCACCGTGGGCGGCGGTTTCTTTGAGAAGACCGGAGCGCCCACCAAGATCGCCCCGATTTTGAGGCCGCTAGATGCCCTGAGTTACCGACCATTGACTACGCCCACTTTGCCGCCTAGTAGCTCGTGATCGCTGGTCTGCTCGAGGTTCGCTGCTCGCCTCGCTTCCTCTTCTTGTCAGAATTAGCTCTCTGTTGAGCTGACTCAATCAACAGGGCTCTATCCAATGCCTCTCGATAGGAAGAATTGCCAAAGCCTGCAATCTTAACCTGAAGATGTCCATCTAGTCCTTGAACAAATTGAAGCATGAGCGACCTGTCCTCAGCGACTAACTCTAGATAAAATCTGGCTAACCGATTAAATTCTGTATTATACTCCATCACTGTGCGATTATTCTATCGAAGACTCAAAAAATCCTGACGGTGCATCATCTGATATGACCATGGGAAGTACTGACTCTCAAAGGCCTTCTTGAATCTCACCCAAGTAATCTGCTTCTCACCGATGATCGAGCGTTGCATGCCCCACCAGACCTCGGCCTCGTCTTGTAATTGGAAGGCCACCAACTTTGCCTTCTCCCACTCGGAGCAAACCATATAGAGGAAAGTACGCTCCATAGTCTCGATCCAAGACTGAGCCACGCTCGGATTAGTCTCTCCGCAGAATAGTGTGAATCGGCTTTTCATCGACTTGGCTAAAATGGGGATCCGAGCTTGTGCTGCAGTCACATCAGTAGGATGAGTAGGGGTCGTCGTAGGAGCTGGAGGAACTACTGTAGGTGGTGTTGTTGCATAAGCAGGGGCAGATACTGAGTAAGGGTCGACCGGCACCACTGGAGGGCCTGTCGGGTATGCAGTAGCAGGCACTACTGGCGGGGGTGCCTGGTGTGTAGCAGCAGGGACTACCGGTGGTACCTCCGGGTATGCAGTAGCAGGTGCTACCGGGGGTACTGTGGAATATGATGGAGTGGGTACCACCGGTGGTACATCGGATACCGTAGAAGTGGGTATCTTTGGAGGAGGAACCGTCGGGGACTGAGGACCCACGACCCCCACGACACCATGTGAAATCTGACCCTGATTGACATGCTCATCCTCAGTAGATCTTTCTAGCAACTCCATTGCCAGAGATCTCAATGTCCTCTTGCATGACCGCCCCACACCACGTCTCGGCGTAGGAGCATGCCCACCTCGTTTCATATCTGTTAAATTTATTACCCAGATGTTACTACGAGTAAAAATATATAAAATTAATCATCTTACTTATTTGCCTCCAGGAGAGGTCCCATCGCCGCCAAGTCCGTAAATTGACCTCGTCAATAATACCTCGAATTTTTTAAACATAAAAATCATCGAAAATCCGTACAAATCTGAAAATCCCTAGATTAACTCGCAAAAACCTGTCAAACGTGGTGAACTCCGAAAATCCAAAAACCCTTAGGAACTCAAAAACCTAGGCGCTCTGATACCAAATAAATTGTCACGCCCTGAGGGAGTCTCCGCCAGACGAAAATCCGGCAGCATCTACCCTGTACGGGTGACAATACGAATCCTGTATACAAGGCACACACGGCCCACTATACATCGGCCAACATGACCGGAACATAAAATACACATACATATAATATATGGGCCTCCGGCCAACAACCAAAGTAAATAAAAAGTCTACAACATCTAGACTTACCTTTTCTTCCATCTGAGCAGGAAAACACAACCAAACCAAATCGAATAAAAGTCCATAAGGACATATCAAGTACCACCAAAACATCCACGAGTATATAACCAAAACACAAGTCCTACACATGTCTTCTAGTCAATATAACCAAAACCATAAGACCAAAAATAAGACCCTTACGACGAGGGGGATTGGCAGCTGGACTCTCCTGGCAGTTTCAACCTGAAATAGATATAAAGCAACGGGTTAAGTTCAACGAACTCAGCGGGTATCAAGTCGACATGCATAGTAAGATATATCTAACAATAATGATCATGCCAGTACAGTCTCCTGATCAATAATAGGAAATGCAAGAAGAAATACGGAAAGACTGTACTTACCTAAATCTTCTATTCTGACATAGGAGTGTGAGCCATACTAGCAGAAGTAAGGTCGTCAGACCAAATACATGATGTATCCTGTATGCATGTCAATCATATGCAACAACCAAGGTAGCAACAAAAATGTAGCAAACACAAACAAATGTCATCCATGCAATATGCATGCGATGCAAATGACATGGTCACCCCTGACGCCAGTCAACCACCTCACACGCGATGGTGAGGCCGAGTGGGTAGGGCTATGACAACTGTGCACTCTGCCATCACTGCTCCTGAGTGACGAGTGGACAGGATGCTATCGGAGTACACCTATCCTCCTACCCCAAATAGAGTGGGGGAGCAAAGCTCTTATCTCCCGGTGTCATAGACCAAAGGAGGGATCCCTGCCTGCTACCACGCTGCCTCACCGCTACCCATGAGTGGACCAGTGGAGCTTGGCAGATACTGCACACACCCTTCTGATGTACCACTAATGTCACACCCCGAGGGAGTCCCCGCCAGATGAAAATCCGACAGCATCTCCCCTGTACGGGTGACAATATGAATCTTGTATATAAGGCACACATGGCCCATTATACATCGGTCAACACGACCGAAACAAAAAACCACACATACAGTTCATATATAGGCCTCATGCCAACAACCAAAGTAAATAATAAAAGTCTACAATATCTAGACTTACCTCTTCTGCCATCTGAGCAGGAATACACCACCAAAACAAATCGAATAAAAATCCAAATAAAAGTCCATAAGGACATAACAAATATCACCAAAACACCCACAAGTATATAACCAAAAACACAAGTCCTACACATGTCTTCTAGTCAATAATCCAAAACCATAAGACCAAAACAAAACCATTACGACGAGGGGTATTGGCAGCTGGACTCTCCTGGCAGTTTCAATCTGAAATAGATATAAAGCAATGGGGTAAGTTTAATGAACTCAGCGGGTATCAAGTCGACATGCATAGTAAGATATATCTAACAATAATAATCATGTCAGTACAGTCTCCTGATCAATAATAGCAAAAATGCAAGGAAAAGCTGCGAAAAGACTGTACATACTTGAATCTCCTATCCTGACAAAGGAGTATGAGTCATACTAGCAAAAATAAGGTCGTCAGACCAAATATATAATGTATCATGTATGCATGTCAATTATATGCAACAACCAAGGCAACAACCAAAATACAGCAAACACAAATAAATGTCATCCATGCAATATGCATGCGATGCAAATGACACGGTCACCCCTAACACCAGTCAGCCGCCTCACACGCGATGGTGAAGCCGAGTGGGTAGGGCTATGACAACTGTGCACTCTGCCATCACTGCTCCTGAGTGACCGAGTGGATAGGATACTGTCGAAGTACACCTATCCTCCTACCCCAAACAGAGTGGGGGAGTAAAGCTCTCATCTCCCGGTGTCATAGATCAGAGGAGGGATCCCTGCCCGCTACCACGCTGCCTCACCGCTACCCATGAGAGGACTAGCGGAGCCTGACAGAGCTACTGCACACACCCTCCTGATGTATCACTAACCCATGAGTGGCAGTATGTGTAGATCATGTAACTGGCTGCGGGCTCAACTACAAAGGAACCCCGACCAGCCAGCATGCAAATCATGCAAGATGGTGCATAACACTAAAGCATGTAACCCCAACCAAAATACATCTCCAAATAATATGCACAAAAAAAAGTGAGTACATATCAATGACCTAGGTATACAGGGAAAGTATATCTAATAGCTAATCAAGTGCATGTCACAACTCCCAAAATAAGTACACATGGTAGGTATCAAGATAATATCGACTAAGATAGAAATGCATGCATCATGTATGGCACAGTGACATACAAGGGTAGATAAGGCATAAAAATTACTGCGAGCTATAGCTAACTAAGCATATCAACCTGACAATATCTAAAAGATAAGTCAAAGTACCCGCCTGCTATAAAGAATCCCAATCATCCTTAAGCTCATGGACCTGTCTCATGACCGCAACCTGCATATAACATAATTACCATCAAATCCAAGCACACAACAATGTGCTAAATTACTACTATATAGTTTCTATATTTGCATCCCTTTATCGAATACGAATTAGGAACCCCCTACTGACCCTCAGCTTGTATATTTAATACATTCACACCATGAAACCCAAAATAGGTGGCTTAACTACTTAATCCATCAAATCCACCATCCACAGGTCGGATCAAAACCCAAATAACTACATTACATATCAAAACACATCTAAACCATTCACAGCTCACTTAACCTACCAATTACGATCATACAACCAACATCAAACCCAATCACAACCACATCATAGCCCTTGACAGTCGACAAACCCTTTTGCTCACTCACAAACAACCACATCTAACTTACTCATTTTCATCTTAAATATCACAGCCAACAACTCCCCAACAGAACCTTATAGCCATCTCAAATAGGACATCTCAGCCCTCACAGCCAGCCAAACTCCAACCATTCAACCAAGAGGGGAATCCACCTCATAGATCACAATACCTTGACATACAACAAAATCCAGAATTTACGGATGAGAGAAGAGGGTAGATAAACTTGCCAGCCCTAAAACTCCACCTGCAGCCTCCTTCCCTCAACTCTTCCCTCAACTGAATAGCAATTTTTGATTTCCTCTATTCGATCATGTTCGTGTGTTCTTATCTATACAAGTTATCACAGTGGAATATAAAAAACAAATGTAAATATACAACACACAACATAAGACAAAAATAATTTAACGTAGCTCGGAATCTTAGTTCCTACTCAACGGTCAAGCTCTAGAGTGAGCTCTAGTGATGCACACCACCACTAACAAATTTCTCCTTCTCGAAAAATACTCCGGAGGTGGAAAAACCTCTTACAAGATATTCACAATAATAAATAATAAACTACAATCAAATACAAGAAGCAAATACAATAATAAGTAAAAAATATATAAAAAGAACTTTTAATTGTTTACTTGTTGATTGCTTTAGATTGCTCTTGAAAATATGAAATGTAATAACACTTTCCTTTCAAAATTATCCCAAAAATTACTGCTAAATCCTCCAACTCGAGCTTCTTTTATAACCTACATCGAATTGGATTTCTGCCTAGCAATCAACTATCAAAAAACACTAGTCGACTGCTCGTCTATCTATTGTCTCACAATGGACTAATCCATAATGAATTACTCCAACGGATACCCTAGCAGTCGATTGCCCTTATCAGCAGTCGACTGCCAAGCCAACAGTCGACTACCCAGTCGATTACGCAATAATTTGTTCTCGTGTTCACTTGTAATATACGGAACGAAAATAATAATAATAATAATAATAGCTAGATAAATAAATAAGCTATTATAAAATGAAATTGAGTTATTAATATCTATTAGAAAATTTCATGATAAACTTTATTAGGTGTTAACTAGACCTAATTATTTTTACCCAATCGAATTATCAATTCATTCAACTCTAGTTGTATATAGATAGGCAGATTTAATTCCCTTTTCCCTACTCTAGTTGCGTCACCTGTCACACCCCGGGGGAGTCCCCGCCAGATAAAAATCCGGCAGAATCTCCCCTGTACGGGTGACAATACAAAACTTACATACAAGGCCCACATGACCTACTATACATCGGTCAACACGACCGGAACAAAAACCACACACACAGGTCATAAATAGGCCTCAGGCCAATAATCAAAGTAAATAACGAAAGTCTACAATATCTATACTTACCCCTTCATCCATCTGAGCAGGAAGACAGAACCAAACCAATCGAATAAAAGTCCGAATAGAAGTCCATAAGGAACTAACAAATATCACCAACCACAGGTACATAACCAAAACACAAAACCTAAACATGTCTTCTAATAAAAAATCGAAACCATAAATCCAATAACAAAAATCATCATGACGAGGGGGTTTGGCAGATGGACTCTCCTGACAGCTTCATCCTGAAATGGATATAAAGCAACGAGATAAGTTCAATGAACTCAGCGGATAATAGTCGATATGCATAGTCAGATATAACTAACAATAATAATCATGCCAGTACAGTCTACTAATCAATAATAGGAAATGCAAGAAAGAAATATGGAAAGACTGTACTTACCTGAATCTCCTATCCTGTCCTAGGAGCATGTGTCATACTAGCAAATAAAGTCGTCAGACCAAATATAAAAAATGTATCCTGTATGCATGACAATCATATGTAACATCCAAGGCAGCAACCAAAATGCAGCAAACACAATACAAATGTCATCCATGCAAAATGCATGCGATGCAAATGACATGGTCACCCCTGACGCCAGTCAGCAGCCTCACACGCAATGGTGAAGTCGAGTGGGTAGGGCTATGACAACTATGCACTCTGCCATCACTGCTCCTGAGTGACCGAGTGGACAGGATGCTGTCAGAGTACACCTATCCTCCTGCCCCAAACAGAGTGGGAGAGCAAAGCTCTCATCTCCCGGTGTCGTAGACCAGAGGAGAGATCCCTGCCCGCTACCACGCTGCCTCATCGCTACCCATGAGCGGATCAGCGGAGCCTGATAGAGCTACTGCACACACCCTCCTGATGTACCACTAACCCATGAGTGGCAGCGTGTGCAGACCATGTAACTGGCTACGGGCTCAACTATAAAGGAACCCTGTCCAGCCAACATGCAATCATGCAAGATGGTGCATGATACTAAAGCATTTAACACCAACTAAAATATGTCTCCAAATAATATGCACAACAAATAGATACATATCAATGACCTAAGTAAAACAGGGAAGGTATAACTAAAAACTGATCAAATCCATGTATCAAGTAGGCACAATAACATACAAGGCAGTTAAACATAAAAATTATTGCAAGATATAACCAACTAAGCATATCAATATGACATTATCTAAAAGATAAGTCAAAATACCCACCTGATAAATTGCTCGAAATAATGCAAATCTTCATGCCCGTGGACCTGTCTCGTGACCGAAACCTGCATAAAATATAATATAATCAGATTATGTTACCGACCCTAATATCAAGTCCAAAACCTAACGGATTAAACTATCCATCTAAATGATCACTCACTGCCGTAGCAAAATATAATTCCTTCCCAAATCAACTCCCAATTTCACTAATTTAGAGATCTAACTCATTCACAGCCATAACAGCTGTTTACAGACAATAATTCTCCTGCCCACAGTCGTACGATCGTTCACAGCTCAACTACAATAAACTCACAACCCCTTCACCAAAAAGAACACCACCCACAGTAACAAACAACCGAATCAAAACAACCGGTAGATGACAAAAAGGAGATAGTTCGAGATATACCTACCTTGGACTTCCCCAATTCTTCTTGGTTCACCAAAACACCCACACAAGTTGCTGCCCTAACTCACAATTGGCACCAACGCCCCCCCGTCCTTGATCACAAAATCTTTAGAAACACTGGACAGAAATGTTAGTAATATATGAGAGATGTTCTAAGGCAATCGCCTTATGTATGAACCATTTATATGATAAATGAAGATTCACTATTTGAGTATACATGTTTTATGTATTTGATTGGATCTTAAACTCATTTACTGAATTTCCACGATACGATTCACAGCATGAGAGAATTTGTGATTGGATCACAACTAGTGAGTATCTCTATATGAGTAATTGTGATGTATCGGAATTATCCCTAGTCGATGAATTGATGGATTTGGACACCATCAATTCTGTCGAGACTAGCACGAGGTATACTCCTTGGTGTATCCAAGCAGCTGATTCTCACTGGCTGGAGACATAGTGATGTCCGGAGTTAATCGTGATGCTAGTTATGGTAACTAGTTCATTGGAGTGACCAGTCGTAAGACTTCATATGGTTCTCTGCATATATAGATATGTCAATGAAGTTCTTACTGTGGCTTAAGTGCGATGTTCCTTTGACTTGCGGTATTCAAGTCATCTTGATCATAGAGACTTATGCTTTGACATCTTAAGCAAGCATCTCTAAGGAGATGTGGACCCGGGATGATTGGGTATAAGTCGAAGTGATCGAAGGTGTTTGAATAGCCTATAAAGGATTCACCACTCCTTGCGAGGAGATGTATACCCATGGCCTCTCATCGGATTGTTACTAAAGTCTTTGGCCAAAGCATTACATGTTTAGAGTAAGGTACTCTTCGATACATGTGGAGTAACTAGAATCCGTAGGACGAGGAAATGATACTTGGGCTAGGTGTGACGTAGTCAGCCTAGTGGGGACTGACACTATAGACCATGTCCTGAACCAAGTGGGTATAAGATGAGTGAAGGGAATGGGGCACGAATCATTCGAGCTGCTGAAGGGTTTCAGAAATAGTTCTGGATCAACCGTTGATTTTTTCGGTTAATTGGGGATCATGATGTACTACTAGGTGCCACTCATGATCGTTCTATAATTAATGGTTAATTATAGACGGCCAACATAAACCGAGAACCTATTTGGTCACACGCACAACGAGTGTAATCCAAAGGATTTAAAACGAGCTTGAGAATGGGATTCTCAGACCGAGAGAAACTAAGTTTGGTTGGACCAAACATGGAGCGAGCATGAAATCGTTTTAGTCGCAATGGAAGCGTGGATGGGTCGTGTCTTATAAAGACATAATGGATGGACCAAAATGGTTTGGTTCTAATCCAATGGAGGAGAATAAACCAAAGGGTTTGGTTTATTTTAAACGAATGAACCAAAAGTTGGTTCGGTTCGTTTTAACTTAAAATAAACCATCATGGTTTGATTTATTTTAACTTATCTTAATGGAGCGGGTTAACGGGCCTAATGGTTATGATCCAATAACCATTAAGAGAATTAGTTCTCTATAAAAGAGGGCTTAAGGGATAATTAAGCCCTAATCAAAAACCCCTTGCCCTAAGGTTGCCGCCCACTCCATTGAGGGAGCTCTCGGCGCCAACCCTAAACCGCCGCCCATTGCTCCTCCAACCGACGTCCAGAAGGCTGCTTCCTTCCCCCTCACCGGCATTGAGCTGCTGCCGGTTAGTGCTCCGGTGATCTCCTTCAAGTTTGGCATCAAGGTGAGCTCTATCTCCCTTGGTTGGCCGGCGCCTATCACCTCCACCAAAGCTGTCCAGTTTTCTGGACAGCTTGTTCTCCTCTCGTCGGAGCGTCGTTTGGACGACGGTTAGAGCTTCGACAGCGGCTAACTTACCGGGGATTCGATCTCCGGTAATCCTCTGAGGTGGAGGACGAAGGATTCGTCAATTGGTTGACGAATACCTCTCCGGAGAAGCGAGTTTTGAGAACTCGTATTAGGATCCGAATTTGGATTCGGATCGTGATCATCTCTCGATCACGTCGTCTTCAACACGAGGCTAGTAACCCGTACGAAGACGAAGCTCGTGTCTTAGCGAAGTCATCCCGAGGAACTCGGCGTGGATACGGATAGAGACGATTCTAGCGAGGATCGTTCCGGTTGATGCCGTTCCTGTTACACGTCATACGAAAGGTATAACGTAGATAAATTTCCTTTTATTGCAAATTTAAATTTACGGTTATGTCTACACTTGTTGTAATATGCAGGCGTGTGTTGTGTGTGTTGTAATAAATATAGATTTATTATTTTTATTGCTTCCGTTGTGTTCATGTTTACGAAACGTGATCGAACACACACACGTCGCGGTGCCGGAAACCCAACAGTGGTATCAGAGCCCAGGTTGTGTTTCGACATAATCGTAAAAATGGTTTTGCGATAGTCATAATGTATTTCTGGAAATTTTCTAATTTTGGAAATTTAGAAGTATTTATGGAAATTTTTCAATTTTGGAAAGTCTAGAAGTATTTATGGAAATCTTCCACTTTTGGAAAGTTGGATGTATTTATGGAAATTGATATTTTCCATAAATAAAATATTTGATTAGATTCTGGAAATTTGTTTCCTAATTTAATCATTATTTGATTTGGGAAATCAAATCTTAAATTATTTTATTTCCATAAGTAGTTTTAATGATTTAGGAAATTGGTTTCCTAAATAGATTTTCCTTAATCAGATAATTCCATAAATAAAATATGTGATTAGATTTGGAAATTTGTTTCCTAATTTAATTATGATTTGATTTGGAGAATCAAATCTTAAACATATTTTATTTCCATAAATAGTTATGACATATAAGGAAATATATACATGATATAATTGTATGTCATGTAATTGCATTAGATGCATAACATTATGCCATGCGTGTCGTGACATGTAGATGTATGTCATGTATGTCATGCCATGTAGATAATCGTTATTTGCATGCAAAGAGGATGAGACATAAAACCCTTAAACAATATTAAAGCCTACACCTTCCATTAATATGGTTAGAACCAGAGTTCCGTTTCTTGATTGGGTTGTTGGACTCTCTCCAAGCCCAGCTCGAACCCGAACATGTTCAAACCATGGAATAGTTTAATACTAATATGGTAAGAGTCAGAGGTCAATCGTTAGCTTTGGTTGTTGGACTCTCTCCAAGCTGGGCTAATTGGTTGAATGCTCTCTAACCATATTAAAACTATTTCTCGATTAATGGGTTGGCTTTAACCTGGAGCATCGGCTTGTTGGACTCTCTCCAAGGTCGATGTAAAGGGAGGTGAAGTTGGGTGCTATGCATATGATGCATACTTGTTAATGTGTTAACAACCCAACGTATGTGTGAACATTCAATTAGTTGATAGCACATTGTGATAGTTGCATATACGTGATATGCAATCGGTATAGATGATACCTACCATCGTAGTTATGAATGGCTTGTTGGACTCTCTCCAAGGTTGTTCATAACTATGATGGATATCAGCTCATTCGGAGATGGACCTACGATCTACCAAAGTGATTTTGGGGTTTTTGAAATTCGAAAAATGAATGGGATTTATAAATGTATATTGATGCATTTTAAAATCATTTTCTCATATATGCTCGTTTTGTATTTCTAGGTCAATAAATTGATCATGATGTCTTTGAATTTGCGTACTATTTTGGATTCGAACAAACTGACTGGGCCTAACTTCCTGGACTGGCTTAGAAACCTGAGAATTGTTCTCAAGGCGAAAAAGCTTGCATATGTCCTTGAAGAGCCTCTTCCTGACCGTCCTAAGGACGATGCAACTCCAGACCAAATGTTGGTCTATCAGAAGCATGTGGCGGCGGTGGCGAGTTGCATCATGCTAGCGGCGATGGTACCTGAGCTGCAAAAGCAGCATGAGCATATGGATGCTAATACTATAGTCTTCCATCTTCATGAGTTGTTCGATGAGCAAGCGAGATCCGAAAGGTTCAAGGTCTCTAGGCTCCTCTTCACCACGAAGATGCAAGAAGGTTCATCTGTAGTGCAGTTTGTTCTAAAGATGAACGGGTACATCGAGCGGCTAGCAACCCTCGGTTTTGTGATGGATCATGAGTTAAGTATTGACTTAATTCTGCATTGTTTGCCCAAGAGTTTCTCACAATTTGTGATGAACTATCGGATGAACAAATTAGAATCCACCATTCCCGAGCTCCTCAATATGCTGAAGACTGTGGAGCCTTCTGTGAAGCATGAGGAGAAGGCTGTTCATAGTTGATTCCTCAAAGAAAGGTTCTAAGAGGAAGGCAAAAGAATGTAAGAAAGGAAAAAAGAAAAGGCAAAGAAGGCGTAACTAAAGACAAAGGGCACTTGCCATCACTGGCAAGGAAGGCCATCGAAGAAACTGCAAGATTTATCTTGAGTCCATGAAGAAGAAGAAGGCATCCGATGCCCCATCCTCTTCAGGTATCTTCGTTATTGATTGTCATTCTATTTCCTTAGACACTTGGGTATTGGATACTGCGTGTGGCTCACATATATGTAATGACATACAGGGGCTAAGGAATAGAAGAAGACTCGTCAGAGGGGAGTCAAATTTGCGAGTTGGCAATGGAGCAAAGGTTGCTGCGGTCGCCATCGGAACTTATTTGCTGAAGCTCCCTAGTGGACTAGTCTTAGAACTGGACAATTGCTATTATGTTCCTTCTCTAATAAAGAACATTGTTTCTATTTCATGTTTAAATAGAAATGGTTTCCATTTGACGTTTAGTAACAATTGTTGTTATATAACTTTGAATGGCGTACTTTATGGAACTGAAACCTTGAGTAATGGCATTTATACGTTGGACGTATCCAGTGACATTTTCAATATCGAAGCGAGCAACACGCGTGCTCGAAAAGATAATCAAATAGATTCCTATATGTGGCATTGTCATCTTGGCCATATAAGCAAGAAACGCATGTCCGAATTACACCGATGTGGAATTCTGGAATCGTTTGAATTGGATTCATACGATACATGCGAATCATGCTTAAAAGGCAAGATGATTAAGTTACCTTTTACTAGAAAAGGTGAACGAGTGGGAGAGTTACTAGGACTAATACATACTGATGTATGTGGACCTATGTCAACTCAAGCATTAGGAGGCTATAGCTACTTCATTACCTTCACCGATGATCACTCACGGCTTGGGTATGTGTTCTTGATGAAACACAAGTCTGAAGCCTTTGAAAGGTTCAAAGAATTCAGAAATTAAGTAGAGAAACAACATGATAAGAGTATTAAAATACTTCGATCGGATCGAGGTGGTGAATACTTAAGTCAAGAGTTTCTTGATTATCTAAGAGACAATGGTATATTGTCTCAATGGACTCCGCCATATACACCACAGCATAATGGTGTATCTGAGAGGCGTAACCGGACCTTGTTGGACATGGTCAGGTCAATGATGAATCATGCGACTCTTCCTAAGTCCTTTTGGGTCTATGCACTTCAGACAGCTGTTTACTTGTTAAACAGAATGTCTACCAAGGTAGTCTCAACTACTCCATATGAGATATGGAATGGTAAGAAACCTCATGTATCTTACTTGAAGATATGGGGTTGTCCTGCTTATGTGAAGCGGACTGTATCAGACAAACTGGATGCTAAGTCTGATAAATGTCTATTTGTTGGATACCCTAAGGAAACAAGGGGTTACCAATTCTATCATCTTGTGAAACAAAAGGTGTTTGTTTCAAGGCATGTTGTGTTTCTAGAGAAAGAGTTTCTCTTGCAAGAAAACAGTGGGAGTGTCGTCGAGCTTGAGGAAGCTCGAGAGACTCAAATAGACATTAATGAGATACCTGGTGAAGTACAACAGCCGACAACTCATAGTGATGAGCAATCGGCTGGACCTATTGTAACACCACATCTTCGTAGATCTAGTAGAACACGCAATATTCCTGAGAGATATGGATTTCTCGTAAGTGAATCGAACGACGTGTTACTCATTGATGATGAGGAGCCTACCAATTATGAAGAAGTGCTGACAAGTTCAGAAAGGGATAAGTGGCTTGGTGCCATGAAGTCTGAAATGGATTCCATGTATGAAAACCAAGTTTGGAACTTGGTTGACCCACCTGAAGGCATAAAGCCTATAGGGTGCAAGTGGGTTTTCAAGAAGAAAACTGACATGGATGGTAATGTGATTACCTATAAGGCTAGATTGGTGGCGAAAGGATATCGTCAAAAGCAAGGTGTTGATTATGACGAAACCTATTCGCCTGTAGCTATGCTTAAATCCATTCGGATGCTCCTAGCCATAGCGGCTCATTATGATTATGAGATATGGCAGATGGATGTGAAAACAGCTTTCCTTAATGGAAACCTGCTCGAGGACGTGTATATGATACAGCCTGAGGGTTTCACATCGGTTGATAAAACCAAGGTATGCAAATTGCGACGGTCCATTTATGGATTGAAGCAAGCATCCAGAGTGAATATCCATTTTGATGAGACAATCAAAAAGTTTGATTTCTCACAAAATCCAGACGAACCTTGTGTGTACAAGAAGGTTAGTGGGAGTGCAGTCGTATTCCTAGTATTGTATGTCGATGACATACTACTTATAGGAAACGATGTTTCAATCTTACAGTCAGTGAAGGTTTGGTTATCCAAGACATTCTCCATGAAATACCTGGGAGAAGCAACCTACATCCTCGGGATTAAGATCTATAGAGATAGATCGAAACGGTTGCTTGGTCTTTCGCAGTCTACATATATAGACCGAGTGCTAAAGAGGTTTAGCATGTCGGAATCCAAGAAAGGTTTCCTACCCATCAGGCATGGGGTACACCTTTCGAAGTCTATGTGTCCGCACACAGAAGACGAGAGGATTTGCATGAGTAAGATTCCCTATACATCCGCAATAGGATCTATCATGTATGTTATGTTATGTACAAGGCCCGATGTATCGTATGCTCTGAGTGTCACGAGCAGATACCAGTCCGATCCAGGAATGGATCATTGGGTGGCTGTTAAGACGATCCTTAAATACTTGAGAAGAACTAAGGATGTGTTCCTAATATATGGAGAAGGGGACATGGTGATACGCGGGTATACGGATGCCAGCTTCCAGACAGACAAGGATGATTCCAGGTCTCAGTCTGGATACGTGTTCACCTTGAATGGGGGCGATGAGTTGGAAAAGTTCCAAACAAGAGATCGTAGCGGATTCTACCACCGAGGCGTAATACATTGCGGCCGAAGCGAAAAGGAAGCGTTTGGATCGAAGTTCGTTCATGAACTTGGTGTGATTTCGCCATTGTTGAAGCAATACCGGTCTCATGCGACAACAATGGAGCAATTCGATGCGAAGAGCCAAGGTCTCATCAACGATCCAAACATGTGCTTCGGTGCTATTATCTTATCAGAGAGATCATCAGTAGGAACGAAATACAAATCGAGAAAATTCCCACTGAAAGGAACTTAGCGGATCCCTTGACTAAGGCATTACCTCAAAATAAGTTTGAGGGTCATGTTCGAGCTTATGGTATTGGATACCGTAGCGATTGGCATTAGGCCAAGTGGAGTCTGTTAGTAATATATGAGAGATGTCCTAAGGCAATCGCCTTATGTATGAACCATTTATATGATAAATGAAGATTCACTATTTGAGTATACATGTTTTATGTATTTGATTGGATCTTAAACTCATTTACTGAATTTCCACGATACGATTCACAGCATGAGAGAATTTGTGATTGGATAACAACTAGTGAGTATCTCTACATGTGTAATTGTGATGTATCGAAATTATCCCTAGTCGATGAATTAATGGATTTGGACATCATCAATTCTGTCGAGACTAGCACGAGGTATACTCCTTGGTGTATCCAAGCAGCTGATTCTCACTGGCTGGAGACATAGTGATGTCCGGAGTTAATCGTGGATGCTAGTTATGGTAACTAGTTCATTGGAGTGACCAGCCGTAAGACTTCATATGGTTCTCTGCATATATAGATATGTCAATGAAGTTCTTACTGTGGCTTAAGTGCGATGTTCCTTTGACTTGCAGTATTCAAGTCATCTTGATCATAGAGACTTATGATTTGACATCTTAAGCAAGCATCTCTAAGGAGATGTGGACCCGGGATGATTGGGTATTAGTCGAAGTGATCGAAGGTGTTTGAATAGCCTATAAAGAATTCACCACTCCTTGCGAGGAGATGTATACCCATGGCCTCTCATCGGATTGTTACTAAAGTCTTTGGCCAAAGCATTACATGTTTAGAGTAAGGTACTCTTCGATACATGTGGAGTAACTAGAATCCGTAGGACGAGGAAATGATACTTGGGCTAGGTGTGACGTAGTCAGCCTAGTGGGGACTGACACTATAGACCATGTCTTGAACCAAGTGGGTATAAGATGAGTGAAGGGAATGGGGCACGAATCATTCGAGCTGCTGAAGGGTTTCAGAAATAGTTCTGGATCAACCGTTGATTTTTTCGGTTAATTGGGGATCATGATGTACTACTAGGTGCCACTCATGATCGTTCTATAATTAATGGTTAATTATAGACGGCCAACATAAACCGAGAACCTATTTGGTCACACGCACAACGAGCGTAATCCAAAGGATTTAAAACGAGCTTGAGAATGGGATTCTCAGACCGAGAGAAACTAAGTTTGGTTGGACCAAACATGAAGCAAGCATGAAATCGTTTCAGTCGCAATGGAAGCGTGGATGGGTCGTGTCTTATGAAGACATAATGGATGCACCAAAATGGTTTGGTTCTAATCCAATGGAGGAGAATAAACCAAAGGGTTTGGTTTATTTTAAACGAATGAACCAAAAGTTGGTTCGGTTCGTTTTAACTTAAAATAAACCATCATGGTTTGGTTTATTTTAACTTATCTTAATGGAGCGGGTTAACGGGCCTAATGGTTATGATCCAATAACCATTAAGAGAATTAGTTCTCTATAAAAGAGGGCTTAAGGGATAATTAAGCCCTAATAAAAAACCCCTTAAGGTTGCCGCCACTCCATTGAGGAGCTCTCGGCGCGCCAACCCTAAACCGCCGCCCATTGCTCCTCCAATCGGCGCCCGTAAGGCTGCTTCCTTCCCCCTCACGGCGTGCTCCGGTGATCTCCTTCAAGTTTGGCATCAAGGTGAGCTCTATCTCCCTTGGTTGGCCAGCGCCTATCACCTCCACCAAAGCTGTCCAGTTTTCTGGACAGCTTGTTCTCCTCTCGTCGGAGCGTCGTTTGGACGATGGTTAGAGCTTCGACAGTGGCTAACTTACCGGGGATTCGATCTTCGGTAATCCTCTGAGGTGGAGGATGAAGGATTCGTCAATTGGTTGACGAATACCTCTCCGTAGAAGCGAGTTTTGAGAACTCGTATTAGGATCCTAATTTGGATTCGGATCGTGATCATCTCTCGATCACGTCGTCTTCAACACGAGGCTAGTAACCCGTATGAAGACGAAGCTCGTGGCTTAGCGAAGTCATCCCGAGGAACTCGGCGTGGATACGGATAGAGACGATTCTAGCGAGGATCGTTCCGGTTGATGCCGTTCCCGTTACACGTCATACGAAAGGTATAACATAGATAAATTTCCTTTTATTGCAAATTTAAATTTACGGTTTGTCTACACTTGTTGTAATATGCATGTGTGTGTTGTGTGTGTTGTAATAAATGTAGATTTATTATTTTTATTGCTTCCGCTGTGTTCATGTTTACGAAACGTGATCGAACACACACGCCGCGGTGCCGGAAACCTAACAAGAAAGGAACAACGGAAAAAATGAGGTATTTACCAGAAGCTTCAACCTCATCGACGGAACTTCCCTCCCAACAGCTCTGTTCACCGGAAAAATTTGTCGCTGCACTTGCTCTGGTGACCACCGACGCAATTCCTCTTCCTATCCTCTATTCACCGACTCCGGATCACTTGCTCCGGTAAAGAAATCGTGGCTTCCAGCAGAAAAAGATGTAGACACCACCGGCACGAGCTTACAGCCATGCGCACCCTCACTGTCGGCGCGTCTGTAGGCACCTTCGAGGGTAAATTTCTCTCCGCCGCTTGTAGAGGAGAGGGAACGAGAGGAAGCAGATGCCGAGAGGAAGAAGACGGCGGGAGGAGTCTACCGTCGTTTGCCATCGACGCAAACCCGCCGCCCTTGCTTGACCGCGGGGAAGGCAAGAAACGACGGTGGCTTGCAGCAATGGCAGTAGGTGTGCGCGAGGGGAAGGATCGGCAACGACGCTCGTTTGGCGTGGGCAGCGTCGGGCTGCTGACTACGGCGAGAGGAGAATTTCGCCAAGGAAACCATCGCGAGGAGGGGGTCGGGCGCAACGGGAAAAGAAAAAGGAAAATAAAAACCTAGGTTTTCTATTTAAAACTTTAGGTTAATAAAATTTATTAACCCCTCAATACAGATAATCCAAACAGGCCTTATAAAAGCCTATTATTTCTTTCCATATATATATCATAAGAACTCTGTCTAAATCTAGAAAAATTCCTAAAAATCCCTAAAAATCTTGAAAATTTTCCAGGATTATTTTTCTTAATTTTTGGCCATTTAATTTAGTATTTTAAATTTTTCATATTTAACATTCTCCCCCACTGATAAAAATTTGGTCCCCAAATTTCCTACTCAGATGCATAATGAGTAAGAGATACCATAAGTACTGAAAATATATCTCACGTACCTTAAGTAAACAGATGAGGGTATTGAGCGCTGATCTTTTCTTCAAGCTCCCAAGTAGCCTCCTCATCGGTGTGGTGACTCCACCCGACCTTGACAAATCGCACAATCTTGTTCCGCAACTGTCGTTCCTTATGATCCAAAATCCGTACCGAAACCTCTGTGTAAGTAGCATCATGTTGAATGGAACTTGACACATCTGACAGAATATGTGTAGAGTCTGGCACATACTTCCTCAACATGGACACATGAAACACATCACGGAAACCAGCCAAGGACGGTGGTAGCGTTAGGCAGTAAGCAACTGCTCCGATCCTCTCCAAAATCTCAAACGGACCAATGTACCTAGGAGCTAGCTTACCACGGAAGTCAAATCTCTTCACCCCTTTCGTGGGTAAGATTCGCAGGAATACATGATCATCAATAGAGAACTCCATAGGTCTCCATCTCCGATCTACATAACTTTTCTGACGATCCTGAGCCTCTGCCACCCTACGTCTGATAGTACGGACCAACTCTACCTCATGCTGAGCTCTCTGGGGTCCTAGCAACTGGGCCTCCCCAACCTCCTCTCAGAGGGTGGGTGTATGACACTGTCTACCATACAATGCTTCAAACGGGGCCATTTGGATAGCCGAATGATAGCTGTTGTTGTAGGCGAATTCAACTAATGGCAAGTGGTCCTCCCAGTTGCCCCCAAAATCCATAACACAAGACCTCAGCAAATCCTCTAGAGTCTAAATGGTCCACTTAAACTGTCCATCTGTTTGCGGATGGAATGCAGTACTAAAACGAAGCTGTGTGCCTAAGGCCTACTGCAGACTCTGCCAAAATCGGAATGTGAATTGGGGATCTCTATCTGATATAATGCTCAAAGAAACACCATGCAATCTGATGATCTCCCGACATACCTGACAGTCAGCTACTCTATCCTCATCCAACCTGGGCATATATCCACAACATAAGGTATAAAAATAGTACTTACTCACACTACATCCTGGTATGGGTCGAGGGTATCACAGTGAATAACCAACAGGTATACAAGTACCGGCCTACTACCATACAGAAAATGCAATAGCATGTATGAATATGTACAAACAAATGCAACAAGCATAGTACATACAAATGTGGCATCACAATAAGCATATATATATAGACTGCATCTATATATGTATACTAATCACAATCATCTATATATATATATATATATATATATATATATATATATATATATATATATATATATATATATATATATATATATATATATATATATATATATATATATACATGCATATATATATATATATGGCAATATGCAAAAATGTCATAAGTCGGCAATGCAGCATACATGGTCATGTCGGCTCACTCTAAAGCTACCACGACCCCAGTGTGGCCTCGGTGGCTTGAGCATGACAACTGTCCCAACTCAACACCAACCACTACTCTCGAGTGGCTGAGTGGGCAGTATGATCAAGTAGCATATAAGCGTGAAGAGCAAGCTACACGATGGGGGTCCCTGTTGTTGGTCACTCCGACAGTCACTATCCATGAGTGGTCGAGTGCCACACACACAGGACTACGACACGTAAATCCCACTACCACCGTCTATAGTGGTAGAGTGCGGCACCACAATGCTCTGCCCTCACACTGGTGACTCCTCCTATGAGTAACCATGGAGGCAGGATGACTGGCGACACTCTCAACCACAAGGGAGACCTCATCGTCAGCGTGCATGCAAATGCATGAATGCAATGTCTCACATACAGACATCCACCATAGACTCTCTATTCTACAGAGAATCATACTAACCAGATCAACGCACTCTCTATCCTGCAGAGAGTCGTACTCAACTGATCATAACACTCTCTTTCCTGTAGAGATTCATACCAATCTAATCGATGCACTCTCTATCCTGTAGAGAGTCATACTCAACTGATGGACGCACTCTCTATCCTGTAGAGAGTCGTACTCATCTGATTATAACAAGCTATGACCACCGGTCCGTAGCGACACACTAAGTATCATTCACCTGACCATTTACACAATACATGGTCGGTGGTAAACATGCAACCTAAGGGTACTAGAATAATCCTAGGTTCAAGACATTGTCTACCTACGGATGACCTCTTTGCCCAATTTACAATCAGGTTGTCATCCGGATTTTACTATTTGCATTTAACTAAACAAATTCTAGGTTACTTACATCACCTATATATATAACTCCTAATCATGATAAAATCAAACATGATAGCAGCAATGGAGTTAATAGCCAAAGGTAAAGTATCAAGCATAAGATAAATAAGAGCAGGGTCAAGGTAACATGATCATGCATCTAAATTTATATGCATTAAAACTACCTGACCAAGGTAGGAATTACCCACCTGCTATGTAAACCGTAACTGTCTTCCCGTCCAAAAGACTATTCCGAATCAAGGTCCTGCAGTTACAAAACATAAAGAGTAACTAAATGCTAGCATAATCAATCTATAGGAATAGGGATCTAACCCAATCCTAATCCCTGACTGATCAACCAAATCATCTAATACTATAAGATGAACCAACTCATATATCTGCATGCATCCGAAAACATCCACATCTGAACTTACCTTACATCGCATCAATTCCCATAGCTTTTCTAGAAGAACAATCTGGTGTCAATAATCTATAATCCATTTCCATGATTACACAGCCGATCTAAACAAGCATCCACACAAATTCATCAACTATTCCAAATCAAAATAGAGATAGGACAAGGATTACCCAACTTAGCCTTGCTTCCATCGCTTCTTGATCCCTGGTTTGAAGTCACAGATCGAGCTCCATCACTGACTTAAAATCAACAAAGCCCAATACCATGAAGCTTCTACAGCCCACAACTTATCTGGCAGATAACCTACTGTCAATCTCTCGTAATCATAATTATTTCAATTTCCCTACCTTGTGAACACATTAAGCCTATATTTCCAATTGATCCATTGGTCGATGCATTCTCAATTGATAGCAACAAAAAGGATGAACGAGATTACCAGACATCAAATAGGGTTGATTCGTGGATCTTATCTCGAACCCTCGCAAACTGCATCGAAGCTTGCTGCGGCGGAGATCGGCAGAACACAGCCAACTATGACTATTGGAGCTTACCGCAGCTAAGATCTACCACACACAACCAAGGAAATCGTCAGATGAGATGGCACCGATCCAGATCAGAAACATGGCAGAGAAGAAAGGTCGTTGGACGGTGCTCGCAGGATGCTGGTTGAAGGCGATGATGAGGCGGTTGCGACAGTGAGGAGACGTCGACGACGTGGGGCGATCCACTACAACGAGAGAAAAGGCCGCGCCTGCTGCTACCGAGATCAGAAGAGGCCGACAATGAGAAGGGAAGGTTGCCAACCGGGAAGAGAAGAAAGGGCTCACGATTGAGGGAAATCGCGCGGTGTTGAGGTCGTCGGAGAGGAGGTCACAGATGAGAGGATAAAAGTCTCTCGCTGAGTGAAAAGGGCGAGCCGAGCGTGGCCAGCACACGGGAAGACGGCGGCGGCAGCGAGCGGGAAAGAGAGTAGGCGGATCGGGAAGAAATGCGGAAGAAGTCGATCGGGCGAGTAAAGAAACGGAAGAACGGCAATAAAGGTGGGGCGTTAAGGGAAGTAAACGGATCGGGTTTACTAACGAGTTTGGGTTTAAGAAAACAAATCGGGTTTAACCTATAAGCATTAAACCCAAACGAAAATCCCTTCAATTAAACCCATAAACTTCCGTTTAAATCCAAAAAAATTTCTAAAAATTCCTGAAAATTTCTATAAGGTAATTTCTTAATTATCATGGGTATTTATTTTATTTTATTTTTCCGGTATCTCACACGTGTCCTAGGCAAACCCACCACAAAATCCATGGTAATGTGATCCCACTTCCACTCAGGAATATGAATCCTCTGAAGTAGTCCGGCTAGTCTCTGGTGCTCAGCCTTCACCTGCTGACAAACCAGACATCTCGCCACAAAATCTGCGATGTATTTCTTCATGTCGTTCCACCAATACAAACGCTTTAAATCTCGATACATGCGGGTTTCGCCTGGGTGGATCACAAATCGAGAGCGATGAGCCTCCTGAAGTAACTCCTCCATGACCGGGTGAGACTGAGGTACGCATAATCTTCCCCGGAAATATATAATACCTTCATCATCTCGAGTGAACTCAGTCTGCTATCCAGAGGTTATCTGACTGCCAATGAACTGTAAGTAATGATCACCGACCTGAGCCTCTCGGACTCTCATCCTAATAGATGACTGAGCAACCATGGTAACAAGAACGCCCTGCTCTGTCGGTCCCTGCTCCTCGAAGCCCAACTCGGAAAAATTCTAAATCAAATCTGTGACTAAAACTCGGTAGCAAGCTAAAGTCCCTCGGAACTTCCGGCTAAGTGCATCGACAACCACATTGGCTTTCCCTAGGTGGTAGCTAATGGTACAATCATAATCCTTCAGGTACTCCATCAATTCACGATTCATAAAATCCATGAATACTGCTGGAGCATTGGTAATAATCAAATCAATACCAGGAAACCACCATCTACGATGACCGAGTGTGCAACTCCAACTACCACCATCAACAGTGGCCAAGTTACGCAACTCCAATGACCACAACTGATCCAATCATGTCTAGAATACACGACTTCCCAAATCTCTATACGACTAAGTCGTCAATAAGTCTAACAAGATAATCAAAAGCTCATACAATTCATACCAAGTATGAAATTGTCGTCGCTACACACCTGTATTCTCTTTACTCTAGGTTGATGATATAACAATCATCACAACGACAATGATAATTGTATGACACCACGTCACTACAATATTAACACACCAGTCATAAAATCAATCCTAGAGTATACACAGGTGTCCTATAGCTGATCTAACTAGATCATCTATCCACAATGAAGGATATTCATTTCCTTCCACAACTACCGTATTCTATCATCGATAATCGATGCATAATTTCAAAGGTCCATTCCTCTTTTAACAAAGAGTTCCAGATCTTCTCTGGAAGAAATACTGGGATAGATAAATATCCCATCCAACACCTCCTATAATAAGGTAAAATGATCTTTCATCGTATTGACCAGTGTAGGTATACACGGCTTATCCATAACCAAATCACTAATAGTAGGGACTGATATTCTCTGAGGGTTTTCTCCTTGACCTTCCAATGGGTGACTAGCTGACCAAATCCCTAGCTTCCTAATTCGACATCGGTCGTCACCTCTAAAGAGTCTGTACTTCTGAAATCATCGTTAGGTTTCGCAAGGTCAATACATCGTCGACCTCGTCCACGACCATGAGTAGGGGCAATTTCACTAGGTAGCATTTCCTACAATGAGTAAGTATCTAACAAGAACATAATGACAACTTCCTATTACATAAGAAATTAAAGTGACCACTAAAGGCAACTACTTTTCCTATAGCTCAGAGATATCCTTCAGCTTGCCTGGTCCCAAAACACGAGAACTCCAAAAATCTAAGGAAAAGAAAATCCTCGAAACACAAAACCCACAAATCAAAATCTCAAACCAATAAAATTGTCACATCCCGGGGGCATATCCATCATCCAAATGATGGAAGAGCCCCTTAGTGACAATATTTAGAAATACATGGACCAGATCTGGTAAAAACCTCGAAATAATAATAGAAATACTAGTATTTTATTAACTACATGCATGCACGACTAAACATAAATCAATTAAAGTAAAATAGTTTTATGACACCAAATCAAATTGCGATAAAATTCAAAGTGCATAAACAAAATGCAATACCGATAAAGTAAATAAAGCAGCATCTCGATGATGCAGTGGGACAAACACGACAAGGAACTCTCTGAGTGACACGAAGGTAGGTCAACAGGACACGTCCTCCATCAGCTAACCTAGAGGATAAGTGAGGAGGGGGTGAGTACAACCACTCAGTGGATGGATTGACAATAGTGCATAATCATAATGCACCTAATGGAAGTTAAAGAAAACAAACTAGAGTAACCCAGCCCTCAGAGTACCAATATCAGTCTGCAACTAACCTGAGCAGTAGTATAACAAATATACCTGCATCATACATAACCACCGCAATCTACAAACAATGCACATCCGGATACCACGACAAAGCCTCATGGCTCTCGAGGTAATACAAAGAGAACTATCTATGAGCTACCGTGAATGAAACTCGTGGGTCGACAATCAAGATACTAAGCATTGTCTACACGCAACTACATGCTACCACGAATGAGACTCGTGGATAGACAGGCAGTAAAAAGACGTAATGTTTGCGAGCAAATGGCATGCTACCACTAATGGGTCGCGTGAGCAGTCGATTATCCTAGGTTGTTAAGTCTAGGCTTATCTAATACATCTAGCATAGAACGTCTATCAACGTCGACTAAGATCATCGATCTATAATTAAACCCATTGAGGCGGTCAAGCGAGGGTTTCATCACCTCTAATACGAAATGTTTACCAAAGTCGATAAAGATCATTGACTTATAAATAAATACGTCGAGATGGTTAAGTCTAGGGTTCCTACCCTTCTAACATGAACGGTTATCAAGGTTGATAAAAATCATAAGTCTACTAATAAACACATCGAGACGATTAATCATAAGGTTTCGTCCCAGCTAACAGGAAACGCCTATCAAGGCCAATAAGGACAACCCATCTACTAACAAGCACGGCAAGAGGGTTAAGCCTAAATTATATCATTTCTACCAGTTTAATCATGCATGCTACAACATGCTACCACGAACAGATCTCGTGGGTACTTAAGATGTAAAGTAGCTATCTAGCGACAGACGTCATACGAATATCACTAACTCCGAACTAATAACGCATAAGTATAATTGTACGATAGGTCATCTCAACCATGATTGGGAGGCATGATTGACCACAAATATACAAAGCACCTATTGGGAAACTCTATTGTAAACCTTTCTCAACCACGAATGGGTGATATAGTTGGCAGCCGATAGATATGAACAACGTTATATACCCTCTAAGGATTAATCACATCCTAATCATACGACCTCTACTAGTCCGATCACCATATCAACTGAAATAGTAAATGGATAAACATATGTCAATATGCACATCCGGGTTATTACGCCTAGGGTTCCAACACCTAGAGTTTTACTAATGTTTCATTCCTGAGATCCGCTCCCATGGAATAACCTCATCTAAGTTATTCTATCCCTACTAGTCTCAATCATGGTATCCACCGCAATAACACATAGCCAAATAAACACATAACACACTGTCTAATAAACGACAGCATAGTCATACTAATGGCAATCAATGGCTGAAATTTATTAGGGTATAACTAAAGGGGTCATGCCAGTACAAAGTCAAAGCAATATGCTATAGAGCATCAAGTGCAAATATACCCTAAACCACATAAGCAACGTAATCATCTCATCATGCACTAAATCTAAAAAAATTTATCTCTAGAATTTATTCACCTGTTAGCCGTCTGGAGATGTCCTGTCGCCGCCAAATTCCCAAATTGACCTCATCAATAATACCTTGAATTTCTGAAACATAAAAATCGTCGAAAATCCGTACAAATTCAAAAATACTCAAGTTAACCTACCAAACATGGTAAACTCCGAAAACCCAAAGACCCTAAAGAACTCGGAACCTATGCTTTGATACCAAATAAATTGTCATGCCCCGGGGGAGTCCCCGCCAGACAAAAATCCGACAGCATCTCCCCTGTACGGGTGACAATACGAAACTTACATACAAGGCCCACACGACCTACTATACATCGGTCAACACGACCGAAACAAAAACCACACACGTAGGTCATAAATAGGCCTCAGGCCAATAATCAAAGTAAATAATGAAAGTCTACAATATCTAGACTTACCCCTTCAGCCATCTGAGCAGGAATACTCAACCAAAGCAATCAAATAAAAGCCCGAATAGAAGTCCATAAGGACCTAACAAATATCACCAACCACAGGTACATAACCAAAACACAAAACCTAAACATGTCTTCTAATC
Source organism: Wurfbainia villosa (assembly GCA_025175895.1). Taxonomy (NCBI): domain Eukaryota; kingdom Viridiplantae; phylum Streptophyta; class Magnoliopsida; order Zingiberales; family Zingiberaceae; genus Wurfbainia; species Wurfbainia villosa. The sequence goes on along the minus strand of CM046008.1, from coordinate 28,222,805 downwards.
AAAAACCGAAACCATAAATCCAATAACAAAAATCATCATGACGAGGGGGTTTGACAGCTGGACTCTCATGACAGCTTCATCCTGAAATAGATATAAAGCAACGGGGTAAGTTCAATGAACTCAGTGGATAATAGTCGATATGCATAGTCAGATATAACTAACAATAATAATCATGCCAGTACAGTCTACTAATCAATAATAGGAAATGCAAGAAAGAAATGCGGAAAGACTGTACTTACTTGAATCTCCTATCCTATTCTAGGAGCATGTGTCATACTAGCAAATAAAGTCGTCAGACCAAATACAAAAACTGTATCATGTATGCATGACAATCATATGCAACATCCAAGGCAGAAATCAAAATGCAGAAAACACAATACAAATGTCATCCATGCAAAATGCATGCAATGCAAATGACATGGTCACCCCTGATGTCAGTCAACCGCCTCACACGCGATGGTGAAGCCGAGTGGGTTGGGCTATGACAATTGTGCACTCTGCCATCACTGCTCCTGAGTGACCGAGCGGATAGGATGTTGTCGGAGTACACCTATCATCCTACCCCAAATAGAGTGGGGGAGCAAAGCTCTTATCTCCCGGTGTCATAGACCAGAGGAGGGATCTCTGCCCGCTACCACGCTGCCTCATCGCTACCCATGAGCAGACCAGCGGAGCTTGACAGAGCTACTGCACACACCCTTCTGATGTACCACTAACCCATGAGTGGCAGCGTGTGCAGACCATATAACTGGCTGTGGACTCAACTACAAAGGAACTCCGTCCAGCTAGCATGCAATCATACAAGATGGTGCATGACACTAAAGCATGTAACACCAACTAAAATATGTCTCTGAATAATATGCACAACAAATAGATACATATCAATGACCTAAGTAAAATAGGGAAGGTATAACTAAAAACTGATCAAATGCATATATCAAGTAGGCACAATAACATACAAGGCAGTTAAACATAAAAAATATTGCAAGCTATAACCAACTAAGCATATCAATATGACATTATCTAAAAGATAAGTCAAAATACCCGCCTGATAAATTGCTCGAAATAATACAAATCTTCATGCCCGTGGACCTGTCTCGTGACCGAAACCTACATAAAACATAATATAATCAGATTATGTTACCCCTAATATCAAGTCCAAAATCTAACGAATTAAACTATCCACCTAAACGATCACTCACTGTCGTAGCAAAATATAATTCCTTCCCAAATCAACTCCCAATTTCACTAATTTAGAAATATAACTCATTCACAGCCATCATAGCTGTTTACAGACATTAATTCTCCTGGCCACAGTCGTACAGTCATTCACAGCTCAACTACAATAAACTCACAGCCCCTTCACCGAAAAGAACACCACCCACAGTAACAAACAACCAAACCGAAACAACCGGTAGACGACAAAAAGGAGATAGTTCGAGATATACCTGCCTTGGACTTCCCCAATTCTGCTTGGTTCACCGGAACACCCATGCCAGCCGCTGCCCTAACTCACAATTGGCACCAACGCCCCCCCCCCCTTCTCCCTTGATCACAAAATCCCTAGAAACACTGGAAAGAAAGGAACAAGGGAAAAAATGAGGTATTTACCAGAAGCTTCAACCTCATCGACGGAACTTCCCTCCCAACAGCTCTGTTCACCGACAAAATTTATCGCTGCCCTTGCTCTGGCGACCACCAATGCGATTCCTCTTCCTATCCTTTATTCACCGGCTCCGGATCACTTGCTCCGATAGAGAAATCGTGGCTTCCAGCATAAAAAGATGTAGACACCATCGACACGAGCTTACAACCATGCACACCCTCACTGTCGGCGCATCTGTGGGCACCGTCGAGGGTAAATTTCTCTCCGGCACTTGCAGAGGAGAGGGAACGAGAGGAAGCAGATGCCGAGAGGAAGAAGACGGCGAGAGGAGTCTACTGTCGTTTGCCGTCAGCGCAAACCCGTCGCCCTTGCTTGACCGTGAGAAAGGCAAGGAACGACGGTGACTTACAGCGATGGCAGCAGGTGCGCACGAGGGGAAGGAATGGCAACGACGCTCGTTTGGCGTGGGCAGCGTCGGGCTGTTGACTGCGACGAGAGGAGAATTTTGCCAAGGAAACCGTCGCGAGGAGGGGGTGGGGCACAACGGGAAAAGAAAAAGGAAAAATAAAAACCTAGGTTTTCTATTTAAAACTTTAGGTTAATAAAATTTATTAACTCTTCAATACAGATAATCCAAACAAGCCTTATAAAAGTCTGTTAATTCTTTCCATATATATATCATAAGAACTCTGTTTAAATCCAGAAAAAATTCTTAAAAATTCCTAAAAATCCCGAAAAATTTCCAGGATTATTTTTTCTTAATTTTTGACCATTTAATTTAGTATTTTAAAATTTTCATATTTAATATCACCCACCTGCAGTGGTGTCTCTCCATTAGGGGTGACCACGGTTCCGAAATCGCCAGTTTCAATTTTGGAACAATCGATTCCAGTTTATCATCCAATGGAATCGGAGCCGAACCACTCATCAACGGTTTCAGTTTCGATTTCGGACCCGTCAGTTCCGTTCTTTACGATTTAATTTTGATTTCAGAATTGCCGGTTCTGACTCATCATCCATCAGAATCGAAATTGAACCATTAATCGACGATTTCGGTTCCTTACGATTCGATTTTAGTTCGAACCGTTTAGAATCAAAATTGAAATTATTTAATTTTAAGTCTCATTTCTTTAATAGGCGATTTAAGTATATTATTTTTCAATTCATTAATTCGGTCGATTTATTTTAATTAAATTATATTTAAATTCAAATTTTATATGTGGAGATTTAATTTATATCGATTTATTTATTTTATATAACTCTTTAAATCAAATATTTATCATAAAAATTATCATCGAAACATATTTAATTAATAAATTTACATAAATAAATTAAAAAGAATATATATATATATATATATATATATATATATATATATATATATATCTATATATATATATATATATATATATATATATATATTTATTTATATTTATATTGAGGTCTAAAAGAATCAAAGCTCTCATAGTTCACATACCATTTAAATAACTTTGATTTTTATGAATATTTTTTATTATAATTGTGATACAACAATGAAAATTTTAAATTTTGAATATTTTAATTTTTGTGCATGTTAATTATTATGATGCAATGATACCAAATATAAATTTTAAATGATTTTAATTTTAATTTTTATGTATATTTATTATTATAATTATGACACATTAATAAAAATTTGAATTTTGAATGAGTTTAGTTTTTTTCAAAAGTAAATATCAAATTATTTTTAAAAATTCAATTCCGATTTTAACAAAAAAAAATACTTAATTCTGGTTCTGGTACAGTTCCGGTTCTAAAAATTTAAGCATTGAAACCGAACCATATGTCCCCGGTTCTGATTCTAGTTTCGGAACCAGAACCGAAAAAGCGATTTTGGTTCGATTTTTGAGTTATCGGTTCTGGTTCGGTTCACGGTTCGGACCGAATCGTGATCACCTCTACTCTCCATCGCTGCTCACCCGCATCGCACGCGCCTTCTACCAGGTCACCACTCGTTGCTCCCGCTTCGCCATCGTCGCACGCATGCACACAGTGCCAACCGCCTCAGACTGCCTCGCACGCGACTAGGTTTTGTCGTTGTTTCTCTTCGGTCGCCTGCTGCTCACGCGCTGCGCATTCGCCGTCACCACTGCCAACGGCCAGGACCACCCGCCAGCTACATCTTCGGCCATCGTTGGGGTCACTCGAGAATTCCACCACCAACTCCGTGCCTAGCCACAAGCAGGATCCGCCAATTGCCGGCGTTGCCAACGTCAACATTCCAAGATCCCATTTACTTGATTAAATCCTGCAGTTCATATAGGTTAAGTTATTAAGTGGGTTTCGATTATTTTGATGGGATTAATTAATTCATTAGATTATATTTGATTAATCTAAGCTTAAGATAATTAATTAGTTTTAGATCCTGGTTTAATTGACTTATTTGATTAAGCTATTAACCTGTTTTAGTTAAGTTAATTGGGGGAAATTAAATATTAGAATAATTATTTTGATTTGAATTGATTAATATTAGATTAATTAATTTAAGGTTTGATTGTTCCAACAATCTCTCTCAAATAATCTTCCTCGTATGACTCTGGATATCTCAATCATCCACTAGTCATATGGTCAATATATGGTCAAATCAAATGATCAAATAATGTCAAACTCATTATCAAACTCGAGTCTCACTCGAATTTAATCAATCGTGATCTGAACCGATTGCACCAACAACGGTGAGAGACAGGAGGTTAGAAGGTGATAATCGTCGTTCGTTGGAACTCGTGAGAGAGAGGTGACGACGACTAGGGAACAAATAATCATCGTTCACTGAGAGAGAGGCGGTCGTGACGGCTAAGACACACGTATATGTAAATTTGATTTGAGTCTTAAAATATTAAAATTAAACAATAAAATATTTTTTATTTTATGAAAAATATATAATTTTTTAAAATAATTTAAAATTGTATTACAATTTTTTATATTTCAAAATATATCATAACATTTTTAAAAACATATATTTTTACTACGAAATTTTGATAAATTTATTTGATATTATAAAATATATAAATAAGTTTAAATATTACACTAAGTAAATTTGGCTAATCAATATTTAAATTAAAGGACAAAACTAATTAATTTTTTTTTTATTTGGTAAAATTTTAACTAAATTATAATGGCATAAAAGACAGTTTGAAAAAAGCTAAAATTTCTTTTAATCGAAATTTTAGATATTAAATCTAAATCTAGTAATTTTAGTTGAAAAAGTTGGAGAGAAAAAAAGACATAAAATTAAGAAAGAATAAAAAGAGAGAGAAAAGTTGGAATATGTTTTATTATTCACATATATGTGTTCCGAGAGAAATAAGATCAAATTTAAAGGAAAAAAAATAGTCTTATTAAAATAAAAAATGAAATCAAATTATATACGAAAATTTTTAAAATTATTTATCAAAACACATTTTTTATGATTTAAAGTTAGTACAACTTACAAGTCATCCATAGAATTATTTTTATTAAAAAATTACACTTTTTCACCTAATATGACGAAAATTGTCTATTCTGATAATATGACAAAAATGGTTTATAATACAGTCAGATTTTTTAAATTAATGATTAAAATATTTAACTATAATGACAATATTTAATTTTATTTTTTTTAAATAATACAATGTAATCTAAAAATTCATAATAAACTAAAATAATTTTAATGGGACAATCTAATTCGTTAAGTATTTAAAAAATTAAATGAATAAATAACAAAAATTGTAAAATAATCAATTGACATTTATTTTTCTTAATTTTTGGAGCAAATTATCAAGACATATTTGTGTAAAAAAATCATTTAGATAAAAGTTTAATTATAAATTATTTTCTAATTTATCTAAGGCTTTTTATATTAATATTCAAAATTTAACTTAATTTGCAAACTAGCTTACCTCTTATCAACAAATTTTAAAAAAAAATTATTATTAAAAATTTGGCATTTTACTGAATGCTTCACTTTCATAAATATCTAAATTTTACACCACATTTAAATTTATCAAATATCTCGTTTAAAGTATATATATGTGATCATTTAAGTCCCTAGAAGAGGACTTCGTGGTTAGCATGGTAACAGAGTTGCATCAATAAATAAGGATCAATTCCCGAAGATTGTAAGTCTTTCGCGGTGTCTATCCTCCTACCGTGTTAGACTTTGGTTGGGCAATATACTTTCTGTGATTTATCTTCTTCGTATTGACTATGACATCGACTGACTAGAGAGCTGAGTGTTGGATCGAAGCGGATCGCTAGAGGGGGGGTGAATAGCGATAAAACCTTTTTCTTTTCTTTTCGTTCGTTAAAACTCGAGAGATAATTAATTGCAGCGGAAATGTAAATGTAAAGTAAAAAGAGACAAAGGAGTTTTACTTGGTTCGTAGCCTTCGGCTACTACTCCAAGGCCCTAGCGGTCCTCGACCACGTACGGAGGGCAAAAACACTAAAGAACTCCTCCCCTTTAGAGGTAGGAGTTTAATCGATACAAGTAAAGCACAAAGCTTGAGGTAGAGGGACACTCCCCCTCTCCTCGTTACGATAAAAGCTCCGAAAATGAAAGTACTAAACTGAAATAAAACTCTAACCGACGTAATAAAATGAAAACAAATAAACCTAGACGTCGGAGAAGAAGCACTTCGTTGTCGGAGAAGTTGTAGCTTTGCGGAGGCTTTTGGAGGCTTAGAATTGATGATGAAACCCTAGGTTAGGACCTCCTTTTATAGCCTTTAAGCCCCTCATCGAATGGGTCTTCAACCAATAGGAATTGGGCACAAAACTCCTTGAAAAATGGTGATAAAGCTTGACTCCTCGAGGCTGATTTTTGACCATCGGTTGAACTGATTTCTTGGCCGGTTGAACTGATGGCTCAGCAGTTGAACTGATCCTTGGCCGATTGAACTGATGGCTTAGCAGTTGAACTGATTTTTGGCCGATTGAACTGATTTTTAGACTTTTCGACTGTAATAAAGAGTTAGCTCGAAATATAAGTGAATTCGACGGTCACTTGCCATCCGATCTCAACATAGACCTTCCATGGGAAGTCTTGGTCGGATCGTCGCCTAAGGATGTCCCCGTATGGAGGACTCGACCTTACTCTCACTCACACGAGCTTACCTCAACATTTACCTTTGAAGCCTTGCTTTCGGTCTCCACCTGATTCCTTCGGCTCCCTCCGAAGTCCTCCCGGTGTCGCCCGACCACCGCGGCTTCCTCCGGGTGTCGCTAGCCTTTAGCTCCAGCTATAGCAATCTTCTGCACACTCGATTCAACTCGTGAGATAACGACATGAGCTTAACTTTGTATCGTTTGCTATAATCAAAACTCAGGTTCGACTTAGGTGCCTACTGCACCAACAATCTCCCCCTTTTTGATTTATGGCAAACCCACATACAAAGTTAAGTAAATAGCAAGCATGAAGAATAATGTGCATTAGAAACAAGAAATAAAGAAGATTAAGTTGGAGTAGTAAGGATTTTCTTCAAGTACTCCCCCTTGAGGAAACCTCCCCCTTGACCGAGGGTGAGTCTTGAAGAAAGACCTTAATCCTCCCCTTTGAGGGTTTCTTTAAGTAATTAACATTACTTAAAGTTGGCCTTAGTAAAACGTTTAAGTTAAGGGTTCTTCTTAACTTGGCCCTTTCTCCCCCTTAAGTAAAACATTAAGGGCATAATAAAAAATAAGTAAAACGTTGACGCCACAAATAAGTTTAAGTTAAGAATTCTCTTAACTTGGCTTTTAATAAGTTTTCAAAACTTAAAGTTAACTTTTGGTTTAAATATAAAGTAAGAGTTAAGTTATCAAAAAAAAATTTGACCCCTTAACTTTGACCTTTTTCTCCCCCTTTTGCCATATATCGAAAAGAGTGAGTGTGTGTGTGGAAAAAAAAAAATAAGTGTTAAATTTAAAGTCCAAGCATGTTCCATATTATTTTGAAAATAATATACTGAAAATAAGTTCATCTATAAGATGTTCGACTCATATTTGACTTGATTGATATGAAAGATCAACCAGTCTTAGTCAGAGTCGGTTAGTATGTATGATTATACTCCGTGGTTCATAGCGATGCACTAGCTCTACATCTGGAACCAGGAGTAAGGTCCTAACATCTCACGCCCATCTACGTGGCTAAGTACACAAACACATTAGTCCTATGTGTTGTGAGATGTATTGGCTCCTTAAATCTATAGATGCATGATATCTAAGGTATGTCCTATACTAGTTCCATAAAAAATGAAAGTTAAGAAATAGTAGTAAGAAAATATAATTTGTAAGTTCCTATTCTACTACACACATGCCCAATTTTCGTCTTAATAGACTAAATTCGGCTTCGGGTAGGGGTTTAGTAAATAGGTCTGCTAAGTTAGACTTTGATTCGACGTATTCGAGTTGTATGGCTCCGTTGGCCACATGTTCTCGAATGAAATGGTGTTTGACCTCTATATGTTTGGTCCTAGAGTGACATATCAGATTCTTTGTAAGATTAATTGAACTAATGTTATCTACGTGAAATTTAGTATTCGTAAAGTCTAACTTAAAGTCGCGAAGAGTGTGCTTCATCCAAAGAAGCTGCGTGACACACTCACCCATCGCGATGTATTCGGCTTCGGTGGTAGATAAAGCAACACAGTGTTGCTTCCTACTGCACCAACTCTGTAAAATACTGGTTAAAAATAAAATAAAATAAAATATTATTCCTCGTTAATTAATAAACTATCTTGTGGAATTTTTCAGAAATTTTTAGAAATTTTTCTGGAATTAAACGGAGGTCTTATGGACATTTCATAGGGGTAAAGCAAACAGGCTTTTGTAAAGCCTGTTTAGACTAATTAATGTGAATCTTGTTCACGACTTTTCATTCCCGTCGATTATTTAGTCGCGACTTCTTATTTCCCGATCCCGATCTCTTCTTTTTCCCCTCCGCTTCATTTCTTCGCCGCTGTCGCCGAGCGAGATTCGCTCCATCGCTTCTCCACCGCCAAGCATTGTCTCCGGCCACCACGAACAGCCTCGACGGCATCTTGGTGGGAAAATCGATCGGAGGGGAAGGAGGTCGATGCCTTGCTTCTCCGTGATCCCGCGACCGCCGATGGTTCCTTCCGGTGAGAGATCCGGCTGGAGGAGACGACAACGAAAAGTGTCGCCGGGCAAGGTTTGGGGGAGCGATCGGGGTGTCAGAGACCGGCAGCAACAACGGTTGGTCTATCCGGCGATCTCTGCGGAGGATGTGTGCGGTGAGTGTTGTGGAGGGGGGCTTGAATCGGCGGTGAGCACTGTCGACCTCTTCCTTGCTGTGGATCATCACTGTAAATTAGTTGGTGCCGGCAAACAGGGGATAGGGGGAGATTCGCGTCGGCGGAGTTGCTAGGGCAGCGAGGTGGCTTCGGCAGCAGTTCAATTTGGAGGCCTTCACGGTTGTCACCGGAGCAGACGATGACTGGGAAGGAAGTCGGTGCCCCTTTGTTTCTCCATGATCCAGAGACTGTCGATGCGCGTCTTCGATCTCAGGAGCGGTGAGTTCTGTCAGCACAAGGTGAGGCTTAGTCCTTTTCTTCCTTGATCTCGTGTGAGATCCATCTTAGATTGTGGTTATTCCGATTGTAGCCCAGAGCTTCGTGTTTGGGACTACGACAGTGATGGTTCTGTTGGTTTCTGATGGATTGTGGATATTGGGCAGTGGTAGGTTTCAGTGGACGGTGGAATCTGTGAAAGGGGTGGCTGCCGATTGTTGGGGACTTTGCTGCTGACGGGGTTCAACACCGGTGGTCTCGAGCGGTCGAATAGGGCAGAGTTGGAGAGGATTGCCACCGGTGACAATTCAAGGGTTGGTAAGCTAATCTAGCTTTCTCTTCTTTATTGTTGTTAATTTTGGTTGGATGTGATTTGGCTATGGATGGTAAAGTAGGTTTGAGAGTAATTGAATTGGAGATTTGGTGAGTTTTGACTTGATCATGTTATAAAGTGCGGTAGTAATATCGTTCTATGATCCTTGTTATAGGGATTAATATGGAGAATTGATTAGGTTAATTGGATAACTAGATAAATCTGGTTGATCGGGATATAAAGTTGATGTAGGATTATGATTTGATCCTAATATTAGAATTGGTATATGATTGGATCATATATGTTTGTTTACAGGATTTGGTTCGAGATATCCGCAGACGTGGAAACGACTGGTGTCGACAAAGCAGGTAGGTAATTTCCTACTGGTCGAGTAGATGTAATGATTTTCAGATTTAGACATAGATATGAACCTTAGGTGTTCATATTACCTTAACCATGCTCTGTTTATCGTATGCTTGAACTTATCGTTGATATATGTGTGCTCGATTATTGATAACACATATTCCCTAGCATGATCTAGAAGTTACAGATGCGATGTAAGTAGGTTTAACTGTTTAGTAGGGTGTAGATGTTAGAGTACGGAGGATGACCTAAATTGTAAATTTGGCAAAAAGGTCCTCTGTAGATAAGTATGGCCCTAAATGTAGGACTCATTCCATACCTGTATGTTGCACCTTTATTTACCAACCACGGGTTGTGTAAATGGTCAGGTGAGTCGTGGACAGTGTGTCGCTACGGACCGATGGTCCTAGCTTGTCCTGATTAGATGAGTGACTCTCTACAGGATAGAGAGTGTACTGATCAATTGGGTGTGACTCTTTGTTGAACAGAGAGTCTAGGGTAGATGTTCTGTATGTAAGACAATACCCTCATGTCATTGCATGCATACTGACGACATCGTCTCCCCTTGGGGTTGAGAGAGAGTCGTCAGTCATCCTGCCTCCCAAGTTACTTTCAGAGGAGTAACTGGTGTGAGGGCATAGCATTTGTTGGGCCGCACTCTACCATTATTGACGATGGTTGTTGGAGTTGCGTGTAGTTGTCCTGGGTGCGTGGCACTCGACCGCTCATTAGCAGTGTCAGTCGGAGTGGGCAGCAGCAGGGACCCCCATTGCGTAGCGAGCTACTTACGCTCATATGCTACTTGATCATACTACCCAACTCGGTCACTCGAGAGTGGTGGCGGCTGGAGTCGGGATAGTTGTCATGTCGTGCCACCTAGGCCACACTGGGGTCGTGGTAGCGAGTAGGGGTGAGCATGCATGACCATGCCGTATCATACGGTGTTTTGCATATGATTATATATATATACATACCTGCTTGTATATATATATATATATGGATGATGGTGATTAGTATACATACAGATACAGTCTATATGTATACTCACTTTGATGATGCATTTGTGTGTACTATGCTTGTTGCATTTGTTTGTACATATTCATACATGCTATTGCATATTTCTGTATGGTAGTAGGTTGATATTTGTATACCTATCGGATATTCACAGTGATACCCTTGACTCAGGTTAGGATATTGTGTTAATACTATACTATTATACCCTATGATGTGATTATATGCCCAGGTTGGATCAGGATAGAGTAGCTGACTGCCAGGTATGTCAGCATCGTTGATGTTCAGTTTATTTAGTATATGCATGCATATCTATAGTTATGCTGATGTATACTTGTTGTACGAGTAGATTAAACTGTTGAATGACATGTAATATTGATACATATATTTACATGTTTTCTCTGATTACCTGCTGAATTTTACTCACCACCTCCGACCCTGGGTTTTTCTGTCGCCCAGGTAACAGGTAGACGACTTCGTGACGACTTGGAGCTGCGCCGACCGATCCATCCCATCTCTGTTTTTCGAGTCTCCCGAGGAGTTCGTTTTTGGTTATGTATGGACTTGTTTATGTGTTATGGATTTTGGTCCTATGTCATGGACCCTTGTTTTGTTATGGACTTTGTCGTGATGTCGTGGTTTTATTTACGGTTTTATTACTGTGGACTTGGCAGGTGGTGTACACCTGCATATTTTGTTATCTATGTTGTGGGTATGGGGGTTTTCATTTCCGCTGCTATTAGTATGTTATATTATGTTGTTGTTGTGGGCCTACGGGCCTTGTATTAACGCGAATTCAGAATTTTTAGAAATTTTTATGGAATTAAACGGAGGTCTTATGGACATTTCATAGGGGTAAAGCAAACAGGCTTTTGTAAAGCCTGTTTAGACTAATTAATGTGAATCTTGTTCGCGACTTTTCATTCCCGTCGATTATTTAGTCGCGACTTCTTATTTCCCGATCCCGATCTCTCCTTTTTCCCCTCTGCTTCATTTCTTCGCCGCCGTCGCCGAGCGAGATTCGCTCCATCGCTTCTCCACCGCCAAGCGTTGTCTCCGGCCACCACGAACAGCCTCGACGGCATCTTGGTGGGAAAATCGATCGGAGGGGAAGGAGGTCGATGCCTTGCTTCTTCGTGATCCCGCGACCGCCGATGGTTCCTTCCGGTGAGAGATCCGGCTGGACGAGACGACAACGAAAAGTGTCGCCGGGCAAGGTTTGGGGGAGCGATCGGGGTGTCAGAGATCGGCAGCAACAACGGTTGGTCTATCCGGCGATCTCTGCGGAGGATGTGTGCGGTGAGTGTTGTGGAGGGGGCTTGAATCGGCGGTGAGCACTGTCGACCTCTTCCTTGCTGTGGATCGTCACTGTAAATTAGTTGGCCGCAAACAGGGATAGGGGAGATTCGCACGGCGGAGTTGCTAGGCGCCGAGGTGGCTTCTGCAGCAGCTCAATTTGAGGCCTTCACGTTGTCACCGGAGCAGAGATGATCGGAAGGAAGTCGGTGCCCTTTGTTTCTCCATGATCGAGGCCGACGCGCGTCTTCGATCTCGTGGAGCGGTGAGTTCACAAGACAAGGTGAGGCTTAGTCCTTTTCTTCCTTGATCTCGTGAGATCCATCTTAGATTGTGGTTATTCCGATCAGAGCCCGTGAGCTTCGTGTTTAGGACTACGGCAGTGATGGTTCTGTTGGTTTCTGATGGATTGTGGATATTGGGCAGTGGTAGGTTTCGGTGGACGGTGGAATCTGTGAAAGGGGTGGCTGCCGATTGTTGGGGACTTTGCTGCTGACGGGGTTCAACACCGGTGGTCTCGAGCGGTTGAATAGGGCAGAGTTGGAGAGGATTGCCACCGGTGACAATTCAAGGGTTGGTAAGCTAATCTAGCTTTCTCTTCTTTATTGTTGTTAATTTTGGTTGGCTGTGATTTGGCTATGGATGGTAAAGTAGGTTTGAGAGTAATTGAATTGGAGATTTGGTGAGTTTTGACTTGATCATGTTATAAAGTGCGGTAGTAATATCGTTCTATGATCCTTGTTATAGGGATTAATATGGAGGATTGATTAGGTTAATTGGATAACTAGATCAATCTGGTTGATCGGGATATAAAGTTGATGTAGGATTATGATTTGATCCTAATATTAGAATTGGTATATGATTGGATCATATATGTTTGTTTGCAGGATTTGGTTCGAGATATCCGCAGATGTGGAAACGACTGGTGTCTACAAAGCAGGTAGGTAATTTCCTACTGGTCGGGTAGATGTAATGATTTTCAGATTTAGACATAGATATGAACCTTAGGTGTTCATATTACCTTGACCATGCTCTGTTTACCGTATGCTTGAACTTATCATTGATATATATGTGTGCTCGATTATTGATAACACATATTCCCTAGCATGATCTAGAAGTTACAGATGCGATGTAAGTAGGTTTAACTGTTTAGTAGGGTGTAGATGTTAGAGTACGGAGGATGACCTAAATTGTAAATTTAGCAAAAAGGTCCTCTGTAGATAAGTATGGCCCTAAATGTAGGACTCATTCCATACCTGTATGTTGCACCTTTATTTACCAACCACGGGTTGTGTAAATGGTCAGGTGAGTCGTGGACAGTGTGTCGCTACGGACCGATGGTCCTAGCTTGTCCTGATTAGATGAGTGACTCTCTACAGGATAGAGAGTGTACTGATCAATTGGGTGTGACTCTTTGTTGAACAGAGAGTCTAGGGTAGATGTTATGTATGTGAGACAAGACTTCATGTCATTGCATGCATACTGACGACATCATCTCCCCTTGGGGTTGAGAGAGTCGTCAGTCATCCTGCCTCCCAGGTTACTTTCAGAGGAGTAACTGGTGTGAGGGCATAGCATTTGTTGGGCCGCACTCTACCATTATTGACGATGGTTGTTGGAGTTGCGTGCAGTTGTCCTGGGTGCGTGACACTCGACCGCTCATTAGCAAAGGTCACGAGTGGGCGTATAGGACCCGCTATCGTAGCGAGCTACTTACGCCATATGCTACTTGATCATACTACCCAACCGGCCACTCGAGAGTGGTGGCGGCTGGAGTCGGGATAGTTGTCATGTCGTGCCACCTAGGCCACACTGGGGTCGTGGTAGCGAGTAGGGGTGAGCAGGCATGACCATGCATGTTGCATTGCCGTATCATACGGTGTTTTGCATATGATTATATATATATACATACCTGCTTGTATATATATATATATGGATGATGGTGATTAGTATACATACAGATACAGTCTATATGTATACTCACTTTGATGATGCATTTGTATGTACTATGCTTGTTGCATTTGTTTGTACATATTCATACATGCTATTGCATATTCCTGTATGGTAGTAGGTTGATATTTGTATACCTATCGGATATTCACAGTGATACCCTTGACTCAGGTTAGGATATTGTGTTAATACTATACTGTTATACCCTATGATGTGATTATATGCCCAGGTTGGATCAGGATAGAGTAGCTGACTGCCAGGTATGTCAGCATCGTTGATGTTCAGTTTATTTAGTATATGCATGCATATCTATAGTTATGCTGATGTATACTTGTTGTACGAGTAGATTAAACTGTTGAATGACATGTAATATTGATACATATATTTACATGTTTTCTCTGATTACCTGCTGAGTTTTACTCACCACCTCCGACCCTGGGTTTTTCTGTCGCCCAGGTAACAGGTAGACGACTTCGTGACGACTTGGAGCTGCGCCGACCGATCCATCCCATCTCTGTTTTTCGAGTCTCCCGAGGAGTTCGTTTTTGGTTATGTATGGACTTGTTTATGTGTTATGGATTTTGGTCCTATGTCATGGACCCTTGTTTTGTTATGGACTTTGTCGTGATGTCGTCGTTTTATTTACGATTTTATTACTGTGGACTTGTCAGGTGGTGTACACCTGCATATTTTGTTATCTATGTTGTGGGTATGGGGGTTTTCATTTCCGCTGCTATTAGTATGTTATATTATGTTGTTGTTGTGGGCCTACGGGCCTTGTATTAACCCGAAATGTTTCCACGTACAAGGGAGATGTCGTCCGTTTGATTTTTGGCTCGGCATGCTCTCGGGGCGTGACGATGGTCGTATTGATTCAGTATTCTATAGTTGTAGCTCGTAGGATTAAGGGATGGATTAGATGATCTAGGAAAAATCCTTGGATCATTCATCGCAGAAATGCGACCATTTTATCGCGGACTGTTGGATCTGATCTTATTCTCTTCGGAGAAAGGCCGAGACCTGCGTGTAGCCTTTGGGATCGGATCGACAGATATATCATCGTTCAGGGTTTTACTCTAGTTTTACCCTCTGGGTTAATATGTTGAGAGATGCTTGTAGTTACAGGTATCTGTATCTAGAACATTCTCAGTTGGATTAGAAGGGTCCTTTACATCGACTTGTGGGTCGATGGTATCTCTACCGTCAGGTGAGAAGTGGACCAACGATTAAGAAGTCAAGGGAGGTCCTTAGACTTGGATAGACATATCTTTACTATAGACATATCCTTACGGATGGTCAAATTGTTGGAAGTATGGTATGATATGTCTCTCGGATGTGCGTATAATCTGAGAGCCTTCGGATGTAATTTCGGATGAACTCCAAGGCTTGTCGTTGCTTAGGCAAGTGAAGTAGGCGTTCGAAATGATTGAGAAAATAGTCCGGTATCGAACATCACATAACGAGTAATATTTTTGTTGGTATCAGTGTTGTTAAACACTATAAAAGAATTGGAAGAATGTAAGTTGTAATTATAGGAGATGTTGGAGGGGATAATTATCTATCCCAGTATTTCTCTTTGAGAAGATCCGAAACTCTTTGTTGAAAGAGAGATGGACATTTGAGATTATGCATCGATTATCGATGATGAATACAGTAGTTGTTGTAAATGAATATCCTTCGTTGTGGATAAATGATCTGTTTAGATCAGCTAAAGACACCTGTGTATACTCTAAGGTTGATTTGCGACTGGAGCGTTGATATTGTAATGACATGGTGTCATACAATTATCAGTGTCGTGATTATTAAAATATATCATCAGCCTAGAGAAAAAAAAAGGGGATGCAGGTGTGTAGAGACGACAATTTCATACTTGGTATGAATTGTATGGATTTTGATTTAAGTTGCTAGACTAATTAACGATTTAGTCGTCACTGGATTTGAGAATCGTGTATCATGAACACAATTGGATCCTTTTGTAGTTGTTGGAGTTGCGTAATTTGGCCACTGTTGATTGTGGTAGTTGGAGCTGCGTACTCGACCACCGTAGATGGTGGTTTGCCTTGTATGTTTTGGTTAATTCCGTTGATGTGGATAGAATGTTTGACATTACTATACCACGGACTTGTTTGACAAAGGGGATGTTGTAAATCATTTAGTCGGAAGCTGGTGAAACCAGTTTACAAGATCTAGATGGCGGTTAACTTTTACACAAGTATTAGTTAATCCTTCCAGAGTGGATAAAAGGATGATGTACGCAGATGCGTCGTTTCAAGGATCGGAATGATTTCGATGCAGATGAATGAGGCATATCTTATGCCTATGACAGTTAAGAAACTACGAGATAGGCTGTCATATACATGACATGGCTTTAGTAGTTATTATCTAGATTTATAGATGTATGGAGCAGAAGTGCTCATTGAATTTACAAACTACGGGGTAGCTACAATGGAGTTGCTGGAGCGCGAACAGTTGCAACAATTGCAATGAGTGAGATTCGTCGCTATAGTCTCCCATGCACTTACAGAGTGTGTGGTGAAGTGTATCTTGGATGGTTGATGAATTTCTCTTTTGAGAAGATAATTTCCCGTCTCTGAGAAGGATAGTGTGTTCCGGACATGCGTCCAGTCAAGGAAGGGTCGCTACAGGAAGCATATCATTAGAGATTTGCTATTCACCCTGATGGTTCTCAGATGTACCGAGAGTTGAAATGTATATACTGGTGAAATGGTATAAAGAGAGTTATAGCAGATTTTGCTGCTCGATGTTTAGTATGCCAATAGGTGAAGGTTGAACATTAGAAATCCGCGAGATTGCTCCAGGAAATTCCCATTTCGGAATGGAAGTGGGAGCATATCACGATTGATTGCGTTACGGGATTGCCTAGAACCCGTAAAGGACGTGATGCGATTTGGGTGATTGTGGATCAACAGACCAAATCATCTCATTTCCTCCCTACTCATGGGTCGTACTCGTTGGGCCATACGACAGCGTTGTATTACCGAAAGATTACCAGATTGCGTGGGGTACTTTTAAGTACCATATCGGATAGAGATTCGCGATTTATCTCGCGATTTTGGCAGAGTCTGCACCAGACTATGGGCAGAGAGCTTCGGCTTAGTACAACATTTCATCCGCAGACTGATGGGCTGTTTGAGCGTACAATTCAGACATTGGAGGATCTATTAAGATCTCGTGTCATAAATTATGGAGGTAGTTGGGATAATCACATTCCTTTAGTGGAATTTGGCTGTAAGAACCGTTATCACTCATCCATTCAGATGACTTCTTCTGAGGCCCTATACGGTAGACCCTGTAGATCTCCCGTGTTGTGGGAGGAAGTCGGGGAACGACAGCTGTTGGAGGCCACAGAGTATCCAACATGATGCAGAGTTGGTGCATGTCGTCGGATGAGAGTTATTAGGGGTTCCGATTCTACCCCAATCTAAGGTGACCTATGAGGAGATTCCGGTGCGAATCTTTGGTCGCAAGGACCGACAATAGTGGAACAAAATCATCTGACTCGTAAAGGTTAGATGACAGCATCATATTGATGAGGAGGCTATGTGGGAGCTGGAAGATACTATCCGAGCTCGATAGTCTCATCTGGTCACTTGAGGAGGGTATGTGATCCTTGCGAAAACTTGCTTAAAGTAATTTTTGCATGTTAGTCCGAAATTTGGGGACCAAATTTTTATAAGTGGGGGAGAATGTAAAATACCGAAGAAAAAAAAAATAAAATAAAATATTATTCCTCGTTAATTAATAAACTATCTTGTGGAATTTTTTAGAAATTTTTAGAAATTTTTCCGGAATTAAACGGAGGTCTTATGGACATTTCATAGGGGTAAAGCAAACAGGCTTTTGTAAAGCCTGTTTAGACTAATTAATGTGAATCTTGTTCGCGACTTTTCATTCCCGTCGATTATTTAGTCGCGACTTCTTATTTCTCGATCCCGATCTCTCCTTTTTCCCCTCCGCTTCATTTCTTCGCCGCCGTCGCCGAGCGAGATTCGTTCCATCGCTTCTCCACCGCCAAGCGTTGTCTCCGGCCACCACGAACAGCCTCGACGGTATCTTGGTGGGAAAATCGATCGGAGGGGAAGGAGGTCGATGCCTTGCTTCTCCGTGATCCCGTGACCGCCGATGGTTCCTTCCGGTGAGAGATCCGGCTGGAGGAGACGACAACGAAAAGTGTCGCCGGGCAAGGTTTGGGGGAGCGATCGGGGTGTCAGAGATGTGGCGAGGCACAGGGGCCTTCTTGGATATCGGAGCAACGACCACTTCTAAGACAAAGCTGATGTTCGGAAATCACATAAAACTAATTTTAAAACTTATGTTCAAAGCTAATATATGCCTCTACTTTCTTAACTAATTAAGAAAACTTAATTAAGTCTTAACCAAGTTTGATAGCGGGACATCATGATTGTCCACTCGCACTCTTCCAAGATAAAATGCATTGCTTTGCTTTGGCAAACCCAATAACAAATGATCGAGGAAGTAGTGAGTACCAAGCTTTGGTAGGCATATCGTTTTTGACTTATTAAGAAATAAACATGTATCATATACATATTAGCATACATCACATATAAGCTAAACTAATCATGCATCACATACAAGCTAAACTAACATGCATCACATACATATTAAACTAAGCGTGTCATGGTTATGGCCCTTATTCTACAATCTTCTCAAGCCAATGAAAAGATTGATTGGTCAACCTAGGGATAGCATCTTCTCCTAAGTGCTTCCTTTTGGTTGTCTTGTGTGTTGACTTCCTCCTTGTAACCTCATCTTCCAATGGACCCTCCATCTTTGTTTTGTACATTACAAAAGGAGAAATACTCGAGTTACATTCGAGTCTAAAACTAATTTTACAATAAGAATTTTAGGAGGAAGGCACGACACGCAGGCCGTATTTAAGAATTACAACACACACATTCACAAACCTTTTGGGACTAGGCCATAACCATGCACCATGTCATTTTAACTTTTAAAAGACATTGGATATT
The DNA here is from genome assembly GCA_025175895.1 of Wurfbainia villosa. Taxonomy (NCBI): domain Eukaryota; kingdom Viridiplantae; phylum Streptophyta; class Magnoliopsida; order Zingiberales; family Zingiberaceae; genus Wurfbainia; species Wurfbainia villosa. Next base: position 28,203,731 of record CM046008.1, on the reverse strand, counting down.
TTATTATGTTTGACAATTGCTAATGCAATTATCAACTCATAATAAAATTTATCCTACTTCTATATCACATATAAAATAGAGAAAACCTATTTTATACGATCTTTCGCAAGTGGCTCTGATACCACTGTAGGGAATTCTTTATGCCAAATGGCATATGCGCAATAGAAAAATTAGGATCCCTTCCAAGTGATCCATGCGAAAGCAAACTCGTATAAAATAAATTTCTCTAAACCAAGCCTATCTTATAGGAGAGGATTACCTTTGTTGCGTGCCCTTGTTAATCCCGCTTCTTCCTTTTGTTTGTTGGATCTTTAGCACGTTCAAGTGTCCGTGCCTCTATATGTATCCACACGAGCAAGCTCTTGTCTCACAAAAGAAAACTAGAGGTGCTCTCCTTTACTTCTTGCTAGAGAAGTCCCTAAAGGAGAGGAAGCTAGGGAAAAAGAGAAGGGAAGAAGAAGACTACTCTTCTTGCTACACTCACAAAAGCCACACAACAATAAGCTCTCAAGCTCTCTCTAAGCCTCAAGCTCCCAACAACCACACCAACCATTGCTTTGGCCGGCCACTCCATGGGGTCTTTTATAGGGTTGGAAAAACCCTTTCACCTCCACACATTCAATGCAATCCATTGCATTGGGACATTTGTTTGGCCGGCCACTTAAGGAGACAAAACCATTTTGTTTCCTTCCACCTTATCTAGCTTAGGTGGATGCTTAGGTGGCATGCTTATGTGTTAGTGCTTATAAGCTCCACATATCTCCACAATGGTATGATATTGTCCACTTTGGGTCTAAGCCCTCATGGTTTTATTTTTGGGCTCTACCCAAAAGGCCTCATACCAATGGAGATATCTTTTTTCTTATAAGCACATGATCTTTTCCATGTCTTACCAATGTGGGACTTTGATTGTATTCCCCATACTCCCAACAATCCCCCCCTCAAACGAAGGACCACATTGGGCCCCCCCTCAAGCCTATCCCTCCTCGAAGGATTTTCTCTGCTTGATGTCCGATCTTCAACCCACCAGGACTTCCTGCCAGTTGTTCGGTCCCCCCGACCCAACTAGACTTCCTTCCGATGTCCGGTTCTCTTGATCCGACGTGAGCTCAACTTCCTTCGCTCGAGGTTCATGGCTTGACATGGACCATGGCTCGATACCAATTGTTGGATCGAAAGTGTCGCTAGAGGGGGGGGGGTGAATAGCGATACGATGTCGTTAAAAACTTTTGCAATAAGTAAAAAGCAAGTAGAGAGTGCATAGAAATATAAAGTAGACAAGATATTTTTACGTGGTTCACAATCTTTCGATTGCTAATCCACGTCCATAGTGATCCTTGATCACGTACGGAGGGCAATTCACTAAAACCACTCCTCCTCGTTGGAGGTAGGAGCAACGATTACAAAAAGAAATCAAGGCAAAGGGACACTCCCCCTTTCCTTGTTACGATTAAAGCACAAAGACAATTTAAAGAAGTAGAACTTAAATAAATATACCGACAACTCTTATAAGTAGAAGATGTAGCTTTAGTTGTCGTTCCGTCGTAGCAAATGTGAGTAGTAGTAGCGACGTTCTACGGCAGTGTTGAGAGCTCTTGAATTCTTGTTATTTGCTTGGCTTGAACATGTCTATTTATGGATATTGATCTATGAATTTAGACATAGGTAGTGTCCAAGGTGAGGTTCTTATCCCCCAAGACTTGTTCATCCACATCCTTTGCCTAACTCAAGGATGAGGTGTTTCATCCAACCACCTTGTGCCACCTCCAACCTCCTTGTGCGCCAACTCAAGGATGAGGTGTTTCATCCAACCACCTTGTGCCACCTCCAACCTCCTTGGGCGCCAACTTGAGGATGAGGTGTTTCATCCAACCACCTTGTGCCACCTCCAACCTCCTTGGGCGCCAACTTGTTGGAGCCATTCAACTTGTGCCACATCATGGGAGCCAACCATCTTGTGCCAACTCACCTTATTTTGGGCGTCCACCACAAGGAAGCTTGGTGATGGTTTGGATGTCCACCTTGATGCCACATCACCCTTTGGACCAAAACACGAGTCAAGTCCAAATTCACCCCCTTGAAATTCGAGCTCTTCTCGAGGCTGGAACTTGACTAGCGGTGGATCGTAGTCAAAGGGTTTTGGGCATGCAAGTTAGCTTAAAATATAAAGTACGATGGTTCTAACCATCTGATCTCGACCTAGACCTTCCATTGGAGGTATTGGGTCGGATCTACGCTTAACGACCTTGCTTCGCTTTCACACGAGCTTACCTTGTAGCCTCGCTTCCGGTCTTCACCCGAGTACCTCGGCTTCCTCCGAAGTCCCTCTGGCGTTGCCCGACCACCTCGGTTCCCACCGGGTGTCGCAGACCTTCCGCTCAACTTTAGCATTTCTGCACACTTAATTGAGCTCGTAAGATAACAAATATACCCTTAACTATTGAGCCTTTTGCCATAATCAAAATACCGGTTCGACTTTGGTGCCCACTGCACCAACATTATGTGGCATGCTTATGTGGCATTCTTATGTGGCATTCATGCATGTTGAATTAATCTTATTAATTCAATTAAGCTTATGTTATCATATTGAATTAATCTTATTAATTCAATTAAGCTTATGTTATCATATTGAATTAATCTTATTAAATCAATGAGGTAACATATTGAATTAATCTCATTAAATCAATTAGCTAAAATTCTCATTAAGCTTAAAGTCCAAAAACCATTTTGTACTTAAGCTTATTCCCAAATTATTCTAGTCAAACTAGAATACTCTAATTCCTCTAATCATCATGCTCTTTGTGTGTGACCCTATAGGCTCTCATAACGTTGGCAGTGGACCTAAACTCTTTTAGATACACAAGCAATGAGCGGCATCTAGCAATACATCATTGCTACCCAAGTTATGAGATAAGTCAAGATCCGACTAACCTTTTGTGACTACTATAATATATGACCGTGTCCTTCTATCCTTGATATCAGATTGATCAATGAGGCATAGACCGTGTCATCCTCGATCAATCTATGTGTTTCTTGATCCCTGAGTAAACTAACTCAAACAAATGAGCTCAATATCTCATATTGACTCAGTCGAGCATGGCCATGCGTTTTAGTAGTTCTACTCAATCAAGGGGCCCACCGATATCACTCTCGTCATATGAGAGGGATAGATCCCATCTACATCACTCACATCCCTCCGCATAATTTGTTATATACCCAGTAATCGCCTTTATGGTCCACCCTGTTACGGGTGACGTTTGTTGGCGTACCAAAGTACATAACTCCTTATGTAGGGAACCGTAGTGACTTGGTCTAAGGACTATTCATACCAATAGTCACATGAGAAAGTTTATGACACTCATATAACGATCCATGAAACTTTCTCATGGCGGGTCAGTTCAGTATATATTCTCTAATATATACCCATGTGTCAACTTGATATCATATATCTATGACTTGTGAGATCAAGTCATCAATTGACCTACATGCTAGTCTTTATGTATTAATATTGCCCTTGCATATTAATACTTGACTAGGAACATTTAGAAAGTGTTCTCTACAGCCTCTCATAATCAATTCTGCCAATTGATGTGTTGTAGATAAGAACCTACTTTTCTAGGGCATTACTATATTTAATTTAGGTAGCACAAGCAAGATGTAAATATAATAACCAATCCTTTGCCTTTATAGAATATGATACAAAATGTTCCCTATTCAACCATCACATGATTGGTTCTAGGGCTATAACTAACAATCTCCCACTAGCACTAGTACCAATCACTATGATATCTAATACCTAGTGACCTAGTGTGACCATCATGCTTCCTCTGTGCCAAAGCCTTGGTCAATGGATCTGCAATGTTAGCTTCGCTTGCATATCCTCACATCTCCTCTATCGATGATCTCGAATGAGATGGAAGCCGCGATATGTGTTTGGTCGTGATGTGATCGAGGTTCCTTAGCACTTTGTCAATAGCCCCATTGTTGTCACAATAGGTCTATTGGATGTGCGGAACTACCCCAAATTCACTGATGAACTTGCGGAGCCAAACAGACCTCCTTTCTTTGCATCGGATCTTTGACAATATACTACTACATTGTAGAATCGACAGCGTGTCTGCTTTGAACTCTTCCGGCTCACGGCTCCACCATTCGAGGCAAAACATGTACCCGATTGCGATCTATAGTCATCCTTGTATGCATTTGGAAGCTTGCATCACGTAACCCTTCTGATTAGCTCCTCATTGCCTCGAATATCGAAATATTCTTTTCGTTCTTCGTAAGTATTTAAGAATATTTTTGGCTGCTATCCGATGACTTTCACCGATCCGTAGTATCTACTCGTCATGCTCAAAGCATATGAGGCGTCGGAACAGTACAAAGCATGGCGTACATGATAGACCCTATGGCGATGCATAAGGGATCTTATCCATGCGATCTCTCTCCTCCTTAGAAGAGGGACATTGAGTCTTGAAAGACTCACACCATGTGATAAAGCGAAATCCTTTCTTGGAATTTTGCATAGCAAAACGATCTAGCACTTTATCAATGTATGTACTCGACTTAGGCCAAGTAATCTTTTAGATCTATCTCTATAGATCTTGATGCCTAGAATATAGGACTTCACCTAAGTCTTTCATCGAGAAACAATTCCTAACCACATCTTCACAGTGGGTGAGGGAATATCATTTCCGATGAAGTATGTCATCTACATACAAGACAAGAAATACAAGCTGTGCTCCACTATTTCTCTTGTAGACACAAGGTTCATCTTCATTCTTGATGAAACCAAACTCTTTGATTGCATCATCGAATCGAAGATTCCGGCTTGAGAGGCTTGCTTTAGTCCATAAATGGACCTTTGCGGTTTGCATACCTTTCCGGATGCTTTGGATCTTCAAAACCCTCGGGTTGTGTCATGTACACATCCTCAGTAGCTTTCCATTGAGCGGTTTTGACATCCATCTGCAGATCTCATAATCGTGGTAGGCAATAGCAAGTATGATCCGAATGGATTTAAGCATCATAGCCCGGTGAAAAGGTTTCATCATAGTTAATACCATGAATTTGTTTGAATCCTTTAGCCACCAATCTACCTTTATAGGTATGCTTATTACCATCCATGTCGGTCTTTACTTTAAAGACCCACTTACACCCAATGGGTTTTACCCCTTCAGGTGGATCAACCAAGGTCCATACTTGGTTAGTGTACATGGATTCCATTTCGGATCTCATGGCCTCTAGCCATTTCTCGGAATCTGGGCTCATCATAGCTTCTTGATAGGATGTAGGCTCGTCAAGATCGACAAGCAATACATCACCATTGTCAGTCAAGAGAAAAAGAATATCTCTCGGGTTGGCAGCGGATCCTGTCGAGATCTCTGAAGAGGTTGGTCTACTTGAGCAGTGTTTGCTCCACAACTCTTTGGGCAACAATTTCCTCATCCACAACACTTTGTGGTTCTGTTCATTTTCCATCGAAGCCTTAGTGTTATCGTCATCTTGAACTTCTTCAAGATGAATTTTACTCCCACTAGTTTTCTAGAAATAAATTCTCTTTCTAGAAAGGCGACATTCTGCAACAAACACCTTGCCAAGTGTGGGATTGTAAAAGTAATATCCCTTAGTTTCCTTGGGATATCCTACAAAATAACACTTATCGATTTGGGTCCTAGTTTATCGAGACTTGGCGTCTTACATAAGCTTCACAACCCCAAATCTTTATAAAGACATTTTGGGACTCTTCGATCCATATATATGGTGTCTTTTCTCTGACTTTTGATGGGGCCAGCGATTAAGTGTGGCGGTGTCTCTAGAGCTAAACCCCAAAGGAAGTAGGTAGATCGATCGGCTCATCATTGATCGTACCATATCTAATAGAGTACGATTTCTCTCTCGGATACACCATTCCATTGTGGTGTTCGGGTGGAGTGAGTTGGGATATTATCCCACACTCGGCCGGTGATCACGAAACTCTTGACTAAGGTATTCACCACCTCGATCGATCGAAGTAGCTTATCGCTTACCAAGTTGGTTTGTACTTCATTCTTGAATGCTTTGAACTTTTCAAAGGATTCTGACTTATGTCTCATCAAATATAAGTAGCCAAATCTACTCATATCATCAGTGAAAGTAATAAAGTACTTATAGCCTCCTCTGGCTTCGACATTGAAAGGCCCACATACATCAGTATGTATGAGTCCTAACAAGTCTGTCGCTCTCTCTCCATGTCCACTAAATGGAGTTTTAGTCATCTTTCCTAAAAGGCAAGATTCGCATACCTCATATGATTCAAAATCAAATGAGTCCAATAATCCATCTTTATGGAGTTGGGATATGCGTTTTTCATTTATGTGACCTAGGCGCGATGCAAAGTGAGATATGTTTGGTTCGAATCATTCGATTTGAACCGCTTGGTATTTACGTTATAAATTGGGTTTTCTAAATCTAGAACATAGAGACCATTCATAAGTGGTGCATTACAATAGAATATTTCATTCAAATAAATGGAACAACATTTGTCCTTTATTATAAAAGAAAAGTTTTTCTTGTCTAAACAAGATACAGAAATTATGTTCTTTGTCAATGTAGGTACATATAAGCACTCCTCTAGTTCTAAGATAAGCCCAGTGGGCAAAGACAAAGAATATGTTCCTACAGCTACAGCAGCAACTTTTGCGCCATTGCCTACTCGTAGGTCTACTTCGCCTTTTGCCATTTGTCTACTATTTCTCAGTCCCTGCACATTATTACAAATGTGAGATGCACATCCGGTATCTAATACCCATGTAGAAGAAATAGATAGATTAACTTCTATAACGTGTATACCTGAGGCAGAAGTCCCACTTCTTTTATTCTTTACTTCCTCAAGGTAGACTTTGCAGTTCCGCTTCCAATGTCCAGTCTCACCGCAATGGAAGCAGTCCCCTTCCTTAGGTACTTTACCTTTACCCTTTGAAGTGGATGAATTGGCCTTGCCTTTGGCTTGGGTCTTACCCTTGCCTTTGCGCTTACCTTTGCCCTTCTTGACCATTAGTACGTTGCTAACTTTCTTTTTGAGATTCGGTTCGTGTTCTTAACATCGAGAATCTCGAAAGGTTTTTCAATTTCATTCATGTTATAATTCATGACGAATTGATTATATGCTTCCGGCAACGATTGCAGGATAACATCGGTTGCCAATTCTTGGCTCAGTGGAAAACCTAGTCTTTCAAGGTTCTCAACGTGCCCAATCATTTTGAGTACGTGAGTTCCTACAGGTGTTCCTTCTTGCATCTTGCATGCAAAAAGAGCCTTAGACACTTCAAAACGCTCGTGCCTACCTTGTCCTTGATATAGTTGTTTCAAATGCTCAACCATATCATAGGCATCCATGTTCTCATGTTGCTTCTGAAGCTCAGAGTTCATGGTGGCAAGCATAAGACATGACACATCTAATCGTCATCTTGATGCTTCTTATAAGCATCCTTTTCAAGAGTGGCGCGTAGGCGGGTGTTTCATGGTAGACCGCTCTAGGATATACAGCTTTGCGTTCTTGTTTGAGGATAATCCTCAAGTTCCTATACCTACCAAGAAAGTTCGCTCCATTAAGCTTGTCCTTCTCAAGGACAGATCGCAAGTTGAGGGGGTGTGATGTGGTAGATGTCATGGTGATCTACAACATTAAAATGCAAAGTTAAGTATCATACCTAAATCATGTAATTAGGCCTTTAATTAAATGAGGCTCCCACTAAATTCTCATAGCTACTATTTAGCTATAAATTTATAGGGGATAAAGATCCACATTATAATTCGTCTTGAGTTAGCTTTGGCTAATCGCCCAAGACGTAGTATAATTAGGTAGGCAATCTTTTGCCAATTACATCTGATGTAACTCTTTAATAGCTTTGGTTAAGTTTTAGATTAGTTTAGTGTTTATTTCTAAACCACTTCGGTGGTCAAGGCACAGGGCCTTCTTGATATCGAGCAACGACCACTTCTAAGACAAAGCCGATGTTAAACTAATTTTAAAACTTATGTTCAAAGCTAATATATGCCTCTACTTTCTTAACTAATTAAGAAAACTTAATTAAGTCTTAACCAAGTTTGATAGCGGGACATCACGATTGTCCACTCGCACTCTTCCAAGATAAAATGCATTGCTTTGCTTTGGCAAACCCAATAACAAATGATCGAGGAAGTAGTGAGTACCAAGCTTTGGTAGGCATATCGTTTTGACTTATTAAGAAATAAACATGTATCATATACATATTAGCATACATCACATATAAGCTAAACTAATCATGCATCACATACAAGCTAAACTAACATGCATCACATACATATTAAACTAAGCGTGTCATGGTTATGGCCCTTATTCTACAATCTTCTCAAGCCAATGAAAAGATTGATTGGTCAACCTAGGGATAGCATCTTCTCCTAAGTGCTTCCTTTTGGTTGTCTTGTGTGTTGACTTCCTCCTTGTAACCTCATCTTCCAATGGACCCTCCATCTTTGTTTTGTACATTACAAAAGGAGAAATACTCGAGTTACATTCGAGTCTAAAACTAATTTTACAACAAGAATTTTAGGAGGAAGGCACGACACGCAGGCTGTATTTAAGAATTACAACACACACACATTCACAAACCTTTTGGGACTAGGCCATAACCATGCACCATGTCATTTTAACTTTTAAAAGACATTGGATATTTTATTATGTTTGAAAATTGCTAATGCAATTATCAACTCATAATAAAATTTATCCTACTTCTATATCACATATAAAATAGAGAAAACCTATTTTATACGATCTTTCGCAAGTGGCTCTGATACCACTGTAGGGAATTCTTTATGCCAAATGGCATATGCGCAACGGAAAAATTAGGATCCCTTCCAAGTGATCCATGCGAAAGCAAACTCGTATAAAATAAATTTCTCTAAACCAAGCCTATCTTATAGGAGAGGATTACCTTTGTTGCGTGCCCTTGTTAATCCCGCTTCTTCCTTTTGTTTGTTGGATCTTTAGCACGTTCAAGTGTCCGTGCCTCTATATGTATCCACACGAGCAAGCTCTTGTCTCACAAAAGAAAACTAGAGGAGCTCTCCTTTACTTCTTGCTAGAGAAGTCCCTAAAGGAGAGGAAGCTAGGGAAAAAGAGAAGGGAAGAAGAAGACTACTCTTCTTACTACACTCACAAAAGCCACACAACAATAAGCTCTCAAGCTCTCTCCAAGCCTCAAGCTCCCAACAACCACACCAACCATTGCTTTGGCCACTCCATGGGGTCTTTTATAGGGTTGGAAAAACCCTTTCACCTCCACACATTCAATGCAATCCATTGCATTGGGACATTTGTTTGGCCGGCCACTTAAGGAGACAAAACCATTTTGTTTCCTTCCACCTTATCTAGCTTAGGTGGATGCTTAGGTGGCATGCTTATGTGGCATGCTTATGTGGCATTCTTATGTGGCATTCATGCATGTTGAATTAATCTTATTAATTCAATTAAGCTTATGTTATCATATTGAATTAATCTTATTAATTCAATTAAGCTTATGTTATCATATTGAATTAATCTTATTAAATCAATGAGGTAACATATTGAATTAATCTCATTAAATCAATTAGCTAAAATTCTCATTAAGCTTAAAGTCCAAAAACCATTTTGTACTTAAGCTTATTCCCAAATTATTCTAGTCAAACTAGAATACTCTAATTCCTCTAATCATCATGCTCTTTGTGTGTGACCCTATAGGCTCTCATAACGTTGGCAGTGGACCTAAACTCTTTTAGATACACAAGCAATGAGCGGCATCTAGCAATACATCATTGCTACCTAAGTTATGAGATAAGTCAAGATCCGACTAACCTTTCCGTGACTACTATAATATATGACCGTGTCCTTCTATCCTTGATATCAGATTGATCAATGAGGCATAGACCGTGTCATCCTCGATCAATCTATGTGTTTCTTGATCCCTGAGTAAACTAACTCAAACAAATGAGCTCAATATCTCATATTGACTCATTCGAGCATGGCCATGCGTTTTAGTAGTTCTACTCAATCAAGGGGCCCACCGATATCACTCTCGTCATATGAGAGGGATAGATCCCATCTACATCACTCACATCCCTCCGCATAATTTGTTATATACCCAGTAATCGCCTTTATGGTCCACCCTGTTACGGGTGACGTTTGACGATACCAAAGTACATAACTCCTTATGTAGGGAACCGTAGTGACTTCAGGTCTGAGGACTATTCATACCAATAGTCACATGAGAAAGTTTATGACACTCATATAACGATCCATGAAACTTTCTCATGGCGGGTCAGTTCAGTATATATTCTCTAATATATACCCATGTGTCAACTTGATATCATATATCCATGACTTGTGAGATCAAGTCATCAATTGACCTACATGCTAGTCTTTATGTATTAATATTGCCCTTGCATATTAATACTTGACTAGGAACATTTAGAAAGTGTTCTCTACAGTCTCTCATAATCAATTCTGCCAATTGATGTGCTGTAGACAAGAACCTACTTTTCTAGGGCATTACTATATTTAATTTAGCTGGCACAAGCAAGACTTAAATATAATAACCAATCCTTTGCCTTTATAGAATATGATACAAAATGTTCCCTATTCAACCATCACATGATTGGTTTTTAGGGCTATAACTAACATACCTATCGGATATTCACAGTGATACCCTTGACTAAGGTTAGGATATTGTGTTAATACTATACTGTTATACCCTATGATGTGATTATATGCCCAGGTTAGATTAGGATAGAGTAGTTGACTGCCAGGTATGTCAGCATCGTTGATGTTCAGTTTATTTAGTATATGCATGCATATCTATAGTTATGCTGACGTATACTTGTTGTACGAGTAGATTAAACTGTTGAATGACATGTAATATTGATACATATATTTACATGTTTTCTCTGATTACCTGCTGAGTTTTACTCACCACCTCCGACCCTGGGTTTTTCTGTCGCCCAGGTAACAGGTAGACGACTTCGTGACGACTTGGAGCTGCGCCGACCGATCCATCCCATCTCTGTTTTTTCGAGTCTCCCGAGGAGTTCGTTTTTGGTTATGTATGGACTTGTTTATGTGTTATGGATTTTGGTCCTATGTCATGGACCCTTGTTTTGTTATGGACTTTGTCGTGATGTCGTCGTTTTATTTACGGTTTTATTACTGTGGACTTGTCAGGTGGTGTACACATGCATATTTTGTTATCTATGTTGTGGGTATGGGGGTTTTCATTTCCGCTGCTATTAGTATGTTATATTATGTTGTTGTTGTGGGACTACGGGCCTTGTATTAACCCGAAATGTTGCCACGTACAGGGGAGATGTCGTCCGTTTGATTTTCGGCTCGGCATGCTCTCGGGGCGTGACAAACTCACTAGACTCGAGCCGAGAAGTTGACAACAACCACTCGTACTCTTTCTATCGAGCTTACTACCGGCATAGTCCGAATCAGAGTAGCCGGTTAGTTCGAACTCGGTAGATCTAGGATACCAAATACCGACATTAAGTGTACCCTTTAGATATCTAAGGATACGCTTGACTAGAGTTAGGTGAGACTCCTTGGCACAGGTTTGAAACCTTGCGCACATACTTACTGCAAATAAGATATCAGGTCGGCTTGCAGTTAGGTAAAGGAGACTCCCTATTATGCTCCTATAGTATTTTAAATCAATTGAATTTCCGATTACATCTTCTTCTATATTCACATTAGTTGCCATTGGGGTATTAATAATTTTAGCGTCTTGCATTCCAAAGCATTTAATTAATTCCCTAGTATATTTGCGTTGATGTATGTATATTCCATCTTTAGTTTGTTTAATTTGTAGACCTAAAAAGAAACTTAACTCACCTACTAAATTCATTTCAAATTTACTTTCCATAAGTGAAATGAACTCATTTAGTAGGATTGAGTTGGTGGTTCCGAAAATAATATCATCTACGTAGATTTGGGCTATGAATATATCTTTACCTAAGGTTTTTACGAAAAGGGTTGGGTCAACTACACCTTGGTTAAAGCCTTTGGACTTAAGATAAATCGAAAGTCTCTCGTACCAAGCTCGAGGAGCTTGTTTAAGTCCATAAAGAGCTTTCTTTAACCTAAGGACATGATCGGGTTTGTCTAAACTTTTGAAACCGGGGGGTTGACTAACATAAACTTCTTCTTTAATGTATCCATTTAAGAATGCAGATTTCACATCCATTTGAAACAACTTAAATCCTCGATGTGCTGCATATGCTAATAGCATTCGAATGGACTCTAATCTAGCTACTGGGGCATAGGTCTCGTCGTAATCTAAACCTTTGACTTGACTAAACCCTTTAGCAACTAGTTAGCTTTATTTCTAACTACTTCACCTCTATCATCAATTTTATTTCTAAACACCCACCTTGTTTCAATGATTGTTTTATCTTTAGGTGGTGGTACTAATTCCCATACTTCGTTCCTAGTGAATTGAGCCAACTCTTCTTGCATTGCAATAATCCAATCGGGATCAAGAAGAGCTTGGTCAATAGTTTTGGGTTCAATTTTAGAAATCAAGGATATTTGACTAAGGTTTCTGTATGAGGCTCTAGTTCGAACTCCTAGACTTGGATCACCTATCACTTGGTCGATAGGATGATTCGTTTGAGTCCTAGTAGGATTTGGGTTTGAGTCTACAACTTGATCCATAGGATGACTCGTTTGAGTTCTAGTTTGGTTGGAGTCATCTATCACTTGGTCGATAGAGTGACTTGGTTGACTTAGGTTAGGATTAACACTAGACCTGATCTCCGGATCAGAGTTAGGTCTAGTATGAGTCGGTTCGCTAATTGGGGTTGCCGGGGGTTTTGTACGTTCGTGTCCTTCATCAAATACTACATTGATAGTCTCCTCGACTCTAAGGGTGTCGTGGTTATATACTCTATAAGCTCTGCTTGTAGTCGAGTATCCTAGAAAGATTCCGGTCGTGGTTTTGGATGTAAATTTCCCTAGGTAATCCTTAGTGTTTAGGATATGTACCTTACACCCAAATACCCTAAAGTACTTGATATTAGGTATTTTATCGTGATAAATCTCGTATGAGGTCTTAAGGTGCCTCTTTACCATAAGGATTCTATTTTGGACATAGCATGTCGTATTCACGGCTTCGGCCCAAAACCTATCGGGTAGGTTATACTCATTAAGCATTGTCCTAGCGGCTTCTTGTAGGGTTCTATTTTTGCATTCTACTAGGCCATTTTGTTGTGGAGTTATAGGGCAAGAGAACTCATGGTGGTATCCATTTAGGTTACAGAATTCTGTAAACCTATGGTTTTCGAATTCACCACCATGATCAGTCCTAAGTCTTTTGATTTTAATGCTTTGTTGATTTTCTATTAATTTAAATAGATTGATTAATTGATCTAGGGTATCACTTTTGTGTTTGATGAACCTAACCCAAGTAAATCTAGAATAGTCATCAATTATGACTAAGCAGAATTTACTTCCGTTAAGTGACTTAGCTCCGTGTGAATCAAATAGATCCATGTGTAGGAGCTCAAGCACACTTTTGGTTCGTTCTTGACTAGTTAGTTGATGGTGTGTCCTAGATTGTTTACCTTGTTGACAAGCATTACATATTTTATTATCCAAGTTATTGAGGTTAGGCAAACCTCTAACTAAGTCACTCTGACTCATCTTGTGGATGAGTCTTGGGTGTGAGTGACCGAGTCGTCGGTGCCACAACCATGATTTCTCTTGCCGTGTCATAAGACACTTAGTTGAGGAGTTAGTTAAGTTAATAGTGTAAATGTTGTTATTTCTAGTTCCCTTAAGAATTGTTTTAGAGGTTTCATTTTTATTAATTACGCATTCGTTTTCTAGAAATATGACCTTATAGTTATTATCACACAATTGGCTTACACTGAGAAGATTATATTGAAAATTTTCTACTAATAAAACGTTTTGAATGACAAAATTTGAGTTAAGCTCAATATCACCTGATCTGATGATTTTGAGCTTGCCGTTATTTCCGAAGGCTACCGATCCTTGTCGTTTGAATCGAAGCTTCGAAAACTTGAGTTGATCCCCGGTCATGTATTGGGAGCAACCACTGTCCAACATCCATTGATCCTACACGCAAGGTAGTTGGATCGGATATTGGATTTATTAAAAATTGGTTGAAAATTATTAACCTAAATCATCTCACCCATGTCTACATGATCAAACATGTTAATCCTATATGTTCTTGTGAGATGACTTCCAATTTTAGTTGAATTAAATTTAATGACTTAAACACTTGTCAACCTTGCGTTAGATTCGGATTTGACCTTAGGCTCATCAAGTCACCTTTTCAAGATCATGGCTTCCAGGTCGTGGCGAGGCACAAAGGCCTTCTTTGATCGGAACAACGACCACTTCCTTAGACAAAGCCATTTTCAAGAAAATAGAGACTTGACTCACCTAAGACCACTTCCTGGTCTAACTAGTCTAGGATCTGGAGATAGCTTCTAGTTCTCGTCAAGTGCACCGAACTAGATACGCCTTATCTAGCCCGAATACACAAGACTCCGTTTTCCTAGCATACTATCATCTCGCCGCATCCTGGTACTATGTTATCAAGTATTGACGAGTTATAGTCCTATCTAACCATTCTAAAAAGAAAAATAAAAACCTAAGCATGCAATTTCTAAGTTAAAACACAAACAAATTTCGTACTAGCTCCCCCTGGACCGTTGAATCGATTCGGTCTCTCCACATAGTGGATTTGGTCCTTGGGAACCTAGTACTGGTTTGATCCTAAGTTTGAAATTAAGGTGGTCTTATGGACCCATGCTTGGACACATTTTTTATGTCTACTTACGATTGACATATACGACTTATTGGTCGTGTTTGAGCTAAACCCTAGCCCGGCCTTGATGTACACGACCCTTTGCGATCCAAGTAGGAGGTCAAGTCCTTTGGATCCCAAAGTAAACCTTTCCAACGTATTCCTAAGATCTTCGACTTGACTTTTCAAGAGTGAGTTCTCAACTTCGAGTTTTTCAACCCGAGTTGAGTCCTTCTCTTGAACTCGACTAGTCGAAGAGGTTAGGGAGACCTCGTGTTTGAGGAGTTTAACTTCCTCAACCAGGGTCTCGACCTTGGACTCGGACTTAGCTAACTTTCTATTTAAAAACTTAATTGCACTATAAAGTGTGGTAATAAGAGAGCGACTTACCTTGAGTTTATCTTTTGAATCGGATGCGTATCCATGGCTTGTCTTGAATAGTGCTTCGTAGTCCGACTCATCTTCGGTTTCCGATTCAAGTTCCGGTTCCGACTCCGTCTCCGATTCCACCGGTTTAGCCATAAGGACTCGATCGTTGTCTTCTTCCTCGGAAGCTTCTTCCCAAGTAGCGTTGAGTGTCTTTTTGTATTTTGGTGCCTTGCTCTTGAGTTTTGGGCATTCGGACTTAATGTGTCCAAACCTGTTGCATTCATAACATCTTATGTTTGAACTTTTAGGCTTACCTTCGTTGGGTCGAGTGATGACTTTTTTTCGGCCCTTGACTATCCTCCGAACTAGGTTGACTAGTTTGCCTTCCATTTCCGAGTCGACCTCCGAATCCGACTCATCCTCTTCTTCCTTCGGAGGTGGCTTGCTAGCGGTTTTCTTCTTTGAACCTGCAAATAAAGATATACCTTTCTCGGGTTCTGAATTAGACTGCTCATGAAGTTCAAAATCAGAAAAAAGTTCATCTAATCTAAGTTTAGAAAGATCCTTGGAGACCTTGTAGGCATCGACCATGGATGCCCACAAGGTAGTCCTTGGAAAGGAGTTTAGGACATACCTTATAAGATCGTGGTTTTTGACCTTTTGCCCAATTGCGTGTAGGTTGTTGACTATGTCCTGGACTCGGGCGTGAAGTTGCGTCGCAGACTCATGTTCCTGCATTTTTAGGTTACATAGTTTATTGAATAGAAGATCACGCTTACATACCTTGGCTTCATCGGTCCCTTCGTGTAGCTCCACTAGTTTTGTCTAAAGGTCCTTTGCGCTTATGAAGGGGCCGACGCGATTTAGCTCTTCCTTGGATAAGCCGCATTGGAGGATTTGTGTTGCCTTGGCGTTGGCTTCGACTTGTCGTTTTGTCGCAATGGTCCATTGATCATAATCCAAGGAGTCACCCACTTCATTAGTCGGAAGTGTGAAACCCGTTTGGATTATGATCCACATCTCGATTTGGGTTTTGAGAAAGCATTCCATCCGACCCTTCCAATAACGGAAATCATCTCCATTGTAAAACGGAGGTCGGACGGTGCTAAAACCCTCGATATGGGCCATTAGAACAAAAGACACAAGGAGACGAAGACGAAAAAACTAGCAACGACAAAAACACAAAAACAAAGTACCAAGACTCGCGTCTTGGATTAGTAGTGCGGGAGGAAAAATAACAAAGCGAAATAAATCTGAAATAAATAGAATTAAAAAGAAATAAAATCTGTAAAATGGCTAGATTGGTGGTTTCACCAAATCTTAGCAACCCCCGGCTCTGATACCAATTGTTGGATCGAAGCGGATCGCTAGAGGGGGGGTGAATAGCGATAAAACCTTTTTCTTTTCTTTTCGTTCGTTAAAACTCGAGAGATAATTAATTGCAGCGGAAATGTAAATGTAAAGTAAAAAGAGACAAAGGAGTTTTACTTGGTTCGTAGCCTTCGGCTACTACTCCAAGGCCCTAGCGGTCCTCGACCACGTACGGAGGGCAAAAACACTAAAGAACTCCTCCCCTTTAGAGGTAGGAGTTTAATCGATACAAGTAAAGCACAAAGCTTGAGGTAGAGGGACACTCCCCCTCTCCTCGTTATGATAAAAGCTCCGAAAATGAAAGTGCTAAATTGAAATAAAACTCTAACCGACGTAATAAAATGAAAACAAATAAACCTAGACGTCGGAGAAGAAGCACTTCGTTGTCGGAGAAGTTGTAGCTTTGCGGAGGCTTTTGGAGGCTTAGAATTGATGATGAAACCCTAGGTTAGGACCTCCTTTTATAGCCTTTAAGCCCCTCATCGAATGGGTCTTCAACCAATAGGAATTGGGCACAAAACTCCTTGAAAAATGGTGATAAAGCTTGACTCCTCGAGGCTGATTTTTGACCATCGGTTGAACTGATTTCTTGGCCGGTTGAACTGATGGCTCAGCAGTTGAACTGATGGCTTAGCAGTTGAACTGATTTTTGGCCGGTTGAACTGATTTTTAGACTTTTCGACTGTAATAAAGAGTTAGCTCGAAATATAAGTGAATTCGACGGCCACTTGCCATCCGATCTCAACATAGACCTTCCATGGAAAGTCTTGGTCGGATCATCGCCTAAGGATGTCCCCGTATGGAGGACTCGACCTTACTTACGCTCACTCACACGAGCTTACCTCAACATTTACCTTTGAAGCCTTGCTTTCGGTCTCCACCTGATTCCTTCGGCTCCCTCCGAAGTCCTCCCGGTGTCGCCCGACCACCGTGGCTTCCTCCGGGTGTCGCTAGCCTTTAGCTCCAGCTATAGCAATCTTTTGCACACTCGATTCAACTCATGAGATAACGACATGAGCTTAACTTTGTATCGTTTGCTATAATCAAAACTCAGGTTCGACTTAGGTGCCTACTGCACCAACACTGAGGACGAGCGAATCACTTTTTGCACCCATCTATGCGATCGTCCAACTAATTTGAGTTATCGAAACTCATTTAAAATTTTTAAAAAATTAGCAAGGTTTTAAAGCCAATATTTGTCTCTTTCCCAAAAAAAAAAGACTAATTTTTTTCTCAAAATTTTATAATGGATTAAATATTATGTGAAACCAAGATTTCAGAGTATGATTATATCTAATCCAAGAATACATGTACAGATTTAAAATTTTTGAACATAATTTACAGGAGTGTCAAAAATACAATTTGAAATATGATAAATTTAAGTCCATTCATGATTTTATAATAAAATTAGATAAAGGTATATTTTACAAAAATAAATATACGAGAGATTAAATAAAGTATAAAAATAAAGTTTGAGGATAGAATTATATGTAGGAAACTTCACCCATGATAAATTAATACTATCATGATCGATCCCATAATTAAGTAAATTTTATTTTGTTTTATTATTATTAATCAAATCTTTTTTAAATTTTCTCTTCCTCGTTTGATGTGTATATTTGTCATCGTTTCACATTTATTGATTGTATAAGTACATATTCTTATCATTTTAAACGTGTCTCTTAGAGTTTTATCTTAATACATACAACTCCAACTTTCTCTCTAATGCTCTCATTTTTTATTATGTTCATCCTCGTATGTCAACCATCCATCTTAACATCCTCATCTTTTGTTCATGTGCAGATGTGCTCAAGTCGTAACCCAACATTCAGCTCTATATAATATAGCAGGTCTAATCGTCATTTTATAGAACTTCCCTTTAAATTTTAAAGGTACTTTACGATCACATAAAAGACTCAATGTTCTCCTCCATTTCAACTATCCTATTTGTATTCTATGTAAGACATCTCTTTTAATCCCTCCATCATCTTAAAAAAATGATCTTAAATATTTAAAACTCTCAGTTCCAGACAACTTGTCATCTCTTATTTTAACACTTGTCTAATTATATCTAATATTGCTAAACTTAAATTTCATATATTCTGTCTTTACTCTACTAAGTCTAAAACCTTTCACTTCTAGTGTTTCCTGTCAAAATTTTAGTTTACATTTACTACTTCATGTGTCTCATGTCACGCCTCGAGAGTATGTCGTGCCGAAAAGCAAACGGATGACATCTCCCCTGTACGTGGCAACATCTCGAGTTAATACAAGACCCGTAGGCCCACAACAACAACATAATGTGCAAATATAAATATATCAAACACAACGGAAACATAAACCACATACCCACAACA
Organism: Wurfbainia villosa; assembly: GCA_025175895.1. NCBI lineage: Eukaryota > Viridiplantae > Streptophyta > Magnoliopsida > Zingiberales > Zingiberaceae > Wurfbainia > Wurfbainia villosa. The sequence continues at coordinate 28,184,812 of CM046008.1, read as the reverse complement.
TATATACTTACATACAAATCGAAAATACACAGGTGTACACCACCTGACAAGTCCACAGTACTAAAACCATACATAAAGCATCGGACACAGAAATAAAGTCCATGACATAATGACAAATTACATAATATATAACAAGTCCATAACATAAACAAAGTCCCCGGGAAGCTCAGAAAAACGGAGATGGGATGGATCGTCGGCGCAACTCCAAGTCGTCACGAAGACTTCTACCTATTACCTGGGCAACAGAAAAACTCATGGTTCGTGGTGGTGAGTAAAACTCAATAGGTAATAGGAAAACATGTATATATCAATATCACATGTAATTTGATAGAAAAAACTACAGGTATATCAGGTAACACTATCATGATAACATATCCATGTATATACCTTCTAACCAAAGGCCAATGTAAAATGCAGACATACCTGAAAATCTACTACGCTACACCTATCCAACCTGAGCACATATCCACAATATATACATATACAGGAAGTCTGATCTAAACCATATAACGACATAAATACGGGTCAAAGAATGCAATAGACAATTCAACAACTATACAGATATCCGACACAACCATATAAGTGATTCAGGTATCATGTATGAAGATGATGTACAACCAAATGCAACAAGCATAGTATAATCAAATGCAGCATCACAATAAGCATATATATATAGACTGTATCTATATATATTTACTAGTCACAATCATCCATATATATATATATATATAGAGATATATATATATATCTATATATATATATATATATATATATATATATATATATATATACATGCATATATGTATATATATGGCAATATGCAAAAATGTCATAAGTCGGCAATACAGCATGCATGGTTATGCTGGCTCACCCTAAAGCTACTACAACCCCAGTGTGGCCTCGGTGGCTCGACATGATAACTATCTCAACTCAACACCAACCACTACTCTCGAGTGGTCGAGTGGGCAGTATGATCGATTAGTATATAAGCGTGAAGAGCAAGCCACTCTGTAAAATATCAAAAAATAATAATAATAATAATAAAATAATTCTTGTTAATTAGGAAAATACCCTATGGAATTTTCCAAGAATTTTTAAAAATTTTCCTGGACTTAAATGGAAATTTCTAAGGTATTTTTGAAGAAAGATTTAATAGGCGTATAGGATTGGACCCAACCCGTTTTAATTGGATCCGACCATTTCACTCATGTAACGCTCAGCCGACGTCGTCTTAAATCCCAACTTTTCTTTTTCTTTCACAGTCGTGATTTCATCGCTTCACCGTGAGCTCTCTCCCTCTCCGAAAGGCATGGCGGTCAAGCGATCTTCCCTTCCTTGCGGTGAGCGGCGGCGGTTGGACCATCCACGGTGAGCTCTGCGGGCGAGTGAGGGCAGAGAGCGAGCGAGAGCAGAGGGTGAGCGAGTGGCAGGGGGAGCTTGAATCGGCGATGTTTTGACGGTGAGCTGCCGATTTGGGGGTTTCTACCAATCATCGCCGGTGCTAGGTAAGAGCTGATCATTTCCTTACCTTGCACGAAGATCGAATGTGTAGTTGTGTTCCTTCATTGGGTGTGATCTGTGGTGAAGGGCAGAGTTGTCGACGCTGGGTTTTTCGACGAATAGAGCATTTGGGGGAGGAGTATTGCCGGCGTCGCTTCAAATTGTTGTGAATCAAGCAGTGGAGCAAGACGGATGGTGGGCTATGTTGGTGGTTTGTGCGGCTGTGAACAGGGGAGATGAGAAGGTCGCTACCGGTTTTGTGGACTTCGCTGTCAATGGTCACCGGAGATAGGTAAGCACTGCTCCTTTCCTGAGCTTGGATGAGATTTTAGGGTTGATGTGTTTCTCCTTATGGCTGAGTGTGGATCTTGTTTAGACAGTGATCTGGGAGCCGGTGAACAGAGAAGGGGTGGCTGCCGATGGAGTCCAGGGCTGGTAAGTTTGTTTTATTCCCCTCTCTTTTAACTGTAAATTGCTAAATGTGGGCATGCGATCTGTGGAGTGTTTGTTCCTGTCGATGGAGTTGACTGTGAGCAAGGATTTGTTGAGTGTGAATGGGTTTGATGTCGGTTGAGCGGTTATGCAGGTTTTGTGAAGTTGTTCCGACTATGAAGAGTGGATGAGGCTATGATATGGTTGCAAAGGAGCTAAGAACGGTTGTGATTCTGTTGGGAATAGGGATTGTTCTTGGCCAAGAAAAGGGGTTGTGAGTGTTTTGTGAGTCAATCAGCAGATTTTTAGATAACCTACACATCTCTTATTTCTGGTAAGATTATTGCCATTGATTTGTTGGTGGGATTAAGGAATCAAGTTTGGTAGGTTTGAGATAATTTGAATGTTGTGTAAGTTCAGGTTTAGGGTGATTAGAATTGGAATCTACCTCCAATTTAACTGAGTGGTTGCAGTTCAACGAGTTGATTTGGATTGAGCTATTTAGCAATTGAAGCTAACCTAGGTGAGTCAGGAGCTAAGTTGTTATGGATGTATACTATTGGTTATTTTGTTATTTGATCTGGTGTTGGTTAATGATGGAATATAGGGATGATGTGAAGGATTGGTTAGGTTAATTGGATAACCAACTCAATCTTATAGATTGAGATACGAAGTCGATGTGGAGTTTGATTCGATTATGCGATGTGCGATAGAACTTAATTATGTTCTATGTTGTGTGCAGGATGTTGAATCGAGAGAAATTCTTGGATGTGAAGGAAAATGATATTTCCAAATACTCTACATCATCAGGTGGGTAATTTCCTACCCTGGTCAGGTAGATGTAATTGCATTCAGATTTAGTCGTAGATATGAGCATGTTAGGTGTTCATATTATCTTGACCCTGCTCTTATTTATCTTATGCTTGATACTTGTCATTGGCTATATTTACTCAAAGGTTGATATCACATTTCCTTTATTATGATTTAGGGTTATAGATGTGATGTAAATAGGTTTAGATATTTAGTAGGGTGTAGATGTTGGAGTACGGATGATAACCTGATTTGTAAATTGGGTAAAGGTTCATCTGTGGGTAGGTAATGCCCTAAAGGTAGGATTTATTCCAATACCCGTATGTTGCATACTTATTACCAACCATGTGTTGTGTAATGGTTAAGTGAAGGGTGATTAATGTGTCGCTACGGACCAGTGGTCCCAGCTTGATATGATTAGTCGAGTATGACTCTCTATAGGATAGAGAGTACGTCGATCAATTGAGTATGACTCTCTATTGGAAAGAGAGTTATGATCAGTCGAGTACGACTCTCTACAGGATAGAGAGTGCGTCGATCAGTTGAGTATGACTCTCTATTGGATAGAGAGTTATGATCAGTTGAGTATGGCTCTCTACAGGATAGAGAGTCCGTCGATCAGTTAAGTACGACCCTCTACAGCATAGAGAGTGTATTAATCAAACGAGTACGATTCTCTGTTGAATAGAGAGTCTGTGGTAGATGTCTGTACGTGTGACAGTACATTCATATCATTTGTATGCATTATGATGACATAGTCTCCCTTGGGGTTGAGAGAGTCGTCAGTCATCTTGCCTCCTAGGTTACTCCTCGAGGAGTAATTGGTGTGAGGGCAGAGCATTTGTTGTGTCGCACTCTATCACTATAGACGGTGGTAGTTGGAGTTGCGTGCAGTTGTCCTTGGTGTGTGGCACTCGACCACTCATTGGTAGTGTCAGTCGGAGTGGCCCGCAGTAGGGACCCCCGTTGTGTAGCGAGCTCTTTACGCTCATATGCTACTTGATCATACTGCCCACTCGAGCACTCTAGAGCGGTGGTTGGTGTTGAGTTGGGACAGTTGTCATGTCGTGCCACCTAGGCCACATTGGGGTTGTGGTAGCGAGTAGGGGTGCGCAGGTATGACCATGCATGTTGCATTGCCGTATCTTATGGCGCTTTGCATATTACCAAATATATATACATATATGCATGTATATATATATATGGATGGTTGTGATTAATATATATATAGATGTAGTCTATATATATATACTTATTGTGATGTTGCATTTGATTGTACTATGCTTGCTGCATTTGGTTGTACATCATATTCATGCATGCTTCTTGCATCAGTTATACGGCTATGTCAGATACTTGTTTATGTGATGGACAGACCATTAGATACCTTGACCTGTAGCATGATTATATTGTGAGTTGGTATTACTCTTCCTCTTATATATATGTTGGATATATGCTCAGGTTGGATCAGAGTATCGTAGCAGACTTTCAGGTATGTCTACATTTTACGTTGTTCATTTGGTTAGACGGTATATGCTTGTATTTATATACTATGCTGATATACCTATTGTACCTCTAGATTATGTTGTTGAATTACATGTGATATTTGATATATATACATGTTTTTCCTATTACCTGCAGAGTTTTACTCACCACCACGGACCCTGGGTTTTTCTATCGCCCAGGTAACAGGTAGCCGACTTAGTGATGGACTTGGAGCACCGCTGGCTGGCATTCGTCCCATCTCAACTCCAAGAGTCCGGGTTTTTGGGTTTTCCGTATGGCTTGTTATGTATTCTGAGTTTTCATGGTGTTAGGTGTTATGTGATGTACTGTAAAATACCGAAGAAAAAAAAATGTTCCTCGATAATTGATAAAATACCTTGTGAAATTTTTCAAAATTTTTCAGGAATTTATAGAAGTTTTCCTGGACTTAAACAAAATTCTATTGGGTTTAATTGATTGAATCTTGGGTTAATTAAACCAAAGGTTAATTGGTTATAGATTAAATCCGACCCGGATGTTTTCCAAACCCGATTCGGTTGCTTAAGCCGAGCGGTATTGCTTCAGTTTCTTTTCCTCTTTGCCGAATGCTTTATCTCGAGTGTTTTCTCGCGTTTTCTCCTTCTCCCGATCGTCGTTCCCCTTCTCTTCCCCTCTCGATCCCGATCCAGTCGATCTCTCTTCCTCATCCACCATTCTTCGTCGCCGCACCACAACGTGTCGTCGCCCGCGTCGACCAGCAGCCAGCAGTCGCGACTTTCGCACACGCACTGCCGCCCTAGGGCCCCCTCCTCGCCGCCATCTTCTTCCCCGATGCCTTTTCTCCATTGTCGTCCACAGCCGCACCTCCAGCCGCCAAAGTCCCCTAGCCGCGACACCAGCCGACCATGGCCAGCTACGAAGCACCACCGGCGCCTTCACCCTCCTCTCGCGAACTCGAATCGCCGCTGCTCAACCACTGATCGCGATCCTTCTTGATCGATCCGATTGCCAGTTCGAGAGTCAGATCGGTGAAGCCTTCACCGTCGTTGCCGTCGCTACCTTCTTTTTCATCGCCGGAGCGATCATCTATCGTCGTCGCCTTTGTTCTTCGGATCCTGATGGCAGCAAAACTCCGCAACCTCTATATCACTATGTCGAACACATCTTCTCCTTGTCTTCATCATCGTCGTCCTCTTCGCACGCGCGATGGATTAGATGCTGCTGCCATGTCTGATCGAGGTCACCGACTCGATTGCCACTGTCTGTAATCCCTTTCTAGCTCTCTATCACGAGCGATGGATTCACCACTATCGATTTTTCCCCTTCATAGGGACTGGTGGATTGAGGCTCCGAGATTGGAAGGAAAAAGGGTAAAACAAAGGTGAGGAAGCTGTTCTGGGTAATAATTTTATATTTGATGTTAGATTTGTGATTTCAGGCTATCCGATCTTTGGGATTGAAACTGTGCTAGGGATAAGGGTGATCAGTGGGTGTTTGTCGCCAATTCAACTATTTGGACTTAAGTCTGATTGAAGCAGGAAACTGTGTGTGATTGAAGCAATTGTAAGGTAATCCTGGATGCAGATGTTATCAATTCGATGTGAATATGAGATTATAGTTATTATGAGCAGATTTGTTGTGGATTAATAACCAATAGTTGGTGAACAAGGATTACAGGTTCCGACAGGGTGATTTCCATATACGGTTTGAGTAAATGCAGACCAAATACCCTATACATGATATAGGGAGGGGTGGATAATACAAGCTCGGTAAGTATATATTTGATATCATAGGATTGTGTAATATGCTTACTGTTAGTTTTGTTATGGATTTGATTACTAAGAGTCCATGAACAAGGGGTTAATCTTTTGGTTGAACCCATCTGATTTTATAGATTCTTTGCAATGGAAGCTAAGCTAGGATTTTGATTCGAGATGGAATTACGGATGTGAAGACCATCAGCATAGTCTTCGTAATAGGTGGGTAATTTCCTACCTAGTCCGAGTAGATGTATTGCATTAAGATTTAGTCATAGATATGAGCATGTTAGGTGTTCATATTATCTTGACCCTGCTCTTTTTATCGTATGCTTGATCCTTTACCGTTGGCTATTAACTCCATTGCTGATATCATGTTTATTTTATCATGATTAGGAGTTATACATATAGGTGATGCAAGTAACTTAGAATTTGTTTAAGTTAAGTGCAAATAGTAAAGTCCGGATGACAACCTGATTGTACATTGGGCAAAAAGGTCATCCGTAGGTAGATAATGCCTTTAACCTAGGGTTAGTTCTAGTACCCTTAGGTTGTATGTTACCAACGAACATGTATTGTATAAATGGTTAGAGGAATGATACTTAGGGTATCGCTACGGACCGGTGGTCCTAGCTTGTTATAATCAGATGAGTACGACTCTCTACAGGATAGAGAGTGTGTCCATCAGTTGAGTACGACTCTCTACAGGATAGAGAGTGCATCGATTAGATTGGTATGACTCTCAACAGGATAGAGAGTATTATGATCAGTTGAGTATGACTCTCTGCAGGATAGAAAGTGCGTTGATCTGGTTAGTATGATTCTCTGTAGAATAGAGAGTCTATGGTGGATGTCTGTATGTTAGACATTGCATTCATGCATTTGCATGCACGCTGGCGATGAGGTCTCCCTTGTGGTTGAGAGTGTCGCCAGTCATCCTGCCTCCACGGTTACTCATAGGAGGAGTCACCAGTGCGAGGGCAGAGCATTGTGGTGCCGCACTCTACCACTATAGACGGTGGTAGTAGGATTTGCGTGCCGTAGTCATGCGTGTGTGAAACTCGACCACTCATGGGTAGTGACTGTTGGAGTGGCCAACAGCAGGGACCCCCATCATGTAGCTTGCTCTTTACGCTTATATACTACTCGATCATACTGCCCACTCGGCCACTCGAGAGTAGTGGTTGGTGTTGAGTTGGGACAGTTATCATGCTCGAGCCACCGAGGCCACACTGGGGTCGTGGTAGCTTTAGGGTGAGCCGACATGACCTTGCATGCTGCATTGCCGACTTATGACATTTTTTCATATTGCCATATATATACATATATGCATGTATATATATATATATGGATGATTGTGATTAGCATACATATATAGATGCAGTCTATATATATATATGTTTATTGTGATGTTGCATTTGATTGTATTATGTTTGCTGCATTTGGGTGTACATCATATTCATGCATGTTTCTTGCATATATATGGTATATATATACCATATATATATATATATATATATATATATATATATATATATCCTATTATATATATATATATATTGATATATGTTGGAGTTGGATAAGAGTAGCGTACTTCGTATATCGCATTTTTATGTTGTTTATTTGGTTAGACGGTATATGCTTGTATTTATATACTATGCTGATATACCTGTTATACTTCTAGAGTATGTCGTTGAAATACATGTGATATTACATATATTTACATATTTTCTATTATCTGCTGAGTTTTACTCACCACCCCCCATGGACCCTGGGTTTTTCTGTCGCCCAGGTAACAGGTAGAAGACTTCGTGACAGCTTGGAGCATCGCCGGATGACATCATCTCATCTCACCTCCAAGGTTCCCATGTTCTGTTTTGGGCCTTCCGTCCGCCGCATTATGTATTCGGAATTTTCGTGATGTATATGTTGTATATTCAGATTTTGTCGAGGTTTGTGTTGTTGTGGTGTGTTAGTCATACCGGTATGCATGTGTGGGATTATTGTATTGTTGTGGTATGTTTCCACTGTGTTTTTGTGTAGTTGTTGTTTTGATATATATATATTATTGTTATTGTGGGCCTACGGGTCTTGTATTAACCCGAAATGTTGCCACGTACAGGGGAGGTGTCGTCCGTTTGATTTTCGGTTCGGTATGCTCTCGGGGCGTGACAACTTTAGTGGTATCAGAGCCCAAGGTTCTGCGATGCCATACAATGTTGTTTTGTATCGAGTCTTGGATTCTCGGGTGTCGATTTATTCGGTTTTGGTTTTCTGAGATGAGATGGACAGCGACCTGAGCTCCATGCAGCACGAGGTAAGAATTCCTAATAACTTATGGTTTAGTAGATATTTATCTAAACTTGATCAGTAGGTGTATACAATAGAGTTATGACACCTGTGCAGACTTGTAGTAGGGGTCGTCCACCGAGGCGACCAACCGGAGTGATCTTTAGGGTTTATACTCTCGGTTATGTTGGCTATGTATTTAGATGCTTATACCAGGGAATAACTTGTAGTGTGTTGGTTATTATTCGTAACCGTGGTATGAGTTGACCATGGGAACGACCTGTTGAGTCTGTGAGTCTTGAACTTTTGTCGAGGAGGTGATTTACCTCTGAGAGCCAACTGATACCGAGTCGGAAAACAGGGGCCAAGTCGTCACATTTATTATGGAAATCAGAGACTACAGTCTTAGAGATTTCCACTAACTGTGCTAGTCAGATCATTACCTGTGGGTAATGAACAGACTTGTAGACTATTTGTGATGCAGATAACGGAAGGCTAGGTTACGGTGTTTCATAGGGATTCTATCCCTGAGTTGTTCGTACTGAGTTGTATAACTTTGAGAGTACTTTTGAGTACTTAACTCATGTTATACTGAGAAAGAAGAGTTGTTTGCATATCATTATCGGGATCAAGCCGGTATTTGGTGATAAATGCAGAAAATAATCTTCGGGAAATAATATATCACTTGATCATTGTTTAGTGATGTTGGAAGAGAGTATTTCCCCATGTCACTTTTAGTGACACATTGTAAGGAATTCTTGAGCTTCAAGAAAGGGTGATCGGTTAGTAACAGTGTACTGTGCAGAGTCGTGAGACTTGCAGAGATTACGACCACCTAATAGCTCAAGAAGATGAATGGATGATTTAAGCCACCCAGAGTTTGGCTTATAGTTGGATTAGGATGTCGGGATCTTCTACTAGATCATGCTAGAAGACGTTGAATGAGACAGGAGTTTAGAAATGACTCTATACAAGGGTTTAAGAGATGGAGACCGATAAGCAGATAGTGCAGGTCAACTTAATAGAGTCAGAAGTCTCCAATTGTTGGATAAAGGAGCAAGATCGAAGTCATAGACTTTGAGCTATTTTCTGATTATAGAAGACCAATCGCAGATCATCAGGATGTTCTCGTGGATATCAGTAAAATCAAAACAAAGACTCCGAAGGGATTATGTGCATGCAGTGCAGATCATGAAGACAAGCGAAGTCAGATTATCTATTGGATCAGTTCATCTGTTGCTATTGTAAGCAACCAGTACAGATTGAAGAGTGTATTTTGAAGACTCAGTTGAAGACTACTAATGGTGTTCCAGGAGAATGATGCACCGTCTCGACAGCAGAGATCAACACCGAAGATTGGGTTATCTGATCAGCAACAACCTACTACCTCAAGCGTGGTTGGAGTTCCTTGATACTCTTCTTCCGCAGAGATTAGCACAGAAGCAGCATCAGCAGAAGACATCGTAGAAGGCACATGCAAATAGTTACCTCCAGATGTGTTTTGCTTAGTACAGAAGAGAGAGTATACGACGAAGGTCGTATCTATTCAGTATTCTATAGTTACAGCTCGTAGGATTAAGTGATGGGATCGGATGATCTAGGAAAATCCCCGGAGTATTCGTCGCAGAAATGCGATCGAATTGTCGTGGACTGTTGGATCTGATTGTGTTCTCTTCGGAGAAAGGCAGAGACCTGCGTAGAGCCTTTGGATCAGATCGACAGATAATGGATTGTTCAGGGTATTACCCTAGTTTACCCTCAATGTTAATATATTGAGAGATACTTGTAGTTTACGGGTATCTTTGTCTAGAATATTCCTAGTGTGGATTAGAAGGATTCCTATACATCGACTGGTGGGTCGGTGGTATCTCTACCGTCAGGTGAGATGTGGACCAATAATTAAGAATTCAAGGGATGCCCTTAGACTTGGATAGACATACCTTTACGATAGACATATCCGTACGAATGGTTAAATTATGGGAAGTATGACATGATTATGTCTCCCTGATGTGTGTATAATTCGAGAGCATTCGGATATAGTTTCGGATGAACTCCTAGCCTTGTCGTTGCATAGGCAAGTGGAGTAGGCGATCGAAATGATTGTGAAAAATAGTTTTGGTAATGAAGATCACATACCAAGTGATAGTTTTGTTGGTATCAGTGTTGCGAAACACTATAGAATTGGAAGAATGTAAATTATGATTATAGGAGGTGTTGGAGGGGATATTTATCTATCTCAGTATTCCTCCTTGAGAAGATCTGGAACTCTTTGTTGAAAGAGAGATGGACCTTTGAAAGTATGCATTGATTATCGATGATGGAATACAGGGGTTGTCATGATGAATATCCTCTGTTGAGGATAAATGATCTGTTTAGATTAGCAAAGGACACCTGTGTATACTCTAAGGTTGGTTTACGACTGGAGGATTGATATTGTAGTGACATGGTGTCATACAATCATCATTGTTGTTGTGATGATTAATATATATCATCAGCGTAAAGTAAAGGGGATGCAGGTGTGTAGAGACGACAATTTCATACTTGGTATGAATTGAATGAATTTTGATTAAGTTGCTAGACTAAATAACGATTTAGTCGTCACTGGATTTGAGAATCGTGTATCCTGAACACGATTAGATCCTTTTGTAGTTGTTGGAGTTGCGTAACTTGGCCACTGTTGATTGTGGTAGTTGAAGTTGTGCACTCGTCCACCGTAGATGATGGTTTTTCCTTGTATGGTTTGGTTAGTACTGTAGATGTGGATAGAATGTCTTAACATTACTATACCACAGACTTGTTTGATAAAGGTGATTTTGGAAATCATTTAGTCGGAAGCTGGTGAAACCAGTTTATAGATCTAGACGGCGGTTAACTTTTACACGAGTATTAGTTAATCCTTCTGAAGTGGATAAAAGGATGTTATACGCAGATGCGTCGTTTCAGGGATCAGAGTGATTCCGATGCAGTTGAATGAAACATATCTTTTACTTACGACAGTTAAGAAACTACGAAATAGGTTGTCATATACATGACGTGACTTTAGTAGTTATTATCTGGATTTGTAGTTGTATGGAGCAGAAGTGCTCATTGAATTTAACAAGCTACTAGGTAGCTACAATGGAGTTGCTGGAGCGCGAACAGTTGCAACAATTGCAACAAGGGAGATTGATCGCTATAGTCTTCCATGCTCTTACAGCGTGTGTGGAGTGTATCTTGGATGGTTGACGGATTTCTCTTTTGAGAAAATAATTCCCCGTCTCTGATAAGGATAGTGGGTTCCGGAGTTGTTGTGTTTAAGGAAGAGTTGCTACAGAAAGCACATCATTCGAGATGGGCTATATGCCTTGGTGGTACTCAGATGTACCGAGAGTTGAAATGTTTATACTGGTGGAATGGTATAAAGAGAGTTTATAGTAGATTTTGTTGCTCGATGTTTAGTGTGCTAGTAGGTGAAGGCTGAACATCAGAAACTCGCTAGATTGCTCTAGAAAATTCCAATTTCCGGAATGGAAGTGGGAGCATATCACGATTGATTTCATTAGGGGATTGCTTAGAACCCGTAAAGGACGTGATGTGATTTGGGTGATTGTGGATTGATTGACCAAATCAGCTCACTTCCTTCCTATTCGTGGGTCGTACTCGTTGGACCATCCGGCAGCGTTGTATTACCAGAAGATTATCAGATTACGTGGGGTACTTTTAAGTACCATATCGGATAGAGATTTGCGATTTACCTCGCGATTTTAACAGAGTCTGCACCAGACTATGGGCATAGAGCTTCGGCTTAGTGCAACATTTCATCCGCAGACAGATGAACAGTCTAAGTGTATCATTTAGATGTTGGAGGATCTATTCAGATCTTGTGGCGTGGATTATGGAGGTGTAGCTTATCGGCTGGCTTTACCTCCGACACTTGCGGGTGTTCATAACGTATTTCATGTTTATATGCTGAGAAAATACGTGCCGCGATCTGACCATGTTCTGTAAGAGGTTCCGATTCTACCTCAGTCTAATGCAACTTACGAGGTGATTCCAGGGTGGAGCCTAAGTCGCAAGGAGCGACAGTAGTGGGACGAAAATCATCCGACTCGTAAAGGTTGGATGACAGCATCATACTGATGAGGAGGCTATGTAGGAGCTGGAAGATACTATCCGAGCTTGATGGTCTCATCTGGTCACTTGAGGAAGGTATGTGGTCCTTTCGGAAACTTGTTTGAAGTAAATTTTTGCATGTTAGTACGAAATTTGGGAACTAAATTTTTATAAGTGGGGGAGAATGTAAAATACCGGAGAGAAAAAAAATGTTCCTCGATAATTGATAAAATTCCTTGTGGATTTTTTCAGAAATTTTCAAGAATTTATAGAAGTTTTCCTGGACTTAAACAGAATTCTATTGGGTTTAATTGATTGAATCTTGGGTTAATTAAACCAAAGGTTAATTGGTTATAGATTAAATCCGACCCGGATGTTTTCCAAACCCGATTTGGTTGCTTAAGCCGAGCGGTTTTGCTTCGGTTTCTTTTCTTCTTTGCCGAATGCTTTATCCCGAGCGTTTTCTCGCATTTTCTCTTCTCCCGATCGTCGTTCTCCTTCTCTTCCCCTCTCGATCCCGATCCAGTCGATCTCTCTTCCTCTTCCATCGTTCTTCGTCACCGTGCCACAATGCAACGTCGCCCGCGTCGACCAACAGCCAGCAGTCGCAACTTTCGCACATGCACCGCCGCCCTAGGGCCCCCTCCTCGCCGCCGTCTTCTTCCCCGATGCCTTTTCTCCATTGTCGTCCACAGCCGCACCTCCGGCCGCCGCTATCCCCTAGCCGCGACACCAGCCGACCATGGCCAGCTACGAAGCACCGTCGGTGGCTTCACCCTCTTCTCGCGAACTCGAATCGCCGCTGCTCAACCACTGATCGTGACCCTTCTTGATTGATCCGATTGCCAGTTCGAGAGTCAGATGGGTGAAGCCTTCACCGTCATTGCCGTCGCCACCTTCTTTTTCATCGCCGGAGTGATCATCTATCGTCATCGCCTTTGTTCTTCGGATCCTGATGGCAGCAAAGCTCCGCAACCTCTATATCACTATGCCGAACACATCTTCTCCTTGTCTTCATCATCGTCGTCCTCTTCACACGCGCGATGGATTAGATGTTGCTGCCATGTTTGATCGAGGTCACCAACTCGATTTCCACTGTCTGTAATCCCTTTCTAGCTCTCTGTCACGAGCGATGGATTCACCACTATCGATTTTTCCCCTTCATAGGGACTGGTGGATTGAGGGTCCGGGATTGGAAGGAAAAAGGGGAAAACAAAGGTGAGGAAGCTGTTCTGGGTAATAATTTTATATTTGATGTTAGATTTGTGATTTCAGGCTACCTGATCTTTGGGATTGAAACTGTGCTAGGGATAAGGGTGATCAGTGGGTGTTTGTCTCCAATTCAACTGTTTGGACTTAAGTCTGATTGAAGCAGGAAACTGTGTGTGATTGAAGCAATTGTAAGGTAATCCTGGATGCAGATGTTATTAATTCGATGTGAATATGAGATTATATTTATTATGAGCAGATTTGTTGTGGATTAATAACCAATAGTTGGTGAACAGGGATTACAGATTCCGACAGGGTGATTTCCATATACGGTTTGAGTAAATGCAGACCTAATACCCTATACTTGATATAGGGAGGGGTGGATAATACAAGCTCGGTAATATATATTTGATATCATAGGATTGTGTAATATGCTTACTGTTAGTTTTGTTATGGATTTGATTACTAAGAGTCCATGAACAAGGGGTTAATCTTTTGGTTGAACCCATCTGATTTTATAGATTCTTTGTAATGGAAGCTAAGCTAGGATTTTGATTCGAGATGGAATTACGGATGTGAAGACCATCAGCATAGTCTTCGTAACAGGTGGGTAATTTCCTACCTGGTCCGGGTAGATGTATTGCATTAAGATTTAGTCATAGATATGAGCATGTTAGGTGTTCATATTATCTTGACCCTGCTCTTTTTATCGTATGCTTGATCCTTTACCGTTGGCTATTAACTCCATTGCTGATATCATGTTTATTTTATCATGATTAGGAGTTATACATATAGGTGATGCAAGTAACTTAGAATTTATTTAAGTTAAGTGCAAATAGTAAAGTCCGGATGACAACCTGATTGTACATTGGGCAAAAAGGCCACTCGTAGGTAGATAATGTCTTTAACCTACGGTTAGTTCTAGTACCCTTAGGTTGTATGTTACCACCGAACATGTATTGTGTAAATGGTTAAAGGAATGATACTTAGGGTATCGCTACGGACCGGTGGTCCTAGCTTGTTATAATCAGATGAGTACGACTCTCTACAGGATAGAGAGTGTGTTCATCAGTTGAGTACGACTCTCTACAGGATAGAGAGTGCGTCGATTAGATCGGTATGACTCTCTACAGGATAGAGAGTATTATGATCAGTTGAGTATGACTCTCTGCAGGATAGAGAGTGCGTTGATCTGGTTAGTATGATTCTCTATAGAATAGAGAGTCTATGGTGGATGTCTGTATGTGAGATATTACATTCATGCATTTGCATGCACGCTGACGATGAGGTCTCCCTTGTGGTTGAGAGTGTCGCCAGTCATCCTGCCTCCACGGTTACTCATAGGAGGAGTCACCGGTGCGAGGGCAGAGCATTGTGGTGCCGCACTCTACCACTATAGACGGTGGTAGTAGGATTTGCGTGTCGTAGTCCTGCGTGTGTGGCACTCGACCACTCATGGGTAGTGACTATCGGAGTGGCCAACAGCAGGGACCCCCATCGTGTAGCTTGCTCTTTACGCTTATATGCTACTCGATCATACTGCCCACTCGGCCACTCGAGAGTAGTGGTTGGTGTTGAGTTGGGACAGTTATCATGCTCGAGCCACCGAGGCCACACTGGGGTCGTGGTAGCTTTAGGGTGAGCCGACATGACCATGCATGCTGCATTGCCGACTTATGGCATTTTTGCATATTGCCATATATATACATATATGCATGTATATATATATATGGATGATTGTGATTAGCATACATATATAGATGCAGTCTATATATATATATGCTTATTGTGATGTTGCATTTGATTGTATTATGTTTGCTGCATTTGGGTGTACATCATATTCATGCATGTTTCTTGCATTTGTTATACGATTGTGTCGGATACTGGTATGGGTTGGACAGACCATTAGATACCTTGACCTGTAGCTAGAGTATATTGTGAGTTGATCTACTCTTCCTGTTATATATATATATATATATATTTGATATATGTTCAGGTTGGATCAGAGTAGCGTAGCAGACTTCAGGTATGTCTGTATTTTTATGTTGTTTATTTGGTTAGATGGTATATGCTTGTATTTATATACTATGCTGATATACTTGTTATACTTCTAGAGTATGTCATTGAAATACATGTGATATTACATATATATACATGTTTTCTATTACCTGCTGAGTTTTACTCACCACCCCCCATGGACCCTGGATTTTTCTGTCGCCCAGGTAACATGTAGAAGACTTCATGACAGCTTGGAGCACCACTGGCTGACATCATCTCATCTCACCTCCGAGGCTCCCGTGTTCTGTTTTGGGCCTTCCGTCCACCGCGTTATGTATTCGGAATTTTCGTGATGTATATGTTGTATATTTTGATTTTGTCGAGGTTTGTGTTGTTGTGGTGTGTTAGTCATACCGGTATGCATGTGTGGGATTGTTGTATTGTTGTGGTATGTTTCCGCTGTGTTTTTGTGTAGTTGTTATTTTGATATATATATATTATTGTTATTGTGGGCCTACGGGCCTTGTATTAACCCGAAATGTTGCCACGTATAGGGGAGGTGCCGTCCGTTTGATTTTCGGTTCGGTATGCTCTCGGGGCGTGACATGTACGCACATGTTGGTGCGGGTTTTGACGAAGTTTTCTTTATGTTCTGGTGTTAGTCATACCGGTATGCATGGTGTGTGGTTGTATTGCATATGTGTGGTTATGAATATGTCGTTGTATTAGTTTCCGCTATGTTTCGTTATGTGGTTTGTTATATATATATATATATATATATATATATATATATATATGTTGTTGTTGTTGTGGCCTACGGGCCTTGTATTAACCTGAAATGTTGCCACGTACAGGGGAGATATCGTCCATTTGATTTTCGGCACGACATACTCTCGGGGCACGACACACTCGACGGGGGTCCCTGCTATTGACCACTCTGACAGTCACTACCCATGAGTGGTCGAGTGTCACACACGCAGGACTATGACACGCAAATCCAACTACCACCGTCTATAGTGGTAGAGTGCGACACCACAATGCTCTGCCCTCACACCAGTTACTCCTCCTATGAGAAACCGTGGAGGCAGGATGACTGACGACCCTCTCGACCATAAGGGAGACCACATCGCCAGCATGCATGCAAATGACATGAATGCTCTGTCACAAATAGACATCTACCATAGACTCTCTGTTCAACAGAGAGTCATACCCATTTGATCGATATACTCTCTATCTTATAGAGAGTCGTACTCAACTGATCATGGTAAGCTAGGACCACCGGTCTGTAGCGACACACTATTCACGACTCACCTGACCCTTTACACAACACATTGTTGGTAAATAAGTATGCAACATACAGGTATTGGAATAACTCCTACATTTAGGGCATTACCTTCTCACGGATGACCTTTTTGCCAATTTATAAATTAGGTCATCACCCGTACTCTAACATCTACACCCTACTAAACATTTAGACCTATTTACATCACATCTGTAACTCCTAAATCATAATAAAGGAAAATGTGATATCAACCTTTGAGCAAATATAGCCAACGACAAGTATCAAGCATAAGATAAATAAGAGCATGGTGAAGATAATATGAACACCTAACATGCTCATATCTATGACTAAATCTGAATGCAATTACATCTACCTGACCAGAGTAGGAAATTACCCACCTGCTGTAAATGCTCATAGTAATAAAATCCTCACGACCGCGGACCCGTCTCATATCCACGTCCTACACATTTCAAACAATTTGGTTATGTTCAAGCATATGACAATAGATATACAAATTTACTATTATATCGTTTCTATATTCGCGTCCCTTTATCGAATACGAATTAGAAGCTCAAATAGCCAGACTTGACCATTTAATTTAACCCACCATTTTCAATTAGCAAAAGTGCTAACCTACTCATCCAACTCCATACCCACTTAACAAAGTCAATCTCATGAAGATTTAATCTTTTTACACTTAATTTGATGTAATAGGATCACCAACAAATTAAGTATAAATCTAACCCATATTCACACCGATACACATCTCTATTCGTAGCCCAAACAAAGCTATTGCTTCATAGCCGATCAAACACCCAAACAAAAACCTCACAACCAACTCCACAGATCACACATAGCACTGCACAGCCTACACAACCCATGAACAGCCTTCCCAACCTGTCCTATTCATCGGAACATGCCACACACGTCTTCTCCTCTCACTCATAGCCATTACAACAACACAACAATCCAATTGCAACTCAATTCCAGCCATACAGCTCCTCACGCAGCCACCAACAGCCCATAACCGACTAGAATTTCAACTCACGGCTCCACAGGACACGGCAGCTACCCACAATCACACGACAACCTCCCATTGAGCTCAATACACCATCCATAGCCATTTTATAGCTCACACACGGAACATCACAGCCATCACAGCCATCACACAGAACACAGTCGGCCAACAAGAATCTCTAACTCACAGCCATCTCAACCGACCTTAACTCCCACCCCAGCCAACACCACCGAGATGAATTCCCCCCTCCCAGATCACAATATCGCAACAATCAATCGAGCCAAACAAACAGCAGACAGAAGCAAAGGAATAGTTTGAGATATACCTGCCCTGGACTCCACCGGCAGTGTTCCCTAATCCTCAGTCTGCCGGAAGAAGGCCTCTGCTCCAAATTCGCACTGGTGTCAGCCAAGGAAAGGAACAACATAGTAACCTAAGGATAGATTAGACTTACCGATAGTTGTAACCTCACCGGTCGAGCATTACCCCAAAATCGGCAGCCAACCCCTCCTATTCTCTTGTTCACCGATTCTGCCCAAATCACAATTTAGGTCACATGAGGGAAATCACAAATAGGAGATGTATCCTCGTCCCAAAAGAAAGCAGCGATCGCTCTTACCTAGTTCTAGCGCTGATCGGCAACAGAGATCAGTAATCGCGAGGGAAGAAACTCGAAGATGGCTGCCCTATTCGTCGACCAAGATCCTTGGTGTCCTTGCTTCGGAGAAAACCTCCACTCTGATCGATAGGTTCGCTCAGCACCGGGAAAAGGAACGGCGGAGTGAAAATTAGAGGCGCGAGCAGAAGGCAGATGAGCAAGGAGGGCTTCATTTCGGTGAGGAGTAGAAGGAGAATGGGAAGAGCTGCGATTGAGAGAGAAGTTAATCACTGCTGGCTGGGGGAGAAACGCTCGAGTAATGTTTTCGGCGAGATTAAAAGCTGGACGGCGGCTCGACATTAAGTGAGAAAAGGGTCGGATGTAGGCAGCTTAACGGGTTGGATTTGGGAAGCTTAACGAGTTGGATTCCAGACCCGTTAAACCTTTTAACTCCCTCTAAACAAAGAGGGTCTTAGAAATCTCCATTTAAGTCCAGAAAAATTTCTAAATTTTTTAAAAAAATTCCATAGAGTATTCTCCTAATTACCCAATATTTATTTTATTTTATTTTGTTTTTAATTATTATATTTTTTCTGTGGTATTTTACATCTCATCTATCAAAATAATATCATCTGCAAATAATATGCACCACGGTACTATGTCTTATATGTATCCAGTGAGTTCGTCCATGATCAGTATAAAAAGATAAGGACTTAGAGTTGATCCTTAATGCAACCTTATTTTTATTGAAAATATTTTAGTTAATCTGCCTGAAGTCTTCACTCTGGTCATTACTTCCTCATACATATCCTTAATTAGTTCAATATATGTTACACTAACACCTGTCTTTTCTAGAATTCTTCATATAATTTCTCTTAGGACGCTATCATAAGTTTTTTTTTATAAATACCATATGCAGATCTTACTTTTGCTTCCGATATTTTTCAATTAGTTGTCTGAGAAGATGTATAGTTTATATTGTCGACTTTCCAAGCATGAATCCAGATTGATTTTCAGAAATCGTGGTCCCTTTCTTAATCTTTTTTCTATTACCCTTTTCCATAGTTTCATGGTATGACTCATTATTTTAATACCCTTATAGTTTGCATAAGTTTGTACGTCCCTCTTATTCTTATATAAGGGAATTAAATTACTTATCTCTATTGATCAGATATTTTTTTATTTTTAATATCATGTTAAATAATTTTGTAAGTCATTCAATATTTTGTTTCTCTAGGTACTTCCTACCTATTACCTCTATCAGAATATCATCTGGTTCAATGACTTTTTCATTTTGCATTTCATTTAAACCTTGTTCTACTTTTGAATTTAAATTCTACGATAAAAATGTAAATTTCTATACTCATTTGACCTACTTAAATTACCTAAATTAAGTTGGTTACCTAAACCTTCATTAAAAAGTTGATAAAAATACCTCTTTCACCATTCTTTTATTTCTTTATCATTTAC
Organism: Wurfbainia villosa; assembly: GCA_025175895.1. Lineage (NCBI taxonomy): Eukaryota > Viridiplantae > Streptophyta > Magnoliopsida > Zingiberales > Zingiberaceae > Wurfbainia > Wurfbainia villosa. Next base: position 28,164,875 of record CM046008.1, on the reverse strand, counting down.
TAGTACCCTATTGAATTCATTTTTAATACATCTAATTTAAATAAGATCTTTTGTCTTCCTCTCTATTATTTTAGTTATTTGATAAATCTCTTTCCGCTTCTTTTGTATCTAATTTTTGATATAACAGTTCAAAAGTTTTATTCACTAATTTCTTAGTCTCTTTCTTAACTATTGTATATTTTTTTTCAAGTTTTTCTCATTCTTATAAATATATAATTGATGTGCACGGTCACAACCTTAAATCCCGCGATAGAGACCATCAAAGACTCAAAGTACGCGCTCGCGCTCAATGCCCGCAAGTGCACGGATGTCGTCAAGTAATAAATAGATTATCGATCCCACATGGACTGGGATTCGAGTACCAATCCACTAAGTGGTTGCAGTTGTTCGAATGAAAACTCAGTGAGAGTCGGTTGGTGAGGACTATCGGATGACCCTACTCAGTGAGGTGTCATACGAAGGAAAAGATGGTGCCGAGGTCTTAAAAAGTTGATTCTAGGAGTTCGGTTTCACTTGTGTACCACAGAACAATGTTGTCAATTGGCGTCGTCTAAACTTCTACATACGACTTTGGGGAAGAGACATCATACACTCTCCCGCAGAGCTGCCGCATTCACCGGGAGCTATCCTCGCCCAAAAGGACGGGATAGAGGGTACGAGGATGCCAAATCAATCCTTGTGGTTGACCATTTTCGATTCCACCGCTCCCTTCTCCCCGCAGTTATGGGAGGTCAGGTTTACCCCTAGGTTCCTTGATCAAACCTCCTAAATCTAGATTGCGAGGGTTGTCACCACCTCGTATCACCTAAGCACAGCGGAAAGATAGCCAAATACACATAGGTATAATAAAGACCAACATCCAATTGTCAAATCAAACTTTTGGCCAGAATTTAATATGAACCAACATTGTCTATGAACACAAGATACTCCCTAATCCTAGAATCAAAAGTTCTACTCCATAAACACGAAGGATGAATCACAACACATGTTTAAGTTCGATTACAATAGAAAGAGAGTGCAGAAATAGAGATTACAATGCATTGTGACCTTCTCTCTGGCGTTGTATTGCAAGTGGTGGACCTCCGGCGATGTTTCTCCTCCCTGTTGTGAGTTACCAAAGCTTTTTAGGGCTTCGGCATGCCATCCTAGCCGTCGTGCCTCCCTCCCTAGGGTTTGGGTGGAGCCATCCTTATATAGACGTCGCCTCAGACCGCTGCGAAATCAGGAAAAACCCCTAATCATGCAACTCCATCGGGCCACCACACAACCGTGTGTTTCCACACGGCCAGGCCATGTGCGGCCCTGGTGTGTTGATCTTCGCCCATTGGACATGGTCGTGTGAATCCACATGCCCTGGCCATGTCCCACTCTACGCCTAGCATGAAATGTCCTTCTTTCGCTCTGAAAATGCGTCTTTTCCACTCGAAAAGCCAACCTGCATTCAAAAGAACAACGAGCATGCCTCCGAACTAGAAAATAGGAAATGCATGCAAAAATAGAGTAACATATGTATGAAACCGACGTAAAATGTAACAAGATGTGAGCAAAAACTACTCCTAAAACCCTATATGTTTTGCTCACATCACTTCCCCCAGACTTAAATCTTTTCTTGTCCTCAAGCAAACCTCAGTGCCATAAAATTTTAAAAAGATAATGTTCCATAATGAGCATGCTAACTAAATTTATCAGGTGGTATTTGCAATCAAAGCAAAACAAATACGTTCTAAAAATTCACTAAATTAGCTCCTTGTGCTCGTGCTAGGCGAATCATTCTTAGGGGATGCCCATTCCATGGTGAGTTAAGTCGTCACCTCATAGCTTTCCTAAGGTTTCCGGCTCTTAGGCACTTACCTGCCCAAAGCTAGGGTCGTTCCCTAGATCTAGCATAAAGTCTCAAATGCGTGCTCGGTATTGAGAGAAATTGGGAGGTGTTTCCCCAGTAACCTAACTCGGTCTTAAAGGGGCACCTAGCCATTTCCACCCACGACAACTATTTTTTTATCCCTCTCACTCACTTTTTTTTCACGAGGATTTTGATTTTTCTGAATGGGCTTACACAATCCGAGCATCTCCAGTAACTAAAATGTTAAATCTAGAGTCACATATGGATTCTAAAGTACTAGTCTATTGAAGTGAATCATAACTAGGTATGTACTAGATCCTCCCTTTCAAAATGTTCGACATGTGTGAGTGCAAAAACAGAGCTAATCAGTGCAAGTCTAGAACATTCAATAGAGCATATAGAATAAAATATCACAAGATAAATAGAGTCAAGATACCTATGGAAACAACTCATGCAAGTAATTTTCAAAAGAAATACTACTGAGGTAGCTTTTAAGACACCAAAAATTAAGTACCGAAAGGAACTAAACAACTCATGCATGCATGAACAAATGAAAATACTAGAAAAGAAACTACTACTAAGAAAACAAAACAAAATAGATTTTGGGGTCCCCCCCCCCCCCGACTTAAACAAAAGTATACCTCTAATATGGTGGACGAGGTGGAAAGTCTGGGAGCCTGGGCATCTTTGGGTCCTGGGAGAACCTGCTGCGAGCCACTAATGCCACATATACATGTGGTCAATCTGAGAGCTGGTGGATGCAGCGGCTGCTCGGTGCTCCTCCTCCCTAGCTCACTGTGCCTGTTGGGCATGCATATGCTGCCGCATCTCCCTGCGGTAAGCTGCCTCATCCTGGCGATGAGCAGCCTCCTCCTGGAAGTATATGCGGGCCTCATCGTAGAACTCCTCTGCCTGCTGGAAATGCTCCTGTAATCCTCGAACTCCACCGTGGTAGGCACTGCTCCTCCCATCGCCTGCCTCGCTCACGCCGCTGTAGATGTCGTCGAGGCGCGATCGGAACTTTGAGAAATCATATGCCGATGTACCTGCAACTTGCTCAAAAGTAGAAAAAGATGATGGCACAGGTGTAGGCTCATGTCGGCATGGACTAGGTGGGCTCCTATGTATGTGTGGACTGGAGGGAGAGTGGTACAAAGGTAGAGAGACGGGTGTTGATGTGGATGGTCCCTCATGTGGAGGGGGCTCCACTATCAAGTCTAAGCACCAATTGGCGCGTATAGTGATGGTGGTACGATCTGGGTCGGAGAGCCTAAGGGCCGTAAGATTTTTCCTTACAAAGCATAAGGAGTCTCCTTCTCTTACAATCATCTTCATGGCCATGCAAACTCCTAGGTCGATCCTAGGGCTCCCCTCTATACTCTCAGTTGTTGTGTAGTCGTACCCCATCCTATAACAAATGTGGGTAAGTAGGCCTCCCACATGGATCTCTTCGCGTGCTGCTTTGCCCATCTTCACTAAGTGTCTGGTGAAGTGGGACCCTACATCGATGCTACTCCTCTCTTGTAGCATGTCCCATAGGAAAAGTAGCTCACTGGCTCTCACTACACCTTCACTCTCCCCACGACCAAATATAGTACTGGCCATGACATGGTGAAGGTATCGAAAGACGGGGTTTTTGAGGTGCGACGCTTTGTCCCTAGAAGGGTCAAAACGTGCTCCCCTATCAACTCAGTCCAAATCAAACGAGAGTTGTACCCATTAGGGGATCTTCTCTCTCCCCCACTTGGCAAGCCAAAGCATGAGTTCCATTGGTGAAGGGTCCACTCAAGCTCTATATTAAAAAGTCTAAAAGTTATCCTACCCTCCTTACTCTCTCTACCCGTTAAAACTTCCGCCTCTAAAGAACTCAAAAATTCCAAAACAATCCTAGAGTAGGTTAGGTGTCTTATTCCCATAATCTCATCCCACCCCATTTTTGCAAATAGGGTTTGCATGTCACCCAACAAACCTAAAGATCCTAGCAAATCCTCATCTAAGTACCTAGTAGCAGTAAGTTTACGAGTAGAGAGCATATTGAACCTATCTCTTTGCTCATTATTACGAAAAAGTAGAGGGGGTAGGGCGTTACCCTCTTCCGGAGCTTGAGGAGCATTAGATCTTCTTGCTTGTTGCTCCGAGGCACCATATCGGGATGCTATAGTCTTGGTCCTCCTCATCCTTGTTCCTTTTGGCTTCTAAAGAGGTTAAAAATGCTTCTAGAGGAAGGGGAAAACGAACTCACACGACTAGGGCAAGAACTTTTGAAGCACACGGCGCAAATGAGGTGAAAACACATGGCTCACCCCCTTTAACCTCGCGCGCCATGACCGTGTGAAAACACACGGCCAGGCTGTGTGCACCTCTGGTCAAGTTGGAACGGCCGTGGGAAAACACACGGCCAGGCCGTGTGCCCCCATTTTCGCCCCTTTCATACACCATGGCCCGAATTTGTTCATACACTTCGCTGCGTAGACTAATATGAGTTTCATTTTTGCCTAGCAAAGTTCTTTTCTACTCCTAACTCTAAATGTGATGGAAATCAAAACTAAAACCTAACACATGTATGCAATGCAATAGAAAAAAAATCTACAACTAAACTTGGGTTGCCTCCCAAGAAGCTCTTTGTTTAAGGTCGTTTAGCTCGATCGCACTCTTCTATCAACTTGGCTCCGGTGGTTCAGTGAACCTCCATTCATCCATCTCGGGATCCGCATATGCCGCTTCATTCCTAGCTCTCGCTGGAATCACATATTTCCCTGACACAAGTTCCTAACTTCTTGTCCCTGTGGGTTCAAATTCGATCTTATCCTCTCCCACTTTTAGGGTCAGCTTGTGGTTCTTAACATCAATGACCATTCCTGCAGTCGCTAAAAATGGTCGCCCCAGGATAACAGGTATCTTCTTCCATCTCCATCACCACAAAGTCAGTTGGTAATGTAAACTTCCCCACCTTAACAGGAACGTCTTCTAGAATCCCCAATGGGTAGCGGTATGTGTGGTCAGCTAGTTGTAGTGTCATAGTAGTGAATTTTAAATTGCCTAACACTAGCCTTTTACATAAGGTATAGGGCATAAGACTCACACTCGACCCCAAGTCACAAAAGGCTTTACTAATCAGTGTCGTCCCTATATAGCACGGGATATAGAAGCTCCCTGGATCTTTTAATTTCTGAGTAGCTTCGTTTCAGAGATAAGCGCTTGACTCTTCCGTAAGGGCTACTATTTCTGACTCTGCTATCTTCCTACGATGCGCCAGAATATCTTTCATGAACCTAGTGAACTGGAGCATTTGGTGCAATGCTTCGAGTATCGGTACCTCTACCGAGATCATCTTCAGCATTTCCAGGAATTTACCAAACTCGGCGTCTTTCTTTGCATTAGTCAACCGCTATGGGAATGGTACAGTAAGGGGTGGTTTAGCCCTCTCAGCAGGCTCTCGGTTCGTCTCTCTTGTTTTTTTCATTCTCTGCCTCCCCCAGAGGCTCTAGCGGTTCAGATCCCTTGTCCTTTTCGGTAACCGACCGTCCTGGCATTTCTTTCAGGATCCTCCCGCTTCGTAGCATCACTGCCTGGCACTGCTCTACCGGATTGGCCTCTGCTCTTCCTGGTAGCTTTCTTGGTATCCTGGAGATTTGGTTCGTGATCCGAGCTACTTGAATCTCCAGCGACTTCTTCCTGGTGGCAAGATCTCTTACAGATGACTCCAACCCCTCGATCATCATATCCGTCTACGAATGGCGCCGCTGAAATTCAGTGTTCGCCTCCCGTTGCGTTCGAATGAAATCCTCTAGCATACTCTCTAACCAGGTGTTAGGGGGACATGGCTGCCCATTCTCTCCCGGCGGTTGGAACCTACCTATTGTATTCTTATACGAAAAATTTTGGTGGTTCCTCTATTCTGGATGAGAAGTGTTGGAGTGTTGGTTGTTGGGTCTGGGATTGTAGTCTCCAACCGCATCGCAGTGCTCAATCTGCTCGTCCTGGGTCCCTTGCCCTACAAAGTGGTCCTCATGATACGCTGCCACCCCCTCTCCAAAGTCAATGGCCGCGCATGCAGATGAAGGATTCAAAGATTCAAACAGTCTGCTTAGCGCGTCCATCCTCGCTGAAAGGTGGTCCATGGAGTTGACAGTGTATCGTCCTGCCACAGGCGTGGGTTGACCACGTTCGGAGGCCCATTGATGGTGGTTTTGTGCCACCTCTTCAATAAGATCCTCTGCCTCCTCGATGGTCTTGTTCATTAAGGCTCCTCCTGCGGTAGAATCTAAGGACATCTTCGTGGCGTAGGCGATCCCATTATAGAAAATGTGGATCACCAGCCACCTCTCCAGTCCATGGTGTGGGCATTGATAAAGTAGCCCCTTGTAGCGATCCCATGCTTCGAATAAGGACTCCCCCTCCTTCTGGCGAAAGCTAGTGATAAGGTGGCGCATGTGAGCAGTCTTACTTGGTGGGAAGTATTTATTCAGAAACTGTTGCTCACACTGCTCCTGCGTGGTAATGTTGCCAGAGGGTAAGGAGTGAAGCCATGCCTTAGCCTTATCCCACAGTGAAAACGGGAACAGGCTTAGGCGGATCACGTCAGAAAGGATTCCATTCAGTTTCATGGTTGAGCAGATTTCTAGAAAAGCCTCAAGATGTCGGTTCAGGTCTTCAGTCGCAACTCCCCCGAATTGGCTCTGTTGGACCATATGTATGAGTGTCGGCTTAAGCTCAAAGTTATTCGCTGATATGGACGATTCATCTATGCTCGGCCTGAATCCTCTAGCGCTAGGAGATGCATAGTCCCGCAGAGGTCAGCTGCCTACGTTCACCTCGGATGCAGCTTGATCTTCCATCTTTCGCTGCGCTGCTCTCCGTTGGTGAAAGATTCGCTCTATCTCTAAATCAATTGGAATTAGACCTTCCGATCCTAGTCTGCTAAGCATACGACGAACCAACACTCAAAAGTAAGAGTTCTAACCTAATGCTAAAAATAGGAAATAACTAAATCTAGTAAATAAAAACCGAAGATGCAATAAGTAAACAGGAAACTACTACTGGAAATAAAAACTGAATGTAAATATGAAAAATAAAACTAAAGCAAATAAAGTAAACTAATAAGAAAATAAAGCAAGAAAGTAATCTAATCCTAAGTCCGATCCAATCTACCACCGTTCGATTGATATCAAATCGACAGTCCCCGGCAACGGTGCCAAAAACTTGATGCGCACGGTCGCAACCTTAAATTCCGCGATGGAGACCATCGAAGACTCAAAGTACGCGCTCGTGCTCAACGCCCGCAAGTGCACGGATGTCGTCAAGTAATAAATAGATTATCAATCCCATAGGGACTGGGATTCGAGTACTAATGCACTAAGTGGTTGCGATTGTTCGGATGAAATTTCAGTGAGAGTCGGTTGGTGAGGACTATCGGAGGACCCTACTCAGTGCGGTGTCACACGGAGGAGGAAAAGAGGGTGCCGAGGTCTTAAAAAGGTGATTCTAGGACTACGGTTTCACTTGTGTACCGCAGAACAACGTTGTCAATTGACATCGTCTAAACTTCTACTTACGGCTTTGGGGAAGGGACTTCATACACTCTCCCGCAGAACCGCCACATTCACCAGGAGCTATCCTCGCCCAAAAGGACGGGATAGAGGGTACGAGGATGCCAAATCAATCCTTGCGGTGGACCGTTTCCGATTCCACCGCTCCCTTCTCCCCGCAGTTACGGGAGGTCAGGTTTACCCCTAGGTTCCTTGATCAAACCTCCTAAATCTAGATTGCGATGGCTATCACCACCTCGTATCACCTAAGCACAGCGGAAAGAAAGCCAAATACACATAGGTATAATAAAGACCAACATCCAATTGTCAAATCAAACTTTTGGCTAGAATTTAATATGAACCAATATTGTCTATGAACACAAGCTACTCCCTAATCCTAGAATCAAAAGTTCTACTCCATAAACGCGAAGGAAGAATCACAACACATGTTTAAGTTCAATTACAATAGAAAGAGAGTGCAGAAATAGAGATTACAATGCGTTGTGACCTTCTCTCCGGCGTTGTATTGCAAGTGGTGGACCTCCGGCAGCGTTCCTCCTCCCCGCTGCGAGTTATCAAAGCTTTTTAGTGCTTCGGTGTGCCGTCCTAGACGTCGTGCCTCCCCCCTAGGGTTTGGGTGGAGCCATCCTTATATAGATGTCGCCTTAAACCGCTGCAAAATCAGGAAAAAAACCCTAGTCGTGCAACTCCATCGGGCCGCCACACGACTGTGTGTTTCCACACGGCCAGGTCGTGTGCGGCCCTGGTGTGCTGATCTTCGCCCATCGGATATGGTCGTGTGAATCCACACGCCTTGGTCGTGTCCCACTCTGCATCTAGCATGAAATGTCCTTCTTTCGCTCCGAAAATGCATCTTTTTCGCCCAAAAAGCTAACCTGCATTCAAAAGAACAACGAGCAGGCCTCCAAACTAGAAAATAGGAAATGCATGCAAAAATAGAGTAAGATATGCATGAAACCGACGCAAAATGTAACAAGATGTGAGCAAAAACTACTCCTAAAATCCTATATGTTTTGCTCACATCAATAATTCGTTATAAAATATTTCTTTTTTTCTTCACTTTCACCTACGCTTTTTCATTCAACCATCAAGATTCCTTACTTGCTGGTGCATGTTGTAAGATACCGAAAAAAAAATCCCTTTCTAATTAAGAATTATCTTGTGGAATTTTTTAGGAGTTTTTAGAAATTTTTGAAGATTTAAAATGAGCTTAAATCCTAGTCTATGGGGAAAGATTGCGAAGGCTTCTTATAAAGTTTATTTTGGGGTAATTGTTATTGAGGGTTAATTGACCTAACCCTAAGATTAATGGATTAATAGGAGCCAATTTAATCCCGATCCCGACCCGATAGTTTTCCCCAAACCTGACCCGCACGAGTCGTTCTTCTGTTTCCTCTCCGCAAACGTTTCTGTGGTTTCCTCTTTCCTTCGCCATTTCGTGATTTCTATCCCCCTTTCGCATTCGATTTCCAATCTGCCTCCTCTTCTTCTCTTCGTCGACCCCTCCTCTTCATCATCGATGCTCGAGCCTTTCTCCTCTTCATCGCCGCCACTGAGCTCACACCGCTGCTCCACATCATCGCCGTTTTGGTCGCCGGAGATCTCCACCCGAGCAGCTATTGAACGACACAAGCTCAAGCCACCACCCTTTCTCGTCCTCGATCTCTGGCATTTCCTTCCTTCTCCTCTAATCCCGACAGAAACAACTCGCCACCATCGTTGGCATCCTGAGCTGGCCTGGCCGATCATCGTTGGAGTTAGGGCAGTAGGTTCGTGGTCGCCGATTGGGCCGGTGAACCGGGGATTTGGGGAGGATCACCGCCGGAGTTAGGTGAGTTGATGCTATCCTTTATCTACAATCGCATTTTCTTCACTGGTAGTTGAAATCTTGGTGGTGACCGACAGCAGGTGTTCGAGAGTAGGTTGTGAGAGCTTGTGCGGTGAGCGAATTGGATTGGGGAAGGGTGGATTACATCGAGATCGTTGTTGAGGAATTTGTTGATGTGTTGTGTGAGATAAATTTCTTGGTGAGAATTTCTAATTGTGATGATTAAGCGTGAATTGTCTCAGTTCACAGCCGTGATTGGGCATATCTTTTTTGCAGTGGGTATCGCTGATTATTTTCCCTCTGTTTTGGTGTGGAAAGCTATTGTGACCAAGTGATTGAAGGGAAACTTATTTCTTACCATGACAGGTTATGGGGTTATCAAATTGGGTTGATATTGTCGATAATTCAGCGAGCAAGTTAGTTTTTACAACTTGAATTTGGATCAAGAAGCTCTTACCATGGATTCAAAACTAGGTAAATTTTATGGATTGTTACTTTAACTGTAGATGTTTATTTAGTTAGCTTGATTAGCTATGCTTAAATTGACAGTTTGGTATTTTGATTAAGTTAATGGAAGAAGTTGTTTTATTGGTTAAGATTCAGTATTAGAATTGATATGGATGTATAATTGGGTTAATTGGATAAATGGATCGGCTGGGTGAGAATATAGATCATAATCCATTGGAAATGAATTGACGAGTTGATCAAGGGGTTAATGAATTGGTTTGATTCTATTGTAGGATAATAGTGGATCTTAGTTATTTTCCTTGCTCCTTCTTACAGGATCTTGATTTGGAATAGGATTTCGACCGTGGATATTTATTTGGATATTCTACATATCAGGTGGGTAATATTTCCTACCCTGGTCAGGTAGTAGCTAAACCCTGAAGTATATAACTCCATATTGTTATCACGTTGACCTTGACTCCGCTCTAGTTTTCTGATGCTTGATACTTGCCTTTGCACTTAAATACTCTGTTATTGTTGTTATCTATTCATTCATCTTTGTTATGAATTATAGATGCTATGATAAGTGGACCTGTAGTAGTTTACCTATGTGTACGTAGCTAAATTCGGTTGAAAAATTGAATTGTGTAATTTAGATAAATCATCCGGGGGTGGATGATTCAAGTAGTAAAGTTGAGTTTCCATATTATATCCTGATGTTGTGTACATATCCACTATGGATCATATAGTCATGTATGGACGTGAGATTTGTCGGTACAACGTCGCTACGGACTGGAGGTCCTAGCTTGGTTGTTGTCAGTTGTATATGCCTCTCTATAGAATAGAGAGTGTGTTGTGGACATATGTATGGTTAGGTGGATTGTGGATAGTGTGTCGCTACAGATCAGTGGTCCTAGCTTGGTTGTGATATGTCGAGTATGACTCTCTGCAGAATAGAGAGTGTTATGATCAGTTGAGTATGACTCTCTACAGGTTAGAGAGTATGTTGATCAGGTGAGTATGACTCTAGGTAGGATAGAGAGTTTGGGGTGGATTTATGTATGTGTGACTGTGCATTCATGTCATTTACATGCATGCTGGCGACTAGGTCTCCCTTGTGGTTGAGAGGGTCATCAGTCATCCTGCCTCTCAGGTTACTCATGGAGGAGTAGCTGGTGTGAGGGCAATGCATTTGTTGTGCCGCACACGACCACTATATATGGTGGTAGTGGAGTTGCGTGCAGTTGTCCTGCGTGTGTGACACTCGACCATGTTGGGTTTCCCCGGCACCGCGGCGAGTAACATGTAACATAAATATGTTCACAGTGGAAGAATTAAAAGCAATAAATCTAATTTATTACAACACACACACCACACGCATGCAAGATACAACATGTGTAGACATAATCACAGTTTCAAATTTTGCAATAAAAGGAAATTACGCTAGTTATACTTGACGTATCACGTGCAGTGGGAATGACATCAACCGGAGCAACTCACGCTAGAATTGCCTCTATCCGTATCCACACCGAGTACCATCAGGATAGCTTCGCCAAGCTACGAGCCTCGTCTTCGTAGGAGTCACTAGCCTCGTGTCGAAGACGATGTGATCAAGAGGATATCACAATCTGAATCAAAATTCGGATTCGAAAATGAGTCCTCAAAAACTCGCTTCTCCGAAGAGGTATTCGTCAACCTCTTGACGAATCCTTGGTCCTCCACCTAAGAGGATCACCGGAGATCCAATCCACGGCAAGGAAGTCACTGTCGGAGCTCCAAACATCATCTAAACGATGCTCCGACAAGAAGGGAACAAGATGTCCAAAAATTGGACAGCTTGGTGGAGGACTTGGCGTCGGCCAAAGGAGGTGGCCAGCTGATCCTTGGTCACTGGAGCCAAGGTGGGTCGCCGGATGGGTGGCCGACAGCAGCTGGATGCCAGCGGCACAAAGGTGGACGGCAGCTCAAGCTGGACGTGGATCCTCTTGGGCGGCGGCAAGGAGAAGAGAGGGAGAGGAGAGGAAGAGAAGTTTCCAAAAATAAAACTTAGGGCTCTCCAAACCTCTAGCCATGCTTTTATAGAGCGCGTGTTTCTTAATCATCAAGAAATTTTCTCCTTAGAGTTATTGGTTCATAACCAAAACCCGTTAACCTGCTCCAATAACTTAAGTTAAAATAAACCGAACCGAGATGGTCTATTTTAAGTTAAAACAAACCGAACCAACTTTGGTTCATTCTTTTAAAACAAACCAAATCACTTTGATTTATTTTCCACCATTGGATTAGAACCAAATCAATTTGGTTCATCCATCATGTCTTCATAAGACTCGACCCCATCCATGCTTCCGTTGCGACTGAAATGATTTGATGCTCGCTCCTTGTTTGGTCCAACTAAATCTAGTTTCTCTCTATCTGAGAATCTCATTCTCAAGCTCGTTTTAAATCCTTCGGATTACACTTGTTGTGTGTGTGACCAAATAGGTTCTTGGTTTATGTTGTTCATCTATAATTAACCATTAATTATAGAACGATCATGAGTGGCACCTAGTAGTACATCATGATCTCCAATTAACCAGAAAATCAACGGTTGATCCCAGAACCATTTCTAAAACCCTTCAGCAGCTACAATGAATCGTGCCCCGTTCCCTTCACTCATCTTATACCCACTTAATTCAGGACATGGTCTATAGTGTCAGTCCCCACTAGGCTGACTACATCACACCTAGCCCAAGTATCATTTCCTCATCCTACGGATTCTAGTTATGGCACATGTATCCTAGAGTACCTTACTCTAAACATGTAATGCTTTGGCCAAAGACTTTAGTAACAATCCGATGAGAGGCCTAGGGTATACATCTCCTCGCAAGGAGTGGTGAATACTTTATAGGCTATTCAAACACCTTCGACCATTTCAACTTATACCCAATCATCCTAGGTTCACATCTCCTTGGAGATGCTTGCTTAAGATGTCAAAACATAAGTCTCCATGACCAAGATGACTTGAATACCTCAAGTCAAAGGAACATCGCACTTAAGCTGCAGTAAGAACTTCATTGACATATCCATATATGCAGAGAACCATATGAAGTCTTACAGTTGGTCACTCCAATGAACTAGTTGTCATAACTAACATCGACGATTAACTCTAGACATCACAATGTCTCCAGCCAGTGAGAATCAGCTGCTTGGATACACCAAAGAGTATACCTCATGCTAGTCTTGACAGAATTGATGATGTCCAAATCCTTCTATTCATTGACTAGGAATAATCCCAATACATCACAATTACACATGTAGAGATACTCACTAGTTGTGATTCAATCACAAATTCTCTCATGCTGTGAATCGTATTATGAACATTCAGTAAATGAGTTTAAGATCTAATCAAATACATACAAACATGTATACTCAAATAGTGAATCTTCATTTATCATATAAATGGTTTAAATATAAGGCGATTGCCTTAGGACACCTCTCATATATAACTAGCAAACTCCCACTTGGCCTAATGTCAATTGCCACGGTATCCAATACCATAAGCCCTAACATGGCCCTCAAACTTACTTTGAGGTAAGGCCTTAGTTAAAGGATCCGCTAAGTTCTTTTCAGTGGGAATCTTCTCGATTTGAATTTCGTTCCTACTGATAATCTCTCTGATCAGATGATAGTGGCGAAGCACATATTTGGATCGTTGATGAGACCTTGTTGTCGTAGTAAACCGATATTACTAAGACAATGGTTGGAACCACACCAAGTTCATAAATAAACTTCTTGATCCAAACCGCTTCCTTTACTGCTTCCGAAGCTGCAATGTATTCTACCTCTGTGGTAGAATTCGCTATAGTGTCTTGTTTGGGACTTTTCTAACTCACTGCACCTCCATTCAAGGTGAACACATACCCAAACTGAGACCTAGAATCATCCTTATCTGTCTGGAAGCTGGCATCTGTATACCCGTGTATCACCATGTCTCCTTCTCCATATATTAGGAACACATCCTTAGTTTTTCTCAAGTACTTAATGATTGTCTTAACAGCCGCCCAATGATCCATTCTTGGATCAGACTGGTATCTGCTCGTGACACTTAGAGCATATGATTCATCGGGCCTCGCACAAAACATAGCATACATGATAGATCCTATTGCGGATGCATTGGGGATCTTATTCATGCAAATCCTCTCATCTTCTGTGCACGGACACATAGACTTCGAAAGGTGTATCCCATGCCTGATGAGTAGGAAACCTTTCTTGGATTCTGACATGCTAAACCTCTTTAGCACTCGATCTATTTATGTAGACTACGAAAGACCAAGTAACCGATTCAATCTATTCCTATAGATCTTAATTCTGAGGATGTAGGTTGCTTCTCCCAAGTCTTTCATGGAGAACATCTTGAACAACCAAATTTTAACTAACTGTAAGACAGAAACATCATTTCCTATAAGTAATATGTCATCGACATACAATACTAGGAACACGACTGCACTCCCACTAACCTTCTTGTACACACAAGGTTCGTCCGAATTTTGTGAGAAATCAAACTTTTTAATTGTCTCATTAAAACGGATATTCCAGCTTCTGGATGCTTGCTTCAGTCCATATATAGACCATCGCAGTTTGCATATCTTGGTTTTATCAATCGATGTGAAACCCTCAGGTTGTATCATATACACGTCCTCGAGTGGGTTTCCATTAAGAAAAGTTATTTTCACATGCATCTGTCATATCTCATAATCATAATGAGCCGCTATGGCCAGAAGCATCCGAATGGATTTAAGCATAGCAACAGATGAATAGGTCTCTGTTGGATCGAAAGTGTCGCTAGAGGGGGGGTGAATAGCGATACGATGTCGTTAAAAAACTTTTGCAATAAGTAAAAAGCAAGTAGAGAGTGCACAGCGGAAATATAAAGTAGAAAAGATATTTTTACGTGGTTCACAATCTTTCGATTGCTAATCCACGGCCCTAGTGATCCTTGATCACGTACGGAGGGCAATTCACTAAAACCACTCCTCCTCGTTGGAGGTAGGAGCAACGATTACAAAAAGAAATCAAGGCAAAGGGACACTCCCCCTTTCCTTGTTACGATTAAAGCACAAAGACAATTTAAAGAAGTAGAACTTAAATAAATATACTGACAACTCTTATAAGTAGAAGATGTAGCTTTCGTTGTCGGCGGCACTTCGTCGTAGCAAATGTGAGTAGTAGTAGCGGCGTTACGACGGCGTGTTGAGAGCTCTTGAATTCTTGTTATTTGCTTGGCTTGAACATGTCTATTTATGGATATTGATCTATGAATTTAGACATAGGTAGTGTCCAAGGTGAGGTTCTTATCCCAACTCAAGGATGAGGTGTTTCATCCAACCACCTTGTGCCACCTCAAGGAATCCTTCACGCCAAGAAGAAGAAGCCATCCAACTTGTGCCACATCATGGGAGCCAACCATCTTGTGCCACCTCAAGGAGGCCTTCACGCCAAGAAGAAGAAGCCATCCAACTTGTGCCACATCATGGGAGCCAACCATCTTGTGCCACCTCAAGGAGGCCTTCACGCCAAGAAGAAGAAGCCATCCAACTTGTGCCACATCAAGGGAGCCAACCATCTTGTGCCACCTCAAAGAGGCCTTCACGCCAAGAAGAAGAAGCCATCCAACTTGTGCCACATCAAGGGAGCCAACCATCTTGTGCCACCTCAAGGAGGCCTTCACGCCAACTCAAGGATGAGGTCCAAGCTTGGTGATGGTTTGGATGTCCACCTTGATGCCACATCACCCTTTGTACCAAAACACGAGTCAAGTCCAAATTCACCCCCTTGAAATTCGAGCTCTTCTCGAGGCTGGAACTTGACTAGCAGATTGGCTTGTAGTCAAAGGGTTTTGACTGCATGATACAAGTTAGCTTAAAATATAAAGTACGATGGTTCTAACCATCTGATCTCGACCTAGACCTTCCATTGGAGGTATTGGGTCGGATCTACGCTTAACGACCTTGCTTCGCTTTCACACGAGCTTACCTTGTAGCCTCGCTTCCGGTCTTCACCCGAGTACCTCGGCTTCCTCCGAAGTCCTCTGGCGTTGCCCGACCACCTCGGTTCCCAGGGTGTCGCACCTTCCGCTCAACTTTAGCATTTCGCACACTTAATTGAGCTCGTAAGATAACAAATATACCCTTAACTATTGAGCCTTTTGCCATAATCAAAATACGGTTCGACTTTGATGCCCACCGCACTAACAATCTCCCTTTGATTCATGGCAAACCGACACAAAAGTTAAGGAAAAATTAAGACATAACTTGATGGCTAGCATAATGATTAAGCATGAATGAGCTAGCATAAAGATTAAATATGAATGAGCTAGCATAATGATTAAGCATGAATGAGCTAGCATAATGATTAAATATGAATGAGCTAGCATAATGATTAAATATGAATGAGCTAGCATAATGATTAAGTATGAATGAGCTAGCATAATGATTAAGTGAGAGAAATATTATTGTTCCAAGTTCTCCCTTTGAGGTAACCTCCCCTTGACCAAGGTGAGTTCTTGAAAAATAATTTTTACTCCCCTTAATAGTTGCTTAAGTAAACGGAATTACTTAATATAAAAGGTAATAATTTTGTTTACTTTCTTCCCTTTAATTTTGGTTAATTTTGGTTACTTTTGTGACTTTCTCCCCTTTTGCCTTAACTCAAAAAGTTTGTAAATATATTTTAGGGTTTGTAAGTCCAAGCAAGTTCCCAATATGATTTCTAAGGTAAGACTTAGGCTAAATTCATAAAAGAAGCAAAAATAGAGTACATATATAGAAAAATTTAAATCCTACTCTATTACGCACATACCTAACTTTTAATGTTGTTAAAGATTAAGCTAAAGTCTTGGAGTGTGCTTCATCCACAGTGAGCCAGAGACACACTCACCCATCGCAACGTATTCGCGGTGGTAGATAAGGCAACGAATGTCGCTTCCTCTGCACTAACCATCGCATACTAAACATCGAGCAAGAAAATCTACTATATCTCTCTTTACACTATTTCTACCAAGATAAATGTTTCAAATCTTAAGTCTAAGGACATGGTCAGTTTATCTAGATTTTGAATCCGGAGGTTGGTAGCGTAAACTTCTTCCTTAATGTATCCATTCAAAAATGGACTTGACATCCATTTGAAACAATTTAAAACCTCGATGTCGCATATGCTAACAACATTCGGATGGACTCTAGTCTTGCTACGGGCGTAGGTCTCATCGTAATCTAAACCTTCGACTTGACTAAACCCTTTTGACTAACCTGGCTTTATTTCTAACTACTTCACCTTTATCATCAAGTTTATTTTCAAATACCCACCAATAATTGATTTTTCTTTAGGTGGTGGTACTAATTCGACTTCATTTCTAGTGAATTGAGCTAGCTCTTCTTGCATAGCAATAATCCATCGGGATCAAGAAGTGCTTGTTCAATAGTTTTGGGTTCGATTTTGGAAATTAACGAGATTTGACTAAGGTTTGATATGAAGCTCTAGTTCGAACCCTAAATTTGGATCACCTATAACTTGATTGATAGGATGACTTGGGTGAGTTCTAGTTTGACTTGGGTTAGAGTCATCTATCACTTGGTCGATAGGATGACTTGGGTTAGGGCGAGATTCAAGTTCAAGATCAGTCGGGTTCGCTATAAGTTGATTTGCTAGTTGGTTTTGTTAAGGATTGAGCACGGTTCGTGTCCTTCGTCGAAAACTATATTAATGGTTTCTTCGACTCTTATGTGTAGGATCAATGGAATTACTAAAGGGTTGTTTGTAAGTTTTTAAACCTAAATCATCTCACTAATATCTACATGATCAAAACATGTTATTCCTATGTGTTACTGTGAGATGACTTTCAATTTTACTTGATTAATTTTAATGAATTTAAATTAACCAACATTAGGTTAGATTCGGATTTAGTCTAAGCTCATCAAGTAATCTTTTCAAGAGATTAGCTTCCAGGTCGTGGCGAGGCACAGAGGCCTTCTTTGATCGGAACAACGACCACTTCCTTAGACAAAGCTAATTTCAAGAAATTGATAACTCGACTTACTTGAGACTACGTCTTGGTCTAACTAGTTATTTTTGAAAAGAGGCTCCCCGAGGCTCAATCTTTTCGTAGGATTTTAGTTGGTTTATTTTTGAAAAGAGGCTCCCCGAGGCTCAATCTTTTCGTAGGATTTTAGTTGGTTATGAGTCCTATCTAACCATTCTAAAAATAAAGGAAAAACTAAGCATGCAATTTCTAAGACTTAACAAAAATACATTTTGTATTGGCTCCCCCTGGACCATTGAATAGAGTGGGTCTATTCACATAGTGAATTTGGTCCTTGGGAACCCAATACATGTTAGATCCTAAAGTTGAAATCAAAGTGGTCTTAGGGACCCATGCTTGGACATTTTTCTTATGTTGGTTTACTATAGACATATATGACTTATTGGTTGTATTTGAGTTAAACCCGAGTCCGGCCTTGTTGTACACGGCCCTTTGTGATCCAAGTAAGAGGTCAAGTCCCTTGGATCCCAAAGTGAACCTTTCCAACGTGTTCCTAAGGTCTTCGACTTGTGTTTTCAAAAGCGAGTTCTCAACTTCAAGCTTTTCAACTTGAGTTGAGTCCTCCTCTTGAATACGAGTAGTCGAAGAGGTTAGGGAGACCTCATGTTTGAGAAGGTTAACCTCCTCAATTAGGGTCTCGACCTTGGACTCGGACTTAGCTAGTTTCTTATTTAAAAATTTAATTGCACCATACAAAGTATTAAGTAACGACCGACTTACCCTTAATGATTCTTTTGAACCGGATACGGATCCGTGGCTTGTCTTGAATGGAAGCTCATCATCGGATTCGGACTCGGACTCTTCTTCGGTTTCGGAGTCGTGCTCGGTCGGCTTGGCCATTAGAGCTTGGATATCGTCTTCTTCCTCCGACAACTCCTCCCAAGTAGCGTTTAGCGCTTTCTTGGTCATCTGCCGAACTAGATTGACTCGGTCGGATTCTATTTCGGAGTCAACTACCCATTCGGACTCGGCATCTTCCTGCCGGGGTGGCTTGCGTGCGGGCTTCGTCTTCGTGGACCCTGCAACTAACGCAATACTCTTCTCGCGACCACGTTAGTTTGCTCATGTAATTCAAGTTCTGAAAACAATTCGTCTAACCTAATTTTAGAAAGGTCCTTGGAGACCTTGTAGGCATCGACCATGGATGCCCACAAGGTGGTCCTAGGAAACGAGTTAAGAGAATACCTGATAAGGTCGCGATTCTCGACCTTTTGTCCGATGGCATGGAGTTGGTTGACGATGTCTTGGATACGAGCATGTAGTTGAGTTGTGGTCTCGTTTTCCTGCATTTTCAAGTTATACAATTTATTTAAAAGTAAATCTCTTTTACATACCTTCGTGTCGTCGGTGCCTTCGTGTAGTTCCACTAGCTTGGTCCATAAGTCCTTTGCACTAATGAAGGGGCGGACGCGGTTGAGCTCTTCCTTGGACAACCCACATTGCAAGATTTGAGTTGCCTTGGCATCGGCTTCTACTTGTTTTTTCATGGAATTTGACCATTGATCGTAACCCAAAGATTCACTATCTTCATTAATAGGAAGTGTGAAACCGGTTTGGATTACGATCCACATCTCGATTTGGGTTTTAAGAAAGCATTCCATCCGACCCTTCCAATAACGAAAGTCATTACCGTTGTAAAACGGGGGTCGGGCGGTGCTAAACCCTTCGAGATGGGCCATTTAAAAACAAAAAGAAGAACGACTAAAAGAATCAAGCAAAACAAACACGGAAAGAATATTCCAAGACTTTCGTCTTGGATTAGTAGTCTTGAGAAGTAAAAAGATATATAAAATGTAATTTGCAAAAAGAAATAAACAATCAAATGCGAATGTCGTTGAAGTTCCGGAGGACAACCTTACTCGGGATCTAACCCGAAGGACAACCTTATCCGGATCCTAAAGCCTCTAATGCAATTCTATATGTAGGAGAAGATAAGCAAGTGAAATGATTATACGAAATAAATAAATAAAAAATCTGTGAAAAAAAAAAAACAAAGCTAGATTGGTGGTTTCACCGAATCTTAGCGCCCCCGGCTCTGATACCAATTGTTGGATCGAAAGTGTCGCTAGAGGGGGGGGTGAATAGCGATACGATGTCGTTAAAAACTTTTGAAATAAGTAAAAAGCAAGTAGAGAGTGCACAGCGGAAATATAAAGTAGACAAGATATTTTTACGTGGTTCACAATCTTTCGATTGCTAATCCACGGCCCTAGTGATCCTTGATCACGTACGGAGGGCAATTCACTAAAACCACTCCTCCTCGTTGGAGGTAGGAGCAACGATTACAAAAGAAATCAAGGCAAAGGACACTCCTTTCCTTGTTACGATTAAAGCACAAAGACAATTTAAAGAAGTAGAACTTAAATAAATATACCGACAACTCTTATAAGTAGAAGATGTAGCTTTCGTTGTCGTGACACTTCGTCAGTAGCAAATGTGAGTAGTAGTAAGCGGTTACGACGGCGTGTTGAGAGCTCTTGAATTCTTGTTATTTGCTTGGCTTGAACATGTCTATTTATGGATATTGATCTATGAATTTAGACATAGGTAGTGTCCAAGGTGAGGTTCTTATCCCAACTCAAGGATGAGGTGTTTCATCCAACCACCTTGTGCCACCTCAAGGAATCCTTCACGCCAAGAAGAAGAAGCCATCCAACTTGTGCCACATCATGGGAGCCAACCATCTTGTGCCACCTCAAGGAGGCCTTCACGCCAAGAAGAAGAAGCCATCCAACTTGTGCCACATCATGGGAGCCAACCATCTTGTGCCACCTCAAGGAGGCCTTCACGCCAAGAAGAAGAAGCCATCCAACTTGTGCCACATCAAGGGAGCCAACCATCTTGTGCCACCTCAAGGAGGCCTTCACGCCAAGAAGAAGAAGCCATCCAACTTGTGCCACATCATGGGAGCCAACCATCTTGTGCCACCTCAAGGAGGCCTTCACGCCAACTCAAGGATGAGGTCCAAGCTTGGTGATGGTTTGGATGTCCACCTTGATGCCACATCACCCTTTGTACCAAAACACGAGTCAAGTCCAAATTCACCCCCTTGAAATTCGAGCTCTTCTCGAGGCTGGAACTTGACTGTAATCAAAGGGTTTTGGACTGCAGTACAAGTTAGCTTAAAATATAAAGTACGATGGTTCTAACCATCTGATCTCGACCTAGACCTTCCATTGGAGGTATTGGGTCGGATCTACGCTTAACGACCTTGCTTCGCTTTCACACGAGCTTACCTTGTAGCCTCGCTTCCGGTCTTCACCCGAGTACCTCGGCTTCCTCCGAAGTCCCTCTGGCGTTGCCCGACCACCTCGGTTCCCACCGGGTGTCGCAGACCTTCCGCTCAACTTTAGCATTTCTGCACACTTAATTGAGCTCGTAAGATAACAAATATACCCTTAACTATTGAGCCTTTTGCCATAATCAAAATACCGGTTCGACTTTGGTGCCCACTGCACCAACAGTCTCGTCACAATCAACACCTTGCTTTTGACGATACCCTTTCGCCACCAATCTAGGCTTATAGGTAATCACATTACCATCCATGTCGATTTTCTTCTTGAAAATTCACTTGCACCCTATAGGTTTTATGTCACGCCCCGAGAGTATGTCGTGCCGAAAAGCAAACGGACAGCATCTCCCCTGTACATGACAACATATCGTGTTAATACAAGGCCCTTGGGCCCACAATAAACAATATCATATACAATTGAAGAAAAATAACAACATAACAAACATAACTACATCAAAACACAGCGGAAACATAACACAACTACATCACAAACTACACACAGTGCATATCGGTATGACTGACACCACAACATAAAAAAAACATTGGCAAAACCCAAATCCACAAGTGTGTACATCACATAACAAATCCAACACATAAATCCGGATCGAAATAAGGAACATCCAAAATCAAAAGAAAATGTAAATCCATGAATGCCATAAGATACGGCAATGCAGCATGCATGGTCATGCCTGTAAATCCCTACTCGCTACCACGACCCCAGTGTAGCCTAGGTGGCACGACATGACAACTGTCCCAACTCAACACCAACCACTGCTCTAGAGTGGTCGAGTGGATAGTATGATCGAGTAGCATATGAGCGTAAAGAGCTCGCTACACAACAGGGGTCCCTACTGCTGTCCACTCCGACTAACACTACTCATGAGTGGTCGAGTGTCATGCACCCAGGACAACTGCACGCAACTCCAACTACCACCGTCTATAGTGGTAAAGTGCGTCACAACAAATGCTCTGCCCTCACACCAGTTACTCCTCAATGAGTAACCTAGGAGGCAGGATGACTGACGACCCTCTCAACCACAAGGGAGACTATGTCGTCAGTATGCATGCAAATGATATGAATGCATAGTCATGTATACAGACATCTACCACAAACTCTCTATTCTATAGAGAGTCATACCAATCTGATCAATGCACTCTCTATCCTACAGAGAGTCGTACTCGACTGATCGATGCACTCTCTATCCTTTAGAGAGTCGTACTCAACTAATCGACGGACTCTCTATCCTGTAGAGAGTTGTACTCAACTAATCAATGCACTCTCTATCCTGTAGAGAGTCGTACTCAACTGATCATAATAAGCTAGGACTACCGGTTCGTAGCGACACACTAATCACAATTCACCTGACCATTACACAACACCTGATCGGTAGTAAACATGCAACATACAGGTATTGGAATAAATCCTACATTTAGGGCATTAACTACCCACAGATGACTTTTTACTCAATTTACAAATTAGGTCATCATCCATACTCCAACATCTACACCCTACTAAATATTTATAGATCTACTTACATCACATCTGTAACTCCTCAATCATGATAAAGGAAAATGTGATATCAACATTTGAGCATATATAGCCAACGATAAGTATCAAGCATAAGGATAAATAAGAGCAGGGTCAAGTTAATATGAACATATAATATGATCATATCTATGTCTAAATCTGAATGCAACTATAACTACCTGACCAGGGTAGGAAATTACCCACCTGGTATGTAGACTATGTCGATAGTCTTCACGTCCAAGAATCCATCTTGAATCAAATACCTATAACCAAGAACACATCATATAACCAAGTTTAACATACACTTGGTAATAAAGTCAATACATACTCGATTAACCTCAATAATCCCTAGCATAATCCTAAATCAATCCAAACCCTGATTAGTTAACCCCTACTAATCATTCCCTTTTATGGATTCATAGAATTTACGGTCATCTCTAAGATACCCAAACACTCCATATTTATAAATTCACAAATGGAACTAATAACATCATCATCTTATAAATCATATTAGATATGGTGGCACAGCTAGAATACATCCAACAATAACACATCCAGATTAGTTTACTAATAAAACTGATATACAGCTATGAACAACCAAATCCTACTTACCCAGTCGAGCTTCCTCTGTACTGCTTCTTGATTTCAACTCTCCTGTAATTAAACTAAATCCATCACATATGTAAATAAATTGTGATTCAGCCAACTGATCACTCCTATCCATCATACGCATACTAGTCAGCTATAATTCAAATATTCATTCGAAACATTGAGATCCAAGCTTACCTAATGTAGTTTCCATATCCCATAGCCTATCCAAAAAACCTCCCGCAGCTAATCACCCAAAAATCCAAACAGCTGGAATCTTCTCATCTCCCACCAATCGAACACCAAACCAACCATAGACGCAGCCCTTTGCTGTTGTCAATTTTAGATTGCGACAAAGATCATGCAAGGAAGAGAAATTAGGATTACCTTTGGGTAACAGCGCTCCGAATATGTGACATTGCAAAGGGAATGCAAGTGGAGAAACAGAATCGACGATAAGCCAATTGGAGCACGATTAGGGCATGGTTGAGGCGAGCTGGTACCTAGGATGGAGATCGGAAGATTGCTCATCATGGCTAACGCTGCTTGTGGCCGGCGACACCGCTTGCAGTATCAAGGCTCAAGCAGTGATCGTGGATGCAGAGAAGAAGAAGAACATGATTTGGGCAACACTGATTGAAGATGGCAATTAATCGAGCGACACACAATCCGGAGAAACGAGCGGTGATCGACTCACCGGTGAGATAGGCGGCGACCGAACATGGCGGCGATGATGAATTGGGCTCGCTTGGGTGATGACAGTGAAGAGGAGGGTTGCGGCATTCAATGGTCTAGTGACCCACGCGTTGCTTCACCGACACTTGAGGAAGAACGAAGAAGCGGCGACAAACCCTCGGCGAGAAGGAAAATAGTCGATCGGGGGGGAAAGGAGAAACCGTGAGCGTGGAGAGAGAGGAATCAGGGAAAATCGCGATAGAGAAGAAGGAAAGTAGCGATCGAGAAGGAGTCACGCAGTGAGGAAGAGAAACCAAAGAAATGGCTTGGGCTCGCATTAAAGGAAGAGACGAGTGAGTTTTTAACGGCTGATCTAAGTGGTTGAGTTAGCCCAAGTCTAACCCAATCACCAACTTAAGCTTTAATATTCCTCCGATTAGATCATATGAACTCCATTCAATTCAAGAAAAATTTCTAAAAACTTCTGAAAAATTCCACAAGATAATTTATCAATTAACACGGAATATTTATTTATATTATATTTTCTGGTATCTTACATTCTCCTCTACTAATAAAAATTTAGTCCCCAAATTTCGTACTTAAGCACCATGAGTAAACACTATCATACTAATCAACTCAAGTACTTCGAGAAAAGTAAGGCACCTCCAGTAACTCTGTGAGAGTATTGAGCTCGAATATTATTTTTCATCTCTCATACAAGTCTCTAATATCAATCACCTATACTCCCAACATACCTACTATAGTCTGAATAATACACTCTGTGGCCCCAATAGTCATCGTTCCCCAACCTCCTCCCACCACACAGGAGATCTGCAGGGTTCGCCATATAAGGCCTCGGAAGGAGTCATTTAAATGGAGGAGTGATAACTGTTCTTGTAGTCAAATTCCACTAAAGGAATGTGATCCTCCCAACTACCTCCATAATCCACGACACAAGATCTTAATAGATCCTCCAGAGTCCGAATGGTATGCTTAGACTGTCCATCTGACTTCGGATGAAACATTGTACAGAGTTGAAGCTCTATACCCATGGCCTACTGCTGACTCTGTCAAAATAGCGAGGTAAATCATGGGTCTGTATCAGATAACTACTAAAAGGTACGCCATGCAATCTGATAATCTCTCGGCAATACAACTCTATCAGACGATCCAACGGGTACGATCCACAAATAGAAAGAAAATGAGCTGATTTGGTCAGTCGATCCACAATCACCCAAATCACATCATGTCCTTTACGGGTTCTAGGCAATCCCATAACACAATCAATAGTGATATGCTCCCACTTTCATTTCGGAAATCGAAATTTCCTGGAGCAACCCAGTGGGTTTCTGAGGTTCAGCCTTTACCCGCTGGTATACTGAACATCGAGCAGCAAAATCTGCTATACCCCTCTTCAAATCGTTCCACCAGTATAAACATTTCAAATCTCGGTACATCCGAGTACCATCAGGATGAACAACAAATCTTTAATGATATGCTTCCTGTAGCAACTCTTCCTTAACTGGATGTGTGTCCAAAACACATATTCATATTAGAGATGGAAAATTATCTTCTCACAAGAGAAGTCCATCTACCCCCAAAATCCACTCCACCACACACTCTGTAAGTACATGGGAGACTATGGTGACCAATCTCTCTTGTTGCAATTGTTCGTGTTCTAGCAACTCTATACTAGGTACACAGTAGCTAGTCAAAACTCCATGAGCACTTCTGTTCCATACCACTACTACATCGCTCCGATCCCTGAAACGATGCATTTGCGTATTAACATACTTTTATCCACCCCGGAAGGATTAACTAATACTCGTGTAAAAGTTAACCGCCGCCTAGGTCCTGTAAACTGGTTTCACCAGCTTCCTACTATATGATTTCCATCATCACCTTTGTCAAACAAGTCCGTGGTATAGTAATGCTAAAAACATATTATCCACATCTACAGTAATAACCAAATTCATACAAGGAAACAACAACTACGGTGGTCGAGTGCGCAACTCCAACTACCATAATCAACATTGGCCAAGTTACGCAACTCCAACAACCACAACCTGATCCAATCGTGTCTAGAATACACGATTCTCAAATTCGAGGGTGACTATATCGTTTAAATAGTCTAACAACTTAATCAAAACTCATAAAATTCATACTAAGTATGAAATTGTCGTCTTTACACACCTGCATCCTTATTTCACTACACGGATGATATATCTGTTGGGTTTTTCCGAGCCGCAAAAACCGCTTTTTGCGTTGCAGAAACCTCGGAAGCCCCCGGCCACGGATCCGTGCGAAGAAGTATTAAAACAAAACATGTATGTGCTTGTATAAAAAACCCTAGATCTACCTTAGATCTAAGAGATAAGATCATTACCCTCGATGTGATGCCCTTCGCAAATCCCGCTCGTCCAAAAGTCCGCCGGAACTCGAGAGTGTCAAGTGCACACTCCTCTATGGTATCCACACAAGCAATAGGTGGAAGAAAAACACACTTGAGTGTGATAGCACTCCTAGGGTGTCTCGGCAAGATGAGGAATGAGAGGGAGAGAGCTTGAGAGGAAAAGTTCCAAGGTTGAAGATGAAGTCAAGAGTGTAACTCACCAAATGAATTCACCACCCATAACCCCAAAGTGGCCGGCCACTTCATGGAAGGGGGGTTACATGCATGCATGTAACTCCCATGACCCTTGGTCTCCCTCATGATGTGGCACCAATTGACCAAGTCAATGATGATGTGGAGCATCATCATTGGCCGGCCATGCCAAGTCATCATCATGACATGGCATTTGGTCAAGTCAAACTTGACCTTTCATCTTCCCTCTCAAGTCAAGTCAAACTTGACCTCTAATCTCCCATGGTTGATCAAATCTAACCACTTGACTCAAGTCAATTTAATTTAATGAATCTTCATTCATTAATTTAAATTGATTTGATGAATCAAATCTCAATTAGACTCATTCAACACTTGAATCAACTTGAGTCTAACTCAATTAGTCTAATTTGGATTACTCTTAATCCAATTTGGTTCATCCCATGAACCTAATCCTCATGGTTCATCATATGAACCTAATCTCCATCTAATTGCTCTTATGTGTGTGACTTATAGGTTCTTGTAACGCTGGCAATGTCCCTAAACCGATTTAGGAACATAAGCAATGAGCGGTATCTAGCAACACATCATTGCTACCCAAGTTACAAGAATGTTGAGCTCCAACATCACCTTTGTGACTACTAATTGTGACTCTCACAATATGTGACAATGTCCCTCTATCCCTGACATCTAGATTGACCAATCGAGGCATAGACCGTGTCATCCTCGCATAATCTAAATCTTGAACTCCAAGTAGACTCACTCTAATCAAATGAGCTCAATATCTCATATTGACTCATTTGGGCATGGCCATGCACTCGTGGTCTCACTCTATCAAGAATATCGATGTCACCCCACATATAGGAGGGATAGATCCCATCTACATCACTCACATCCCTCCGCATAATCTGCTACATACCTAGTAATCGCTTTATAGTCCACCCATTTACGGGTGACGCTTGAGCCAAAGTATGCAATTCATTATGTAGGGAACCATGGTGACTTCAGGTCTAAGGACTAATAGTCATACTAATAGCCACATGAGAAAGTATATGACACTCATATAACGATCCATGATACTTTCTCATGGCGGGTCATTCAGTATACATTCTCCAATGCATACCCATGTGTCAACTTGATATCTCATATCCATGACTTGTGAGATCAAGTCATCTTGTTGACCTACATGCTAGTCTCTACGAATTAACATTGTCCCTGAATGTTAATACTCGACTAGGAATGATTAAGAGTAGTGTTCTCTATATCATCTCATTATCGATTCAACCAATCGATTGATATAGATAAGAACCTACTACTCAAGGACATTATTATATTTAGTTATTTGGCACCAATACAAGTAAATATAATAACCATGCCTTAATAAATAGGAATATGATACAATAAAGTCCATGCAACAATCATCATATGATTGGCTCTAGGGCTTTCACTAACAATCTCCCACTAGCACTAGTGCCAATCACCGTAGTATCTAATACCCAATGACCTAGTGTGACCATCATGCTTTTTCTGTGCCAAAGCCTTGGTCAAGGGATCTGCGATGTTAGCCTCTGTGGGTACTCTGCAAATCTTCACATCTCCTCTATCGATGATCTCTCGAATGAGATGGAAGAGCCGTAGTATGTGTTTGGTCCGCTGGTGTGAGCGAGGTTCCTTAGCCTGTGCAATCGCTCCATTGTTTTCACAATAGAGCTCTATAGGATCTGCAATGCTAGGAACCACCCCAAGCTCAGTAATGAACTTGCGGATCCAAACTGCCTCCTTTGCTGCCTCAGATGCAGCGATATACTCGGCCTCTGTTGTAGAATCAAGAATCGTCTCCGCCCAACTCTTCCACTCACGCTACCACCATTCAAGCAAAACACGAACCCGATCGCGATCCGTAATCATCCCGCCGGGCTTGAAGGGGCATCAGTAACCCTTTACAGCCTAGCTCTCATCGCCTCCAAATATCAAGAAATATTCTTTAGTCCTTCTCAAGTACTTAAGAATATTCTCGATCGCTATCCATGGACGCCACCGATCCGACCGTATCTACTCATGCTGCTCAAAGCATACGAGACATCAAGACGAGTACACAACATGGCGCATACGATAGATCCTATAGCGTATGTAGGGATCTTATCCATGCGGTCCTCTCTCCTCTCTAGAAGAGGGACTTTGAGTCTTCGAAAGACTCACACCATGTGACATCCAGTAAGTCCTTTCTTGGAATTCTCGCATGGCAAACCAAGTAATACCGTGTCAATGTATGTACTCGACTTAGGCCAAGAAATCTCTTAGATCTATCTCTATAGATCTTGATGCCTAGAATACTGCCGCTTCACCTAAGTCCTTCATTGAGAAGCACGCCTCACCAAGTCTTCATGCATCAGAGCGAAGGGATGTCATTCCTAATGAGTAGTATGTCATCCACATAAAGATAAGGAACACAACTGTGTTCCCATTAACCCTCTTGTAGACACAGGTTCATCTTCATTCTTGATGAAACCAAACTGCTTGATCGCATCATCAATCGAAGATTCCACCCGAGAAGCTTGCTTTAGCCCATAAATGGACCTTGCACCTGCATACCTTCCCAAGATGTCCGTGGATCTACAAAACCCTCGGGTTGTCATGTACACATCCTCGAGTAAGTTTCCATTCGTAAACGCGGTTTTGACATCCATCCGCCAGATCTCATAATCGTGGTATCGCAATAGCAAGCAAGATCCGAATGGACTTAAACATCGCCATCGGAGAAAAGGTTTCATCATAGTCAATACCATGAATTTGCTGAAACCTTTAGCCACCAATCGCCCTTATAGGTAGGTGTAAGTCCATCCATGTCCTTCTCCTAAAGACCCACTTACACCCAATGGGTTTGCTCAATTCGTGGATCAACCAAAGTCCATACTTGGTTAGTGTACATGGATTCCATCTCGGATCTCAGCGTTTTTAGCCATTTCTCAATCTGGGCTCATCACCTTCCTCGATGGGAGGTAGGCTCATTCTCAATGAGCATAACGTCATCATGGTCGACAAGAGAAATGAGTATCTCTCAGCCGACGACGACCTATCGGACTGCGAAGAGGTAGGTCTACTTGAACAGTGGTTGTTCCACAACTCTTTGTGCAACAACCTCATCACCCACAACACTTTGTGGTTCCCTGCTCAACCTCCATCAAGGCCTCAGCATATGGTCCTTATCTTGAATTTCTTCAAGATCGAAGGTGCTCCCACCTAGTTTTTCTAGAAACAAAATCCTTTCTAGAAAAACCCTACTTTGCCACAAACACTTTGTGCCGATTGGGAATGTAGAAGTAATATCCCTTAGTATCCTTGGGATATCCAACAAAATAGCACCTATGATTGGGTCCCAAATATCGAGACTTGACGTCAACGTAAGCCTCACAACCCCAAATCCTCATAAAAGACATCTTGGGATTTTTCCTGTCCATATCGTGATATGGTGTCTTTACCACTGACCTTGGATGGTACATTGCTAAGGGTAAAGGTCTGTGGTCAGAGCATATCCTCAAAAGGATATAGGAAGATCTGTGGTGACTCATCATAGATTGTACCATATCCAATAGGGTACGATTCCTCCTTTGGATACACCATTCCACCGTGGTGTTCCAGAGGAGTGAGTTGGGATAGAATCCCACACTCACACTAGATAGTCACGAAACTCATGGCTAAGGTATTCACCACCTCGATCCGATCAAGTATCTTAATACTCTGCTGTCGGTTTTGTACTTCATTCTTGAATTCTTTGAACTTTTCAAAGGATTCAGATTTATGTGTCATAAGATACACATAACCATATCTCAAAGAAATGAAATGAAGTACACTAACCACCTCTAGCAGAATATCAAAGGACCACATACATCACTATGTATAAGTCCTAACAAATCTGTTGCTCTTTCGCTATGTCCACTAAAGGGAGTCTTGGTCATCTTGCCTAAAAGGCAAGACTCGCATGTCTCATATGATTCAAAATCAAATGAGTCTAGCAGCCCATCCTTATGGAGCTGAGATAAGCGACTCTCATTTATGTGACCTAAGCGACAATGCCAGAGATAGGTTTGGTTCAACTCATTTGACTTGAACCTCTTGGTACTTATGTTATAGATAGGGCTCTCTAAGTCTAGAAAGTAGAGTCCGTTCATTAGAGGTGCACTACAATAGAACATATCATTTAAATAAACTGAACAACATTTGTTCTTTATTATAAATGAAAAACCTTTCTTGTCCAAACAAGAAACTGAAATGATGTTCTTAGTTAAGGTGTTGGGAGTATGAGGAATACAATCAAAGTCCCACATTGCTAAGACATGGAAAAGATCATGTGCTTATAAGAAAAAAGATATCTCCATTGGTATGAGGCCTTTTGGGTAAAGCCCAAAAACAAAACCATGAGGGCTTGGGCCCAAAGTGGACAATATCATGTCATTGTGGAGATATGTGGAGCTTATAAGCACTAACAATTGGTATCAGAGCCATGGTCCATGTCAAGCCATGAACCTCGAACGAAGGAAGTTGAGCTCCCACGTCCGGATCAAGAGAACCAGACATCAGGAAGGAAGTCTAGTTGGGTCGGGGGGACCGAACAACTGGCAGGAAGTCCTGGTGGGTTGAAGATCGGACATCAAGCAGAGAAAATCCTTCGAGGAGGGATAGGCTTGAGGGGGGGCCCAATGTGGTCCTTCGTTTGAGGGGGGGATTGTTGGGAGTATGAGGAATACAATCAAAGTCCCACATTGCTAAGACATGGAAAAGATCATGTGCTTATAAGAAAAAAGATATCTCCATTGGTATGAGGCCTTTTGGGTAAAGCCCAAAAACAAAACCATGAGGGCTTGGGCCCAAAGTGGACAATATCATGCCATTGTGGAGATATGTGGAGCTTATAAGCACTAACATAAGGCAGGCACATAACAACATTCATCTAATTCTAGTACAAGCCCAGAGGGCAGAGATAGATCATAAGTTCCTACAGCAACAGCAGCAACCCTTGCTCCATTGCCTACTCGTAGGTCCACCTCGCCCTTTGTCAATGCCCTGCTATTTCTTAGCCTCTGCACATTGGTACAAATGTGAGATGCACATCCGGTATCTAATACCCATGATGAAGAAATAGATAGATTGACTTCTATAACATTTATACCTGAAGTAGAAGTCTCACTTCTCTTCTTCTTAAGATCTTCCAGGTATACCTTGCATAGCTCAGCTTCCTCCCTTCCTTCGTAAGAAGCAAGCCCCTTCCTTGGCTACCCCTCCTTTGGGTTTAAGTTTTTTTGCCTTTGCCCTTGGCTTGGGACTTTCCCTTACCTTTAGGCTTGCCCTTGCCTTTCTTCTTCTGCACCATCAAAATGGTGTCGATTTACTTCTTCTTAAGGTTAAGCTCTGCAGTTCTCAACATGCTGAGCATTTCAGGCAATGACTTATCAATTTCATTCATGTTATAATTCATGACAAATTGATCGAAGGCTCTTGGCAAAGATTGCAAGATTAGGTCAGTGGCCAGCTCTTGGCCAAGTGGGAATCCCAGCCTTTGTAGGTTTTCTACGTACCCAATCATTTTGAGTACATATGTACCTACGGGAGTCCCGTCTTGCATTTTGGACCCAAATAATGCCTTAGAGACTTCATATCTCTCATGCCTAGCTTGTCCTTGATATAGTTGACGAAGATGTCCAACCATATCATAAGCATTCATGAACTCGTGTTGCTTCTGAAGCTCAGAGTTCATGGTCGCGAGCATTAGACATGACACATCTAATGCATCATCTTGATGCTTCTTGTAAGCATCTTTGTCAGCTCGTGAGGCATTGGCAGGAGGTGCCTCCGGAATGGGCTGCTCCAGGACGTACAACTTCCTTTCTTGGGTGAGAACAATTCTCAGGTTCCTGTACCAATCCAGGAAATTTGCTCCATTGAGCTTGTCCTTCTCAAGGACAGATCGCAGAGAGAGAGTGTTCGTGTTTGTTGACATAGTAATCTACAACATACAATACAGAGGATTAATATCATATTCCTTTTATCATTTAATTAGGCCTTTAATCAAATGATGCTCCCACTAAATTATAGGAATTTTGTAGAATCGAGTTATGGATGTGGTCAAACCACTTTTACTAGATTCATACAAACTAGCTATAATTCCTGCGGGACAAGATCCACATCATACTAAGCCTTGAGTTAGCTTTGGCTAAATCGCCCAAGACTTAGTACGATCGGTGGGTAACACATTACCGATTACATCTCTATGCAACTCTTGTTTATAGGATTAAGACCCACATTTACAAAAGACCTTGAGTTAGCTTTGGCTAAATCGCCAAGATTTAGTGTAAATGATCTTAACCTATCTTTCCAACGATTGGAATATGCCTATAGTTCTACTCGATCCAATTGAGTTAACTAGTTTTGCTCAATCTAATTGAGCTTACTCTAACCCGAGTCGTGATAGGCGGGACCAAGATTGTCCCTCCGCACCCTACCAAGATAATATGCGTTGCTCGCTTTGGCGATTCAACAACAACAAATGATCGAGGTAGTGATGGGTATCAAGGCTCGGTAGGCATTTTCGAGTTGATTCGATTATGATCTAATCTAATCGTAATGTGTATCTTATACGCATTTAGGCCTTTATTATCCTATATTAGCATGCATCATATACATACATTAATTATTCTAGCATGCATCATATACATACAAGAAAATTAACCTAGCATGCATCATATACATACAAACATGTTTCTACTAGCATGCATCACATACATACAAGCAAAATCAATTAAATATACATATATATATATATCAACATATATATATATATCATTAAATGTGATATAGTCATGGCCCTACTACGATCTTCTCAAGCCAATGAGAAGATCGGACGGTCAACCTAAGGCTACCGGCTTCTCCAAGCGCTTCCTTTGACCGCCATGTGTCGTCGTCACCCTTCTCGTAAGCTCGTCTTCAAGTGGACTTTCCACCGCTCCATT
This sequence comes from Wurfbainia villosa, assembly GCA_025175895.1. Lineage (NCBI taxonomy): Eukaryota > Viridiplantae > Streptophyta > Magnoliopsida > Zingiberales > Zingiberaceae > Wurfbainia > Wurfbainia villosa. The sequence continues at coordinate 28,131,445 of CM046008.1, read as the reverse complement.
TTTGTACATTACAAATGCGAAACTCGAGTTACATTCGAGTCTAAAACTATTTATAACTAGAATATTAAAAGAATAGGTGCGACGCGCAGGTCGCAAACACTTTACAACACGCACAACCACAAAACGGCACGCAGGCCGTATTATGAATTACAACACACATAATCCAATCCAATTGGGTTATTGGGCCATGACAATCACAGAATTATACATAATTCTAAATTATGTATTTTTACAGAAAATTTATATAATTTTTCCTAATTTATTTTGAATTTATGAGTCACCCTCGAACGTCCCGCTAAGCGGTTTCGCGCGATCAAGGACATGGCCCCTTTCGGGATAGGGCAGCGCCTACTGCAAAAATAAACTTCGCGAGTGTCCCTACAATGATCTTACAGTGAATTAAGTCGCTATCCCAAAAACCTAAAGCGAGAACTCGCCGATTCGGAGAGTTTTTCTTGACGGTGGAAGCCTACGAGTGTCCCAACACTCGTTGCTTCGACTCTACGAGAAAAATACCCAAAAATTCTATAAAATAAGAAAATTTACAGAAACATATAAATCTGTAATTTTTATATCTAATATAAAAACTACAAAAACGAAACACATACATGCTTCGCACGTGACTCTGATACCACTGTTGGGTTTTTCCGAGCCGCAAAAACCGCTTTTTGCATTGCGGAAACCTCGGAAGCCCCCGACCACGGATCCGTGCGATGAAGTATTAAAACAAAACATGTATGTGCTTGTATAAAAAACCCTAGATCTACCTTAGATCTAAGAGATAAGATCATTACCCTCGATGCGATGCCCTTCGCAAATCCCGCTCGTCCAAAAGTCCGCCGGAACTCGAGAGTGTCAAGTGCACACTCCTCTATGGTATCCACACAAGCAATAGGTGGAAGAAAAACACACTTGAGTGTGCTAGCACTCCTAGGGTGTCTCGGCAAGATGAGGAAGGAGAGGGAGAGAGCTTGAGAGGAAAAGTTCCAAGGTTGAAGATGAAGTCAAGAGTGTAACTCACCAAATGAATTCACCACCCATAACCCCAAAGTGGCCGGCCACTTCATGGAAGGGGGGTTACATGCATGCATGTAACTCCCATGACCCTTGGTCTCCCTCATGATGTGGCACCAATTGACCAAGTCAATGATGATGTGGAGCATCATCATTGGCCGGCCATGCCAAGTCATCATCATGACATGGCATTTGGTCAAGTCAAACTTGACCTTTCATCTTCCCTCTCAAGTCAAGTCAAACTTGACCTCTAATCTCCCATGGTTGATCAAATCTAACCACTTGACTCAAGTCAATTTAATTTAATGAATCTTCATTCATTAATTTAAATTGATTTGATGAATCAAATCTCAATTAGACTCATTCAACACTTGAATCAACTTGAGTCTAACTCAATTAGTCTAATTTGGATTACTCTTAATCCAATTTGGTTCATCCCATGAACCTAATCCTCATGGTTCATCATATGAACCTAATCTCCATCTAATTGCTCTTATGTGTGTGACTATAGGTTCTTGTAACGCTGGCAATGTCCCTAAACCGATTTAGGAACATAAGCAATGAGCGGTATCTAGCAACACATCATTGCTACCCAAGTTACAAGAATGTTGAGCTCCAACATCACCTTTGTGACTACTAATTGTGACTCTCACAATATGTGACAATGTCCCTCTATCCTTGACATCTAGATTGACCAATCGAGGCATAGACCGTGTCATCCTCGGTACAATCTAAATCTTGAACTCCAAGTAGACTCACTCTAATCAAATGAGCTCAATATCTCATATTGACTCATTTGGGCATGGCCATGCACCTCGTGGTCTCACTCTATCAAGAATATCGATGTCACCCCGGTCATATAGGAGGGATAGATCCCATCTACATCACTCACATCCCTCCGCATAATTCGTTACATACCCAGTAATCGCCTTTATAGTCCACCCATTTACGGGTGACGTTTGACGAAGCCAAAGTATGCAATTCATTATGTAGGGAACCATGGTGACTTCAGGTCTAAGGACTAATAGTCATACTAATAGCCACATGAGAAAGTATATGACACTCATATAACGATCCATGATACTTTCTCATGGCGGGTCATTCAGTATACATTCTCCAATGCATACCCATGTGTCAACTTGATATCTCATATCCATGACTTGTGAGATCAAGTCATCTTGTTGACCTACATGCTAGTCTCTACGCATTAACATTGTCCCTGAATGTTAATACTCGACTAGGAATGATTAAGAGTAGTGTTCTCTATATCATCTCATTATCGATTCAACCAATCGATTGATATAGATAAGAACCTACTACTCAAGGACATTATTATATTTAGTTATTTGGCACCAATACAAGTAAATATAATAACCATGCCTTAATAAATAGGAATATGATACAATAAAGTCCATGCAACAATCATCATATGATTGGCTCTAGGGCTTTCACTAACAATATCAATCATCACAATGACACTGATAATTATATGACATCATGTCACTACAATATCAACACTCCAATCGTAAATCAACCCTAGAGTATACACAGGTGTCCTTAGCTAATCTAAATAGATCATCTATCCACAATGAAGGATATTCACTTTCAACGACTATCGCATTCCATCATCAATAATCAATCCATAATCTCAAAGGTCCATCTCTCTTTTAACAAAGAGTTTCGGATCTTCTCAAGGAGAAATACTGGGACAGATAAATAACCTCTCTAACATATCCTATAATCACAACTTACGTTCTTCCAATTTCCATAGTGTTTGGCAACACTGATACCAATAAAATTATCACTCGTATGAGGTATTCGATATCGACACTATCTTCAAAATCACTCCGATCGCCTACTCCGCTTGCCTATGCAGCGACAAGCCTAGGAGTTCATCTGAAACTACATACGAATGCTCTCGGATTATACGCGCATCTGAGAGACATATCATACCATACTTTCAACAATTTAACCATCTGTAAGGATATGTCTACTGTAAAGGTATGTCTATCAAAGTCTAAGGGCATCCCTTGACTTCTTAATTATTGGTCGATATCTCACCTGACGGTAGAGATACCCCCGACCCACAAGTCGATGTAAAGGAACCCTTCTAATCCGAACAAAGAATGTTCTAGACAAAGATACCTGTAAACTACAAGAATCTCTCAATATATTAACCCAGAGGGTAAACTAAAGTAATACCCTGAACGATCAATTATCTGTCGATCCGATCCAAAGGCTCCCCGCAGGTCTCGGCCTTTCAACGAAGAGAACAAGATCAGATCCAATAGTCCACGACAAAGCGATCGCATTTCTACGATGAATAATCTGAGGTTTTCCTAGATCATCTGATCCCATCACTTAATCCTACGAGCTGTAACTGTAGAATATTGAATAGATACGACCACCGTCGTATACTCTCTCCTCTGTACAAAGCCAATCCACATCTAGGGGGTAACGGTTGTTGTTGTTTGCATGAGTCTTCTATGATGTCTTCTACTGATACTGCTGCGTAAATCACTTCCCTTGAAGAGAAGTATCACGGAACTCTAACCACGCCTGAGGTAGTGGGTCGCTGCTAATGAGATAACCCAATCTTCTGTGCTGATCTCTACTGTCGAGATGGTGCATCATCCTCCCGGAACCCCATCGATAGTCTTCAACTGAGTCTTCAAAATACACCTCCTCAACTGTACTGGTTGCTTACAATAGCAACAGATGAACTGATCGAATGGATAATCTGACTTCGCTTGTCTTCGTGATCCGCACTGCACGCACATAATCCCTTCAGAGTCTTTGTTCTGATTTCACTAATGTGCACGAGAACATCCTGGTGATCTGTGGTTGGTCTTCTATAATCGGAAAATAGCTCAAGGCCTATGACTCCGATCTTTCTCCTTTTATCCAACAGTAAGAGTCTTCTGACTCTAATAAGTTGACCTGAAATATCTGCTTATCGGTCTCCAACTCTTAAACACTTGTACAAAGTCATTTCTAAACGCCTGACTCAATCCAACGTCTTCCGACAGGATATGATAGAAGATCCAGTCATCTTAATCCAATAGTAAGCCAACAACCGTGGGTGGCTTAAAACATTCATTCACATTCTTGAGCTATTAGGTGAGCGTAAACTCTGCAAGTCTAATGACTCTGCACAGTATTCCCGTTATCGACGCTCAACCTACTTGAAGCTCAAGAATCCTCTACAATGTGTCACAGAAAATAACATGGGAAAATACTCTCTCTCAACATCACTAAACCATAATCAAGTGATATATTATTCCCCAATGTTATTTTCTGCATTTACCACCAAATATCGGCTTAATCCCGATAATGGTATACAAATAACTCTACTTTCTCTATATAACAAGAGTTAAGTACTCAAAAGTACATTCAAAGTTATACAACCAAGTACGCACAACTCAAGGATCAAAATCCCTATGAAACACCGTAAACTAGCCTTCCGCTATCTGCATCAACAATAGCCTACTTGTCTTGTCCATTACTCAACAGGTAATGATCTGACTAGCATAATTAGTGAAAATCTCTAAGAGTGTAGTCTCTCTGATTTCCACAAGAAATGTGATGACTTGACCCCTATTTTCTGACTCGGTATCAGTCGGCTCTCAAAGGTAAATCACCTTTTCAACACATGTTCAAGACTCACAGACTCAACAGGTCATTCCTGTGGTTAACTCATATCACGGTTATGAATAATAACCAACACACTACATGTTATTCCCTGTTATATACACTAAATGCATAGCCAACAAAACCGGGAGTATAAACACTAAAGGTAACTCCGGTTAGTCGCCTCGGTGGACGACTTCTACGACGAGTCTGTACATGTATAATAACTCTAACTGTATACACTAGTTAATCAAATCTAGATAAGTATCCAACTAGAAAATAAGTCATCAGGAATACTTACTTCGTGTTGCTTAGAGCTCAGGCCACTGTCAGTCTCATCTCAGAAAACCAAAACCGAAACAAATCAACTCCCGAGAATCCAAGACTCGACACAAAAACAATATTGTATGGCGGCATCGTAGAACCTAGGGCTCTAATACCAATAAAGTTATCATGCTCCGAGAGTATGCCATGTCGAAAAGCAAACGGACGGCATCTCCCCTATACGTGGCAAGATATCGTGTTAATACAAGGCCCTTGGGCCCACAATAAGCAATAACATATACAACTGAAGAAAAATAACAACATAACAAACATAACTATATCAAAACATAGCGGAAACATAACACAACTATATCACAAACTACATACAGTGCATACCGGTATGACTGACACCACGACATAAAAGAAACATCGGCAAAACCCGAATCTACAAGTGTGTACATCACATAACAAGTCCAACACATAAATCTGGATCGAAATAAAAAACATCCAAAATCAAAAGAAAACGTAAATTCATGCTGGGACCCTCGGAGACGAGATGAGAAGATGACAGCCAGCAATGCTCCAAGTCTGTCACGAAGTCGGCTACTTGTTACCTGGGCGACAGAAAAACCCAGGGTCAGTGATGGTGAGTAAAACTCAACAGATAATAAGGGAGAACATGTATATATATCAAATATCACATGTCATTCAATAGTAAAATCTACCGGTACATCAGGTAAACACTAGCATGATAATCATATACATGCATATACCTCCTAACTAAATGAACAATGTAAAATGCAAACATACCTGAAAGTCCTTTCTGCTACACCTATCCGACCTGAGCACATATCTACAATATATATGTCTATATCACAGGAAATCTGGTCTAAACCATACAACATCATAAATACTAATCAAAGGTATCTAATGGTCCGACCAACAAGTATACAGGTATCTAACACAACTATATAACAAATGCGAGTAGCATGTATGAAGATGATGTACAACCAAATGCAGCAAGCATAGTACAATCAAATGCAACATCACAATAAGCATATATATATAGACTGCATCTATATATATACTAATCACAATCATCCATATATATATATATATATATATATATATATATATATGGCAATATGTAAAATGTCATAAGATACGGCAATGCAGCATGCATGGTCATGCATGCGCACCCCTACTCACTACCACGACCCTAGTGTGGCCTAGGTGGCACGACATGACAACTATCTCAACTCAACACTAACCTTTGCTCTAGAGTGGCTGAGTGGGCAGTATGATCGAGTAGCATATGAGCGTAAAGAGCTCACTACACAACGGGGGTCCCTGCTGTTGGTGCAATCGGCCTAAGTCACGATTGACCAGGACTCGAGTTTGACTCGAGTGATGTTTTGATGTTTCGACAAAAACATATGACAATGTGATTGTCATGGGAAAGTCCAAGTGGGACATTTGGCATTTGGGAAAAGTCCAAGCATGGGTCTTGGCAAGGAAAGCCAAGTCATGGGTACTTGGCATGGAAAGTCCAAGCTTGAGTCTTAGCATTTGAGAAGTCCAAGGGGTTTGATATTGGTGGCGTAAAGTCCAAGCGGGAGACTTGGCGGCGTAAGTCCAATGTGCCTTGGCGGTGTAGACATCGTTAGCATGACATAGCCGATGGAAGTACCTGAAGGCTAGCGCGATGGATGAACAAGTCATGGATGACTTGGAGGGATCCAAGAAGCGTAAGGCTGATGGAGGTGGCTAGAAGGTTTGGGTCTAGGCTAAGGGTGGTCTAGCAAGTATGGGGGTACCATATTTGGGCTAAAACCTCTACAAATATGTTCCATGCATATCGACAATCTTAGACCACCTGGCCTATAGCGCTGGGCAAGCCAGCAATACGTAAACTGGAACGTTGATAGGCAGTCGACTGATTGAAGGAGCAATCGACTGATCTTATGATCAGTCGACTGATGCTCGGATTTTGGGGCACAGAATGGAGTCTCACTCGACCACTGTGACGAGCAGTCGAGTGATGACTTATCAGTCGACTGATGCTCATGATCAGTCGACTAATGTCCTAGTCGTTGGATTTTTCTAGCGTGGATTACACCGTTGTCTCACAGCAACAGTGTGATCAGTCGACTGATGGTCCCAATCAGTCGACTGATCGACTTTTTCCAGCACAGGTTGAAGCTATATAAGAAGCTCATGATGGAGGAAAAGATAGCGATTTTCTTGGGCGAAATTGAAGGGGAAAGTTGGTGTTTTCCAGTCCTTCAAAGCTAGTTCAAGGCAATCAAAGATCAAGCAATCAAAAGCTCTTGTAAAGTATTTTCCTTTACTTGTATTTGTATTTCATTATCGTATTTCCTTGTATCTATTTGATTATTGTTGTAATCATCTTGTACGAGGTTTCTCCGCCTCCGGATTGTTTCGAGAAGGAGTGTTTATTAGTGGTTGTGTGTGCATCACTAGAGCTCGTAGAGCTCGATCCGTGGAGTAGGAACCGTGCGGTTCCGAACCACGTTACATACTCGTGTTCTTGTTGTGTTTGTCGTATTTCGTTATTGTATTATTTCTATTTCCGCTGCGTACTTACGAAATTGTAGAGACGACCACGATCGAATTCCAACTACGAACGAACACTACGCTATTCACCCCCCTCTAGCGGCTTTAAATATCCTACATTTGATATCAGAGCCCGGGGCTCTTCTACGGATTAACCGTCGGGAGCTAAAAGGCTAGAGGGAAGATGGAATTCCAAAACAAGCTTGGATGGGACATCAACACTCCACCGTCATATGATCAAGAAGACTTTTCGGCGTGGAGAACAAGAATGGAGACATTCTTTATGATGGATATAGAGGATTGGTTCATCCTCGTAGAAGGTTTTGAACCTCCTCGGGATAGGAAGGGACAAGTCCTCAAGTTGAAGAAATAGACCCAAAAGCAATGGCAAAAATTCAAAACCGAAGCCAAAGTAACAAAACGTTTAGAAGATTTGGTACCTAATGATGTTTTGTCTAGGCTAGGTGAATATCTTGATGCCAAGGAGCTATGGGACAAATTAGACAAGTTCAATGAGAGGCCCCACTTGGCACAATTAGAAGAAGATAAGGAAGAGGATGAAGAGAGTTCATCTTCCTCATGAGCAAGTGAGGAATCAGAAGTTGAAGAGGAGTCAACTTCCGGATCGGTGGAAGAAGAAGTAGAAGACACCTCCACCTGTAGGATTGAGGGGGAGGAAAGAATTTCCACTCCGGAGCAACAAGAGAAAGCTTCGACATCTAGTCAAGATGAAGAAGCTCCAATTCCGGTCTCAATTAACCTAGGTAACTCAAACACTCTAATTTCAAATAAAATCCATATATTGTGTTTTGAGTGTAGGGAGTATGTGCACTACAAGAGCAAGTGCCCAAAGAAGGTTAAGAAGACTCCTCCGGCGCCTAAAAGTCAACAAAAGTCAAAGGATGTCGGTTCCCCATCACCTAAAGACAAGGAGCACATCATTTGCTTCAGATGTCGGCAACTGGGGCATTACCGAAATCAATGTCCTAGGGGGAGCAAAAAGACCCAAGAAGGAGCATCACAAGTAGGGGGAGCTACTAAGGCAAACCCTAAGGTATATTTTCATAATGCTCATTCTTTAAATTCTAAGCAAAAGCATGCTAGAATTAATTCAAATAACTTTTCTATTACTCATGAATCAAAGCATGCTAGGAATGATAATTCTAGATCTATTTCAAAGAAGGAGAAATTTGGGACTAATGTCCCTAGAAATGTCATTCCTAAGAAAGCAATTAAGAAAATCGAAACCCATTTAGGTATCAATCCCAATAAGGGTAGACATATGTCTAAGGTGAATGGTAATGCCCAAAAACCTAATCAAAAATCATTTGGGCAATTAGAATTAGAGAACCAAGCCTTAAGGTCAAGGCTTTAAAAACTAGAAAAGACCCTAAATAAGATACAAAATCAATTTCAAAGGTCTAATGGTCAAAGTCAAGGGTCAAGATATCAAAGTCAACATCTAGGACCCAAAAGACAAAAGTCAACCAAGGGCAATCAAGGTTTGGGTAACAAACCTAAGCCTAAGGTGGCTTACCATAGTGTTCCATTTGATTATGGAACACAAATTAGATCTAGGAAGACCAAGGTCAATAGGGAAGTCATTCCTAGAGTTGACCAAGGTTTGTGCCTAGTGGCTAGGGTTTCTAGGAAACCTAGGATGGCCATTAAGAAGGTTGCAAGGGGAGTTACCTCTAGAGTCAACCTAGGTAAGACCACAATGACCAAGGCTAACAAGCCTAGGAGGGTCATTAGAAAGGTATCTAGGGAGGTTATCCCTAAGAAATACCTAATTAATTCAATGAGCTCAAATAGATTTTGTGTTCCAAAGAGCGTGATTGATTCACGTTAAATGGGTTAGGATGTGCCAACCTTGATTGGATGAGTAGTGAACTCAACCATGGTAAAGGTGACATTTTAGGTTATTTTCAAGGTTATGGTTACCTTGGAAATACATTTGAGCTTTAATTCTAAAAGATCTTAGGATGTGCCAATATATTTTTGAAATCATGAAAATCAATAAAATTGGCACAATCTAGATTTAAAGGTCATAGTGTGTCACTTTGATCTTTGGCACACTTTAGGAATCAATGTATCAAGAGAAGTGTGTTTAAGGTATAGAAGTTACATCAAGAGTGATACTCAAGTGTCACACACCTTGATGTCTTGCACTTACCGTGCTTCATGTGTTTCACCATGTGTTTGCATGGAAGGAATGTCTAGGTGGATTGCATCTCACAAAATAAGTCTTTTACCTTGATTGTGTATTTCAACACTTAGAAAGGGTGAGATGTTAGGATTTGAAACCATTGAATGTTAATGTTTGCTAAAATGAAATAAAATATCAAAATACATTAATGAATACATGAATATAAGCATAACATCAATATGTTCGATATACAAGATTAAACATGAGAAAATGGAATAAGTTAGATAAAGAAATCAAGATTTTCGATTGCTCGATCAGCCGATCACCTATCACGATATCGTGAGTCAGCGATGAGTCTTGCTTCCAGACTCATCGTTTGTACATCGATCGTGATGGGATACATCGATCGATGGTACGCTCATCGAGGCGAGGAGCATCGCTTGAATGCTCGCCGAGCGATCGAGTAGTGATCGTATCGATTGATGATGAGCAACATCGATCGATGTTAATGTAGCACGACACGAAGACTTCGGCGATCGATTGCCGAGCCGGAGCGATCACGGCTCGTAAACTCGCTAATAAGTCGTGATCAGTCGACTGATGTTGCACATCAGTCGACTGGCATTACGATTTTATAACGCCGAACCGCTAGGGTTCGACATCTTCACGCGGCGACCTCTCGTTTTCTTTCTCCTCTCCGATCACCAACTTCTTCTTCGACCAGTTTTTCCGACCGTGCCAGTCGCCCAAGCCTTAGGTTTGGTAGCTAAGCTCTTCCACTCGTGTTTTCACTCATCTCACAACCCTAATCCGCTCATTTCCAGTGGTTGTTTCCTCTTTTTCAATTAGGGTTCCGGCGTTCAGTCCTCCGGCGAACTTTTCGGCGGCCTTTTCAGCGATATCCGAGTATTCTCTCATCATCCCTCCAAATGGCGCCAAAGTAAAATTTTCTTACTCAAAAACCCTAATTTTTCCTTTCCATTATAATCTATTATAATCTAATCGTGTATTGGTGCCCTTGCATTTCATCATTGGTGAAGTCTATCTTTTGATAGTCATCATCATTGTAGAAGTTGATACAAAGTAGATCAAAAACTTTAAAGTTTTAATAGTTTTTATACTTTGTACCAATCTCCTATTTCCATGGTTAAAATATTTTTCCAAAATTTTTCACCGATTGTATGCGTGATAAGTAATATACATACCAAATTTCGTGATTTTTCGATATGCGTATAATTATTTATGATTTTCTGAAATTCATTTTTGATAATTAAAAATCGAGATTTTCAGTTATCAGTCGACTGCCCTGGGTGGCAGTCGACTGATGATGGTGTCAGTCGACTGATATCTGAACCACTCGACTGATTATCTGATTTCGGGAAAACAAGGTTGTTTAACCCGATTTCAGCTGCTGTTAAGGTTCCTAACCACTCCTGACCCTAGGATATGCTTTGGGAAGAATGATGAAGGGTGAAAATTCATTGGATATGGATTAGGAGAGGTGTTTAGGGTTTGTATCAATTTTAAGGTGTTGGAAAGTTCAATGTTGAACTTCTAACCTTAATTTTGATGGCTTAGAGTTCCTATTGGCTTAGGGACTTCCCAAGGACATTGTTGGTGCAATGGTCAAAGGGGAGCAAGCCTTTAGGGGGAGGTATCCATCTTGGGATGATGGATGTATTTTTCTACTTGAAGAGGAGAAGTTATTGGGAGAGTGAATAGGATTACCTCTCTTGAGTGATATGGGACTTATCACTAGGAAGATGGTAGACATCCTAGGTATTTTTAGACCAAGGGGGAGATTGTAAGATCTCATTGGGACATGAGACATTGACTTCCTTGGAGAGAAGACCTTTTTGATGTTAGTCAAAAAGGGGGAGAATGTTTGGGGGAGAACATTTGGAGAATGTTTAAGATTACCAATTTGGGATAATTGGTAAGGGATTTGAGTTAGTGGTCTAACTCAATGGTTTGTTTGGTTTTTGTCAAACATCAAAAAGGGGGAGATTGTTGGTGCAATCGGCCCAGGTCACGATTGACCAGGACTCGAGTTTGACTCGAGTGATGTTTTGATGTTTCGACAAAAACATATGACAATGTGATTGTCATGGGAAAGTCCAAGTGGGACACTTGGCATTTGGGAAAAGTCCAAGCATGGGTCTTGGCAAGGAAAATCCAAGTCATGGGTACTTGGCATGGAAAGTCCAAGCTTGAGTCTTGGCATTTGAGAAGTCCAAGGGGTTTGATATTGGCGGCGTAAAGTCCAAGCGGGAGTCTTGGCAGAGTAAGTCCAATGTGCCTTGGCGGTGTAGACACCGTTAGCATGACATAGTCGATGGAAGCACCTGAAGGCTAGCGCGATGGATGAACAAGTCATGGATGACTTGGAGGGATCCGAGAAGCGTAAGGCTGATGGAGGTGGCTAGAAGGTTTGGGTCTAGGCTAAGGGTGGTCTAGCAAGTATGGGGGTACCATACTTGGGCTAAAACCTCATGCTTGAGGTGTGCGTGTCATGTCGCATAGTCAACTAGGGTTTGATGCGGAATTGCCTTAGCAATCGATCGCCATATGATAGCAATGATCGATTGAAGGAGCAAATGATCGATCTTATGATCGATCGTGATGCTCGGATTTTGGGCAGACGAATGAGTCTCACTCGACCAGAAGTCGAGTGAGTGATGGCTCATCACCGATCGATGCTCATGATCAATCGATCGATGTCCTAGCCGTTGGATTTTTCGGCGTGGATTACATGTTGTCTCACAAGAGGTGTGATCGATGATCGATGGTCCCGATCAGTCGACTGATCGACTTTTTCCAGCACAGGTTGAAGCTATATAAGGAGCTCGTGATGGAGGAAAAGATAGCGATTTTCTTTGGCGAAATTGAAGGGGAAAGTTGGTGTTTTCCAGTCCTTCAAAGCTAGTTCAAGGCAATCAAAGATCAAGCAATCAAAAGCTCTTGTAAAGTGTTTTCCTTTACTTGCATTTGTATTTCATTATCGTATTTGCTTGTATCTATTTGATTATTGTTGTAATCATCTTGTACGAGGTTTCTTCGCCTCCAGATTGTTTCGAGGAGTGTTTATTAGTGGTTGCGTGTGCATCACTAGAGCTCGTAGAGCTCGATCCATGGAGTAGGAACCGTGCAGTTCCGAACCACATTACATACTCGTGTTCTTGTTGTGTTTGTCGTATTTCGTTATTGTATTATTTCTATTTCCGCTGCGTACTAACGAAATTGTAGAGACGACTACGATCAAATTCCAACTACGAACAAACACTATGCTATTCACCCCCCTCTAGCGGCTTCAAATATCCTACACCTGCTGCTAGCCACTCTGACTAACACTACTCATGAGTGGTCGAGTGTCATCCACCCAAGACAACTGCACGCAACTCCAACTACCACCGTCTATAGTAGTAAAGTGTGGCACAACAAATGCTCTGCCCTCACACCAGTTACTCCACCATGAGTAACCTGGGAGGCAGGATAACTGACAACCCTCTCAACCACAAGGGAGACTATGTCGTTAGTATGCATGCAAATGATATGAATATACAGTCACATATACAGACATCTACCATAAACTCTCTATTCTACAGAGAGTCATACCAATCTGATCAACGCACTCTCTATCCTGTAGAGAGTCGTACTCAACTGATCGATGCACTCTCTATCTTATAGAGAGTCGTACTCAACTGATTGACGGACTCTCTATCCTGTAGAGAGTCGTACTCAACTGATCGATGCACTCTCTATCCTGTAGAACGTACTCAACTGATCATAACAAGCTAGGACCACCGGTCCGTAGCGACACACTAATCACAATTCACCTGACCATTACACAACATCTGATCGGTAGTAAACATGCAACATACGGGTATTGGAATAAATCTTACATTTAGGGCATTACCTATCCACGGATGACCTTTTACTCAATTTACAAATTAGGTCATCATCCGTACTCCAACATCTATACCCTACTAAACATTTATAGATCTATTTACATCACATTTGTAACTCCTCAATCATGATAAAGGAAAATGTGATATCAACATTTGAGCATATATAGCCAACGACAAGTATCTAGCATAAGGATAAATAAGAGCAGGGTCAAAATAATATGAACATATAATATGATCATATCTATGTCTAAATCTGAATGAAACTACAACTACCTGACCAGGGTAGGAAATTACCCACCTGGTATGTAAACTATGTCGATAGTCTTCCCGTCCAAGAATCCATCTTAAATCAAATACCTGTAACCAAGAACACATCATATAACCAAGTTTAACATACACTTGGTAATAAAGTCAATACATACTCGATTAACCTCAATAATCCCTAGCATAATCCTAAATCAATCCAAACCCTGATTAGTTAACCCCTACTAATCATTCCCTTTTATGGATTCATAGAATTTAAGGTCATCTCTAAGATACCCAAACACTCCATATTTATAAATTCACAAATGGAACTAATAACATCATCATCTTATAAATCAGATTGGATATGGTGGCACAGCTAGAATACATCCAACCATAACACATCCAGATTAGTTTACTAATAAAATTGATATACAGCTATGAACAACCAAATCCTACTTACCCAGTCGAGCTTCCTTTGTACTGCTTCTTGATTTCAACTCTCCTGTAATTAAACTAAATCCATCACATATGTAAATAAATTGTGATACAGCCAACTAATCACTTCTATCCATCATACGCATACTAGTCAGCTATAATTCAAATGTTCATTCGAAACATTGAGATCCAAGCTTACCTAATGTAGTTTCCATATCCCACATCCTATCCAGAAAACCTCCCGCAGCTGATCACCCAAAAATCCAATCGGCTGGAATCTTCTCGTATCCCACCAATCGAACACCAAACCAACCATAGGCGCAGCCCTTTCCTGTTGTCAATTTCAGATTGCGACAAAGATCATGCAAGGAAGAGAAATCAGGATTACCTTTGGGTAACAGCGCTCCGAATTTGTGACATTGCAATGGAAATGCAAGTGGAGAAATAGGATCGACAATAAGCCAATTGGAGCACGATTAGGGCATGGTGGAGGCGAGCTGGTACCTAGGATGGAGATTGGAAGATTGCTCGTCGTGGCTAATGCTTCTTGTGACCGGCGACATCGCTTACAGTATCAAGGCTCGAGCAGTGATCGTGGATGCAGAAAAGAAAAAGAACACGATTTGGGCAACACCGATCGAAGATGGCAGTTAATCGTGCGACACACGATCCAGAGAAACGAGCGGTGATCGGCTCGCTGGTGAGATAGGCGGCGACCGAACATGGCGGCGACGATGAATCGGGCTCACTTGGGTGATGACAGTGAAGAGGAGGGTTGCGGCATTCAATGGTCTAGCGACCCACGCATTGCTCGGCCAACACTTGAGGAAGAACGAAGAAGCGGCGACAAACCCTCGGCGAGAAGGAAAATTGCCGATCGGGGGAAAAAGGAGAAACCGCGAGCGTGGAGAGAGAGGAATCGGGGAAAATCACGATAGAGAAGAAGGAAAGTCGCGATCGGGGAGGAGTCATGCGGTGAGGAAGAGAAACCAAAGAAACGGCTCGGGCTCGCATTAAAGGAAGAGACGAGTGAGTTTTAAACAGCTGATCTAAGTGGTTGAGTTAGCCCAAGTCTAACCCAATCTCCTATTTAAGCCTTAATCTTCCTCCGATTCGATCATATGAACTCCATTCAATTCTATAAAAATTTCTAAACACTCCTAAAAAATTCCACAAGATAATTTATCAATTAACACAGAATATTTATTTATATTGTAATTTCCGGTATCTTACATTCTCCCCCACTAATAAAAATTTGGTTCCCAAATTTCGTACTTAAGCACCACAAGTAAACACTATCATACTAATCAACTCAAGTACTTCGAGAAAAGTAAGGCACCTCCAGTAACTCTGTGAGAGTATTGAGCTCGAATATTATTTTTCAGCTCTCATACAAGTCTCTAATATCAATCACCCATACTCCCAACATACCTTCTATAGTCTGAATAATACACTTTGTGGCCCCAATAGTCGTCGTTCCCCAACCTCCTCCCACCACACAAGAGATCTGTAGTGTTTGCCATATAAGGCCTCGGAAGGAGTCATTTGAATGGAGGAGTGATAATTGTTCTTATAGTTAAATTCCACTAAAAGAATGTGATCCTCCCAACTACCTCCATAATCCACGACACAAGTTCTTAATAGATCCTCCAGAGTCTGAATGGTATGCTCAGACTGTCCATCTGACTTCGGATGAAATGTTGTATAGAGTTGAAGCTCTGTGCCCATGGCCTGCTGCCGACTCTATCAAAATAGCGAGATAAATCGCAGGTCTCTATCAGATATAGTACTCAAAGGTATGTCATGCAATCTGATAATCTCTCGGCAATACAACTCTGTCAAACGATCCAACGGGTACGACCCACGAATAGAAAGGAAATGAGCTGATTTGGTCAGTCGATCCACAATCATCCAAATCACATCATATCCTTTACGGGTTCTAGGCAATCTCGTAACACAATCAATAGTGATATGCTCCCACTTTCATTCCGGAAATCAAAATTTCCTGGAGCAACCCAGCGGATTTCTGATGTTCAGCCTTTACCCACTGGCATACTGAACATCGAGCAGCAAAATCTGCTATACCCCTCTTCATATCATTCCACCAGTATAAATGTTTCAACTCTCGGTACATCCGAGTACCATTAGGATGAACAGCAAATCTTTAATGATGTGCTTCCTGTAGTAACTCTTCCTTAACTGGATGCATGTCCAGAACACATATTCATATTAGAGACGAAAAATTATCTTCTCACAAGAGAAGTCCATCTACCGCCCAAAATTCACTCCACCACACACTCTGTAAGTGCATGGGAGACTATGACGACCAATCTCTCTTGTTGCAATTGTTCGTGTTCCGGCAACTCTATAGTAGATACACAGTAGCTAGTCAATACTCCATGAGCACTTTTGCTCCATACCACTACAACACAAGCTCATATCTGTTAGAACCACGTCATGTGCCTAACAGCTTATCTCGGAGTTTCTCAACTGACGTAGGCATAAGATACGCCTCATTCAACTGCATCGGAATCACTCCGATCCCTGAAACGATACATTTGCATATTAACATCCTTTTATCCATCCCAGAAGGATTAACTAATACTCGTGTAAAAGTTAACCGCCGCCTAGATCCTGTAAATTGGTTTCATCAGCTTTCGACTATATGATTTCCATCATCACCTTTGTCAAACAAGTCCGTGGTATAGTAATGCTAAAAACATATTATCCACATCTACAGTAATAACCAAATCCATACAAGGAAACAACAACTACGGTGGCCGAGTGTGCAACTCCAACTACCGCAATCAACAGTGGCCAAGTTACGCAACTCCAACAACCACAACCTGATCCAATCATGTCAAGAATACACGATTCTCAAATTCAGGGGCGACTAAATCGTTTAAATAGTCTAACAACTTAATCAAGACTCATAAAATTCATACTAAGTATGAAATTGTCGTCTTTACACACCTGCATCCTTTTTACGCTACATAGATGATATATCAATCATCACAATGACACTGATAATTGTATGATATCATGTCACTACAATATCAACACTCCAATCGTAAATCAACCCTAGAGTATACACAGGTGTCCTTAGCTAATCTAAATAGATCATCTATCCACAACGAAGGATATTCACTTTCAACGACTATCGCATTCCATCATCAATAATCAATCCATAATCTCAAAGGTCCATCTCTCTTTTAACAAAGAGTTTCGGATCTTCTCAAGGAGAAATACTGGGACAGATAAATATCCCCTCTTACATCTTCTATAATCGCAACTTATGTTCTTCCAATTTCCATAGAGTTTGGCAACACTGATACCAACAAAATTATCACTCGTATGAGGTATTCGATATCGACACTATCTTTGAAATCACTCCGATCGCCTACTCCACTTGCCTATGCAGCGGCAAGCCTAGGAGTTCATCTGAAACTACATCCGAATGCTCTCAGATTATACGCACATCTGAGAGACATATCATACCATACTTTCAACAATTTAACCATCTATAATGATATGTCTACCGTAAAGGTATGTCTATCAAAGTCTAAGGGCATCCCTTGACTTCTTAATTGTTGGTCGACATCTCACCTGACGGTAGAAATACCACTGACCCACAAGTCGATGTAAAGGAACCCTTTTAATCCGAACTAAGAATGTTCTAGATAAAGATACCTGGAAACTACAAGCATCTCTCAATATATTAACCCAGAGGGTAAACTAAAGTAATACCCTGAACGATCAATTATCTGTCGATCTGATCCAAAGGCTCCCCGTAGGTCTCGGCCTTTCTCCGAAGAGAACAAGATCAAATCCAATAGTCCGCGATAAAGCGATCGCATTTCTACGACGAATAATCCAGAGATTTTTCTAGATCATCTGATCCCATCACTTAATCCTACGAGCTGCAACTGTAGAATACCGAATAGATACGACCACCATCGTATACTCTCTCCTCTGTACAAAGCCAATCCACATCTGAAGGGTAACTATTGTTATTGTCTGCATGAGTCTTCTATGATGTCTTATGCTGATACTGTTGCGTAAATCACTTCCCTTGAAGGGAAGTATCATGGAACTCCAACCGTGCTTGAGGTAGTAGGTCGCTGTTGATGAGATAACCTAATCTTCTGTGCTGATCTTTGCTGTCGAGACGGTGCATCATCCTCCCGGAACCCCATCGATAGTCTTCAACTGAGTCTTCAAAATACACCTCATCAACTGTACTGGTTACTTACAATAGAAACAAATGAACGATCCAATGGATAATCTGACTTCGCATGTCTTCATGATCCGCACTGCACGCACATAATCCCTTCGGAGTCTTTGTTCTAATTTCGCTGATGTGCACGAGAACATCCTGATGTTCTGCGGTTGGTCTTCTATAATCGAAAAATAGCTCAAGGCCTATGACTCCGATCTTGCTCCTTTTATCCAACAGTCAGAGACTTCTGACTCTAATAAGTTGACCTAAAATATCTGCTTATCGGTCTCCAACTGTTAAACACTTATACGGAGTCATTTCTAAACTCCTGACTCAATCCAACGTCTTCCGACAGGATATGATAAAAGATCTAGTCATCTTAATCCAATAGTAAGCCAACAACCGTGGGTGGCTTAAAACATCCATTCACATTCTTGAGCTATTAGGTGAGCGTAAACTCTGCAAGTCTAATGACTCTGCACGGTATTCCCATTATAGATGCTCATCCTACTTGAAGTTCAAGAATCCTCTACAATGTGTAACAGAAAATAACACGGGGAAATACTCTCTCTCAACATCACTAAATCATAATCAAGTGATATATTATTCCCCAAAGTTATTTTCGTCATTTACCACCAAATACCGGCTTAATCCCGATAATGGTATACAAATAACTCTACTTTCTCTGTATAACACGAGTTAAGTACTCAAAAGTACCTTCAAAGTTATACAACCCAGTACGAATCAAAATCCCTATGAAACACCATAAACTAGCCTTCCGCTATCTGCATTAACATTAGCCTACTTGTCTTGTCCATTACCCAACAGGTAATGATTTGACTAGCATAATTAGTGAAAATCTCTAAGATTGTAGTCTCTTTGATTTCCACAAGAAATGTGACGACTTGACTCCTGTTTTCCGACTCGGTATTAGTCGACTCTCAAAGGTAAATCACCTTTTCGACACAGGTTCAAGACTCACAGACTCAACAGGTCATTCCCGTGGTTAACTCATACAATGGTTATGAATAATAACCAACACACTACAAGTTATTCCCTGTTAGATACACTAAATGCATAGCCAACAAAACTGGGAGTATAAACACTAAAGGTAACTCCGATTAGTCACCTCGATGGATGACTTCTACTACGAGTCTGTACAGGTATAATAACTCTAACTGTATACCCTTGTTAATCAAGTCCAGATAAGTATCCAACTAGAAAATAAGTCATCGTGAATTCTACCTCGTACGGTCGCTTGAGCTCAGTCACTGCTCCATCTCATCTCAGAAAACCAAAACCGAAACAAATCAACTCCCGAGAATCCAAGACTCGACACAAAAACAAAATTGTATGACATCGCAGAACCTAGGGCTCTGATACCAATAAAGTTATCATGCCCCGAGAGTATGTCGTGCTGAAAAGCAAACGG
The DNA here is from genome assembly GCA_025175895.1 of Wurfbainia villosa. Lineage (NCBI taxonomy): Eukaryota > Viridiplantae > Streptophyta > Magnoliopsida > Zingiberales > Zingiberaceae > Wurfbainia > Wurfbainia villosa. The sequence goes on along the minus strand of CM046008.1, from coordinate 28,111,571 downwards.
ACGGCATCTCCCCTGTACGTGGCAACATATCGTGTTAATACAAGGCCCTTGGGCCCACAATAAACAATATCATATACAACTGAAGAAAAATAACAACATAACAAACATAACTACATCAAAACACAGCAGAAACATAACACAACTACATCACAAACTACACACAGTGCATATCGGTATATTTGACACCATGACATAAAGGAAACATTGGTAAAACTCGAATCCACAAGTGTGTACATCACATAACAAGTCCAACACATAAATCCAGATCGAAATAAGGAACATCCGAAATCAAAAGAAAATGTAAATCCATACTGGGACCCTCGGAGATGAGATGAGACGATGACAGCCAGCGATGCTCCAAGCCCATCACAAAGTCGGCTACCTATTACCTGGGCAACAGAAAAACCCAGGGTCAGTGGTGGTGAGTAAAACTCAGTAGATAATAAGGGAGAACATGTATATATATCAAATATCACATGTCATTCAACAGTAAAATCTACAGGTACATCAGGTAAACACCAGCATGATAATCATATACATGCATATGCCTTCTAACCAAATGAACAATGTAAAATGCAGACATACCTGAAAGTCCGCTCTGCTACACCTATCCGACCTAAGCACATATCCACAATATATATGTAAATATCATAGGAAATCTGGTATAAACCGTACAACATCATAAATACTAGTCAAAGGTATCTAATGGTCCGACCAACAAGTATACAGGTATCTGACACAACCATATAACAAATGCGAGTAGCATGTATGAAGATGATGTACAACCAAATGCAGCAAGCATAGTACAATCAAATGCAACATCACAATAAGCATATATATATAGACTGCATCTATATATATACTAATCACAATCATCCATATATATATATATATATATATATATGGCAATATGCAAAATGCCATAAGATATGGCAATGCAGCATGCATGGTCATGTCTGCGCATCCCTACTCGCTACCACGACCCTAGTGTGGCCTAGGTGACACGACATGGCAACTGTCCCAACTCAACACCAACCACTGCTCTAGAGCGGCCGAGTGGGCAGTATGATCGAGTAGCATATGAGCGTAAAGAGCTCACTACACAATGGGGGTCCCTGCTACTGGCAACTCTGACTAACATTACTAATGAGTGGTCGAGTGTCATGCACCCAAGACAACTACACGCAACTCCAACTACCATCGTCTATAGTGGTAAAGTGCGGCACAACAAATGCTCTACCCTCACACCAGTTACTCCTCCATGAGTAACGTGGGAGGCAAGATGACTGATAACCTTCTCAACAATAAGAGAGACTATGTCTTCAGTATGCATGCAAATGATATGAATGCACAGTCACGTATACAGACATCTACCACAAACTCTCTATTCTATAGAGAGTCATACCAATCCGATCAATGCACTCTCTATCCTACAGAGAGTCGTAATCAACTAATCGATGCACTCTCTATCCTGTAGAGAGTCGTACTCAACGGATCGACGGACTCTTTATCCTGTAGAGAGTCATACTCAACTGATCGACACACTCTCTATCATGTAGAGAGTTGTACTCAACTGATCATAATAAGCTAGGACCACCGTCCCATAACAACACACTAATCACAATTCACCTGACTATTACACAACATCTGATCGGTAGTAAACATGCAACATAGGGGTATTGGAATAAATCTTGCATTTAGGGCATTACCTGCCCTCGGATGACCTTTTACCCAATTTACAAATCAGGTCATCATACGTACTCCAACATCTACACCCTACTAAACATTTATAGATCTACTTACATCACATCTGTAACTCCTCAATCATGATAAAGGAAAATGTGATATCAACATTTGAGCATATATAGCCAACGACAAGTATCAAGCATAAGGATAAATAAGAGCAGGGTCAAGTTAATATGAACATATAATATGATCATATCTATGTCTAAATCTGAATGCAACTATAACTACCTGACCAGGGTAGGAAATTACCCACCTAGTATGTAGACTATGTCGATAGTCTTCACGTCCAAGAATCCATCTTGAATCAAATACTTGTAACCAAGAACACATCATATAACCAAGTTTAACATACACTTGGTAATAAAGTCAATACATACTCGATTAACCTCAATAATCCCTAGCATAATCCTAAATCAATCCAAACCATGATTAGTTAACCCCTACTAATCATTCCCTTTTATGGATTCATATAATTTACGGTCATCTCTAAGATACTCAAACACTCTATATATATAAATTCACAAATGGAACTAATAACATCATCATCTTATAAATCAGATTGGATATGGTGGCACAGCTAGAATACATCCAACAATAACACATCCAGATTAGTTTACTAATAAAACTAATATACAACAACCAAGTCCTACTTACCCAGTCGAGCTTCCTCTGTACTACTTCTTGATTTCAACTCTCCTGTAATTAAACTAAATCCATCACATATGTAAATAAATTGTGACTCAGCCAATTGATCACTCCTATCCAACATACGCATACTAGTCAGCTATGATTCAAATGTTCATTCGAAACATTAAGATCCAAGCTTACCTAACATAGTTTTCATATCCCACAGCCTATCCAGAAAACCTTCCGCAGCTGATCACCCAAAAATCCAATCGGCTGGAATATTCTCATCTCCCACCAATCGAACACCAAACCAACCACAGACGCAACCCTTTGCTGTTGTCAATTTCAGATTGCGACAGAGATCATGCAAGGAAGAGAAATCAGGATTACCTTTGGGTAACAGCGCTCCGAATCTGTGACATTGCAAAGGAAACGCAAGTGGAGAAACAGGATCGACGATAAGCCAATTGGAGCACGATTAGGGCATGGTGGAGGCGAGCTGGTACCTAGGATGGAGATCAAAAAATTGCTTGTCGTGGCTAACGCTGCTTGTGGTCGGCGACACTGCTTGCAGTATCAAGGCTCGAGCAGTGATCGTGGATGCAGAGAAGTAGAAGAACATGATTTGGGCGACACCGATCGAAGATGGCAGTTAATCGGGTGACACACGATCCGGAGAAATGAGCGGTGATCGACTCGCCGATGAGATAGGCGGTGACCAAACATGGCGGCGACGATGAATCGGGCTCACTTATGTGATAATAGTGAAGAGGAGGGTTGCGGCGTTCAATGGTCTAGCGACCCACGCATTGCTCCGCCGACACTTGAGGAAGAACAAAGAAGCGGTGGCAAACCCTTGGTGTAAAATATCGGAGAAGAAAAAAAAAATATTCCTCTGTAATTGATAAAACATCTTGTGGAATTTTTCAGAAATTTTTAGAAATTTTTCTGGATTTAAACGGAGGTCTTATGGACATTTTATGGGGATAAAATGGATAAGCTTTTGTAAAGTCTGTTTAGACTATCTGTTAGGAATTAATAGGTTTAATTAAAAACCTATTATATTCTTCTGTTTTCCCGATCGCCCGTTTCTTCTCCTCATTTCCACGACTCCTTTTCTTCCCTTCTTGCCGATCATTCGCGATTTCCCTTCTCTTCTTCTTCGCCCCTTAGATCGTCGATTCCTCTGCTCCACTCGTTGCCGCCGGATTAGCCTTCCCACTCGCCGCCGGACTAGCCTTCCCACTCGCCGCTGGACGCCTTGAGTTGTCGACTAGTTGTGGCACTGTGGCAAGCCACGCGAGAACCACCGTCGCGTTTCATTCGTTGTCGCCGCCCTTCTCTTACCTTCTCTGAGTCGGCATGTCATCACGCCGGAGATACGCGCTGGTGCTGCCGCCTGCCATTTCGTGTCATCGCCGGATCTGGATCTTTTCTCCTCTATTTTTTCTTCGCCAACTCATCTTCCTCGATCCCTACCCTTTTCTGCAGCTTGGTCGCCGGAGGTCACCTCGAGCAGAAGACCCCCGATTGTTGGCCATCAACGAGCTCGATCTCAGCTGCAGTCAGTTTTGGCGTCCGATCCGTCAGTAGCAGCCACCTCTTTTCCTCTGCAAGCGGCAGCTTCTCCGTGCCCTCATCGAAGCCCACGAACTCAGCAGCAGCGTCACCGTGTATTGATCGGAAGTTGGCCTTCGCGATTTCTGTCGGAGCTAGGGCAGCAGCAGTAGTGTTATCTTAGGGTTGTTTCTTCCCGATCAAAGCTGGAGCAAGGGAAGGTTTCTGTCGAGGGATTGTCTAGTGTCGGTGAAGCTTCAATTTCTGGTAAGAAAGATCAATTCCCCTGTTGTCCTGTGAATTCCATATGGTGGTGATCTTTGAGCCGACGAATGCGAGGCTTAGATCTGTGGCTATGGTTAATATAACATCTCTTATTTTCAGTAAGATTATTGTTGTTAATCTGTCTATTGGGTTAAGGAAGTGGAGATTTTGTAGGTTGAGGAGGTAAACTTATATGCCTTGTGATTTCAGGTGATTGAGAATCAATTAATGTGTAAATTTGGGAAATCAACAGGTGGATCAACAAGCTGTGACAATTCAGTTGGAATAGGTGATGAAGTGGGTTGAATGGAGTCCTATTCGAAAAGAGGTTTTATCTAAATCCGTTGTGGACCATGGAAACGAGACAACTTAAGCTTGAATCTAAGTGTTATGGAAACAACATTTAAGATACGATTGGTTAAAATGTATAGAATGAAATCGAAGCAATCAGTAGTTAACGAATAGTGATATGATTGTATCTTTGTAGGATTGGTAGATCAGAGTTGGAATTTATTTCCAATTTCATTGTTAGAGTCAGATCTGATGAAGATCAAGAAGTCGAGCAAATGAAAGCTAGGCTTGGTAAGTGAGATTTGGTTCTTCATAGTTATGTATCAGATTAATTTAGTAAACTGATCTGAATGTGTTATTATTGGATTATATTGATGGTTAGTGGAGACTAGAGTTATTTTGATTATATTGATACTCTACGGTTTCAGGACTTTGATACAAGGAAGGTTCGTGGATGTGAATACAATCAGCACGAACTACATATCAGGTGGGTAATTTTCTACCTGGTCTGGGTAGATGTATTGCATTCAGATTTAGTCATAGATATGAGCATGTTAGGTGTTCATATTACCTTGACCCTGCTCTTATTATCGTATGCTTGAACTTATCATTTGATATATTTATGCTCAATTGTTGATATCACACATATACCCTATCATGATTTAGGAGTTATAGATGTGATGTAAATTGACCTAGTTGTTTAGCAGGGTGTAAATGTTAGTACGGAGGATGACCTAATTTATAAATTGGCTAAAAGGTCATCCATGGGTAGGTAATGCCCTAAATGTAGGATTTACTTCCAATACCTGTATGTTGCATACTGTTACCAACCATGAGTTGTGTAATGGTTAAGTGAAGGGTGATTAGTGTGTCGCTGCGGACCGGTGGTCCCAGCTTGGTATGATTAGTCGAGTACGACTCTCTATCGGATAGAGAGTCCGTCGATCAATTGAGTACGACTCTCTATTGAAGAGAGAGTTATGATCAGTCGAGTATGACTCTCTATTGGATAGAGAGTGCGTCGATCAGTTGAGTACGACTCTCTATTGGAGAGAGAGTCAGGATCAGTCGAGTACGACTCTCTACAGGATAGAGAGTCCGTCGATCAGTTGAGTACGACTCTCTACAGGATAGAGAGTGTATTGATCAGATGGGTACGACTCTGCATTGAGCAGAGTGCGTGGTAGATGGATGTACGAGTGACAGCATACTCATGTCATATGCATGCATTCTGACGACATAGTCTCCCTTGGGGTTGAGAGAGTCGTCAGTCATCTTGCCTCCCAGAGCACTCCCCGAGGAGTAACTAGTGTGAGGGCAAAGCATATGTTGTGCCGCACTCTACCACTATAGACAATGGTAGTTGGAGTTGCGTGCAGTTGTCCTGGGTGCGTGGTACTCGACCACTCATTGGTAGTGTTAGTCAGAGTGGCCAGCAGCAGGGACCCCCGTTGTGTAGCGAGCTCTTTATGCTCATATGCTACTTGATCATACTGCCCACTCGGCCACTCTATAGTAGTGGTTGGTGTGAGTTGGGATAGTTGTCATGTCGTGCCACCTAGGCCACACTAGGGTCGTGGTAGTGAGTAGGGGTGAGCAAGCATGACCATGCATACTGCATTGCCGTATCTTATGGCACTTTGCATATTACCATATATAGATACATATATGTATGTATATATATATATGGATGGTTGAGATTAACATATATATATATATAGATACAGTCTATATATATATGATTATTGTGATGTTGCATTTGATTGTACTATGCTTGCTGCATTTGGGTGTACATCATATTAATGCATGTTTCTTGCATTTGTTATACGATTGTGTCGGATACTGGTATGGGTTGGACAGACCATTAGATACCTTGACCTGTAGCTAGAGTATATTGTGAGTGATCTACTCTACCTGTTATATATATATATATATATGTTTGATATATGTTCAGGCTGGATCATAGTAGCATGGCAGACTTCAGGTATGTCTGCATTTTTATGTTGTTTATTTGGTTAGACGGTATATGCTCGTATTTATATACTATGCTGATATACCTGTTGTACCTCTAGGGTATGTTGTTGAAAATACATGTGATATGACATATATACATGTTTTCTATTACCTTCTGAGTTTTACTCACCACCCCCCACGGACCCTGGGTTTTCTGTCACCCAGGTAACAGGTAGAAGACTTCGTGACAGCTTGGAGCACCGCCGGCTGACATCATCTCATCTCACCTCCGAGGCTCCTGTGTTCTGTTTTGGGCCTTCCATCCGCCGTGTTATGTATTCGGAATTTTCGTGATGTATATGTTGCATATTCAGATTTTGTCGAGGTTTGTGTTGTTGTGGTGTGTTAGTCATACCGGTATGCATGTGTGGGATTGTTGTATTGTTGTGGTATGTTTCCACTGTGTTTTTGTGTAGTTGTTGTTTGGATATATATATATATATATATATATATATATATATATATATATATATATATATATATATATATATATATATATATATATATATTGTTGTTATTGTGGGCCTACGGGCCTTGTATTAACCCGAAATATTGCCACGTACAGGGGAGGTGCCGTCCGTTTGATTTTCGGCTCGGTATGCTCTCGGGGCGTGACAACTTTAGTGGTATCAGAGCTCAAGGTTCTGTGATGCCATACAATATTGTTTTTGAGTCGAGTCTTGGATTATCGGGAGTCGATTTATTCGGTTTTGGTTTTGAGATGAGATGGGATGGCACGAGCTCAAGCGGCCACGAGGTAAGAATTCTGAAAACTTATGGTTTAGTAGATATTTATCTAAACTTGATCGGTAGGTGTATACAATAGAGTTATGACACTTGTGCGGACTTGTAGTAGGGTCGTCCCGAGGCGACCAGCAGTGACCTTTAGGGTTTATACTCCGGTTATGTTGGCTATACATTTAGATGCTTATACGAGGAATAACTTTTAGTATGTTGGTTATTATTAAATGGCAGTGGTATGAGTTGACCACGGGAATGACTGTTAGTCTGTGAGTCTTGAGCGTGTCGAAAGGTGATTTACCTTTGAGCCAGCGATCTGCGTCGGAAAAACATGGGTCAAGTCGTCACATTTATGTTGAAATCGAGATTTGACCTTAGAGATTTTCACTAGCGGTGCTAGTCGGATCATTACACATGGGTAATGAACAGACTTGTAGATTATTTGTGATGCAGATAGCGGAAGGCTAGGTTACGGTGTTTCATAGGTATTTTATCCCTGAGTTGTTCGTACTGAGTTGTATAACTTTGAGAGTACTTTTGAGTACTTAACTCATGTTATACCGATAAAGAAGAGTTGTTTGCATTCCATTATCGGGATTAAGCCGGTATTTGGTGGATAATGCAGAAAATAATCTTCGGGAAATAATATATCACTTGATCATGGGTTAGTGATGTTGGAAGAGTGTATTTCCCCGTGGCACTTTTAGTGACACATTGTAAGGAATTCTTGAGCTTCAAGAAAGGGTGATCGGTTAGTAATAGTATACGATGCAGAGTCGTGAGACTTGCGGAGGTTACGACCACCTAATAGCTCAAGAAGATGAATTGATGATTTAAGTCACCCAGAGTTATTGGCTTATAGTTGGATAAGGATGCCGGGATCTTCTATCAGATCCTACTGGAAGACGTTGGATTGGGATAGGAGTTTAGAAATGACTTCGTACAAGGGTTTAAGAGTTGGAGATCGGTAAGCAAATATTGCAGGTCAACTTAATAGAGTCAGAAGTCTCCGATTGTTGGATAAAGGAGCAAGATCGAAGTCATAGACTTTGAGCTATTTTCTGATTATAGAAGACCAACCACAGATCATCAGGATGTTCTCGTGGATATCAGCAAAATCAGAACAAGGACTTCGAAGGGATTGTGTGCGTGCAGTGCAGATCACGAAGACATGTGAAGACAGATTATTCGTTGAATCTGTTCATCTGTTGCTGTTGTAGGCAACCAGTATGTTTGAGGAGCTATACTGTGAAGACTCAGTTGAAGACTACCAATGGTGTTCCGAGAGGATGATGTATCAACTCGACAGCAGAGATCAGCACAGAAGATTGAGTTATCTCAACAGCAGCAACCTACTACCTCAGGTGTGGTTGAAGGTTCTTGATACTTCCCTTCAGCAGAGATCAGCACAGAAGCAGTATCAGCAGAAGACATCGTAGAAGACTCATGCAGACAACAACAGTTACCTCCAGATGTGGATTGACTTTGTACAGAGGATAGAGTATATGACGATGGTCGTATCTACTCAGTAATCTTCAGTTGCAACTCGTAGGATTAAGTAATGTGATTAGATGATCTAGCATGATCCTCGGATCATTCATCGCAGAAATGCGACCGCTTTATCGCGGACTCTTGGATCTGATCTTTTTCTCTTCGGAGAAAGGAGGAGACCTGCAGGGAGCCTTTGGATCGGATCAACAGATATTTGATCGTTCAGGGTATTACTCTAGTTTTACCCTCTGGATTAATATATTGAGAGATACTTGTAGTTTATAGGTATCTTTGTCTAGAACATTCTTAGTTGGATTAGAAGGGTCCTTTACATCGACTTGTGGGTCGGTGGTATCTCTACCGTCTGGTGAGATGTGGATCAATAATTAAGAAGTCAAGGGATACCCTTAGACTTGAATAAATATATCTTTACTATAGACATATCCTTACGGATGGTCAAATTGTTGGAAGTATGGTACGATATCTCTCGGATGTGCGTATAATCTGAGAGTGTTCGGATGTAGTTTCGGATGAACTCCTAGCCTTGTCGTTGCTTAGGCAAGTGGAGTAGGCGATCGAAATGATTGCGAAAATAGTCGGGTATCGAAGATCACATATCGAGTGATATTTTTGTTGGTATCAGTATTGTTAAACACTATAAAAGAATTGGAAGAATGTGAGTTGCGATTATAGGAGATGTTGGAGGGGATATTTATCTATCCCAGTATTCCTCCTTGAGAAGATCCGGAACTCTTTGTTGAAAGAGAGATGGACCTTTGAAAGTATGCATCGATTATCGATGATGGAATATAGTAGTTATTGTGAAGAATATCTTTCGTTATGGATAAATGATCTATTTAGATCAGCTAAAGACACCTGCGTATACTCTAGGGTTGATTTACGACTGGAGTGTTGATATTGTAGTGACATGATGTCATACAATTATCATTGTCATTGAGATGATTATTATATCGTCAGCTTAGAGTAAAGGAGATGCAGGCATGTAGAGACAACAATTTCATACTTGGTATGAATTGTATGGATTTTGATTAAGTTGCTAGACTAATTAACGATTTAGTCATCACAGGATTGGAGAATCGTGTATCCTGAACACGATAGGATCCTTTTGTAGTTGTTGGAGTTGCGTAACTTGGCCACTGTTGATTGTGGTAGTTGGAGTTGCGCACTCGACCACCGTAGATGGTGGTTTTCCTTGTATGTTTTGGTTAGTACTGTAAATGTGGATGAGATGCTTTTAAGCATTAGTATACCACGGACTTGTTTGACAAAGGTGATGATAGAAATCATTTAGTCGGAAGCTGGTGAAACCAATTTACAGGACCTTGGTGGCGGTTAACTTTTACGCGAGTATTGGTTAATCCTTCCGGAGTGGAAAAAAAAAGAAGGTTGTACGCGGATACATCGTTTCAAGGATTGGAATGATTCCGATGCGGTTGAATGAGGCATGTCTTATGTCTACGTCAGTTAAGAAACTACGAGATAGTCTATCATATGCATGACGTGACTTTAGTAGTTATTATCTGGATTTGTAGTTGTATGGAGCAGAAGTGCTCATTGAATTTAACTAGCTACTCGGTAGCTACTAGAGAGTTGCTAGTACGCAAACAGTTGTAACAAGTGAGATTGATCGCTATAGTCTTCCATGCACTTACAGAGTGTGTGGTAGAGTGGATTTTGAATGGTTGATGGATTTCTCTTTTGAGAAAATAATTCTCCGTCTCTAATATGGATATGTGTTCTGGACATGCATCCACTTAAGAAAGAGTTGCTACAGAAAGCACATCATTTGAGATGGGTTATATACCTTGGTGGTACTCAGATGTACAGAGATTGGAGACGTTTATACTGGTGGAACGGTATAAAGAGAGATATAGCAAATTTTGCTGCTCGATATTTAGTATGCCAGTAGGTGAAAGCTGAAGATCAGAAATTCGTTGGATTGTTCCAGGACATTCCAATTTCGGAATGGAAGTGGGAGCATATCACTATGAATTTTGTTACAGGATTTTCTAGAACCCGTAAAGGACATGATGCGATTTGGGTGATCGACTAACCAAATCAGCTCACTTCCTGCCTATGCATAGAATGGACTTGTTGGATCGTGCAGCGAGTTGCTTGTCGGAAATTATCAGATTGTATGGGGTACTTTTGAGTACCATATCTGATAGAGATCCATTATTTATCCCACGATTTCGGCAGAGTCTACACCAGACTATGTGCACAGAGCTTCGGCTTAGTGCAATGTTTCATCTGCAGACAGATGAACAACCTGAGTGTATCATTTAGACGTTGGAGGATCTATTCAGATCTTGTGTCGTGGATTATGGAGGTGTAGCTTATCGGTTGGCTTTACCTCCAACACTTGTGGGTGCTCACAACGTATTTCCTATTTTTATACTGAGGAAATACATGTCGCATGTTGATCATGCTCTGAAAGAGGTTTTGAATTCTACCTCAGTATAATGCGACTTACGAGGTGATTCCAGGGTGGAGCCTGGGTCGCAAGAAGCGACAGTAGTGGGATGAAAACCATCCGACTCATAAAAGTTGGATGACAGCATCATACCGATGAGGAGGCTACGTGAGAGCTAGAAGATACTATCCGAGCTCGATACCCTCATCTGTTCACTTGAGGAATGTATGTGGTTCTTTCGAAAACTTGCTTAAAGTAATTTTTGCATGTTAGTATGAAATTTGGGGACCAAATTTTTAATAAGTGGGGGAGAATGTAAAATATCGGAGAAGAAAAAAAAATATTCCTCTGTAATTGATAAAACATCTTGTGGAATTTTTCAGAAATTTTTAGAAATTTTTCTGGATTTAAACGGAGGTCTTATGGATATTTTATGGGGATAAAACGGATAGGCTTTTGTAAAGCTTGTTTAGACTATCTGTTAGGAATTAATAGGTTTAATTAAAAACCTATTATATTCTTCCGTTTTCCCGGTCGCCCGTTTCTTCTCCTCATTTCCCCGACTCCTTTTCTTCCCTTCTTGCCGATCATTCGCGATTTCCCTTCTATTCTTCTTCGCCCCTTAGATCGTCGATTCCTCTGCTCCACTCGTTGCCGCCGGACTAGCCTTCCCACTTGCCGTCGGACTAGCCTTCCCACTCGCCGTCGGACGCCTTGAGTTGTCGACTAGTCGTGGCACTGTGGCAAGCCACGTGAGCACCACCGTCTCATTTCGTTCACTGTCGCCGCCCTTCTCTTCCCTTCTCTGAGTCGGCATGTCATCACGCCGGAGATACACGCTGGTGCTGCCGCCTGCCATTTCGTGTCGTCGCCGGATCTGGATCTTTTCTCCTCTGTTTTTTCTTCGCCGACTCGTCTTCCTTGAACCCTGCCCTTTTTGCAGCTTGGTCACCGGAGGTCACCTCGAGCAGAAGACCCCCGATTGTTGGCCATCAACGAGCTCGATCTCCACTGCAGTCAGTTCTGGCATTCGATCCGTCAGCAGCAGCCACCTCTTTTCCTCTACAAGCGGCAGCTTCTCTGTGCCCTCATCGGAGCCCACAGACTCAACAGCAGTGTCACCGTGTATTGATCGGAAGTTGGCCTTCGCGATTTCTGCCGGAGCTAGGGCAGCAGCAGTAGTGTTATCTTAGGGTTGTTTCTTCCCAATCAAAGCTGGAGCAAGGGAAGGTTTCTGTCGAGGGATTGTCTAGTGCCGGTGAAGCTTCAATTTCTGGTAAGAAAGATCAATTCCCCTGTTGTCCTGTGAATTCCATACGGTGGTGATCTTTGAGCCGACGAATGTGAGGCTTAGATCTGTGGCTATGGTTAATATAACATCTCTTATTTCCAGTAAGATTATTGTTGTTAATCTGTCTATTGGGTTAAGGAAGTGGAGATTTTATAGGTTGAGGAGATAAACTTATATGCCTTGTGATTTCAGGTGATTGAGAATCAATTAATGTGTAAATTTGGGAAATCAACAGGTGGATCAACAAGCTGTGACAATTCAGTTGGAATAGGTGATGAAGTGGGTTGAATGGAGTCCTATTCGAAAAGAGGTTTTATCTAAATCCGTTGTGGACCATGGAAACGAGACAAGGTAAGCTTGAATCTAAGTGTTATGGAAACAACATTTAAGATACGATTGGTTAAAATGTATAGAATGAAATCGAAGCAATCAGTAGTTAACAAATAGTGATATGATTGTATCTTTGTAGGATTGGTAGATCAGAGTTGGAATTTATTTCCAATTTCATTGTTGGAGTCAGATCATATGAAGATCAAGAAGTCGAGCAAATGAAAGCTAGGCTTGGTAAGTGAGATTTGGTTCTTCATAGTTATGTATCAGATTAATTTAGTAAACTGATCTGAATGTGTTATTATTGGATTATATTGATGGTTAGTGGAGACTAGAGTTATTTTGATTATATTGATACTCTACGGTTTCAGGACTTTGATACAAGGAAGGTTCGCGGATGTGCATACAATCAGCACGAACTACATATCAGGTGGGTAATTTCCTACCTAGTCCGGATAGATGTATTGCATTCAGATTTAGTCATAGATATGAGCATGTTAGGTGTTCATATTACCTTGACCCTGCTCTTATTATCGTATGCTTGAACTTATCGTTTGATGTATTTATGCTCAATTGTTGATATCACACATATACCCTATCATGATTTAGGAGTTATAGATGTGATGTAAATTGACCTAGTTGTTTAGTAGGGTGTAAATGTTAGTACGGAGGATGACCTAATTTATAAATTGGCAAAAAGGTCATCCATGGGTAGGTAATGCCCTAAATGTAGGATTTACTTCCAATACCTATATGTTGCATACTGTTACCAACCATGAGTTGTGTAATGGTTAAGTGAAGGGTGATTAGTGTGTCGCTGCGGACCGGTGGTCCCAGCTTGGTATGATTAGTCGAGTACGACTCTCTATCGGATAGAGAGTCCGTCGATCAATTGGAGAGAGAGTTATGATCAGTCGAGTATGACTCTCTATTGGATAGAGAGTGCGTCGATCAGTTGAGTACGACTCTCTATTGGAGATAGAGTCGGGATCAGTCGAGTACGACTCTCTACAGGATAGAGAGTCCGTCGATCAGTTGAGTACGACTCTCTACATGATAGAGAGTGTATTGATCAGATGGGTACGACTCTCTGTTGAACAGAGAGTCTGTGGTAGATGGATGTACGAGTGACAGCATACTCATGTCATATGCATGCATTCTGACGACATAGTCTCCCTTGGGGTTGAGAGAGTCGTCAGTCATCTTGCCTCCCAGAGCACTCCCCGAGGAGTAACTGGTGTGAGGGCAGAGCATCTGTTGTGCCTCACTCTACCACTATAGACAATGGTAGTTGGAGTTGCATGCAGTTGTCCTGGGTGCGTGGTACTCGACCACTCATTGGTAGTGTTAGTCAGAGTGGCCAGCAGTAGGGACCCCCATTGTGTAGCGAGCTCTTTACGCTCATATGCTACTTGATCATACTGCCCACTCGGCCACTCTATAGCAGTGGTTGGTGTGAGTTGGGACAGTTGTCATATCGTGCCACCTAGGCCACACTGGGGTCGTGGTAGCGAGTAGGGGTGAGCAAGCATGACCATGCATGCTACATTGTCGTATCTTATGGCACTTTGCATATTACCATATATAGATACATATATGTATGTATATATATATATGGATGGTTGAGATTAATATATATATATATATATACAGTCTATATATATATGATTATTGTGATGTTGCATTTGATTGTACTATGCTTGCTGCATTTGGGTGTACATCATATTCATGCATGTTTCTTGCATTTGTTATACGATTGTGTCAGATACTGGTATGGGTTGGACAGACCATTAGATACCTTGACCTGTAGCTAGAGGATATTGTGAGTGATCTACTCTACCTGTTTTATATATATATATATATATATATGTTCAGGCTGGATCAGAGTAGCATGGCAGACTTCAGGTATGTCTGCATTTTTATGTTGTTTATTTGGTTAGATGGTATATGCTCGTATTTATATACTATGTTGATATACCTGTTGTACCTCTAGGGTATGTTGTTGAAAATACATGTGATATGACATATATACATGTTTTCTATTACCTGCTGAGTTTTACTCACCACCCCCCACGGACCACAGGTTTTCATGCCCAGTGTAATGTAGAAGACCGTGTGACTTGAGCACTGTGACATCATCTCATCTCACCTCCGAGGCTCCTGTGTTCTGTTTTGGGCCTTCCGTCCACCGTGTTATGTATTCGGAATTTTCGTGATGTATATGTTGTATATTCAGATTTTGTCGAGGTTTGTGTTGTTGTGGTGTGTTAGTCATACCGGTATGCATGTGTGGGATTATTGTATTGTTGTGGTATGTTTCCGCTGTGTTTTTGTGTAGTTGTTATTTGGATATATATATATTGTTGTTATTGTGGGCCTACGGGCCTTGTATTAACCCGAAATATTGCCACGTACAGGGGAGGTGTCGTCCGTTTGATTTTCGGCTCGGTATGCTCTCGGGGTGTGACACTTGGCAAGAAGGAAAACAATCGATCGGGGGAAAAGGAGAAACCGCGAGCGTGGAGAGAGAGGAATCGGGGAAAATCGCGATAGAGAAGAAGGAAAGTCGCGATCGGGGAGGAGTCACGCGGTGAGGAAGAGAAACCGAAGAAACGGCTCAGGCTCGCATTAAAGGAAGAGACGAGTGAGTTTTTAACGGCTGATCTAAGTGGTTGAGTTAGCCCAAGTCTAACCCAATTACCTATTTAAGCCTTAATCTTCCTCCGATTCTATCATATGAACTCCATTCAATTCCAGAAAAATTTCTAAAAACTCTTGAAAAATTCCACAAGATAATTTATCAATTAACACGGAATATTTATTTATATTGTATTTTCCAGTATCTTACATTTTATGCGTTCAGGTGGGTCAACCAAGTTCCAATCTTGATTTTCATACATGGAATCCATTTTCGACTTCATGGCTTTAAGTCATTTATCCCTTTCTGAACTTTTCATAACTTCTTCATAATTGGTAGGCTCCTCATCATCAATGAGTAACACGTCGTTCGATTCACTTATAAGAAATCCATGTCTCTCAGGAATATTGCGTGTTCTACCAGATCTACGAAGATGTAGTGTCACAATTGGTCCAGTCGATGGCTTATCACTATGAGTTATCGGTTGTGGTGCTTCACTAGGTATCTCATCAATGTCTATTAGAGTCTCTTGAGCATCCTCAAGCTCAATGACACTTCCACTGTTTTCTTGCAAGAGAAACTCTTTCTCTAGAAACACAGCATGCCTTGAAACAAACACCTTTTGTTCCACAGAATGATAGAATTGGTAACCCCTCGTTTCCTTAGGGTATCTAATAAATAGACATTTATCAGACTTAGCATCCAGTTTGTCTGATACAGTCCACTTCACATAAGCAAGAAAATCCCATATCTTCAAGTAAGATAAATGAGGTTTCTTACTATTCCATATCTCATATGGAGTAGTAGAGACTACCTTGGTTGACATTCTGTTTAGCAAGTAAATAGTTGTCTGAAGTGCATAGCCCCAAAAAGACTTGGGAAGATTCACATGATTCATCATCAACCTGACCATGTCTAACAAGGTCCGATTATGCATGTCAAATACACCATTATATTGCGGTGTATACGGTGAAGTCCATTGAGACAATATACCATTATCCCTTAGATAATCTAGAAACTCTTGACTCAAGTATTCACCACCTCGATCTGATCAAAGTATTTTGATACTCTTGCCAAGTTATTTTTCTACTTCATTTCTGAATTCTTTGAACCTTTCAAAGGCTTCAGGCTTGTGTTTCTCCAAGAACACATACCCAAACTGTGAGTTATCATCGATGAAGGTAATGAAGTAGCTATAGCCTCCTAGAGCATGAGTTGTCATAGGTCCACATACATTCGTATGTATTAGACCAAGTAACTCTCCCACCGGTTCACCATTTCCAGTAAAAGGTAACTTGGTCATCTTGCCTTTTAAGAATGATTTGCATGTATCGAATGAATCAGATTCAAACGATTCCAGAATTCCACATCGGTGTAATTCGGACATGCATTTCTTGCTTGCATGGCCAAGACGACAATGCCACATGTATGAGTCTAATTGATTATCCTTTCGAGCACGCTTGTTGCTCGCTTCGATATTGAAAATGTCACTGGATACGTCCAACTTACAAATACCATTACTTAAAGTTTCAGTCCCATAAAGAATGACATTCAAAGTTATGTAACAACAATTGTTACTAAAAGTTAAATGATACCCATTTCTATTTAAACAAGAAATAGAAATGATGTTCTTTATCAATGAAGGAACATAAAAGCAATTGTCCAGTTCTAAGACAAGTCCTGTAGGGAGTTTCAACAAATATGTTCCGATGGCGAGTGCAGCAACCTTTACTTCATTCCCAACACGTAAATTTAACTCTCCCTTGATGAGACTTCTTCTATTTCTTAGCCCATGTATGTCATTACATATATGTGAGCCACACCCAGTATCCAATACCCAAGTGTATGAGAAAATAGAATGACAATCAATAACAAAGATATCTGAAGAAGATGGGGCCTCTGATGCCTTATTCTTCTTCACGAACTCAAGATAAATCTTGCAATTTCTTTGCCAATGGACCTCCTTGCCTTTAGCCTTTTTCTTCTTCCCCTTCTATTGTTCCTTTGACTTCCTCTTAGAACCTTTCTTCGAAGAATCAACTAACAACACCGTCCCTTGCTCATGCTTCACAGAAGACTCCACAGTCTTCAACATGTTGAGCAGTATCATAGATGAACCTTCTTGCATCTCAGAGGTGAAGAGGAGCTTGGAGACTTCGAACCTTTCGAATCTCACTTACTCATCAAATAACTCATAAAGATGAAAGACTATGGTATGAGCATCCATATGCTCATGCTGCTTTTGCAGCTCAGGTACCATCACGGCTAGCATGATGCAACTCACTAGTTCAGAATCACTCACATGTTTCTGATAGGCCAACAATTGGTCTAGAGTTTTGTCATCACTAGGATGGGCGGGAAGAGGCTCTTCGAGGACATACGTAAGCTTTTTCGCCTTGAGAATAATTCTCAAGTTTCTAAGTCAATCCAAGAAGTTCAGCCCAATCAATTTATTCGAATTCAAAATAGAGCACAAATGTAAAGACATCATGATCAAGCGATTAACCTAGAAATACAAATCAAGCATATATGAGAAAATGATTTTAAAATGCATCAACATACATTTATAAAATCTCATTCATTTTTCGAATTTTAAAACCCCAAAATCACTTCGGGAGATCGTAGGTCCATCTCCGAATGGGTTGATATCCAACATAGATATGAACAACTTTGGAGAGAGTCCAACAAGTCATTCATAGCTACAATGGTAGGTATCAAGTATACCGATTGCATATCACATATATGCAACTATCACAGTGTGCTATCAGCTAATTGAATGTTCACACATACATCGGGTTGTTAACTCATTAATAAGTATGCATCATATGCATAGCACCCAACTTCACCTCCCTTCACATCGACCTTGGAGAGAGTCCAACAAGCTAATGCTCCAGGTTAAAGCCAACCCATTAATCAAGAAATAGCTTTAATATGGTTAGAATGCATTCAACCAATTAGTCCAGCTTGGAGAGAGTCCAACAACCAAAGCTAACGATTGACCTCTGAGTCTTACCATATTAGTATTAAACTATTCCATGGTTTGAACATATTCAGGTTCGAGCCAAGCTTAGAGAGAGTCCAACAACCCAAACAAGAAACAGAACTCTAGTTCTAACCATATTAATGGAAGGTGTAGGCTTTAATATTGTGTAAGAGTTTTAATGTCTCATCCTCTTTGCATGCAAATAACTATTATCTACATGGCATGACATATATGGCATACATCTACATGTCACGACATGCATGACATAATGATATGCATCTAATGCAATTACATGACATACAATTATGACATGTACAAAAAATTTCCTTATGTCATAACTATTTATGGAAATAAAATATATTTGAGATTTGATTCCCCAAATCAAATCATGATTAAATTAGGAAATAAATTTTTAAATCTAATCACATATTTTATTTATGGAAAGTGTTAATTAAGGAAAGTCAAATTTAATTTAAGAAACAAATTTCATAAATTGTCAAAACTATTTATGGAAATAAAATATATTTTAGATTTGATTCCCCAAATCAAATCATGATTAAATTAGGAAATAAATTTCCAAATCTAATCATATATTTTATTTATGGAAAGTGTTAATTTCCATAAATACTTCTAAACTTTCCAAAAGTAGAAGATTTCCATAAATACTTCTAAATTTTCCAAAATTAGAAAATTTCCATAAATACTTCTAAACTTTCTAAAAGTGGAAAATTTCCATAAATACAATTATGACTATCACAAAATAATTTTACGATTATGTTGAAACACAACCTAGGCTCTGATACTACTGTTGGGTTACCCCGGCACCGCGGCAAGTGTGTGTTTGAACATGTTTCGTAAACATGTGCACAGCGGAAGAATTAAAAGAAATAAATCTAATTTATTACAATACACACACCACACGCATGCAAGATACAACATGTGTAGATATAATCGCAGTTTCAAATTTTACAATAAAAGAAAATTATGCTAGTTATACTTGACGTATCACGTGCAGTGGGAATAACATCAACCGGAGCAACTCACGCTAGAATTGTCTCTATCTATATCCACACCAAGTATCATCGGGATAGCTTCGCCAAGCTACAAGCCTCGTCTTCATAGGAGTCACTAGCCTCGTGTCGAAGACGATGTGATCGAGAGGAGATCACAATCCGAATCAAAATTCGGATTCAAAAATGAGTCCCTAAAAACTCGCTTCTCCGAAGAGGTATTCGTCAATCTCTTGACGAATCCTTGGTCCTCCACCTATGAGGATCATCGAAGATCCAATCCCCGGCAAGGAAATCACTGTTGGATCTCCAAACTCCGTCCAAACAACACTCCGACAAGAAGAAAACAAGCTATCCAAAAATTGGACAGCTTGGTGGAGGACTTGGCGCCGGCCAAAGGAGGTGGTCGACTGATCCTTAGTCACCGGAGCCAAGGTGGGTCACTGGATGGGTGGCCGGCAGCAACTGGACACCGGCGGCACAAAGGTGGACGGTGGCACAAGTTGGGCGTGGATCCTCTTGGGCGGCTACAAGGAGAAGAGAGGGAGAGGAGAGGAAGAGAAGTTCAAAAATAAAACTTAGGGCTCTCCAAATCTCTAGCCGCACTTTTATAGAGCGCGTGTTTCTTAATCATCAAGAAACCTTCTCCTTAGATTTATTGGTTCATAACCAAAATCCATTAACCCGCTCCAATAACTTAAGTTAAAATAAACCGAACCGAGTTGGTCTATTTTAAGTTAAAATGAACCGAACCAACTTTGGTTCATTCGTTTAAAACAAACCAAACCACTTTGGTTTATTTTCCACCATTGAATTATAACCAAATCAATTTGGTTCATCCATCATGTCTTCATAAGACTCGGCCCATCCATGCTTCCGTTGCAACTGAAACGATTTCATGCTCGCTCCTTGTTTGGTCCAACCAAACCTAGTTTCTCTCGATCTGAGAATCTCATTCTCAAGCTCATTTTAAATCCTTCGGATTATGCTCGTTGTGCGTGTAACCAAATAGGTTCCCGGTATATGTTGGTCATCTATAATTAACCATTAATTATAGAATGATCATGAGTGGCACCTAGTAGTACATCATGATCCCCAATTAACTAGAAAATCAACGGTTGATCCCAGAACCATTTCTGAAATCCTTCAGCAACTACAATGAATCGTGCCCCAGTCCCTTAACTCATCTTATACCCACTTGGTTCAGGGCATGGTCTATAGTGTCAGTCCCCACTAGGCTGACTACATCACACCTAGCCCAAGTATCATTTCCTCATCCTACGGATTCTAGTTACTACACATGTATCCTAGAGTACCTTACTCTAAATATGTAATACTTTGGCCAAAGACTTTAGTAACAATCCGACAAGTGGCCTAGGGTATACATCTCCTCGCAAGGAGTGATGAATCCTTTATAGGCTATTCAAACACCTTCGGGCATTTAGAATTATACCCAATCATCCCGAGTCCACATCTCCTTGGAGATGCTTGCTTAAGATGTCAAAGCATAAGCCTCCATGACCAAGATGACTTGAATACCACAAGTCAAAGGAACATCACACTTAAGCTGCAGTAAGAACTTCATTGACATATCCATATATGCAGAGAACTATATGAAGTCTTACAACTGGTCACTCCAATGAACTAGTTACTATAACTAGCATCCACGATTAACTCCGGACATCACAATGTCTTCAGCCAGTGAGAATCAGCTGCTTGGATACACCAAAGAGTATACCTCGTGCTAGTCTTAACAGAATTGATGGTGTTCAAATCCATCTATTCATCGACTAGGGATAATTCCAATACATCACAATTACACATGTAGAGATGCTCACTAGTTGTGATCCAATCACAAATTCTCTCATGTTATGAATCCTATTGTGGACATTCAGTAAATGAGTTTAAGATCTAATCAAATATATGCAAACATGTATACTCAAATAGTGAATCTTCATTTATCATATAAATGGTTTAAACATAAGGAGATTGCCTTAGGACACCTCTCATATATAACTAACAGACCACTCATGGGCAGTGACTGTCGGAGTGGCCAACAGCAAGGACCCCCGTTGTGTAGCTAGCTTTTTATGCTTATATGCTACTTGATCATACTGCCCACTCGGTCACTTGAGAGTAGTGGTTGGTGTTGAGTAGGAACAGTCGTCATGTCGAGCCACCTAGGCCACATTGGGGTCGTGGTAGCGATTGGGGTGAGCAGGCATGACCATGCATTCTACATTACCGTGTTATATGTGTGTGTGTGTGTGTGTGTGTGTGTGTGTGTGTGTGTGTGTGTGTGTGTGATTAGTATATATATAGATGCAGTCTATATGTATGCTTACTGTGATGTTGCATTTGTTTGTGCTATGCTTGCTGCATTTGTTTGTATATCATCATACATGCTACTGCATTTGCTATATATATGATAGTGTGGGGATTACCAGTATTGAGTTGGTCAGACTGTCGTATACCTTTGACCAGTACCTTGAGGTGATACGGGATGGACCCGGTTCATTGTGTATTGGACATAGGACGATAGTATGTCGATATTATTATTTATAGAGTTAGTATTTACTCTACCATGTTGTAGGTGTTGTATTATGGTACTTATACCCAGGTTGTATCAGTTACATCATTGTCGAACTTCACGTATGTCAGTACCTTATGTTGTTATTGTTGATCAGCTTAGTATACAATTGTTATATCATACTGGTGTATACCTGTTTACCATTAGACAACATATTGTTGACTTGCATGTGATATATATAAATTATGTATGCACTTTTATTTTTATTACCGCTGAGTTTTGTACTCACCATCACAGACCCTGAGTTTTCTTGTCGCCCAGGTAACAGGTAGCCGACTTCGTGATGGGCTTGGAGCAACGCTGGCTGGCAACCTCTTATCTCACTTCGGAGGGTCCCGACTTGGTTTTATGTTTCCATTATTTTTGGATGTTTCGTATATCGATTCGGATTTATATGGTGGATGTGTGTTGGACATTGTTGATGTACACACTTGAGGATTCGAGTTTTGTCGATGTTTCCTTTATGTTTTGGTGTCAGTCATATCGGTATGTACTGTGTATAGTTTGTTATGTCGTTGTGTTAGTTTCCACTGTGTATGGTTATAATTACATTTATATATGTTATTGTGATTGTGGCCTAAATGCCTTGTATCAACAGGATATAGTGTCATGTACAGGGGAGATGTTGTCTGTTTATTTTTGGCTTGGCATACTCTCGGGGCATGACACATGCCCCTTTGACTCACCGAGTATACTCTTTACTACTATTTTTAACTTTAATACTATTTTATCTCATGTCGTATTAGGGGCACAGTATATTTCACCTAATACTTATATTCCTATCTTCTCCTTAAATATGTTATATTTCCCATCTTTTAACTTCCACCACTTAATTCTAGGAGACATGTATATTTTCCTTCTATTAATAATATGTTTGAGGTGTATATCCAATACTGTTGGTGTAATCGGCCCAAGACTCGAGTTTGACTCAAACTATATTTTGATGTTAAACAAAACGTATGACATGGGATTGTCATGGGAAGTCCAACATGGTTTGGCCACATAAATCCAAGTGTGTAGCCTTGGTTGTGAAAAGTCCAAGCATGGGGCTTGGTGTTGGGAAAGTCCAACATGGGTTGGCCACGTAAATCCAAGTGTGTAGCCTTGGTTGTGAAAATTCCAAGCATGGGGCTTGGTGTTGGGAAAGTCCAACATGGGTTGGCCACGTAAGTCCAAGTGTGTAGCCTTGGCGGTGAAAGTCTAAGCATGGGGCTTGGCATGGAAAATCCAAGCATGAGGCTTGGTGTGGGAAGTCTTGAGGACTTGGCAAGTTCACTAGGCTCGGGGTCTTTGAGTCGGTGAAGGATGCCATTGCGAAGTTGTGCGTTTGGTGCATCCGAGGGACTGTCAGACGGGGAGTGAATGGAGTGAGGCCCAAGGGAAGCAGACTTCAAGGGAAAGAGACGCGAAGGATGACATTGCGAAGTCATTTACTTGGTGCATCCGAGGGACGTAGGTCGAGAGAAGAGAGCTTCGGTGGGGAACTCCATGAGAGAATGAGGTGGACTTGGCCAAGTGGCTAAGACTGAGTGTCGGATGCTCAAACATGGTGTTTGAGGGTTTACCCGATGGTCGAATGCTCAAAAAACTTGGTGTTTGAGGTTTTACTCGACATCAGTCAACTGGTATAGGTATCAGTCGACTGCTCTAGGTCGATTGGACTCGACCGGTGTTCGACTGACCAGGTTTTGACCTAACAGTCGACTGCCGAGGGAGGGCAGTTGACTGCCAAAATCATCAGTCGACTGATGAGGGATATCAGTCGACTGATAGGGGTGAATTTGGCCACAGAAGATCTTCAAGTCGAGTGATCGCGGTGATCACTCGACTGATGGGATCATCAGTCGACTAATGGGCATGATCAGTCGACTGATGATAGATCCGTTGGAACTTGGTCAGCATGGATCAAGTCATTGTGAGACAATGACTACAGGACCAGTCGACTGATGGTCACAATCAGTTGACTGATGGGCACGGAATCAGCTCGATGCAGGTTATAAATGGAGCTCGAGATGAAGGACTTTGCCAAGACTTTTAGGAAGATTTTGAAAGGGAATTGCTGCTGCATTCCAGACCTTCAAGAGCAATCAAAAGCAAGCAACAAGCAAGTGTTCAAAGTGAAGTTTTGTAAAGTGTTCTTTACTTGTATTTCTTCTTGTATTTGTATTTTCTTGTATTACATTGTTGTAATTGCTTGTATGAGATTTCTCCACCTCCGACATGTTGTCGAGAAGGAGTTGTTGTTAGTGTCGTGCGCATAACACGAGCTCGTTGAGCTCACCCCGTGGAGTAGGAACCCTAAGGTTCCGAACCACGTATATCTTGTGTATTTGTGCTTGTGTGTCTTGTATTCGTTTTCATTACTATTATTCCGCTGTGCATTAACGAGTATTGTAGACGAGCACGCAACGAACGGACAATTTCCACCGTACAAATGAATTGGGGCTATTCACCCCCCTCTAGCCGGCCACCGATCCTCTAACAAGTGGTATCAGAGCGAGGATCTTGTCGCAGACTAATCGCCAACACAAGCACGATAAGATGGCCAGCTTCAACCTCCAACCACCAAAATTTGAAGGGGATTTTCAATGGTGGAGAAGAAAGATGGAGGTATATCTCGAAATCGATTTTGATATTATGTTAATTTTAGAAAATAGTTTCGAAATGCCTAGGGATAAAGAAAATAAGCCGATAGAGAAGTCAAGATGGACCAAAGATCAAATAAAGGACTTTAAGACCAATATCAAGGTAATCAAGATGCTTAGTGATTTGATTCCTAACAAAATTTGGTCTAGGCTAGGTGAATATAGGGATGCAAAGGACCTATGGCATAAGGTGATCAAATTCAATGAACATCCCGAATCAGCACAAGTAGAGGAGGAAGCCGAAGAAGAATGCCCATCAACATCCGGATCCGATGATGTTGAAGAATCGCCATCTACATTCGAAGATGTGGATGACTTGGTGGAAACCTCCACCTCTAGCATTGAGGGGGGAGGAGAGGTCTTCCATCCCGGAACAAGATCAAGACGAAGCATCTACATCCGAGAGAAGTGAAGATCAAGAGACTTCCACCTCCCTAGGTAACTCATGCATTTTAATTAAAGATAAAAAAAACACATAATATGCTTTGAGTGTAGGAAAACCGGACATTACAAGAGCAAATGCCCAAAATTGGCTAAGAAGAAGGTACTAGTGTCAAAAGTCAACCAAAAGTCAAAGGATGTCAGAGTCCTCGATAGAAATAGCAAAGAGCACATTGTATGCTTCAAATTCAACCAAAGAGGACATTATCGAAGTCAATGCCCTAGGGGGAGGAAGAAAGAGTAACAAGGGGCATCTCATGTAGGGGGAGCTTCCAAAGCTAACCCTAAGGTAAATTTAGTTAATGCACCTTCAATTTCTAAGGGTAACAAGCATGCTAGAAATTATTTTAGTTCACTTGCTATTATTAATGAAAAGCATGCTAGTAGAAATAAATATTTTTGTTTAGGTGCTAAGCATGTAAATTTACCTAAGGACAAACCTAGGACCAATAACACTGGACCTATCCTACCTAAGGAGTCCATTAGGAAAATAGAAGAGAACTTATGCAGAAACCCTAAGAAGGGTAGACACATGCCTAAGAAGAAAAATAATTCCCAAAAATCTAATGATAGATCAAAATTGGGAAGATTAGAGGTGGAGAACCAAGCCTTGAGGTCAAGGCTTGAGAAACTTGAGAAGACCCTCGCAAAAATTACAAATTCATTTAAAGGGTCAAATGCTCAAAATTTAAGGCCTAGGAGGCAAGAACCTTCCAAGGGCAAGAGAGGTTTGGGTCACAAACCTATGTCCTATCACAATGTTCCATTTAATTATGGAACAATATCTAGATCTATAAAATTGAAGGTTAATAGGGAAGTTATCCCTAAGACTAACCATGGTGTTTGTTTAGTGGCTAAGGATTCAAGAAAAACTAAAGTAGCCACTAAGAAGGTCAAAGGGAGAGTTACCTCTAGAGTTGACCTAGGAAAGACCCAATTGACTAAGGCTTCAAAGCCAAAAAGGGTCATTAGGAAGGTATCTAGGGAAGTTATCCCTAGTGAATACCTAGTTAACCCAAGAAGCTCCAATAGGTATTGGATTCCTAGAAGCGTGATCGATTCACGCTAGATGGGTTAGGGTGTGTCAACCCTAAGTGGATGGGTAGTTAACCTAACCATGGTGAGTTGACACTTTAGGATGTGCCAATGTGATTTGAAAAGATGAAAAATGATTAAATTGACACAATTAGGTCTTAGAAGTTATGGTGTGCCATTTTGGGTTTTTAGCACACTAGGGGGATAATTGGCACTAAGGCAAAAATAGATTTGATTTTAGAAACGACAATTTGGGCTTAACACTTAGGTATCTTATACCTTAGTATTTTATAATTGTTATGCTTTGTTTGCCTTGTCATGTCATGACATCATGTTTATTTTTATCATATAAAAAGTCATGATCATTTTTAGGGTTGTTTTTATATGTCATGTATACTTAGATTTCATTCACATGCCATGATATCATGATTATATGGAACATGCTTATACATGTTATCATTATGCCATAATCATCATTCATGCATAAATAAAATGGATTTAAGGACTATGGCATGATTTGAAGTCTCATGCATAAGGGAATCAAATAGCGTTGTCTAGCATATGCATGAGACCCTAATAACTAAAACTCACATCTCACTAGAACTTGACTTGTATGTTTTTCACACATCTAGATACAAGTGAGATGTTTAGGAAAATAAAATTAAAGGTTTTAAAATCATTTCAAAATCATTTTGAAAAACCTTGGTGAAGTCTATCTTTTGATAGTAATCACCATTTAATGAGGTGATACAAAGAGGGCTCAATATTGAAGCTTTTCTTAACTTTTGAACTTTGTATCAATCTCACTATTTTGTGATTAAAAAAGTTTTCTAATATTTTTCACACATAATGATTGTTATAAGTAATATACATATGAATTTTCATGATTTTTCAACCTATGTATATTTACTTATGATTTTTGGAATTTCAATTCTGAAAAACTGAAAACTGTATTTTACAGTTATCAGTCGACTGCAATGGATGGCAGTCAACTGATGAGGATGGCAGTCGACTGGTAGCTAAAGGAGTCGATTGCCCATGCTGATTTCGGGTAAACATGTTTGTTAGGCCCATGTTCAGCTGTGTTTTGGTTCCCTAACCACTCCTAACCCTAGGACATGCTTTGGAGTGCATTAGAAAGGGTGAAAATTCATTGGATATGGATTAGGAGAAGCATTTAGGGTGAGTATCAATTTTAAGGTGTATAGAAGTTCAATGTTGAACTTGTGCCTTAATTTTTTATTGTTTAGTGTTCATATTGGCTTAGGGACTCTCCAAGGACATTGTTGATACAATAGTCAAGGGGGAGCAAGCCTTTAGGGGGAGGTATCCATCATGGAAAGATGGATGTGTATTTCCTCATGGGAGGATAATTGAGGGAATGTCTCTCTTAAGTGATATGAGACTTATCACTAGGAAGAATGTAGGCATGTGTTTTCCTCCAAGGGAGAGATTGCAAGATCTCATTGGGATATAGGACATTCATACCCTTGGGGAGGACCTTTTTGATGTATGTCAAAAAGGGAGAGAAGTTACCAATTGGGATAGTTGGAATTCTTATTGGGATGTGAGAATTGTCAATTGGGGATAATTGGTAGACTTGAGTTTGAGGTTTTGTCAAACATCAAAAAGGGGGAGATTGTTGGTACAATCGGCCCAGGACTCGAGTTTGACTCAAACTATATTTTGATGTTAGACAAAACGTATGACATAGGATTGTCATGGGAAGTCCAACATGGTTTGGCCACGTAAATCCAAGTGTGTAGCCTTGGTTGTGAAAAGTTCAAGCATTGGGCTTGGTGTTGGGAAAGTTCAACATGGGTTGGCCACATAAATCCAAGTGTGTAGCCTTGATTGTGAAAAGTCCAAGCATGGAGCTTGGAGTTGGGAAAGTCCAACATGGGTTGGCCACGTAAGTCCAAGTGTGTAGCCTTGGTGGTGAAAGTCCAAGCATGGGGCTTGGCATGGAAAATCCAAGCATAAGGCTTGGTGTGGGAAGTCTTGAGGACTTGGCAAGTTCACTAGGCTCGGGGTCTTTGAGTCGGTAAAGGATGGAATTGTGAAGTCGTGCGCTTGGTGCATCCGAGGGACCACCGGACGGGGAGCGAATGGAGTGAGGCCCAAGGGAAGCAGACTTCGAGGGCAAGAGACGCGAAGGATGGCATTGCGAAGTCGTGCGCTTGGTGCATCCGAGGGACGTAGGCCGAGAGAAGAGAGCTTCGGTGGGGAACTCCATGAGAGGATGAGGTGGAGTTGGCCAAGTGGCTAAGACTGAGTGTCGGATGCTCAAACGTGGTGTTTGAGGGTTTACCCGACGGTCGGATGCTCAAACAACTTGGTGTTTGATCGTAGTATCGGCATACGATCGCTGCTCTTGGTCGATTGGACTCGGCCGGTGTTTGTGTCGATTACGCCTAACGCTTGATTGGTACGAGGGAGGCGATCATCGTCAAACTCATCGATCGATTGATCGAGGTGAATTTGGCCACAGAAGGTATTCAAGTCGAGTGATCGCGGTGATCACTCGACTAATGGGATCATCAGTCAACTGATGGGAATGATCAGTCGACTGATGATGGATTCGTTGGAACTTGGCCAGCGTGGATCAAGTCGTTGTGAGACAACGACTATAGGACCAGTCGACTGATGGTCACGATCAGTCGACTGATGGGCGCGGAATCAGCTCGATGCAGGTTATAAATGGAGCTCGAGATGAAGGATTTCGCCAAGACTTTTAGGAAGATTTTGAAGGGGAATTACTGTTGCATTCCAGACCTTCAAGAGCAATCCAAAGCAAGAAAAAGCAAGTGATCAAAGCGAAGTTTTGTAAAGTGTTCTTTACTTGTATTTCTTCTTGTATTTGTATTTGCTTGTATTACATTGTTGTAATTGCTTGTACGAGGTTTCTCCACCTCCGACGTATTGTCGAGAAGGAGTTGTTGTTAGTGTCGTGTGCATAACACGAGCTCGTTGAGCTCACCCCGTGGAGTATGAACCCTAAGATTCCGAACCACGTATATCGTGTGTATTTGTGCTTGTGTGTCTTGTATTCGTTTTCATTACTATTATTCCGCTGTGCATTAACAAGTATTGTAGACGAGCACGCAACGAACGGACGATTTCCATCGTACACGCGAATTGGGGCTATTCACCCCCCTCTAGCCGGCCACCGATCCTCCAACAAATACTACTAATCTATGTTTGATAGTTAAGTTTTCTCCGAATATAACTTTACAATCTTTACAAAAAATTTTATCTGTATTCCTAACTATAAGAAAATTAATTTATGATTTATTATTCTCACTTTTGAACATGACCAAGTGCTCTTTTCTTTTGTTAAAAAACATATTAGCTAGTATAATGTCATATGCTATCGCAAAATCTAATATAGTTTTATCTTTTTCATTTTTTTGTTCCAAATCCATTACTCCCATACACTCTCTTATATTTCTCATTTTTCATTCCGACATGCCTATTTAGATTGTGTCATATTAAAATCAGTTCATTTGACGGAATATTTTGTAATACTTCATCTAGGTCATCCCAAAATTTTGATTTGATATAATCATCTAATCTTGTTTGAGGTGCATATACACTAATTACGTTCATAGTTTTTTTCTTCATTATTATTTTGAGAGCTATAATTCTATCCTCTTTCTAACTACCCTTATAATTTCATTATTTAACGAACTATCTATAATAATACTCACTACATTTTTTATTTTACTATTTTCTATGAACCATAACTTTAATTCCGAGTTCTCTATCATCTTTGCCTTCTTGCCTATCCATTTTAGCTCTTGCACACACAAAATATTAATTCTTCTCCTAATCATCGTATCTACTACCTTCATTGCTTTACCAGTGAGGATTTCTATGTTTCATGTACCAAATTTTAAACTATTAGTTTTCATATAATATTTTTTTTTACTCAATCTATAGTGTAAGAACTCTTGCTTATTTAATACTATACCCAAGTTTTCATAGAGATGTGGCGGTCCTTATCAATATGTTATAGTTGGACCCTACAACACGAACTCTTGTATATTTATCACTATATCTAAATTCTGAAGATATAGCGGTTTTTGCCGAGACATTATAGTCGAACCATGTAATGTGTTTCTTCCGAGGAACAACCTAGCATTAACACAATAATTAGATTGATCTATTCATTGAATATTTATCTTAATTTAACACTGATTGACAATCTAATCCGACTCTCCTCCTTTATTCGAGCTGGGAATTGACCACGATAGTATTAACTCATCCTGGACGGAGTTTTCTACCTATAATTATATGCAACTTTATTTTTATACTTTATTTAACCTCTTGCATATTTTTTTTAAAATACACCTTTATCTAATTTTATTATAAAATCATGAATGAACTTAAATTTATCATATTTCAACTTGTATTTTTGACACTCCTATAAGTAATGTTCAAAATTTTTAAATTATTCTTAGATTAGATGTAATCATATCCTTAAATCTTGGTTTCACATAATATTTGATCCATTATAAATTTTTGAGAAAAAAATTAGTCTTTTTTTAGAGAGAGAAATATTGGCTTCAAAACCTTGCTAATTTTTTAAAATTTTTAAATGTGTTTCGATAACTCAAATTAGTTGGATGATCGTATAGATTGGTGCAAAAAATGATTTGCTCGTCCTCAGTGCCCCCATCAATTGGTCTCACAGTCAATACGAAAGAAATAAATCAGGGGAGCATATTGCACAACTAAGGACTAGCGCGATAGAAGGATAGGCACCCCGAAATGCTTACATCCCCCGGGAATTTATCTTTGCTCATTGGTACAACTCTACTATTGTACTAGCCACCAGGTCTTCCCGTGGGAATTTGGATGGTCGAATTGATATACTTTAAACAATAGATATATGGTAAATTTAAATGTATGGTACAAAATTTAGATATTTATGAAAGTTAAGCGTTTAGTAAAGTGCCAAATTTTTAATAATAAAATTTTTTTAAATTGGTTGAGAAGAGGTAAGCTAGTTTGCAAATTATATTAAAATTAGAATATTAATATAAAAACCCTTAGATAAATTAGAAAATAATTTATATATAATTAAACTTTTATCTAAATGATTTTTTTAGACAAATATGTTTTGATAAGTTGCTCCACAGATTAACAAAAATAAATGTCAATTGATTATTTTACAATTTTTTATAAAAGAAAATAATGCTAACTAACATGTTTAAAGTTTCATAGTCATTAAAAATTTAAATTCTTTGTATTTATTCATTTAATTTTTAAAATACTTAGCGAATTAGTTTGCCCCATTAAAATTATTAGTTTTGTTTATTATGAATTTTTAAATTACATTTTATTATTTAAATAAAAATAAAATCAAATGATGCGGCGAGGAAAATTCGATTTACCCCCTTTCGACGCGATGAAGGCACGAAGAGAGCTTTTGGGAGGGTTCTCACAGGCCGCAACAGTAAAAATGGATGTAGAAGACGAAATCAAGAAACGCAAAAACCCCAAGCAGACAGCGGAAACTCGAACACAAGATATAACGTGGTTTGGAATGAGTATTCCTACTCCACGGAGGTGAGCTCTCTCACCGGGGACAATGCCCAAGCACTTTCCACTATGAATGTCCTCTTTTACGGAAAAGAAACTTCCCGAGGTCGAGGAGAAAACCTCTTACAGTTGGATTACAAATACAAGAAAGAATACGTGTGACTCAAGATCAAGGTCGTTGCTCTTCTTCCCCGGCGAAGTGATGACAGCTCTCCTCCTCCTCCTGTGTCTTCGTTTCGTGTCCGATGGAATGATTGCGGCTCCCCTTCTTTTCTCCTCTCTTTGCCTTTTATCCTCCTCCTCTGATCCATCATTATCTCGCGGGTCGTCCTCATCGTACACGTGGCCACCATGTCCACCTGGAGAATAATTCTGTTACAGGTACGAGGGGCGAAGACTCCTCGGAATCTTCTGTGGGGACCTCTCTTTCCGTTACATGTCACTCCCTCATTCCTATTCCAGGAAACTAGGTTAGCCCGTCCCCCTCAACCATCTACTTCTGGTAAAACTAACGTAGGTCTCCAGCTCACGGATAGTATAGCCTTAAGGCTCATTTGGCCGGACCAATTCTAATCCGCCCCGTCTGTCTTTGGGCTTATGTGGCCGAATCGATTCTCATCCACCCCGTCGGTCTTTAGGCTCATTTGGCCGGACCGATTCTCATCCGCCCCGTCTGTCTTTAGGCTTATGTGACCGAACTGATTCTTATCCGCACCGTCTGTCTTTAGGCTTATGTGACCGAACCAATTCTTATCCGCCCCATGGGCCTTCTAGGCTTATGTTACCGAACCGATTCTTATCCGCCCCATGGGCTTTCTAGGCTTATTTGACCGACCCGATTCTCATCCACCCCGTCGGTCTTTAGGCTCATTTGGCCGGACCGATTCTTATCCGCCCCATGGGCCTTCTAGGGTTATGTGACCAAACCGATTCTTATCCGCCCCATGGGCCTTCTAGGCTTATTTGACCGATCCGATTCTCATCCACCCCGTCGGTCTTTAGGCTCATTTGGCCGGACCGATTCTCAACCGCCCCATCTATCTTTAGGCTTATGTGGCCGTACCGATTCTGGCCTATTTCCCAATGAAGTACTTTTTTGCTTTGTCGTGCCGATTACCTTCACTTACTTTCCCGTACCAGTTATCTCAAGCGCTTGCGCCCGACCCGTTCCTCTCTTTTTTCTCCATTGAACCCTCTACTTGGTTCGGGTAATACCTTGCCTATGAGCTCTTCTATCTAGTTCGTAGAGAAAAGGTAACGGATGTATCATTAGTCAACCCCAAAAAATAGTCAAGTGAAGTTATAAGCTTGACTTTCCCACTATATAAGGTTCCTACTCCCTCCTTGGCCTTACTAAGTTCAAATTTACTCTTTTCTTAAAGCTTTATCGCATATACTTGAGGCGGCCTAAGGGGCCCATGGGCCCCGCTTTTCCTTTTTCTCTCTACAATCAAATCGTCACCAAAACCCTATATAAACCTCTGCCTTTTTCTTTTAGGTATTACTTAGTGTGCCCGACTATACCGCCCCTTCAACTTCTTCTCTCTTGCGACTTTCACCGGCGGTGTTCCAGCGATCCAACCCTCTCCCTCTTATACGTTCTTCTTCTCACCCTCCAAGTAAGTGCTCTATCTTGCTTTATACCTATGGCCCCTAAGACCATCTCTTCCTCTGCGTGGTATGAGCATACCATAACCCAACTAGATCATGACCACTATTTCTGTAATCTTAAAGACAGGTTTATAGACCCTTCCTTAAAATGTTGCTTCACGACCAAATTGCACCGACCAAATCATCCTCCTCCTGGTCTGACTTGTTTCTTCTCTGAACAATTTCTTAACGGCCTGTCCCTACCAGTACCGGCTGTCTATTTAGACCTTTTAGACTTCTATGGACTACCCCTGAACCAATTCACCCCCAACTCCTTTCGGATTCTGTCAGGAGCCCATATAGTGTTCCAACACTTAAACCTCTCTTTAACCCCCGAAATATTCCATTGTTTTTTCCAATTAAAATCTTCTAAGGCAAGTCTTTTTTTATTTATCTAGTCGCCCCGACTGCCAATTCCTAGTGAACCTGCCTACTTCCCATAAGGGATGGGAAGGATTATACTTTTTTGTACAGCTTCCAGCCTCTTTACCTTATTCTGATACCTGGAAGGTAGACCTTCCCGAACTACCTTCCTTCAGGGAAATGAGGACCAAATGTCCTTTCCCAGAAGTTTATAGAGTATTAGGAGAGTCACACTATTGTTCAAATCATCTAATAAAGACTCCCCTTTTAAGCTACTTTGGACTGTCCCCTTTTCCTTCGACGACCTCGGTGGTTGTAGGTAGGATGATACCTATCTTGCAATACAATTTTCTTCCTACCTTATTCATCTGTCTCACCAATATATTTTGCAGATAATCTAATGCAGGAAGATTTGGTAGAAGGAGAGGCGATTGAAGCCGCCAAGAAGAAGAAAGCCTCCACCAAGTGAGGTAAATCAATAGCAGCTCCTTCGTCCCCTCAGAAGAAACTGCGGCTAGCTAAGAAAGGAGCCCCGAGTTCCTCTGCTCTTTCCCCCTCCCTCTGCCGGTCAACCTAGTTCACAATCTCTAACTATCTACGAACCGAGAAAAAGGGGCACTACCCTATCCGTCCGGTCTTCCTCTCCCCAAGGGGGGGACTCTCCTTCTTATTCTCCCAATTCATCCCCTCATGCACATAACTCGCCTCTACCTTCCCACACCGAGTCCCTCTCTGCTCCTATCCCTGCCGATGCACTTACTTCTCCTACCCCTCTTCGGTGCGTTGGACCCACACTTCCCTCTGAAGGAGAGGATCTTCTCCTTCCCATTCCTCCGAGGGCCACATTGGGGTCCTTGTTGAAGATTCATCATCCCTCAGAGGTGAAATTTTTCAATCAATCGGGCGTACAAGGCCCTTGTGAAAAAGTGAGCAAACTGCTGGCCGAGGTATTTGCTATTTCTTTCTTATCTTTACTACACGTCTCTATGTGTCGGCATACACTGACATTGCTTTCCTTCTTCCAGGCCTCATCCCAGCACCACAACATGGTAGTCCAGCTGGCTCAGTTCCAATCCAGCATGGAGACCCGCCACTTCGCCGTTATAGCAGAGCTCGTTCGGCAGTTAAGCGAGCAAGAGGCGAAGGAAGCGGACCTGAGGGGCCAATGTGAAGATGCAATGATGCAATTGGCCCTGGTCCAAAGCGAGAAGGAGAAACTGCAGTGAAAGAATGAGGAACTCGAACGACAAGTTTTCCTCCAATCTAGTGAACTGCAACAGGTGGACATCTTGGCCCATGAACTGAAGGAATATAAAGGGCACCTTGTGGATGCCATGATCAAAGCTGCTGACTCCTCGACTAAAATTCTACAGCTTCAGCAAGAACGCTATAGGCTTCAACTAGAGCGTCAGGCCTGGGAAGCTACCAAGAAATCCTGTATAGAAAAATGTCAGGAGCTTTCCTCCATGGTGGCGGCTCTTCCTCAAGCCTTATCACCGGTGGCTCGGCAACAGTCCACCCTTCACAAAGAGTACTCTGAGGCCCTTTCAACTCTGGGATGGCAACCCATACAAGCAGCCACCGAAAAAGATGCCTTAGCGGCCGAATTGGCGGAAAGTCGAGCCCAGCTGGCTAAATGTCAAGATCAGCTGAAGGAGCAAGAAGTCGATCTTAAGGGGCGATACGTCAAGAAAGGGGTAGATCTATTCATACTAGGTTTTGAGGGGTCTTCGGCTCAAAATGCCGAACGAGGATACCCGCCCCCTGGTACGGACACCAGCTACCTAAATCCTGTAGACGCCCTAGCCAAGTGTCCTCCTGAACTATTTGAATTGTAACTTCTAATGTTCCATTTCTTGTAATGACTTTTTCCTTATCAATGAAGAACAATTATGTTAACCATAACTTTTATTATCATCCCTGTATGTCTCTTTGCGGGTCGGAAATTCTGGACCAACTTCAATCTTTCCTCTTTTTATACTATCATTCCTTTTCTTGTGTCGTACGGCTTAATCATCGAGTTGGTTCGGGGACTTACTCGGAAGATCTCGAATGACATTATTCATATCCGACCCGATTTTGGTTCGGCCAACACTTTAAATAACTTTCGCCTGTTGATCTTCCCTATCTCTCTCTATCGCTTCTTAAACGATATCGCCTCTTCATCTTCTTCCTTCCCAAGAACTCTACCGCCGCTTTCCTTCCACTATAAATCATCGCCCTCCATGTATTCGTCCCTCTATCTCACTCTCATGGCTTCAGCGGGGCACCCCATCAAGATTTCTTCAGAATCAGAATCTTTTGAGCTACAAGACTGGGTTTCTGAAGACATTGAAGATTCGGAGACCCGCTCAACCGCCACCTCAGCCTTCCGCCCTCTTCCTTTTCCGCCTCCCATTGTAAAATACCGAAAAAAATAATAATAATAATAATATAAAATAAAATAATATATATATATATATATATATATATATATATATATATATATATATATATATATATATATATATATATATATATATATATATATACATATATATATGTTTGGCAATACCTGGTTAGGGATACACTTAGAGCTAACCTAGATCTAAATGGTTTGGGTTTAATTAATAGAGCTTAGGGTTAAATTAACCTAGGCTTAATTGAATTTTGGGTTGATGGATTGTAGGATTAAACCCAAACCCACTAACCCTCAAACCCGACCAGTTAACTCATTAAAACCACCGCCGTTTCCTTCCATTTTTTTTCGCCGACACCATCTCCTTAAAATTGAGCGTTTCCTTCGATCACCGCCGCGACTTCGTTTTCTTTGCCTTCGCACGCGCGACGATTTCCCTGCTCTGAGCGATCTCGCCACCATAGAACGTCGGCCGCTGGATGCCCTCTCCACACCGGTCTTCTCGCCTCACGACTCTCCTCTCCGCAAGAAGTAGCCGGCGACCTCGACAGCCTTCCCGGGATGGATGGAAGCACCGATTTGGGCGCTGTTCTTGAAGTTTTCGGCAAACCGAGCAGTCCACTGCCGTTGGAGTCGAGGAAAGGTAAGCATCGATCTTGGATTCTGCTTACCTTGAACAAGAATAAGATGCTCTGTGGATTTTGGTGTGGCTAAACGCGAAACCTAATGTGGGCAGTGTTTGTTTCCGACCGACTGAGGATCTTGGAGGAACTGCTTGGCTGACGGAGTTCCTACTATCGGTAAGCTGGATTCTCTTTAGTTACTGTGTGTTTTTCCTTGGGAGACCCTGCGATTTTTGGGCGTGGTTGTTGCGGAACAGAGTGATTTGGAAATCTTACCGCGTTGCATCGATCTATCTCTTCCTTTTTTTTTCCCTACTGTCCAGTGTGTTGTTTGGTTGCCGATGGTGCTTGCCGGAGTGGTGGCTGTGAGCAGGGGGCGGGCGTTGGAAATGTGGTTGTCTATGTTGTGAATGGGTTCTGTTAGTGTAGATCAATTCATTGGTTGCCTTGATTTAGCTAGTTAACAAGGGTTAAATAATTGGGTATCTAATTGGTGGAACTGGGTTTGAATTAATAATAAGGGTTGGTCGATGGTGAGGTTCTGTTGGGTGTTTGACCGGTTGTGAATTAGTAGCTGCGTTTGGGCTACAAATAGAGATGTGTATCGGTGTGAATATAGGTTAGATTAATACTTAATTTGTTAGTGATCCTATTACATCAAATTAAGTATAAAAAGATTAAATCTTCATGAGATTGACTTTGTTAAGTCGAATATAAAATTGTATGAGGAAGTTGACACTTTTGCTAATTAAAATCGATGGATGTAAGATAAATGGTCAAGTCTGGCTAATTGGGGTTTCTAAATCGTATTCGATAAGGGACGCGAATATGGAAACGATAGAATAGTAAATTAAATATATCTATTGTCATGTGCTTGAACTTAATGCATATTATGGTTATTTGCAGGATGTGGATACGAGACTGGTCCGCGGACGTGAGGACTCTATTACCACGCGCATTAACAGAAGG
Source organism: Wurfbainia villosa (assembly GCA_025175895.1). Classification (NCBI taxonomy): domain Eukaryota; kingdom Viridiplantae; phylum Streptophyta; class Magnoliopsida; order Zingiberales; family Zingiberaceae; genus Wurfbainia; species Wurfbainia villosa. The sequence continues at coordinate 28,073,894 of CM046008.1, read as the reverse complement.
TAGGTAATTTCCTACTGGTCGGGTAGATGTAATGATTTTCAGATTTAGACATAGATATGAACCTTAGGTGTTCATATTACCTTGACCATGCTCTGTTTATCGTATGCTTGAACTTATCGTTGATATATATGTGTGCTCGACTATTGATAACACATATTCCCTAGCATGATCTAGAAGTTACAGATGCGATGTAAGTAGGTTTAACTGTTTAGTAGGGTGTAGATGTTAGAGTACGGAGGATGACCTAAATTGTAAATTTGGCAAAAAGGTCCTCTGTAGATAAGTATGGCCCTAAATGTAGGACTCATTCTATACCTGTATGTTGCACCTTTATTTACCAACCACGGGTTGTGTAAATGGTCAGGTGAGTCGTGGACAGTGTGTCGCTACGGACCGATGGTCCTAGCTTGTCCTAATTAGATGAGTGACTCTCTACAGGATAGAGAGTGTACTGATCAATTGGGTGTGACTCTTTGTTGAACAGAGAGTCTAGGGTAGATGTTCTGTATGTGAGACAGTACCCTCATGTCATTGCATGTATACTGACGACATCATCTTCCCTTGGGGTTGAGAGAGAGTCGTCGAGTCATCATCCCGCCTCGAGTTACTTCGGAGGAGTAAGCGGTGTGAATAGCATTTGTTGTGCCGCACTCTACCATTATTGATGATGGTTGTTGGAGTTGTGTGCAGTTGTCCTGGGTGCGTGGCACTCGACCGCTCATTGGCAGTGTCAGTCGGAGTGGCCAGCAGCAGGGACCCCCGTTGCGTAGCGAGCTACTTACGCTCATATGCTACTTGATCATACTACCCAACTCGGTCACTCGAGAGTGGTGGCGGCTGGAGTCGGGATAGTTGTCATGTCATGCCACCTAGGTCACACTGGGGTCGTGGTAGCGAGTAGGGGTGAGCAGGCATGACCATGCATCTTTGCATTCTTAGTATCATACGGTGTTTTTCATATGATTATATATATATACATACGCTTATATATATATATATATGGATGATGGTGATTAGTATACATACAGTCTGATCTATATGTATACTCACTTTGATGATGCATTTGTATGTACTATGCTTGTTGCATTTGTTTGTACATATTCATACATGATACTGCATTTCCTGTATGGTAGTAGGTTGATATTTGTATACCTATCGGATATTCACAGTGATACCCTTGACTCAGGTTAGGATACTGTGTTAGTACTATACTGTTATACCCTATGATGTGATTATATGCCCAGGTTGGATCAGGATAGAGTAGCTGACTGTCAGGTATGTCAGCATCGTTGATGTTCAGTTTTATTTAGTATATGCATGCATATCTATTGTTATGCTGATGTATACATGTTGTACGAGTAGATTAAACTGTTGAATGACATGTAATATTGATACATATATTTACATGTTTTCTCTGATTACCTGCTGAGTTTTACTCACCACCTCCGACCCTGGGTTTTTCTGTCGCCCAGGTAACAGGTAGACGACTTCGTGACGACTTGGAGCTGCGCCGACCGATCCATCCCATCTCCGTTTTCTGAGTCTCCTGAGGAGTTCGTTTTTCTTATGGCTTGGACTTGTTTATTGTGTTTTGGATTTTGGTCCTATGTCATGGACCTTAGTTTATATTTGGACTTCGTTTTTATGTTGTGGATGTTGTTTTGGTGTTGATGTTTTGTACGGTTTTAGTGCTGTGGTCTTGTCAGGTGGAGTACACCTGTATATTATATTTTGTTATGTATGTTGTGGGTATGCACACTTTATTTCCGCTGCTATTATTTGTTATATATATATTGTTGTTGTTGTGGGCCTACGGGCCTTGTATTAACCCGAAATGTTGCCACGTACAGGGGAGATGTCGTCCGTTTGATTTTCGGCTCGGCATGCTCTCGGGGCGTGACAACTTTATTGGTATCAGAGCCGAAGGTTCTGCGATGCCATATTGTGATTTTGTTTTTGAGTCTTGGATTCTCGGGAGTCGGTATATTTTTCGGTTTTGGTTTTTGTGAGATGGGATTGACAGCGGCATAAGCTCCGAGCAACACGAAGTAAGTATTCCTGATAATTTATACTTTAGTTAGATGCTTATCTAGACTTGTTCAACAGGTGAATACTGTCAGAGTCATGCCACCTGTTCAGACTCGTGGTCGAGGCCGTCCATCCAGGCGAGCAGCCAGAGGGAGGGGACGAGATACCATTGCGACTGAGCCTACTACTCAAGTACCACCTCAGCAAACCCCTATTGGTGATTCGGAGCCTCAGAATCCGGATGTACCATCGACTACGCCCCGAGCCCACGAGTCCGATGGGCTCAATGATAAGTCACGGATACTCGTGTTAGCACGATCAGCCAAGGAGAAGTTCACCTTGTTCCGAGGGGAGTCCGACCCATGGATTGCCCGATCTTGGCTGGAAAATATGGAAGACACCTTCGAGTATATGAACTGCACAGATGTGGAGAAGGTGGGCCTTGCTGCATATCATCTCAGAGATCAGGCTGACACTTGGTGGAAATTGCAGAAGACTCTATCCGGGGAGCGCATGATTACTTGGGCCAGCTTTCGAGATGCTTTCTGGAGGCAGTACTTTCCTTCGGCATTTTCTACAGCCCATCATCAGGAATTTCTAAGTCTGAAGCAAGGTGATCGGTCTGTCATGGAGTACAACGCAGAGTTTACCATACTATCAGAGTTCTGCTCTCACCTAGTATCTCAGGATGCAGATCGTATGTACCAGTTCACCCAGGGTCTTGCTATCTATATACGGAGCCGAATGTCAGGATCTACCATTACATCATACAGGGAGGCACTGGACCGCGGCCTCTTCATCGAGATGACTTCCCAACAAATTTCCAAGGAGAAGGATATCGAGAAGCAGATGACCAAGGGCAAGCAGCAGAACCAGGGTTCAGCTCAGGGGACTCAGAAGAAAGGAACTACGCGAAGTGGCGGAGGGTCACTAGATCTCGGAAGGAAGCGTCCGAGATCGAGTTTTCGGAGGATCTCGAGTAGCCGTAAGGGCGAGGTAGGAATGGATGCTATAAATGTGGATCCCGAAAGCCACGCAGTATCGAGTGTCCGTTGGATCGGTCGGTTTTGCTATTATTGCAAGCGGCCGGGTCATACATACTAGCTGTGATTGTACACTGAAGGCACAGTTGGAGTTTCCTGATAGCTCCAACAAAGGGAAGAAGTCTACCCAGCCGGCGTGAGACAACACACTGCGGCGCGGACTTATGGATGAGGCGGCCCGGTACCTCCACCGGCTCGGTTACCGGATGCGAGGGTGCCTATCTGATGATGCCGACAGCGATCCAGTACCCTGCATCTCCGGTGATCTACTACCCGGGAGTATCTGCACCTCAGCAGTTTGTACCAGCAAATTCTCAGGGATACCTTATGCCTGCACCAGCTACTCAGCCTCCAGTATCACAGAGCCAGATCCAGCCGGAGTGGAGGCACACTACTACTTCGTCCGGGATGCAGCCGACGAATATAGAGACTGGATGAGTTTATGCCATCACCAGAGAGGAGGCACAGCGGGTTGATGGATCAGTCATACGCGGTATGGTTTCAGTTTATTCTATATATGCTGATACGTTGATAGATACCGGTAGTTCCCATTCATTTGTATCTAGAGTATTTCTGAGTAGAGTTGGAAGAATCCCCAGGGTTCGTTCTTGTGGGTTAGCAGTATCCTTGCCATCAGGAGAGGTGCTAACTAGCCACCAAGAAATCAAGGGTTGCCCATTAGACTTTGACGGGCATATCCTTACAGTGGACCTTCAAGTGTTGGAAATGATAGAGTTCGATATTATTCTCGGTATGGACTGGTTGGCCGCTTATCACGCTACAGTGGATTGTAGAGCACGAGTGGTGACATTCCGACCACCAGATCAACCAGCTTGGGAATTTGTTGGTACCAGAGATGATGGATTATCTATTATATCGGCCCTACAGGCTCAGAAGCTATTGGCCCAGGGTTGTCAGGGTTATTTGCTATCTCTGGTCAAGGTTGAGAACGAAGGACTACCACCTCTCTCTGATGTGCGAGTAGTCCGAGAGTATCCAGATGTATTTCCTGATGAACTTCCAGGCTTGCCACCTCCTAGGCAAGTTGAATTTGCGATAGAGGTGATTCCAGGAACCGCGCCTATATCGAAACCTCCTTATCGGATGGCGCCAAAGGAGCTGAATGAACTTAAAGTTCAACTGCAGGAGTTGCTGGATAATGGATTCATCCGACCTAGTGTTTCACCATGGGGAGCACCGGTACTCTTTGTCAAGAAGAAGGATGGATCGTTGCGGTTATGTATTGACTATCGGCAACTGAATGCAGTTACAGTTAAGAACAAATATCCACTGCCGAGGATAGAAGATTTGTTCGATCAGCTTAAGGATACATGTGTGTATTCTAAAATTGATCTGCGCTCAGGATATCATCAGCTTCGGATAAGAGATGAGGATGTTCAGAAAACAGCGTTCCGCACCCGTTATGGACATTACGAGTTTCTAGTGATGTCGTTTGGTCTCACGAATGCCCCAGCTGCATTCATGGACTTAATGAACTGGGTATTCCTGAGGTATATAGATCAGTTCGTAATAGTGTTCATCGACGATATATTGATTTATTCTCGATCCGAGGAAGAGCATGAACAACATCTGCGGATAGTATTGGAAATTTTGCGACAGGAGCAGTTGTATGCCAAGTTTAGCAAATGTGCATTCTGGTTATCCTCAGTGGGTTTTCTTGGACATGTGGTGTCCAACAGAGGTATTTCTGTAGATCCCCAGAAGATTGAGGCGATTACCAGTTGGGAGCAGCCAAAATCAGTACAGGAGGTTCGTAGTTTCCTTGGTCTGGCCGGGTATTATCGGAGGTTCGTGGAGGGATTCTCGAGTATCACCATGCCACTCACTCGCCTGACTCAGAAAGGGGTCAAGTTCACCTGGTCAGAGGCCTGTGAAACTAGCTTCCAGGAGCTTAAGCGACGGCTAGTTTCTGCACCTATCTTAGTGATTCCTTCTGGTGTTGATGGGATGGTTCTCTATACGGATGCTTCTATCCAAGGGTTGGGAGGCGATTACGATCTAGATCTAAGTGGTATCTTATGCCTCCGTCAACTAAAAGATCACGAGAGAAATTACCCGATTACGATCCTGGAGTTAGCCGCCATTATTTTCGCATTGAAGATATGGAGGCACTACTTGTATGGGATTACCTTTGAGATCTACATGCACTATAAAAGTCCAAGTATCTATTCACGTAAAGAGTGAATCGAGGCAGAGACGATGGATGGAGTATCTGAAGGATTACGACTGCACCATCCAGTATCATCCGGGAAAAGCTAATGTGGTAGCGGATGCGCTGAGCAGGAAGTCTCGTGGAGTTCTGGCTAGTCATCCGACGCGGCGATTCGTCGTTCGGCTTCTCCGAGTTGGGATTAGCCGGAACACGGTCAAACATCCGAGGATATTAGTATCTATGGTTGCCCGATCGCCATTCTTTGAGAGGATCAAGGAAGCACAAGTCGTGATCGGCATCTGCAGTTCTTGGCGGACGATAGACTCGAGCGTCGAGGACGGATTCTCGAGTAGCGAGTGGTGTGCTTCATTTCCGAGGATGACTATGTGTTCCGGACACACACCTAGTTAAGGAAGAATTGCTACAGGAAGCACATCAGTCGAGATTTGCTATACATCCTGGTGGTACACGAATGTACCGAGATTTGAAGCGCTTATACTGGTGGAACGGTATGAAACGGGATATTGCAGATTTTGTGGCACGATGTCTGGTATGCCAGCAAGTGAAGGCCGAACATCAGAAACCTGCGGGGTTACTTCAGGAAATCTCGATCCCGGAATGGAAGTGGGAGCATATCACGATGGACTTCGTTACGAGATTACCCAGAACCCGTAAAGGACATACTGCGATTTGGGTGATCGTGGATCGATTAATCAAATCCACTCACTTCCTTCCGATTCGTGAGACGGACTCATTGGATCGTCTAGCGGAATTATACTGCCGAGAGATCATCAGATTACATGGAGTACCATTGAGTATTATATCTGATAGAGATCCGCGATTTACTTCGCGATTACGCAGTCCGGCGAGCCATGGGCACGAGCTTCGACTCGTCTGACCTTTCATCCGCAGACAGACGGACAGTCCGAACGTACCATTCAGACTTTGGAGGATCTATTGAGATATTGCGTCATGGATTTCGGTGGCAGTTAGGAGGATCACATTCCGTTAGTGGAGTTTGCCTACAACAACAGCTACCACTCTTCTATCCAGATGGCTCCATTCGAGGCATTATACGGCAGACCCTACAGATCTCCTGTGTTATGGGAAGAAGTTGGGGAACGACAGATATTGGGGCCCCAGAGTATCCAGCGGGATGCAGAGTTGGTGCGAGTGATCAGACGACGATTATCTGAGGCACAGGATAGACAGAAGAGCTATGCGGACCGGAGACGAAGGCCTCTGGAATTCTCAGTCGGGGACCATGTATTCCTACGAGTGTCACCCACCAAAGGAGTCAAGAGATTTGGGCTAAAAGGAAAATTAGCTCCACGTTACATTGGTCCATTTGAGATATTAGAGCGGATTGGAGGTGTTGCTTATCGGTTGGCTTTACCTCTGACACTTGCGGGTGTTCACAACGTATTCCATGTTTCCATGTTGAGGAAATACGTGCCGCGATCTGACCATGTTCTGAAAGAGGTTCTGATACCCCTCCAGGCGAATGCGACTTATGAGGAGACTCCAGTGCGGATTCTTGATCGCAAGGAGCGGCAGTTGCGGAACAAAATCATCCGACTCGTAAAAGTGGGATGGCAGCATCATACGGATGAGGAGGCTACATGGGAGCTGGAAGATACTATTCGAGCTCGATACCCTCATCTGTTTGTTTGAGGTATGTGGTTATTTTAGAATGTGCTTGAATTACTTGTTGCATCAAAGTACGAAATTTGGGGACCAAATTTTAATAAGTGGGGGAGAATGTAAAATACCGAAAAAAAAAATAATATAAAATAAAATAAAATAAATAAATAAATATATATATATATATATATATATATATATATATATATATATATATATATATATATACATATACATATACATATATATATGTTTGGCGATACCTGGTTAGGGATACACTTAGAGCTAACCTAGATCTAAATGGTTTGGGTTTAATTAATAGAGCTTAGGGTTAAATTAACCTAGGCTTAATTGAATTTTGGGTTGATGGATTGTAGGATTAAACCCAAACCCACTAACCCTCAAACCCGACCCGTTAACTCATTAAAACCACCGCCGTTTCCTTCCGTTTTTTTTTCGCCGACACCATCTCCTTAATATCGAGTGTTTCCTTCGATCACCGCCGCGACTTCATTTTCTTTGCCTTCGCACGCGCGACGATTTCCCTGCTCCGAGCGATCTCGCCACCACGGAACGTCGGCCGCCGGACGCCCTCTCCGCACCGGTCTTCTCGCCTCACGACTCTCCTCTCCGCAAGAAGTAGCCGGCGACCTCGACAGCCTTCCCGGGACACCTGGAAGCGCCGATTTGGCTTCTTGAAGTTTCAAGCCAAAGCGATCCGCTGCGTTGGAGTCGAGGAAAGGTAAGCATCGATCTTGGATTCTGCTTACCTTGAACAAGAATAAGATGCTCTGTGGATTTTGGTGTGGCTAAACGCGAAACCTAATGTGGGCAGTGTTTGTTTCCGACCGACTGAGGATCTTGGAGGAACTGCTTGGCCGACGGAGTTCCTACTATCGGTAAGCTGGATTCTCTTTAGTTACTGTGTGTTTTTCCCCTTGGCTGAGACCCCTGCGATTTTTGGGCAGTGGTTGTTCTGGGAACAGAGTGATTTGGGGAAGTATCTTTGCCGCGTTGCTTCAATTTCTATCTCTTCCTTTTTTCCCTACCGAGGTGTTGTGTTTGGTTCAGCCGGCGGTTGCTTGGAGTGGTGGCTGTGAGCAGGGGGCGGGCGTTGGAAATGTGGTTGTCTATGTCGTGAATGGGTTCTGTTAGTGTAGATCAATTCATTAGTTGCCTTGATTTAGCTAGTTAACAAGGGTTAAATAATTGGGTATCTAATTGGTGGAACTGGGTTTGAATTAATAATAAGGGTTGGTCGATGGTGAGGTTCTGTTGGGTGTTTGACCGGTTGTGAATTAGTAGCTGTGTTTGGGCTACAAATAGAGATGTGTATCGGTGTGAATATAGGTTAGATTAATACTTAATTTGTTAGTGATCCTATTACATCAAATTAAGTATAAAAAGATTAAATCTTCATGAGATTGACTTTGTTAAGTCGAATATAAAATTGTATGAGGAAGTTGACACTTTTGCTAATTAAAATCGATGGATGTAAGATAAATGGTCAAGTCTGGCTAATTGGGGTTTCTAAATCGTATTCGATAAGGGAAGCGAATATGGAAATGATAGAATAGTAAATTAAATATATCTATTGTCATGTGCTTGAACTTAATGCATATTATGGTTATTTGCAGGACGTGGATACGAGACTGGTCCGCGGACGTGAGGACTCTATTACCACGCACATTAACAGCAGGTAGGTAATTTCCTACTGGTCAGGTAGATGTAATGATTTTCAGATTTAGACATAGATATGAACCTTAGGTGTTCATATTACCTTGACCATGCTCTGTTTATCGTATGCTTGAACTTATCGTTGATATATATGTGTGCTCGACTATTGATAACACATATTCCCTAGCATGATCTAGAAGTTACAGATGCGATGTAAGTAGGTTTAACTGTTTAGTAGGGTGTAGATGTTAGAGTACGGAGGATGACCTAAATTGTAAATTTGGCAAAAAGGTCCTCTGTAGATAAGTATGGCCCTAAATGTAGGACTCATTCCATACCTGTATGTTGCACCTTTATTTACCAACCACGGGTTGTGTAAATGGTCAGGTGTGTCGTGGACAGTGTGTCGCTACAGACCGATGGTCCTAGCTTGTCCTGATTAGATGAGTGACTCTCTACAGGATAGAGAGTGTACTGATCCATTGGGTGTGACTCTTTGTTGAACAGAGAGTCTAGGGTAGATGTTCTGTATGTGAGACAGTACCCTCATGTCATTGCATGTATACTGACGACATCGTCTCCCCTTGGGGTTGAGAGAGAGTCGTCAGTCATCCTGCCTCCCAGGTTACTTCCAGAGGAGTAACTGGTGTGAGGGCATAGCATTTGTTGTGCCGCACTCTACCATTATTGACGATGGTTGTTGGAGTTGTTGCGTCATTGTCACAGGTGCATGGCACTCGACCGCTCATTAGCGGTGTCGATCGGAGTGGCCGGCGGGGACCTCGTTGCGTAGCGAGCTACTGTACTTCATCATACTACCCAACTCGGTCACTCGAGAGTGGTGGCGGCTGGAGTCGGGATAGTTGTCATGTCGTGCCACCTAGGCCACATTGGGGTCGTGGTAGCGAGTAAGGGTGAGCAGGCATGACCATGCATGCTGCATTGTCGTATCATACGGTGTTTTGCATATGATTATATATATATACATACCTGCTTATATATATATATATATGGATGATGGTGATTAGTATACATCTGAATCTGATCTATATTTATACTAAAATTGATGATGAATTTGTCTGAACTATGATTGTTGCATATGTTTGTACATATTCATACATGATCTTGCATTTCTGTATGGTAGTAGGTTGATATTTGTATACTGTTCGGATATTCACGATGTGATACCCTTGACTCGAGTTAGGATCGTGTTAGTACTATCTTTATTATACCCTATGATGTGATTATATGCCCAGGTTGGATCAGGATAGAGAAGCTGACTGCCAGGTATGTCAGCATCGTTGATGTTCAGTTTTATTTAGTATATGCATGCATATCTATTGTTATGCTGATGTATACATGTTGTACGAGTAGATTAAACTGTTGAATGATATGTAATATTGATACATATATTTACATGTTTTCTCTGATTACCTGCTGAGATTTACTCACCACCTCCGACCCTGGGTTTTTCTGTCGCCCAGGTAACAGGTAGACGACTTCATGACAACTTGGAGCTGCACCGATCGATCCATCCCATCTCCGTTTTCCGAGTCTCCCGAGGAGTTCATTTTTCTTATGGCTTGGACTTGTTTATTGTGTTTTGGATTTTGGTCCTATGTCATGGACCTTAGTTTATATTTGGACTTCGTTTTTATGTTGTGGATGTTATTTTGGTGTTGATGTTTTGTACGGTTTTAGTGCTGTGGTCTTGTCAGGTGGAGTACACCTGTATATTATATTTTGTTATGTATGTTGTGGGTATGCGCACTTTATTTCCGCTGCTATTATTTGTTATATATATATTGTTGTTGTTGTGGGCCTACGGGTCTTGTATTAACCCGAAATGTTGCCACGTACAGGGGAGATGTCGTCCATTTGATTTTCGGCTCGGCATGCTCTCGGGGCGTGACACCCATTCTAGCTCCAACCCCTCCTACAGGGAGGTCCTTTCGTGCACCATTTCCCTCATTCCGCAATAGGGTGTAGAATCCTCCCTTCACAAGGGAGTACACAGTGGGAGACCCCCGTGCTACTGTCGAACTTCCCCCACTTCCACCGGCACTGGCCTTCCTCCCAGTCTCCCCGGCGAGAGCTCATCCTCCTCCTTTCGATGAAGGTCCATCATCCATTCCTCCCGCTCAAGGCGATCGCTATAGGGTTATCCTAGCATCTTCCCCACCCCAGGAACCTTCGAATGCTTCTTCTGTTAAAAGTAACAAAAAGCCTTCATAGATTAAATGATGTAATCCTTTTCAAACATGTTAATAAAAATGAGGGAGGGAACTGATATTTGCTTTTGTCGTTTTCCTGTAGAAGTAAGATTTTTGTCCTCAGAAGGACTGTAATCTGGCCCGAACATACCTTCTTTCACCATCTCCCAGGGATTAGGACCCTCTTAATTACAGTTACAGTTCCGACGACCCTTCACCTACTATCTCTACGCTTCCCCTTCTTCACTGGCAATTTATTAACCCCATCTCTTCTACAAACAAATACGCCCTTCTCTTTCCTCGCTATAAAGACTTCCAACCCTTACCGTATAGCTTCCATCTTTCCCTTTGTCATGGATCAACCATCAGAACAGGGCAGCAATTCCTCTCCTGATGAAGAACAAATAGACGATCGTCGCTACATAGCTAACCTGGAGGAGCATGTGAGGTATTTGCAACAGCGGCTGAGGGAAGCTTCCGCCAGTAATCGCTCTTTGCGTCAACAATTGGTCGGGTCCCAAAAGGAGCTATCCAAACAAATCTTCCTGCAGCAGTCTTATCTTCGGGAACTATTGTGCCAACCTCGACCACACAAAGGAGTTCCTCCCAACAAAAAACTGTAATACCCTAGATGTATAAGGGTTTCTTTTATTATCTCCTCTTTGTAAATGACTTAGAATATGTAATTTTCCCGCATTAGTGAACTTTTCCTGTTTATCTTCTTCTTCCAGTGTCTCTTGAGTTATGTCATGCTTTACTTTTTTTTTCATATTTACATAGACTGACATATAGCTGAGGCATATTTCGGCTCTCCTGCCTTTTTACCCAACTCTACTGCTCTACCGCTGCACGGGAATAAAATAATACAAAGTTAAATAAGGACTTCAACTTCTTCCGCTTTGCGGGGACAAAAATGATATATAACTGAGGAGACCTCAGTTCTTCCGTTCCGCCACCACACGGGGATTTCTTCCGCTTCACAGGGATAGAAATTAAGTATAACCGAGGAAATCTCGGTGCTTCCGTTCCGCCACCACACGGGGATTTCTTCCGCTTCGCGGGGATAAAAATTAAGTATAACCGAGGAAATCTCGGTTCTTCCATTCCACCACCACACGGGGATTTCTTCCGCTTCGCGGGGATAGAAATTAAGTATAACCGAGGAAATCTCGATTCTTCCGTTCCGCCACCACACGGGGATTTCTTCCGCTTCGCGGGGATAAAAATTAAGTATAATCGAGAAAATCTCGGTTCTTCCGTTCCGCCACCACACGGGGATTTCTTTCGCTTCGCGGGGATAAAAATTAAGTATAACCGAGGAAATCTCGGTTCTTCCGTTCCTCCACCACCGCGGGGATTTCTTAAAGCCGCGAGGATAAAAATTAAGTATAGCAGAAATCTCGGTTCTTCGTTCTGCCACCACAGGATTTCTTTCGCCCGGGGATAAAATTAAGTATAGCAGGAAATCTTGGTTCTTCCGTTCCGCCACCACCGCGGGATTTCTTCGCTTAAATTAAGTATAACCGAGGAAATCTCGATTCTTCCGTTCCGCCACCACACGGGGATTTCTTCCGCTCCGCCACCACACGGGGATTTCTTCCGCTTTGCGGGGATAAAAATTAAGTATAACCGAGGAAATCTCGGTTCTTCCATTCCGCCACCACACGGGGATTTCTTCCGCTTCGCGAGGATAAAAATTAAGTATAACCGAGGAAATCTCGGTTCTTCTGTTCCGCCACCACACTAGGATTTCTTCCGCTTCGCAAAGATAAAAATTAAGTATAACCGAGGAAATCTCGGTTCTTCCGTTCCGCCACCACACGGGGATTTCTTCCGCTTCGCGGGGATAAAAATTAAGTATAACCGAAGAAATCTCGGTTCTTTCGTTCCGCCACCACACGGGGATTTCTTCCGCTTCGCGGGGATAAAAATTAAGTATAACCGAGGAAATCTCGGTTCTTCCGTTCCGCCACCACACGGGGATTTCTTCCGCTTCGCGGGGATAAAAATTAAGTATAACCGAGGAAATCTCGGTTCTTCCGTTCCGCCACCACACGGGGATTTGCCTAAAGGCCTTCAACATAAAGAATGCGACGCCTTCATATCATCCTTCTTTCCGCTTCCCTCCCGAAGGGGAACACCTACATCCGTTCCTTCCCATGAAAATGAGGGCTTTAGTACATAATGGGTCATCTGCAGAATAAATCCTCGTTTTACTTCCACTTAGGGCCTCCTTTCCCATAAATGAGGGGCCCAATAATCATTATGAGCCCATTCTTCTTCCTTTTTATAGGGGATTCTTCGTCTTCCCTCTTATTTCCTTCATTCCTTACGCCTTTTCATCTCCTTCGTCTTCGTCTGTTCATTTTTCCGCCGTCATACTCCGTTGCCTCAATCCCCTACTTCCTCTCTTTTTCCTTATTCTCAGACCAGCAAGATGCATTCCACCTTCTTTCAAGAAATAGCGAACCGTTACTCACACCTCAAGCGAGGCGCAGGTCAACCATCAGCTTCGTCTTCTTCTTCACCTTCCCCGATCACCACCGCACCTGCTCCGTCTCGCCTTTCTTCCTCTCCTCCTCCTGGACCCCTTGTTACCTCCATCCCAGAGGAAACCGGGGTAATCAGCCCCTCCTCATTTCCTCCATCATTTACAAACCCTAGCTCTCCCACTCTTTCTCCTTCTGCCATAAATGTTCGGAAGTCGCCTTCTCCTTCACCGCAATCTGAGGATAAACCTGGGGAGGATGTACTTCCGTGTCAGCCAATGAAAGAGGCTGGCTCACCTCTGCCTTCTTTTTCCCCTGAATACGATTCCCCCTCTGAACCCATGGCGATTGATATCCCCTCACTGGCTACTTCCCCCTCCACTCATCGCTTGAAGAGCCCTTCTCCTCCTATGGGCACTAACCAGTGTCCTTCTACTTCTCTTCTTCCCATCGAAGGCTCCTCCAGCCCTGTGCCCATCATATCATCCTTTCCGGATTCCTCGTCCAACCAGCTTCCCTCCGTCCCTCCTGCCATGCTTACCTCATAGTCGGTTATGGCACATGTTCTTCCTCCAACTCCTGATATGCTGCCTCTGACTACCACCCCCATGAGCCTTCTGACTGATGCCCCTCCTCCTTTCCCTTCTCAACCCATGGATCCCACCCCCATTCTCCCCATTATAAGTGGAATTCCCCCCTCCACATCATCTGTCCCATCTTCTTCCCTTTCCTCCAGGAGTCTTCGGATCCTGAATTCAGAGGAATTGGTTCCTCGCATGGAAGGCCTACGCCATGCCCTTGATTTGGTATGTTTTTTCAATCAGCTTCCCTAACTTTATCTTATCAATCAATTTCTTTTCCACAATCGGCGTGCAGGCCTTGACCAACCACCAAGAGTTGGACCGCTCTCTTCATCAATACCGAGCTCAAGTTCTGGAATTGGAGCGGCAGCAACGGGAAGATTTAGCGGCTGCCCAGAATCAGGAACAACTCCTGTTGCAACAACTGCACCTATGCTAGGAGCAATTGGCAGAAGCACGCCAACAAATTCAAAAAGATACTGATACCATTGCAGCATTACAAAAACAACAGCGAGCGGGTGTGGAGCCATCCTTCCTCCGGTAGAAGTCGGTAGGCTCATCTTGACGAGGAGTCTTCCTCTTCTCGAGAATTAATACGCCTTCAAGGGCAGGTAGCAAAGCTCCTCCAGGGGAAACAACAGGACTCCGACACCATCGCTCGTCTTCAGATTCAATACCGGAAGGCACAGGACAAAATAGGGGACCTTCACACCCGCTTATGCAAGGAGGTACAAGAAAATTCATCCCTAATAAATTCCAGGGCGCATGCTCACGCTCGTCTACGCAGGCAAGAAACTTCCCTCCAGAGACTGAGCACTGAACTCGCCCGAACCAGATCCTACTCTGAAGCAGTAGAGGGAATTTCAGTTTCGATGCGTCAAAATATGGTAGAGATGACGCACCTTATGCAGCAAGACCAAACTTCCTGAGCCGACGATATTTCAGTCTTGGCGGACGCCATTATGGAAGTATCTAGGCATTACAGTGACATGCGTCGAGAACTTCGGGAGCATCAAGAGAAGTGTCAAAGACTCCATCGAGACCGAAGTCCGGACAGCCCGAACCGACAGGAGCGACTCATCATTTTTCTGCGCGCCACTTATCAGGATGGATTTAATGAAGCGGTTCGGCAATATGCTGACCAAGGATTACCTCCTCCAACTTATCCTTCGTTCTCTTTAAACTGGGAGGTTGGCTTTCGACGCTACCCTCCCGACCGATTTAAACTATAATTCGATGTATTTCTTCGAAATGGGAGCTTCCTTTCCATCTTCTTTTTCTTTTTCAAAGTTTATTAAAGGTACCGTATCGCAATTGTAAATGGCTCATCAATAACATTTGGGGTTACTTCGCATCTAATTAATACAATCAAGTTAGGGAGTACACCTCCTTGGGAACCCAACAACTCCTTTTCTTCTATCCCTCACTTCTCATATAGTGTGAAAAAGTTTCAAATGAATGGCGTTCCAGGGTCACGGAAATTCTTTGCCCTGGTCATCTTTCAGGTAATATGCTAACCCCGCTACGCGACATGTTACTTCATAAGGCCCTTCCCAGTTCGGAGCCAACTTTTCAGGGTCTCCAGCGGGATTAACTTTTCGCAACACCCAATCCATCTCTTGAAATCTTCGAGGCATTACCTTCTTATTAAAGGTTTGATGCACTCTTCGCTTGTAAAATTCCACTCGGCTCCGTGTCATCTCCCGCTTTTCCTCCACCAAGTCCAACTCAATGCTTCAGATAAGTTGATTCTGATCTGGTTCGTACACCTCTATCCGAGCGCTACTTAAAAGAGGTTCGACCGGAATAACAACTTTCGTCCCGTATACTAAACTGAAGGGAGTTTCCCCTGTTGCAGTCTTTGGTGTAGTTCGGTAGGCCCACAGGACTCCTGGCAATTCTTCTACCCAGTTCCCCCTCTGAGCCCCCAATTTGGTCTTTAATCCTTGAATGAGAATTCTGTTAGTCACTTCCACTTGCCCGTTAGCTTGAGGGTGAGCTACCGAAGTGAAAGTTTGCTGAATGTTGAGACTTTGGCACCATTCTTTGATCTTTTTGCCTTGGAACTGATGTCCATTATCACTAACTATCCTCCGAGGAATACCATATCGACAGATAATATTCTTCCATAAGAATTGTATTACAGCATTCTCGGTAATTTTGGCCAGGGGCTCTGCTTCCACCCATTTGGAGAAGTAATCCACAGCCACCATCAAAAATTTCTTCTGTAAAGGTGCCACAGGCATCGGACCCACTATATCCATTCCCCATTGATCAAAAGGACATGAAGCGACCACAACTTTCATTAATTCAGCTGGCCGTTCGGACCGGTTGCTATGCTTATGACAAGCTGGGCAAGCCTGCACTATACGAGCGGCATCCTGTTGGAGAGTAGGCCAAAAATATCCTGCTAACAGAGCCTTCCTTGCTAAAGCTCTCCCTCCTAGATGATTACTGCCACAACCTTCATGAATCTCCCGGAGTACCCATTCCGCATCCTCACTTCCCAAGCATTTCAATAAGGGTCGTCCGAAAGAAGTCTTGTATAAGTCTCCATTTAAGAGGGTAAATCGTCTGGCTCGGCTTATTAAAATAGATGTCGCTACTTTCTCTTCAGGGACCTTCCCGTGCCGTAAATAAGCTATGATGTCAGTCCTCCAATCAGGAATTAGGCTTGATTCGGGTGCGTCTTCCTCCACGTTGCATATCGCTAAGGAAGTATGGATTTCCGCATGGACCATTTCAAATGACTTCACTCCTTCCATAGCACTAGCCATCCAAGTCAATTCATCTGCCTTCCCGTTATTCTCCCGCGGGATTTGCTTTAAGAGGACTTGCCGAAATTGAGCTTTTTCTTTCTCAAAAGCCTTCAAGTACTTATACAGCCTTTCCTCCCGAACCGCGAAAGAACCTTGAAGTTGTGATATTACCAACTGGGAATCCGAATGGATTACAATTGAAGAAGCCCCCACCGCCTTAGCAGCCTGCAATCCCGCTAGAATGGCTTCATATTCCGCCTCATTATTGGATGCCCGATATCCCAGGCGTACGGCTATGCGGGTCTCCTCCTTATCAGGGGAAATTAACAAAACATCAATGTCGCTGCCCGTAGATCCTGAAGAACTATCCACGAATATGCTCCATGCATCTGATCCTTCCTCTTTTGTTGACGAACCATCTTTCGGGCCGCAAGGTACCTTTGCTAGAAAATCAGCGAGCACTTGGGCCTTGATAACCGTTCGGGGTTGGTAGTGAATATCATATTCGCTTAGTTCTACCACCCATTTGGCCAATCTTCCGGAGAAATTAGGCTTAGTGACGACCTTGCCCAATTCGCTGTGAGTTAGAACGGTAATGGGATGAGTCAAAAAGTACAGCCTCAATTTGCGGGCGGTTAATACCAGAATATATGCCAGCTTCTCCAACTCTGTATAACGGAATTCAGCCCCCTTCAAAATATGGCTGGTATAATAAATAGGCTGCTGGTGAGAACCTTCTTACTTCAATAAAACCGAACTAATAGCTCCCTCTGAGATGGCCAGATACATCCATAACGGTTCTCCGGACACTGGTTTGGCTAGCAGTGGAAGTCCAGCCAAATATTTCTTCAACTCCTGGAAAGCCTGCTCGCAT
The DNA here is from genome assembly GCA_025175895.1 of Wurfbainia villosa. Classification (NCBI taxonomy): domain Eukaryota; kingdom Viridiplantae; phylum Streptophyta; class Magnoliopsida; order Zingiberales; family Zingiberaceae; genus Wurfbainia; species Wurfbainia villosa. The sequence goes on along the minus strand of CM046008.1, from coordinate 28,056,413 downwards.
TGATCGTCCCACTGAAATTTAGTAGCCTTACGCAGAATCTTGAAGAAAGGCAGCCCTTTGTCCGCCAATTTGGCTATGAATCGGGATAAAGAAATAATCCTGCCCACCAACTTCTGGGTCTCTCACAGATTAGTGGGTGATTTCATGTTGCACAGCGCCTGCACCTTCTCAGGGTTGGCTTGCAACCCCTTCTCAGTTACTATGTACCCTAAGAACTTGCCGCTTTTTACCCCGAACATGCATTTGTTAGGGTTTAGGTTCATATTAAACCGTCTCAATGTGGCAAAGGTTTCATTTAAATCCTTGACTAAATCCCCAGTGGTCTTTGATTTGACCAAGATGTCATCCACGTAGACTTCCACATTTTTCCCTTTCTGCTCTGCAAAGATCTTGTCCATAAGGCAGTGATAGGTGGCCCCTGCATTCTTTAATCCGAATGGCATTACCACATAAGCGTATAACCCTCCTGTCGTCACAAAGCTAACCCTCTTTTGATCTTCTTTGGCCAAAGGTATTTGATGGTATCCTTGATATGCATCCATTAGGGACACCACTTCATATCCTACAATGGAGTCTACCAACTGATCAATACGAGGCAAAGGGTAGCAGTCTTTAGGGTACGCTTTATTCAAATCACGAAAATCGATACACATCCTCCACTGCCCAGAAGGCTTCGGGACCAAGACTACATTGGAAACCCACTCGGGAAACTGGATTTCCTTTACATGGCCCGCTTTTAGCAGTTTTTCCACCTCTTCAACTATGACCTTGTCCTTCTCCGGTCCAAAATGTCGCCGCTTCTGTTGGACAGGTCAGGCTCCTCTGGTTATATTGAGATGGTGTTCAGCCACGTGAGGGTTGATCCCAGTGAGATCATGTACATCTCTCGCAAAGATGTCTTCATTCTGCTTCAGGCAGGCCACCAACTCCTCCTTGGCTTCCAGCTGCTGTGCTACCCGTGTAGCCTTTCCCGGAGCGATTTCCACCATCTCTCCTTCCTCTATTTTATTGGCCTTAGGGGGGGGTTCTTCCAGGACGCAGACGTCCGAAATGATGATAGCTTTGCCTTTGAGGTCATCGGTTCGGGCCTTCTTTTGATCATCCCGAATCATTTGCACGTAGCATCTCCTGGAGGCCTTCTGTTCTCCGTGAACTTCTCCCACCATCGACTCACTGAAAACTACGGTGGTACGGGGAAGCCACCGCCTGAAAAAGGGTAAGGAAAGGACGCCCAAGAATAGCATTATAACTGGACAGAGCATCCACGATGAGGAAAGGGATTATACTGGTTTTTGGCAGGGCTTTACACCCAGAGTCAGAGGCAATGAAATCTGCCCTGTAGGGTGGACCACATGCCCTGCGAATCCAAAGAGGGGGGTGGCCACATCTTCTAGCTGGGCATTTCCGAGTTGCATCTATCCGAAAGATTCCTGGAAAAGGATATTGATGGAGCTTCTCGAGTCGACCAACACCCTGGCCAGTTCATAATTGGCCAAGGATATACGAATAACTAGGGCGTCCGTGTGGGGACACAGGACACCTTGTAGATCTTCCGGTCCGAACGAAATGGATGGTGCAATTTGAACAGTCTGGTCGGTGACGATGGCTAAACTCTCCATTAGACGGGCGTATGACTTCCGCGCCCGGTTAGAGTCCCCCATCGGTAGGTCCTCCAGCTATAACATGGATAACCCCCCGTGTGGGAGCGTTATCTAGATTGGATGAAGGGCCCTCATCCGATGGGCCTTCTTGAGAGACAACCTCCTGGGACGACGTTTGGGGGAAAGTGACTTGAGGTTGTTGATTATACGGCCCTGGGCGGGTTACATTGGGTCGGGGGCCTCGCCGTGCTGGTCCTCCCGTCTGGAACCGCAATTGTGGATATGCGGTTCGGAGGCGATCCAATTCCTCTTGTAACTTGAAACATCGGCCACTAGCGTGGCCATATTCCGTATGATATTGGCAGAAGAATGGGGCGGGGGGGTTACGTGGGATCCCCCTGTATCCTAAGGGTCGTTGCAGCAGACCCTGTTGGTCATAAAATTTCATCTCCCGCTCCTTCCAAGTCCTTGCAGGAGGAAGTGCTTCAGCGGCCATAATTTGTAACGGCGGTACGGGGCGAACGCCCTATAGCAGTGGACGAGGCCTAGGAGCCTCTTGTCGAAAAGGTCGCACATATCCTCGCCGAGGGGGTGCTTGAGGAGCAGCGGGTCGAGCTCTTTCAGTCGGACTTGCTGCGGCAGCCCGTTCAGCTCTCCTCACCTTCAATCCTTCCTCCTCGCGGATAAATTGCTCCGCACGGCCTAGCAGCTCCTCATAACTGTCAGCAGGTTGTCTTAACAAGGAACTGAGGAAGGGGCCCTCCTTCAGCCCGTGCAGAATAGCGCCTCTGAAAGCTTCTGATCTGCCAGAGGGGATTCCCCTAGCTGCAGAAGTGAATCGGTGGAGATACCCTCTAAGGGATTCTGAAGGTCCCTGGGTGAGGTGCATTAGGATAGAGGCGTCATGCTTATACGCCTTGCAGCTGGAAAACTCCCGGCTGAACATCTCCCAAAAATCAACGAAACAAGTGATGGATCCTGGGGGCAGAGTATTAAATCATTTTTGTGTCGAGCCGGTTAAGGTGGTCCGGAAAACTCGGCATTTGAGAGCATCGGTATAATAGTGGAGCGAGGCTGCTCCATCGAATTGCAATAGGTGCTCTTCGAGATCCGTCGAGCCATCATACTTATCGATCTGAGGATTCCGGAAGTAGGACGGGGGGACTTCAGAGAGGATGTCCATTGTAAAGGGACTGGGCTCATATACTTCTGGAGGTCTGGTTGATTGACTTTCGCCCTGTTCTTCCCTTCGAGTTTGGGTGAAGGGCATAGTGTTCTGAGGTGCTCTTCCCCCAAGTCCTTCTCCAGGCACTACTTCCACATTGACGGCAGTACGAGATGGAGGAGGCATTTCTGGGGGTGGACCTCGGGAAGAAGGTTCACCGGAGTGAGGATGCAGATATCTGGTCCGTCTCCTTTCTCTAGCGAGGGCCTCTGTAATAGCGTCGTCCATCAGGGCCTTCAACTGTGATGGTAGGAGGATGATGGGGCGCTCCTCCGCTGCGGAGGCATCGGGTTGTTGTATCTCTTCTGGTTGCATCTCGACGTCCAGCTCAACTGTTCCCACAGACAACGCCAACTGATGCGGCGAGGAAAATTCGATTTACCCCCTTTTGACGCGACGAAGGCACGAAGGGAGCTTTTGGGAGGGTTCTCATAGGCCGCAACAGTAGAAATGGATGTAGAAGACGAAATCAAGAAATGCAAAAACCCCAAGCAGACAGCGGAAACTCGAACACAAGATATAACGTGGTTCGGAATGAGTATTCCTACTCCACGGAGGTGAGCTCTCTCACCGGGGACAATGCCTAAGCACTTTCCACTATGAATGTCCTCTTTTATGGAAAAGAAACTTCCCGAGGTCGAGGAGAAAATCTCTTACAGTTGGATTACAAATACAAGAAAGAATACATGTGACTCAAGATCAAGGTCGCTGCTCTTCTTCCCCGGCGAAGTGATGACAGCTCTCCTCCTTCTCCTCCTGTGTCTTCGTTTCGTGTCTGATGGAATGATTGCGGCTCCCCTTCTTTTCTCCTCTCTTTGCCTTTTATCCTCCTCCTCTGATCCATCACTATCTCGCGGGCCGTCCTCATCGTACACATGGCCACCATGTCCATCTGGAGAATAATTCTGTTACAGGTACGAGGGGCGAAGACTCCTCGGAATCTTCTGTGGGGACTTCTCTTTCCGTTACATGTCACTCCCTCATTCCTATTCCAAGAAACTAGGTTAGCCCGTCCCCCTCAACCATCTACTTCTGGTAAAACTAACGTAGGTCTCCAACTCACGGATAGTATAGCCTTAAGGCTCATTTGACCGGACCAATTCTCATCCGCCCCGTCTGTCTTTGGGCTTATGTGGCCAAACCGATTCTCATCCACCCCGTCGGTCTTTAGGCTCATTTGGCCGGACCGATTCTCATCCGTCCCGTCTGTCTTTAGGCTTATGTGACCGAACCGATTCTTATCCGCACCGTCTGTCTTTAGGCTTATGTGACCGAACCGATTCTTATCCGCCCCATGGGCCTTCTAGGCTTATGTGACCGAACCGATTCTTATCCGCCCCATGGGCCTTCTAGGCTTATTTGATCGACCCGATTCTCATCCACCCCGTCGGTCTTTAGGCTCATTTGGCCGGACCGATTCTCATCCGCCCCGTCTATTTTTAGGCTTATGTGGCCGAACCGATTCTGGCCTATTTCTCAATGAAGTACTTTTTCGCTTTGCCGTGCCGATTACCTTCACTTACTTTCCCGTACCAGTTATCTCAAGCGCTTGCGTTCGACCCGTTCCTCTCTTTTTTCTCCATTGAACCCTCTACTTGGTTCGGGTAATACCTTGCCTATGAGCTCTTCTATCTAGTTCGTAGAGAAAAGATAACGGATGTATCATCAAATATTGTCATATAGTTAAATATTTTAATCACTAATTAAAAAATTTGTCTGTATTATAAACAATTTTTGTCATATTATCAAAGTAGACAACTTTCATCATATTAGGTGAAAAAGTATTTTTTTTAAATAAAAATAATTATATGAATGACTTGTAATAACTTTAAATCATAAAAATGTGTTTTGATAAATAATTTTAAAAAATTTCGTATATAATTTGATTTCATTTTTATTTTAATAAGACTTTTTTTTTCTTTAAATTTGATCTTATTTCTCTCGGAACAATACATATATGTGAATAATGGAATACATTCCAACTCTTCTCTCCCTTTTTATTCTTTCTTAATTTTATTTTTTTTTCTCTCCAACTTTTTTCAACTAAAATAACTAGATTTATATTTAATATCTAAAAATTCTATTAAAAGTAATTTTAGCTCTCTTTTTTTTCAAACCATGTCGTTTATGCCATTATAATTTAGTTAAAATTTTACCAAATAAAAAAAATATTTTTTTAATTAGTTTTGACCTATAATTTGAATATTGATTAGCCAAATTTACTTAGTGTAATTTTTAAACTTATTTATATATTTTATAATATTAAATAAATTTATCAAAATTTCTTCGTAGTGAAAATATATGTTTTTAAAAATGTTATGATGTATTTTGAAATATAAAAAAATTGTAATTCAATTTTAAATTATTTTAAAAAATTATATATATTTCACAAAATAAAAAATATTTATTGTTTAATTTTAATATTTTAGGACCCCAATCAAATTTACATATACATGTGTCCTAGCAGTAGTGATCACTCTCTCAGCTCACTCTCTCAGCGAACGACGATTATCTATTCCCTAACCGTTGTTACTTCTCTCTCACGAGTTCCAGCGAAGGCGATTACCACCTTTTAACTTCTCACCTCTCATCATTTTCTGCAAGTACAAGGTACCTCTTAATCTCTTCTCCATTTCATTTCTGATTTGGATTCTATTTTATCAATAAATGCGGATTTTTTTTGCCCTATGTTTCTTCAGAAAGTGTTTTTTTTGTAGGTATTTGCTGCATTGAAGTTGGTATTACTTACCAGTGGAAATCAGGATAGTGTATGTATAAGTGAAAGCATCTAAAGTAGTGAATTATTGATCATCAAAGTTAAGAAATAGTTAAGAAAGCGTGTGCCCTTGAGTTTATTATGAATAATTTAAATTATTGATTGAATGTCTTGAGTATATATATATATATATATATATATGATGATGCGGACGGGTGAAATCTGTTTACTCTTTTTTCAATGCAGTGAAGCACTGAGGGAGATCTCAGAGGGTTTTCACAGGCCGCAATCAGTAAAGAAATAAGAAGATGAAGTAGATGAAACGCAAAAACCAGCACCAGCAATCGAAACTCAGACACAAGATGTAACGTGGTTCGGAATAAGGATTCCTACTCCACGGAGGTGAGCTTTCTCACCGGGGGCAGTGCCCAAGCACTTTCACTATGAAGGTCCTCCTTTACGGAAAGTAAGTTTCCGAAGGTGGAGGAGAAAAACCTCGTACAATGATATCACAAGACGAGAAAAATACAAGGGATGTAACAACGACAGATCTTCGTCCTTCTTCTCCGGCGAGGCGGTTGTCGCTCTCCTTCTCCTCTTGCGTCCCCTTCTCTCTTGCTGGGTGGGAATAATTGCGGATCCCCTCTTCCTCTTTCCTCCCTCCCTTTTATCTCCCCTTTTCCTTCATCGTAACGTCGCAGGCTATCTCCATCGTACACGTGGCCACCACCTTCACAGAGAATAGTGCATTACAGATATGAGGAGTGAAGACTCCTTGGAATATTGCGTGAGGCCTCCCAAGTCGTTGCCTAACACCTCCTCTTCTACTTTTCGGGTAACTAGGTTAAACTATCTCCCTCAACCATCCGCTTTGAGTGAAGCTAACTTAGGTCTATAGCCCACGGGCGCCCTAGCCCTAGGGTTCCTCATTAACCCGAACCAACTCCTCTTTTCCCCATGTCAAATTCCCCTTGTATTGATCAGATTGGACTGGTTTTTTGGCGAAGCGCCTTCCGTCTCTCCTTTGTCGTATCAATTGCTTTCATTAACTCTCCCGTACCAATGGATTTCAATATTTGTCTGTACCAATGGCTTCTGATGTTCGCTCGTGCCCTAAGCCTGCGTTCGCCGCGCCAATGGCTTCGAGGTTCGCCGTGCCAATAAACCTGCGTTCGCCGCGCCAATGGCCGAGGTTCGCGCCGTGCGGTAATGGCCCGCATTTTGCCGCCAATGGCCCGAGGTTCGCCGTGCCAATGGCCTGCGTTTCGCCAAATCTTCCTTTCCTTTCTTAGCTGAGCCGTGTATTTTGGATCGGATCTTAGGTCACCCGCTAACCCCTCTATCGGGGATTATGTAGAGAAGGTACTAGTAGTATCATTAGTCAACCCCGAAAAATAGTCCAGCGAAGTTATAAGCTTGACTTTCCTAATGTACATAAAGTTTCTGACCTATTCTTCATTTCTCGACTTAAATCCATCCGTTTCCTTATAACTCCCCCCGGTATATTGAAGGAGGCCCGCTGGACCCGTGGGCTCTGCTTCTCCTTCTCCTTCTGTGCAGCTGAATCGTCGCGGAAAACCCTATATAAACTCTCGCCTTCTTCTTTTAGGTATTGTTTAGTGTGCTTGCTAATCCAGTCTGTTCTTCTTCTCCCGTGATTCTCATCGGCGGTGTTGCGGCGACCCAGTTCTTCCTTTCCTCACACGATTCTTCTTTAACCCCCGAGTAAGTGTCCTGCTTTGTTCACACCCATGGCTCCTAGGACCACCTCTTCACCCGCCTGGTATGAACAAACCATAACTCAGTTAGATTGCAACCATTATTTCTTTAACCTGAAGAACAACTACATAGACCCTTCTATAAAATGTTGTTTCACGACCAAACTGCATCGGCCTCATAAACCTCCTCCCGGCTTGACATGCTTTTTCTATGAACAATTTCTTAACGGCCTATCTCTGCCGGTACCACAGGTCTATTTAGACCTCCTAAACTTCTACGGACTACGCCTGAACCAATTCACCCCCAACTCTTTCCGGATTTTATCGGGAGCCCACATAGTGTTCCAACATTTGAACCTCTCTTTGACCCCCGAAATATTCCATTGCTTCTTCCAGTTAAAGTCTTCTAAGGCAGGCCTCTTCTATTTGTCTAGTCGTTGATTTGCCAATTCTGTGAACTGCCTACTTCCCACAAGGGTTGGGAAGCCTTATATTTCTTTGTACAACTTCCGGAGTCTTTACCTTACTCTGATACTTGGAAGGTAGACCTTCCTGAATTGCCTTCTTTCCGGGAAATGAGGACCAAATGTCCCTTCCCGGAAGTGTATAGAGTCTTAGGAGAGCTACATTACTGCTCAAACAATCTGATAGAAACTCCCCTCTTAAGCCACTTTGGATTGTCTCCTCTACCTTTGACGACTTCGGTTGCTATAGGTAGGGTGACATTTATCCTGTAATGTGACTTCCTTTTTAGGGCATTCATCTTTCTTACCAGTATATCTTGTAGATAATCTGATGCAGAAGGCTTTGGTGGAAGGGGAGTCGATCGAGGCTGCCAAGAAGAAGAAGACCCTGACTAAAAGAGGCAAATCCACAGCAGCTCCGTCATCTCCTCGGAAGAAGCTGCGGCTTATCAAGAAAGGAGCTTCAAGTTCATCAGCTCTTCTTCCCTTATCTTCCCACCAGGCGGAAGCTCAACCCCTAATCATCTATGAACCCAGAAGGGAAGGCAACACCTCCCCTGCCTCTTCTTTAGCTCCCCAAGGAGGAGATTCTCCCTCCCAATTTCTGCATTCTTTCCCCTCCGCACAGAATTCACCCCTGCCTCCTCATACGGAATCCCTCCAAGCTCCAACACTGTCCAGGCTAGAAGGCTTCCTACCCATCTTCGTCGTACCAGACCCCCATCTTCTTCGGAAGGAGAAGATCCTTCCCTTCCGGTTCCTCCGAGGGCCACTCTGGGATCTTTGCTGAAGATTCGGTACCCTTCGGAGGTAAAATTCTTTAACCAGTCGGGTATACAAGGCCCGTGTGAGCAAGTGAGTAAACTGCTAACAGAGGTATTTACTCCTTCTCCTCCTCTTTGCTATGGGTATTTCCCTATACTGATGTAGGCTGATAATTTTCCTCTCCTTTTAGACCTCCACCCAACATAACAACATGGTAGCCCACCTAGCCCGATTCCAATCTAGTGTGGAGACTCGCCATTTTGCCGCCGTGTCACAACAGAAAGAGTTCGCGCGATGGTTAAACGAGCAAGAGGCAAAGGAGGCGGACTTTAGGGGTCAGTGCGAAGATGTCACGATGCAACTAGCCTTGGTTCGAAGTGAGAAAGAGGAACTGCAACAAAAAAATGAGGAACTAGAATAGCGCCTCTTTTTGCAATCTAGCGAGCTGCAACAGGTAGATATCCTTGTTAGTTAAAGCCCTAGAACCAATCATGTGATGGTTGAATAGGGAACATTTTGTATCATATTCTATAAAGGCAAAGGATTGGTTATTATATTTACATCTTGCTTGTGCCAGCTAATTTAAATATAATAATGCCCTAGAAAAGTAGGTTCTTATCTACAGCACATCAATTGGCAGAATTGATTATGAGAGGCTGTAGAGAACACTTTCCTAAATGTTCCTAGTCGAGTATTAATATGCAAGGGCAATATTAATACATAAAGACTAGCATGTAGGTCAATTGATGACTTGATCTCACAAGTCATGGATATATGATATCAAGTTGACACATGGGTATATATTGGAGAATATATACTGAACTGACCCGCCATGAGAAAGTTTCATGGATCGTTATATGAGTGTCATAAACTTTCTCATGTGACTATTGGTATGAATAGTCCTTAGACCTGAAGTCACTATGGTTCCCTACATAAGGAGTTATGTACTTTGGTATCGTCAGCGTCACGTAGCGGTGGACCATAAAGCGATTCTTGGGTGTAACAAATTATGCGGAGGGATGTGAGTGATGTAGATGGGATCTATCCCTTCCATATGGCGGGAGTGATATCGGTGGGCCCCTTGATTGAGTAGAACTACTAAAAGCGCATGGCCATGCTCGAATGAGTCAATATGAGATATTGAGCTCATTTGTTTGAGTTAGTTTACTCGGGGATCAAGAAACACATAGATTGATTGAGGATGACCGGTCTATGCCTCATTGATCAATCGATATCAAGGATAGAAGGACACGGTCATATATTATAGTAGTCACGGAAGGTTAGTCGGATCTTGACTTATCTCGTAACTTGGGTAGCAATGATGTATTGCTAGATCGCTCATTGCTTGTGTATCTAAAGAGTTTAGATCCCGCCAGCGTTATGAGAGCCTATAGGGTCACACACAAAGAGCATGATAATTAGAGGAATTAGAGTATTCTAGTTTGACTAGAATAATTTGGGAATAAGCTTAAGTACAAAATGGTTTTTGGACTTTAAGCTTAATGAGAATTTTAGCTAATTGATTTAATGAGATTAATTCAATATGTTACCTTATTGATTTAATAAGATTAATTCAATATGATAACATAAGCTTAATTGAATTAATAAGATTAATTCAACATGCATGAAAGCCACATAAGAATGCCACATAAGCATGCCACCTAAGCATCCACCTAAGCTAGATGAGGTGGAAGAAGACAAATTGGTTTTTGTCTCCTTAAGTGGCCGGCCAAACAACCATATGTCTCAATGCAATGGATTGCATTGAATGTGTTGAGGTGAAAGGGTTTTTCCAACCCTATAAAAGACACCCTAAGTGGCCGGCCAAAAGAAAGAATTGGCTTTTGTTGTTGGTGGAAGCTTTGGTTGTGTTAGTGGTGAGAGAGCTTGGTGGAAGCTTTGGTTGTGTGGGTTTGTGAGTGTAGGCTAGCAAGAAGAGGAGTCTTCTTCTTCCTTTCTCCTTTTCCCTCTCTTCCTCTCCTTTAGGGACTTCTCTAGCAAGAAGTAAAGGAGAGCTCTTCTAGTTTTCCTTTTGTGAGACAAGAGCGTGCTCGTGTGGATACGTATAGAGGCACGGACACTTGAACGTGCTAAAGATCCAACAAACCGAAAGGAAAAGCGGGATTAACAAGGGCACGCAACAAAGGTAATCCTCTCCTATAAGATAGGTTTGGTTTAGAGAAATTTATTTTATACGAGTTGGCTTTCATGGATCACTTGGAAGGGATCCTATTTTCCGTTCATATGCCATTTGGCATAAAGAATTCCCTACATGGTATCGAGCCACTTGCGAAGATCGTATAAAAATAGGTTTCTCTATTTTATATGTGATATAGAAGTAGGATAAATTTTATTATGAGTTGATAATTGCATTAGCAAATTTTCAAACATAATAAAATATCCAATGTCTTTAAAAGTTAAAATGACATGGTGCATGGTTATGGCCTAGTCCCAAAGAGTTTGTGATTGTGTGTTGTAATTCTTAATACGGCTGCGTGTTGCCTTTCTCCTAATATTCTTGTTGTAAAATTAGTTTTAGACTCGAATGTAACTCGAGTATTTCTCCTTTGTAATGTACAAAACAAGGATGGAGGGTCCATTGGAAGATGAGGTTACAAGGAGGAAGTCACACACAAGACAACCAAAAGGAAGCACTTAGAGAAGATGCTATCCTAGGTTGACCAATCAATCTTTTCATTGGCTTGAGAAGATTGTAGAATAAGCCATAACCATGACACGTTAGTTTAATATGTATGTGATGCATGTTAGTTTAGCTTGTATGTGATGCATGATTAGTTTAGCTTATATGTGATGTATGCTAATATGTATATGATACATGTTTATTTCTTAATAAGTCTAAGCGATATGCCTACCAAAGTTGGTACTCACTACTTCCTCGATCATTTGTTATTGGGTTTGCCAAAGCAAAGCAATGCATTTTATCTTGGAGGGGTGCGAGTGGACAATCGTGATGTCCCACTATCAGTCTTGGTTAAGACTTAATTAAGTGTTTTCTTAATTGGTTAAGAAAGTAGAGGCATATATTAGCTTTGAACATAAGTGTTAACATTAGTTTTGTGAGATTTCCAGAACATCGCTTTGTCTTAGAAGTGAGTCGTTGCTCCGATATCCAAGAAGGCCCACTGTGCCTCGCCACGGTTTAGGAATAAACACTAAACTAATCTAAAACTTAACCAAAGCTATTAAAGAGTTACATCAGATGTAATTGGCAAGATTGCCTACCTAATTATACTACGTCTTGGGCGATTAGCCAAAGCTAACTCAAGGCAATTATGATGTGGATCTTTATCCCATATAAATTTATAGCTAAAGAGTAGCTATGAGAATTTAGTGGGAGCCTCATTTAATTAAAGGCCTAATTAAATGATTTAGGTATGATACTTAACTTTGTATTTTAATGTTGTAGATCACCATGTCATCTAACACGACACACCCCTCGACTTGCGATCGTCCTTGAGAAGGACAAGCTCAATGGAGCAAACTTTCTTGGTAGTATAGGAACTTGAGGATTATCCTCAAGCAGAGCATAAACTATATGTCCTAGAGCAGCTACCCACTGAAATACCGCCCCTGACCACTCGTCTTTGAAAAGGATGCTTATAAGAAGCATCAAGATGGCGCGATAGATGTGTCATGCCTTATGCTTGCCACCATGAACTCACGAGCTTGAAGCAACATGAGAACATGGATGCCTATGATATGGTTGAGCATTTGAAACAACTATATCAAGGACAAGCTAGCGCGGCGTTTTGAAGTGTCTAAGGCTCTTTTTGCATGCAAGATGCAGAAGGAACACTGTAGGAACTCACGTACTCAAAATGATTGATGCGTTGAGAACCTTGAAGACTAGGTTTTCCGAGCCAGAATTGTGCGATGTTATCCTGCAATCGTTCGGAAGCATACAATCAATTAATCATGAATTATAACATGAATGAAATTGATAAACCTTTGCTGAGATTCTCGGCATGTTAGAAGCTAACAACCAAATCTCAAGAAGAAAGTTAGTAATGTACTAATGGTCAAGAAGGACAAAGGTAGCGCAAAGGCAAGGGTAAGACCCAAGCCAAAAGCAAGGCCAATTCATCCACTTGAAGGGTAAAGGTAAAGTACCTAAGGAAGGGGCTGCTTCCATTCTTGCGGTAAGGCGGACCTTTAGGCGGGCTATGAAAGTCTACCTTGAGGAAGTAAAGAACAAGAGAAGTGGGACTTACGCCTCGGTATACATGTTATAGAGGTTAATCTATCTATTTCTTCTACATGGGTATTAGATCGGATGTGCATCTCACATTTGTACTAATGTGCTGGGAGAAATAGTAGAATAATGGCAAAGGCGAAGTGGACCTACAGTAGGCAATGGCGCAAAAGTTCTTTCTTTGTATTTGTAGGAACATATTCTTTGTCTTTGCCCACTTGGGCTTATCTTAGAACTAGAGGAGTGCTTATGTACCGCATTAACAAAGAACATAATTTACGTATCTTGTTTAGACAAGAAAAACTTTTCTTTTATAATAAAGGACAAATGTTGTTCCATTTATTTAAATGAAATGTTCTATTGTAATGCACCACTTATGAATGGTCTCTATGTTCTAGATTTAGATAACCCAATTTATAACGTAAATACCAAACGGTTCAAATCGAATGATTTGAACCGACATATCTTCGCAACTTTAGCCGCCTAGGTCACATAAATGAAAACGCATATCCCAACTCCATAAAGATGGATTATTGGACTCATTTGATTTTGAATCATATGAGGTATGCGAGTCTTGTCTTTAGGAAAGATGACTAAAACTCCATTTAGTGGACATGGCGAAGAGTGACGGACTTGTTAGGACTCATACATCTTGATGTATGTGGCCCTTTCAATGTCGAAGCAGAGGAGGCTATAAGTACTTTATTACTTTCGCGATGATATGAGTAGATTTGGCTACTTATATTTGATGAGACATAAGTCGAATCCTTTGAAAAGTTCAAAGAATTCAAGAATGAAGTACAAAACCAACTTGGTAAGCGTATTAAGCTACTTGATCGGATCGAGGTGGTGAATACCTTAGTCGAGTTTCGTGATCACTGGTGAGTGTGGGATAATATCCCAACTCACTCCACCGGAACACCACAATGGAATGGTGTATCGAGAGGAGAAATCGTACTCTATTAGATATGGTACGATCGATGATGAGCAGGTGATCTACCTACTTCCTTTTGGGGTTTAGCTCTAGAGCGGTAGCTTTCACACTTAATCGCGTCCCATCAAAAGCCAGTAGAAAGACACCATATACGATATGGGTGGGAAGAGTCCCAAAATGTCTTTTATAAAGATTTGGGGTTGTGAAGCTTACGTTAGGCGTCAAGTCTCGGATAAACTAGGACCCAAATCGGATAAGTGTTATTTTGTAGGATATCCCAAGGAAACTAAGGGATATTACTTTTACAATCCCACACTTGGCAAGGTGTTTGTTGCGAAATCTTTGTCTTTCTAGAAGAGAATTTATTTCTAGAAATACTAGTGGGAGTAAAATTCATCTTGAAGAAGTTCAAGATGATGATAACACTAAGGCTTCGATGGAAAATGAGCAGGCACCACAAAGTGTTGTGGATGAGAAATTTGTTGCCCAAGAGTTGTGGAGCAAACACATTCAAGTAGACCAACCTCTTCGTAGATCTAATAGGATCCGTCGTCAAGAGAGATATTCTTTTCTCTTGGTACAGCGGTGATGTATTGCTTATCGATCTTGGCGAGCCTACATCCTATCAAGAAGCTATGATGAGCCAGTTAGAAATGGCTAGAGGCCATGAGATCGAAATGGAATCCATGTACACTAACCAAGTATGGACTTTGGTTGATGATCCTTTGAAGGGAGTATGGGTGTAAGTGGGTCTTTAAAGTAAAGACTGACATGGATGGTAATAAGCATACCTATAAAGGTAGATTGGTGGCTAAAGGATTCAAACAAATTCATGGTATTGACTATGAAGAAACCTTTTCACCGATATGATGCTTAAATCCATTCGGATCATACTTGCTATCGACCTACCATGATTATGAGATCTGGCGAGATGGATGTCAAAACCGCTTCAATGGAAAGCTACTCGAGGATGTGTACATGACACAACCGAGGGTTTTGAAGATCCAAAGCATCCTCGAAAGGTATGCAAACCGCAAAGGTCCATTTATGGACTAAAGCAAGCCTCTCAAGCCGAATCTTCGATTCGATGATGCAATCAAAGAGTTTGGTTTCATCAAGAATGAAGATGAGCCTTGTGTCTACAAGAGAAATAGTGGGAGCACAATTGTATTTCTTGTCTTGTATGTAGATGACATACTTCTCATCGAAATGATATTCCCTCACCCACTGTGAAGATGTGGTTAGGGAATTGTTTCGATGAAGGACTTAGGTGAAGCCGCCTATATTCTAGGCATCAAGATCTATAGAGATAGATCTAGAAGATTACTTGGCCTAAGTCGAGTACATACATTGATAAAGTGCTAGATCGCTTTGCTATGCAAAATTCCAAGAAAGGATTTCTTTTATCACATGGTGTGAGTCTTTCAAGACTCAATGTCCTCTTCTAAGGAGGAGAGAGATCGCATGGATAAGATCCCTTATGCATCGCTATAGGGTCTATCATGTACGCCATGCTTTGTACTGCTCCCGACGCCTCGTGATGCTTTGAGCATGACGAGTAGATACTCAATGATCCAGTGAAAGTCATCGGATAGCAATAAAAATATTCTTAAGTACTTACGAAGAACGAAAGAATATTTCCGATATTCGAGGCAATGAGGAGCTAATCAGAAGGGTTACAGTGATGCAAGCTTCCAAATGCATAAGGATGACTATAGATCGCAATCGGGGTACGTGTTTTGCCTGAATGGTGGAGCTGTGAGCTGGAAGAGTTCGAAGCAGGACACAGTTGCTGATTCTACAACAGAAGCCGAGTATATTGCAGCATCTGATGCAGCAAAGGAGGCTGTTTGGCTCCACAAGTTCATCAGTGAACTTGGGGTAGTTCCTAGCATTGCAGATCCAATAGACCTCTATTGTGACAACAATGGGGCTATTGCACAGGCTAAGGAACCTCGATCACATCAGCGGACCAAACACATACTGCGGCGCTTCCATCTCATTCGAGAGATCATCGATAGAGGAGATGTGAGGATATGCAGAGTACCGACAGAAGCTAACATCGCAGATCCATTGACCAAGGCTTTAGCACAGAGGAAGCATGATGGTCACACTAGGTCACTAGGTATTAGATATCATAGTGATTGGTACTAGTGCTAGTGGGAGATTGTTAGTTAAAGCCCTAGAACCAATCATGTGATGGTTGAATAGGGAACATTTTGTATCATATTCTATAAAGGCAAAGGATTGGTTATTATATTTACATCTTGCTTGTGCCAGCTAATTTAAATATAATAATGCCCTAGAAAAGTAGGTTCTTATCTACAAAGACATCAATCGCGTAACTGATTATGAGAGGTCAGAGAGAACACTTTCCTAAATGTTCTAGTCAAGTATTAATATGCAAGGGCAATATTAATACATAAAGACTAGCATGTAGGTCAATTGATGACTTGATCTCACAAGTCATGGATATATGATATCAAGTTGACACATGGGTATATATTAGAGAATATATACGAATCGACTACCATTCGCCATGAGAAAGTTTCATGGATCGTTATATGAGTGTCATAAACTTTCTCATGTGACTATTGGTATGAATAGTCCTTAGACTCAAGTCACTATGGTTCCTACATAAGGAGTTATGTACTTTGGTATCACAAACGCCACCCGTAACAGGTGGTGGACCATAAAGGCGACATCGGGTATATAACAAATTATGCGGAGGGATGTGAGTGATGTAGATGGGATCTATCCTCCATATGACGGAGTGATATCTGGGCCCTTGATTGAGTAGAACTACTAAAACGCATGGCTTACGCTCGAATGAGCCAACATGAGATATTGAGCTCATTTGTTTGAGTTAGTTTACTCGGGGATCAAGAAACACATAGATTGATCGAGGATGACACGGTCTATGCCTCATTAATCAATCTGATATCAAGGATAGAAGGACACGGTCATATATTATAGTAGTCACGGAAAGGTTAGTCGGATCTTGACTTATCTCGTAACTTGGGTAGCAATGATGTATTGCTAGATGCCGCTCATTGCTTGTGTATCTAAAAGAGTTTAGATCCACTTAGCGTTATGAGAGCCTATAGGGTCACACACAAAGAGCATGATAATTAGAGGAATTAGAGTATTCTAGTTTGACTAGAATAATTTGGGAATAAGCTTAAGTACAAAATGGTTTTTGGACTTTAAGCTTAATGAGAATTTTAGCTAATTGATTTAATGAGATTAATTCAATATGTTACCTTATTGATTTAATAAGATTAATTCAATATGATAACATAAGCTTAATTGAATTAATAAGATTAATTCAACATGCATGAAAGCCACATAAGAATGCCACATAAGCATGCCACCTAAGCATCCACCTAAGCATCCACCTAAGCTAGATGAGGTGGAAGAAGACAAATTGGTTTTTGTCTCCTTAAGTGGCCGGCCAAACAAGGATATGTCTCAATGCAATGGATTGCATTGAATGTGTGGAGGTGAAAGGGTTTTTCCAACCCTATAAAAGACACCCTAAGTGGCCGGCCAAAAGAAAGAATTGGCTTTTGTTGTTGGTGGAAGCTTTGGTTGTGTTAGTGGTGAGAGAGCTTGGTGGAAGCTTTGGTTGTGTGGGTTTGTGAGTGTAGGCTAGCAAGAAGAGGAGTCTTCTTCTTCCTTTCTCCTTTTCCCTCTCTTCCTCTCCTTTAGGGACTTCTCTAGCAAGAAGTAAAGGAGAGCTCTTCTAGTTTTCCTTTTGTGAGACAAGAGCGTGCTCGTGTGGATACGTATAGAGGCACGGACACTTGAACGTGCTAAAGATCCAACAAACCGAAAGGAAAAGCGGGATTAACAAGGGCACGCAACAAAGGTAATCCTCTCCTATAAGATAGGTTTGGTTTAGAGAAATTTATTTTATACGAGTTTGCTTTCGCATGGATCACTTGGAAGGGATCCTATTTTCCATTGCGCATATGCCATTTGGCATAAAGAATTCCCTACAATCCTGACTCAGGAAATGAAAGAGTATAAGAGATATCTTATGGATGCCATGATCAAGGATGCTGATTCTTCGGCTACTATCACACAGCTTCAACAAGAACGTCATCATTTTAACCTAGAGCGTTAGGCCTGGGCAGTCACCAGGGAATCCTGTGCGAAGAAGTGTCAGGAGCTTTTCTCCATGGTAGCGGCTATTCCACGAACCTTATCATCGGTGGCTCAGCAGCAATCCATCCTTCACCAAGAATATTCAAAGGCCCTCTCGACTTTGGGTCGTCAGGCCATACAAGCGGCCACTGAAAAAGATGCTCTAGCGGCTGAACTGGCGGAAAGTCGAGCTCAACTAGCCAAATGCCAAGATCAGATGAAAGAGCAGGAGGCTGATCTTAAAAGACGATACGTGAAGAAGGGGGTAGATTTGTTTGTATTAGGCTTTGAGGGGTCCTCGGCTCAAAGCGAGCGGATACCGCCCCGACGGACACTAGTTACTTGGATCCGGTAGGGGCGTTAGCTAAGTGTCTGCCCGATCTCTTCGAACTGTAACTTATGACATTTTCTTTTTTAGTAATTTCTATGATGGCTTCTCGCTTGCTTCTGAACGATAACTTTGTCCATATAACTAACTATCATCATCTTGTTATGCTCCTTGAGGGGTTGGGAATTCTGAGCCAATTTTAAATTGATCTTTCTCTATGCTGTTATCTCTTTCCCGTGTCGTACAGCGCAATAACCTCGTCGGTTCGGGCTTATGGGAGAGATCTCGAATACCGTTATTCCCCTCCGCTCTAATTTTGGTTCGGGGGTTCGCTTGAAAGGTCTTTGCCTGATATCATTCATATCTGTCTCGATTCTGGTTCGGGAATTCACTTTAAATAGCTCATGCCTGTTGGTCTTCCCTATCTCTCTTACTGCTTTGGAAACGATATCAATCTCTTCGTCTTCTTTCCCCTTTCCCAGAACCTATGTTGCCCCTTTTCTTCCATTATAAATCCTTCGTTCCCCATGTCTTCGTCCTGCTATCCCACTATCATGGCTTTAGCAGGGCATCCTATCGAAATCTCTTCAGAGTCGGAATCTTTTGAACTACAAGACTGGGTCTCTGAGGATATGGAAGATTCAGAGACCCGCTCAATTGCTACTTCAGCCCTCCGCCCCCTTCCGTTTCCGCCTCTCCGTCCAGCTCCCACCCCTCCGGCAGGGAGGTCCTTACGCGCTCCATTCCCCTCCTTCCGCAACCGAGTGTGGAATCCTCCCTTCACGTGGGAGTATACAGTGGGAGATCCTCGTGATGTCGCTGAACTTCCCCCACTTCCATCAAGATCGCTGGCCCCAGCTTCCTCTGAGGACTCATCCTTCTTCTTTCGATGAAGGTCCACCAGTTCTTCCTCCCCCTCAAGGCGAACGCTTCAGAGTCATATTAGCTCCTTCTCCCCCCAAAGAGACATCTCCCGTTTCATCTGTTAGGAGTAATCATGAAAAATCTTTATAGATCAAGCTAATGTAATCATTTCAAATATGTTAATAAAAAATAAGGGAGGTAAATGATATCTATTTTTGTCTTTTTCCTGTAGAAGTAAGGTTTCTGTCTTCCAAAAGGACGGTAGTCTGATCCGAACATACCTTCCTCTATCATTTCTCTGGGATTCGGACCCTCTTAATTACAATTGTAGTCTCGTCGACCTTCCCACTACTGCCCCCACGTTTCCTTTTCTTTACTGGCATTTATGGTCGCTACTTCTCCCACCAATAAATGCACTATTCCCCTTCGTTGCCATAAAAACCCCCGACCTTTACCTGATAGCTTCCATCATTCTCCTTTTTCCTTTGCTTGCCATGGACAGGATATCGGAACAGGGTAGCAGTTCCTCACCTTCTAAAGAACAGATAAATGATCATCGGTACATAGCTATCTTGGAGGAACAAGTGAAGTGTTTACAGCAACAGCTGAAGGAAACTTACTCCAATAATCGCTCCCTGCGCCAACAACTGGTTGGGTCCCAAAAGGAACTGGCCAAGCAGACCTTCTGCAAAGAATCCTATCGGCGTCAACTATGGTGCCAACCTCAACCATACAAGGGAACTCCCTCTGTCCCTCCTAACAAAGAACTGTAACGCCCGGGATATATAAGGGTTGCTGTTTGTTATCTTCCCTTGTAGATGACTCAGAATATGTAATTCTCTCACATTAATGAACTTTCCTAGTTTATCTCCTTTCTCCAGTATCTTCTGAGTTGTATATTTCGGCTCTTCCGTCTTTTCAATCTGCCGGGTATATGGAACCCTTAAATGAGTCAACCCTGCTATTTCCCAGGAATACACCAATACAAAGTTAAACAAGAATTTCAACTCCCCCCCCCCCTTTTACAGGGACAAAAAGTGATATACAACTGAGGAAGTCCCAGTCCTCCCGTTCCACCACTGCACGGGGATATCTCCCGCTTTGCGGGGATAGAAATCTAGATATATAGAGTAAATAACAACCAAAAGATATCGGTTCTTCCGTTCCACCACCACACGGGGATATCTTCCGCTCTGCCTTACGGGGATAGAAATTTGTATATAAAGTAAATAATAACCGAAGGATATCGGTTCTTCTGTTCCACCACCACAAGGGGATATCTTCCGCTCTGCGGGGATAGAAATTTATATATATAGAGTAAATAACAATCGAAAGATATCAGTTCTTCCGTTCCACCACCACACGGGGATATCTTCCGCTCTGCCTTGCGGGGATAGAAATTTATATATAAAGTAAATAATAACCGAAGGATATCGGTTCTTCCGTTCCACCACCACACAGGGATATCTTCCACCCTGCGGGGATAGAAATTTATATATAGAGAGTAAATAACAACCGAAAGATATCGGTTCTTCCGTTCCACCACCACACGGGGATATCTTCCGCTCTGCCTTGCGGGGATAGAAATTTATATATAAAGTAAATAATAACCGAAGGATATCGGTTCTTCCGTTCCACCACCACATGAGGATATCTTCCGCTCTGCGGGGATAGAAATTTATATATATAGAGTAAATAACAACCGAAAGATATCGGTTCTTCCGTTCCACCACCACACGGGGATATCTTCCGCTCTGCCTTGCGGGGATAGAAATTTATATATAAAGTAAATAATAACCGAAGGATATTGGTTCTTCCGTTCCACCACCACACGGGGATATCTTTCGCTCTGCGGGGATAGAAATTTATATATATAGAGTAAATAACAACCGAAAGATATCGGTTCTTCCGTTCCACCACCACACGGGGATATCTTCCGCTCTGCCTTGCGGGGATAGAAATTTATATATAAAGTAAATAATAACCGAAGGATATCGGTTCTTCCGTTCCACCACCACACGGGGATATCTTCCGCTCTGTGGGGATAGAAATTTATATATATAGAGTAAATAACAACCGAAAGATATCGGTTCTTCCGTTCCACCACCACACGGGGATATCTTCTGCTCTACCTTGCGGGGATAAAAATTTATATATAAAGTAAATAATAACCGAAGGATATCGGTTCTTCCGTTCCACCACCACACAGGGATATCTTCCGCTCTGCCTTGCGGGGATAGAAATTTATATATAAAGTAAATAATAACCGAAGGATATCGGTTCTTCCGTTCCACCACCACACGAGGATATCTTCCGCTCTGCCTTGCGGGGATAGAAATTTATGCATAGAATAAATAATAACTAAAGGATATCGGTTCTTCCGTTCCACCACCACACGGGGATATCTTCCGCTCTGCCTTACGGGGATAGAAATTTATAGATAAAGTAAATAATAACCGAAAGATATCGGTTCTTCCGTTCCACCACCACACGGGGATATCTTCCGCTCTGTCTTGCGGGGATAGAAATTTATGCATAGAATAAATAATAACCGAAGGATATCGGTTCTTCCGTTCCACCACCACACGGGGATATCTTCCGCTCTGCCTTACGGGGATAGAAATTTATAGATAAAGTAAATAATAACCGAAAGATATCGGTTCTTCCGTTCCACCATCACACGGGGATATCTTCCGCTCTGCCTTGCGGGGATAGATAAATTTATATGTATAGCGCCAGGGCAATTAGCATAAAGGAGGCAACGCCTTCATATCATTCCTCTTTGGTTCCCCTCCTGAAAGGGGGGAACGCCTATGTCCGCCCCTTCCCCTGCAAATGGGGGGCTTTAATACATAATGGGTCATTTAGAAATATAAACCCTTCTTTCCCTTTTACCACAGACGAGAAGCCCACTAATGGCTGCAAGCCCATTCTTCCCCCTTTTATAGGGGGTTCTTTGGTCTTCGTTTCTTCTGCCATCCTCCTCCCTTCTCCTTTTGGTCTCTTTTTTCTTCATCTGTTTGCTCCTCTGCCGCCAAACCTTGTTTCCTCGATTCTTTCTTCCTGGCCCCTCTTTTCCTTTTATTTTTTAGACCCCCAAGATGCATTCTAACTTCTTCCAGGAGATAGCGGGCTGCTACCCGAATCGCAAACGGGATGCTGGTCAGCCTTTCGCTTCTTCTTCCTCTTCACCTTCCCCGATCACCACCATACCTGATTCACCTCGCCGTTCTCCCTCTCCTCCTCCGGCGACCCTCACTACCCCCATCTCGGAGGAAGCCAGGGTCTTTACAAGCCCTAACTTTCCTACTCTTTCTCCTTCCACCAACGACGTTCAGAAATCGCCTTTTTCTTCCCCGCAACCTGGGGATGAACCTGGGGAAGGTGTATTCCCATGTCAGCCAATGACAGAGGATGGATCACCCCTGTCTTCTCTTTCCCTACCGTCCCTTCCTTTTCAACCCATGAGCGGTTGATATTCCTTCACTACTAACTTCCCCTCGCTCATCGCTCAAGAATCCCTCTCCTCCTGTGGGCCTCCGACTGTGGTCCCTCTACTTCTTGCATCCCCATCGAAGGCTCCTCCAGCCCAATGCTCATCATCTCGTCGTCTCAAGATCCCTCCTCCGATCAACCTCCTTCCGTCTTTCCTTCCGAACTCAACCCCCAACCAGGCATGACACATATCCTCCCTGCAACTCCGGATATGCCGCCCCTGACTACCACCTCCGTGGGCCGTCCAAATGATGCTCTTCCCTCTTTCCATTCTCAACCGATGGAAACTGCCCCCATTTTCTCCTTTATAAGCGAGGTTCCTCCTTCAGCATCTTCCGTCCCATCTTCTTACACACATAAAGTCCGATCCATTAAGCCCTGAGGTCTAAGTTCGAGTTCTGGGAAGGTAAAAACTCACTCTGTAAGTCCAGGAGTACCACGACTTGGCCAGCAAGAGTAATACGTAACCAATTTCTTTTCCCGACCGGTATGTAGGCCACGACCAACCATCAAGAATTGGATCGCTCTCTTCATCAATACCAAGTTCAAGCCCAAGAATGGGAGCGACAACAGCGGAAGGCTTGGCGAATGCTCAATCGAAGCGACTCTGCTACAACAATTGCACTGTGCCAAGAGCAATTAGCCGGCTCGCCAACAAATTGAAGGATCGACACTATTGCAGCATTAAAGGAGCAACCACGTCCAGGTGCAGAGCCACTCGTCCCCCAGCAGGAAGTCCAGTCGGCTTCTCTTGACGCAGAATCTTTTTCGGCTCAAGAGTTACTACGTCTTAAAGGGCAGGTAGCAGAGCTTCTCAAGGGGAAGCAACAGGATTCTGACGCCATCGCTCGTCTTTAGGTTCAATATCAGCGAGCACAAGATAAGATAGGGGACCTTCGCACCTGCTTGTGCAAGGAGGTACAAGAAAACTCATCCCTTATAAATTCACATGCTCATGCCCGTCTCACGCAGCAAGAAACTTCCCTCGGAGGATGAGCGAACTTGCCCGAACGGATCGATTCGAAGCAGTGGAGGGGATTTCGGCTTCCATGCGTCAAAATATGGTGGAGATGACGCACCTTGTGCAGCAGGACCAAAGTTCCCGAGCCGATGATGTCTCCATCTTGGCCGATGCTATTATGGAGGTGTCGCGGCGCTATGTGGATGTGCGTCGAAATCTTCAAGAACAACAAGAAACATGCGAGAGGTTTGCATCGAGAAGCGGCCATCGAACCGCGAGGAGGGCTCATCATTTTAATGCGCGCCACCTATCAAGGCAGATTTAATGAAGCGGTTGTGTATACACCAGATTACCTCCTCCCACTTATCCTTCATTTTCTTTAAATTGGGAGGCTGGTTTTCGACGTTATCCTCCCGACCGATTTAAGCTGTAATTTAATATCCCATTTTGACACGGGAATTTCCTTTCTGTTTTTCCTCTTCTTCTTCAAGATGTATTGATAATACTATGTTGCCCTTATAAATAACCCCTTAATGGAATTTGGAGAATACTTAGCATCTAATTAATGTAATCAATTCAAGAAACATCCCCTTCGGAGTTTCATAATTTCCCTTCTTCTATTCCATATTTCTTATACAGTGTGAAAGAGTTTTAAATGAAGGGCATTCCAAGGTCGTGGAAGCTCTTTGCCTTGATCATCTTTCAGATAATATGCTGACCCTGCTACGCAGCACGTTATTTCATAGGGTCCTTCCTGTTAGTGAGAGTCCTAGAGCCAATCATATGATGATTGTTGTATGGACTTTATTGTATCATATTCCTATTTATAAAGGCATGGTTATTATATTTACTTGTATTGGTGCCAAATAACTAAATATAATAATGTCCTTGAGTAGTAGGTTCTTATCTATATCAATCGATTGGTTGAATCGATAATGAGATGATATAGAGAACACTACTCTTAATCATTCCTAGTCGAGTATTAACATTCAGGGACAATGTTAATGCATAGAGACTAGCATGTAGGTCAACAAGATGACTTGATCTCACAAGTCATGGATATGAGATATCAAGTTGACACATGGGTATGCATTGGAGAATGTATACTGAATGACCCGCCATGAGAAAGTATCATGGATCGTTATATGAGTGTCATATACTTTCTCATGTGGCTATTAGTATGACTATTAGTCCTTAGACCTGAAGTCACCATGGTTCCCTACATAAGGAGTTGCATACTTTGGCTTCGTCAAACGTCACCCGTAAATGGGTGGACTATAAAGGCGATTACTGGGTATGTAACGAATTATGCGAGGAGGATGTGAGTGATGTAGATGGGATCTATCCCTCCCATATGACGGGTGACATCGATATTCTTGATAGAGTGAGACCACGAAGTGCATGGCCATGCCCAAATGAGTCAATATGAGATATTGAGCTCATTTGATTAGAGTGAGTCTACTTGGAGTTCAAGATTTAGATTGTACAGAGGATGACACGGTCTATGCCTCGATTGGTCAATCTAGATGTCAAGGATAGAGGGACATTGTCACATATTGTGAGAGTCACAATTAGTAGTCACAAAGGTGATGTTGGAGCTCAACATTCTTGTAACTTGGGTAGCAATGATGTGTTGCTAGATACCGCTCATTGCTTATGTTCCTAAATCGGTTTAGGGACATTGCCAACGTTACAAGAACCTATAGGGTCACACACATAAGAGCAATTAGATGGAGATTAGGTTCATATGATGAACCATGAGGATAAGGTTCATGGGATGAACCAAATTGGATTAAGAGTAATCCAAATTAGACTAATTGAGTTAGACTCAAGTTGATTCAAGTGTTGAATGAGTCTAATTGAGATTTGATTCATCAAATCAATTTAAATTAATGAATAGAGATTCATTATATTAAATTGACTTGAGTCAAGTGGTTAGATTTGATCAACCATGGGAGATTAGAGGTCAAGTTTGACTTGACTTGAGAGGGAAGATGAAAGGTCAAGTTTGACTTGACCAAATGCCATGTCATGATGATGACTAGGCATGGCCGGCCAATGATGATGCTCCACATCATCATTGACTTGGTCAATTGGTGCCACATCATGAGGGAGACCAAGGGTCATGGGAGTTACATGCATGCATGTAACCCCCCCTCCATGAAGTGGTCGGCCACTCCATTAGATGGTGTATTGATTTTTGGTGGCTAATTGACTTCATCTTCAACCTTGGAACCTTTCCTCTCTAGCTCTCCCTCTCCCATCCCTCTCTTTGACCGAAATTCCTAAGGGAGTGCTAGCACACTCTAAGGCATTTCTCTCCACCTATTGCTTGTGTGGATACCATAGAGGAGTGTGCACTTGACACTCTCGAGTTCCGGCGAACTTTTGGACGAGCGGGATAAGCGAAGGGCGTCGCTACGAGGGTAACGTTCTAACCTCTTAGATCTAAGGTAGATCTAGGATTTCTGTAAGCACATACATGTAATGTTTTGTTTTATACTTCGCACGGATCCGTGGCCGGGGCTTCCGAGGTTTCCGCAACGCAAAAAGCGGTTTTTGCGGCTCGGAAAAAACCCAACAGTGGTATCAGAGCCACGTGCGAAGCATGTATGTGTTTCGTTTTTGTAGTTTTTATATTAGATATAAAAATTACAGATTTATATGTTTCTGTAAATTTTCTTATTTTATAGAATTTTTGGGTATTTTTCTCGTAGAGTCGAAGCAACGAGTGTTGGGACACTCGTAGGCTTCAACCGTCGAGAAAAACTCTCCGAATCGGCGAGTTCTCGCTTTAGGTTTTTGGGACAGCGACTTAAGTCGCTGTAAGATCATTGTAGGGACACTCGCAAAGTTTATTTTGCGAGTAGGGGCGCTGCCCCTATCCCCGAAAGGGGCCATGTCCCGCGATCGCGCCCGGAAACCGCTTAGCGGGACCGTTTCGGAGGGGTGACTCATAAATTCAAAATAAATTAGGAAAAATTATAGAAATTTTCTGTAAAAATACATAATTTAGAATTATGTATAATTCTGTGATTGTCATGGCCCAATAACCCAATTGGATTGGATTAAGTGTGTTGTAATTCATAATACGGCCTGCGTGCCGTTTTGTGGTTGTGCGTGTTGTAAAGTGTTTGCGACCTGCGCGTCGCGCCTATTCTTTTAATATTCTAGTTGTAAATAGTTTTAGACTTGAATGTAACTCGAGTTTCGTATTTGTAATGTACAAAAATGGAGCGGTGGAAAGTCCACTTGAAGACGAGCTTACGAGAAGGGTGACGACGACACATGGCGGTCAAAGGAAGCGCTTGGAGAAGCTGCTAGCCTTAGGTAGACCGTCCGATCTTCTCATTGGCTTGAGAAGATCGTAGTAGGGCCATGACTATATCACATTTAATTATATATATATATATGTTGATATATATATATATATATATTTAATTGATTTTTGCTTGTATGTATGTGATGCATGCTAGTAGAATAATTAATGTATGTATATGATGCATGCTAGGTTAATTTTCTTGTATGTATATGATGCATGCTAGAATAATTAATGTATGTATATGATGCATGCTAATATAGGATAATAAAGGCCTAAATGCGTATAAGATACACATTACGATTAGATTAGATCATAATCGAATCAACTCGAAAATGCCTACCGAGCCTTGATACCCATCACTACCTCGATCATTTGTTGTTGTTGAATCTGCCAAAGCAGAGCAACGCATATTATCTTGGTAGGGTGCGGAGGGACAATCTTGGTCCCGCCTATCACGACTCGGGTTAGAGTAAGCTCAATTAGATTGAGCAAAACTAGTTAACTCAATTGGATCGAGTAGAACTATTGGCATATTCCAATCGTTGGAAAGATAGGTTAAGATCGCATTTACACTAAATCTTGGGCGATTTAGCCAAAGCTAACTCAAGGTCTTTTGTAAATGTGGGTCTTAATCCTATAAACAAGAGTTGCATAGAGATGTAATCGGTAATGTGTTATTACCCAGATCGTCACTAAGTCTTGGGCGATTTAGCCAAAGCTAACTCAAGGCTTAGTATGATGTGGATCTTGTCCAAGAATTATAGCTAGTTTGTATGAATCTAGTAAAAGTGGTTTGACCACATCCATAACTCGATTCTACAAAATTCCTATAATTTAGTGGGAGCATCATTTGATTAAAGGCCTAATTAAATGATAAAAGGAATATGATATTAATCCTCTGCATTGTATGTTGTAGATTACTATGTCAACAAACACGAACACTCTCTCTCTGCGATCCGTCCTTGAGAAGGACAAGCTCAATGGAGCAAATTTCCTGGACTGGTACAGGAACTTGAGAATTGTTCTCACCCAAGAAAGGAAGTTGTACGTCCTGGAGCAGCCCATTCCGGAGGCACCTCCTGCCAATGCCTCGTGAATGACAAAGATGCTTACAAGAAGCATCAAGATGATGCATTAGATGTGTCATGTCTAATGCTCGCGACCATGAACTCGAGCTTGTAAGCAACACGAGTTCATGAATGCTTATGATATGGTTGGACATCTTCGTCAACTATATCAAGGACAAGCTAGGCATGAGAGATATGAAGTCTCTAAGGCATTATTTGGGTCCAAAATGCAAGACGGGACTCCCGTAGGTACATATGTACTCAAGATGATTGGGTACGTAGAAAACCTACAAAGGCTGGGATTCCCACTTGGCCAAGAGCTGGCCACTGACCTAATCTTGCAATCTTTGCCAAGAGCCTTCGATCAATTTGTCATGAATTATAACATGAATGAAATTGATAAGCCATTACGAAATGCTCAAAGATGTTGAGAACTGCAGAGCTTAACCTTAAGAAGGGTAAATCTGACACCATTTTGATGGTGCAGAAAAAGAAAGGCAAGGGCAAGCCTAAAGGTAAGGGAAAGTCCCAAGCCAAGGGCAAAGGCAAAGAACTTAAACCCAAAGGAGGGGTAGCCAAGGAAGGGGCTTGCTTCACCGCAAGGAAGCAGATGGAAGCATAATCGCAAGGCATACGGAAGATCTTAAGAAGAAGAGAAGTGAGACTTCTACTTCAGGTATAAATGTTATAGAAGTCAATCTATCTATTTCTTCATCATGGGTATTAGATACCGGATGTGCATCTCACATTTGTACCAATGTGCATGCGCAGAGAAATATCAAGGCATTGACAAAGGGCGAGGTGGACCTACGAGTAGGCAATGGAGCAAGGGTTTCTGCTGTCGTTTTAGGAAATTATGATCTATCTCTGCCCTCTGGGCTTGTACTAGAATTAGAAGAATGTTGTTATGTGCCTGCTTTAACTAAGAACATCATTTCGGTTTCTTGTTTGGACAAGAAAGGGTTTTCATTTATAATAAAGAACAAATGTTGTTCAGTTTATTTAAATGATATGTTCTATTGTAGTGCACCTCTAATGAACGGACTCTACTTTCTAGACTTAGAGAGCCCTATCTATAACATAAGTACCAAGAGGTTCAAATCAAATGAGTTGAACCAAACCTATCTCTGGCATTATCGCTTAGGTCACATAAATGAGAGTCGCTTATCTCAGCTCCATAAGGATGGGCTGCTAGACTCATTTGATTTTGAATCATATGAGACATGCGAGTCTTGCCTTTTAGGCAAGATGACCAAGACTCCCTTTAGTGGACATATAAAAGAGCAACAGATTTGTTAGGACTTATACATAGTGATGTATGTGGTCCTTTCAATGTTCTTTGCTAGAGGTGGTTACAGTGTACTTCATTACATTTCTTGATGACTTCAGAGATATGGTTATGTGTATCTTATGACACATAAATCAATCCTTTGAAAAGTTCAAAGAATTCAAGAATGAAGTACAAAAACCACTTGGCAAGAGTATTAAGATACTTGATCAGATCGAGGTGGTGAATACCTTAGCCATGAGTTTCGTGACTATCTAGGCCGAGTGTGGGATTCTATCCCAACTCACTCCTCTGGAACACCACGGTGGAATGGTGTATCAGAAAGGAGGAATCGTACTATTGGATATGGTACGATCTATGATGAGTCACACAGATCTTCCTATATCCTTTTGGGGATATGCTCGACACAGCAGCCTTTACCCTTAACCGTGTACCATCCAAGTCTGTGGTAAAGACACCATATACGATATGGACAGGGAAAAATCCCAAGATGTCTTTTATGAGGATTTGGGGTTGTGAGGCTTACGTTCGACGTCAAGTCTCAGACAAACTGGGACCCAAATCCGATAGGTGCTATTTTGTTGGATATCCCAAGGAAACAAAGGATATTACTTCTACATTCCCACAAAGACAAAGTGTTTGTGGCAAAAACTTGGGTTTTTCTAGAACGGGAGGTTGTTTCTAGAAAACCTAGTGGGAGTACGTTCGATCTTGAAGAAATTCAAGATAAGGACCATAGCACTGAGGCCTTGATGGAGGTTGAACAGGAACCACAAAGTGTTGTGGGTGATGAGGTTGTTGCACAAAGAGTTGTGGAACAACCACCTGTTCAAGTAGACCTACCTCTTCGCAGGTCTGATAGGGTACGTCGTCAGCCTGAGAGATACTCATTTCTCTTGTCTGACCATGATGACGTTATGCTCATTGAGAATGAGCCTACCTCCTATCAGGAAGCTGTGATGAGCCCAGATTCTGAGAAATGGCTAGACGCCATGAGATCCGAAATGGAATCCATGTACACTAACCAAGTATGGACTTTGGTTGATCCACCTGAAGGGGTCAAACCCATTGGGTGTAAGTGGGTCTTTAGGAGAAAGACTGACATGGATGGACTTACGCATACCTATAAGGGCCGATTGGTGGCTAAAGGTTTCAAGCAAATTCATGGTATTGACTATGATGAAACCTTTTCTCCAGTGGCGATGTTTAAGTCCATTCGGATCTTGCTTGCTATTGCAGCATACCACGATTATGAGATCTGGCAGATGGATGTCAAAACCGCGTTTCTGAATGGAAACTTACTCGAGGATGTGTACATGACACAACCTGAGGGTTTTGTAGATCCACAGCATACTGGGAAGGTATGCAAGCTGCAAAGGTCCATTTATGGGCTAAAGCAAGCTTCTCGGAGCTAGAATCTTCGATTCGATGATGCGATCAAACAGTTTGGTTTCATCAAGAATGAAGATGAACCCTGTGTCTACAAGAGGGTTAATGGGAACACATTTGTGTTCCTTGTACTGTATGTGGATGACATACTACTCATTGGGAATGACATCCCTTCGCTACAGTCTGTGAAGACTTGGCTGGGGACGTGCTTCTCAATGAAGGACTTAGGTGAAGCAGCCTGTATTCTAGGCATCAAGATCTATAGAGATAGATCTAAGAGATTGCTTGGCCTAAGTCAGAGTACATACATTGACACGGTATTACTTCGGTTTGCCATGCAGAATTCCAAGAAAGGACTTCTGCCGATGTCACATGGTGTGAGTCTTTCGAAGACTCAAAGTCCCTCTTCTAGAGAGGAGAGAGACCGCATGGATAAGATCCCTTACGCATCTGCTATAGGATCTATCATGTACGCCATGCTGTGTACTCGTCCTGATGTCTCGTATGCCTTGAGCATGACGAGTAGATACCAGTCAGATCCAGGTGAGCGTCACTGGATAGCAGTCAAGAATATTCTTAAGTACTTGAGAAGGACTAAAGAATATTTCTTGATATTTGGAGGTGATGAGGAGCTAGCTGTAAAGGGTTACAAATGATGCGGCTTCCAAACCGACTGTGATGATTACGAGATCGCGATCGGGGTTCGTGGTTTTGCTTGAATGGTGGGTGTGAGTGGAAGAGTTCGGCGAGACACGATTCTTGATTCTACAACAGAAGCCGAGTATATCGCTGCATCTGAGGCAGCAAAGGAGGCAGTTTGGATCCGCAAGTTCATTACTGAGCTTGGGGTGGTTCCTAGCATTGCAGATCCTATAGAGCTCTATTGTGACAACAATGGAGCGATTGCACAGGCTAAGGAACCTCGCTCACACCAGCGGACCAAACACATACTACGGCGCTTCCATCTCATTCGAGAGATCATCGATAGAGGAGATGTGAAGATTTGCAGAGTACCCACAGAGGCTAACATCACAGAAAAAGCATGATGGTCACACTAGGTCATTGGGTATTAGATACTACGGTGATTGGCACTAGTGCTAGTGGGAGATTGTTAGTGAAAGCCCTAGAGCCAATCATATGATGATTGTTGTATGGACTTTATTGTATCATATTCCTATTTATAAAGGCATGGTTATTATATTTACTTGTATTGGTGCCAAATAACTAAATATAATAATGTCCTTGAGTAGTAGGTTCTTATCTATATCAATCGATTGGTTGAATCGATAATGAGATGATATAGAGAACACTACTCTTAATCATTCCTAGTCGAGTATTAACATTCAGGGACAATGTTAATGCATAGAGACTAGCATGTAGGTCAACAAGATGACTTGATCTCACAAGTCATGGATATGAGATATCAAGTTGACACATGGGTATGCATTAGAGAATGTATACTGAATGACCCGCCATGAGAAAGTATCATGGATCGTTATATGAGTGTCATATACTTTCTCATGTGGCTATTAGTATGACTATTAGTCCTTAGACCAAGTCACCATGGTTCCCTACATAAGGAGTTGCATACTTTGGTTTCACAAACGTCCACCCGTAAATGGGTGGACTATAAAGGCGACATCGGGTATGTAACTAATTATGCGGAGGGATGTGAGTGATGTAGATGGGATCTATCCTCCATATGACGGGGTGACATCGATATTCTTGATAGAGTGAGACCACGGCGCATGGTTATGCCCAAATGAGTCAATATGAGATATTGAGCTCATTTGATTAGAGTGAGTCTACTTGAGTTCAAGATTTAGATTGT
Source organism: Wurfbainia villosa (assembly GCA_025175895.1). Taxonomy (NCBI): domain Eukaryota; kingdom Viridiplantae; phylum Streptophyta; class Magnoliopsida; order Zingiberales; family Zingiberaceae; genus Wurfbainia; species Wurfbainia villosa. The sequence goes on along the minus strand of CM046008.1, from coordinate 28,024,083 downwards.
ACTGAGGATGACACGGTCTATGCCTCGATTGGTCAATCTAGATGTCAAGGATAGAGGGACATTGTCACATATTGTGAGAGTCACAATTAGTAGTCACAAAGGTGATGTTGGAGCTCAACATTCTTGTAACTTGGGTAGCAATGATGTGTTGCTAGATACCGCTCATTGCTTATGTTCCTAAATCGGTTTAGGGACATTGCCAACGCTTACAAGAACCTATAGGGTCACACACATAAGAGCAATTAGATGGAGATTAGGTTCATATGATGAACCATGAGGATTAGGTTCATGGGATGAACCAAATTGGATTAAGAGTAATCCAAATTAGACTAATTGAGTTAGACTCAAGTTGATTCAAGTGTTGAATGAGTCTAATTGAGATTTGATTCATCAAATCAATTTAAATTAATGAATAGAGATTCATTATATTAAATTGACTTGAGTCAAGTGGTTAGATTTGATCAACCATGGGAGATTAGAGGTCAAGTTTGACTTGACTTGAGAGGGAAGATGAAAGGTCAAGTTTGACTTGACCAAATACCATGTCATGATGATGACTAGGCATGGCCGGCCAATGATGATGCTCCACATCATCATTGACTTGGTCAATTGGTGCCACATCATGAGGGAGACCAAGGGTCATGGGAGTTACATGCATGCATGTAACCCCCCCTCCATGAAGTGGCCGGCCACTCCATTAGATGGTGTATTGATTTTTGGTGGCTAATTGACTTCATCTTCAACCTTGGAACCTTTCCTCTCTAGCTCTCCCTCTCCCATCCCTCTCTTTGACCGAAATTCCTAAGGGAGTGCTAGCACACTCTAAGGCATTTCTCTCCACCTATTGCTTGTGTGGATACCATAGAGGAGTGTGCACTTGACACTCTCGAGTTCCGGCGAACTTTTGGACGAGCGGGATAAGCGAAGGGCGTCGCTACGAGGGTAACGTTCTAACCTCTTAGATCTAAGGTAGATCTAGGATTTCTGTAAGCACATACATGTAATGTTTTGTTTTATACTTCGCACGGATCCGTGGCCAGGGCTTCCGAGGTTTCCGCAACGCAAAAAGCGGTTTTTGCGGCTCGGAAAAAACCCAACACTTCCCAGTTGGGAGCCAGCTTTCCAGGGTCTCCAGCGGGATTGACTTTACGCAAAACCCAATCCCCTTCTTGAAATCTCCGAGGCATCACTTTCTTATTAAAGGCTCGCTGCACTCTTTGCTTGTACAATTCCGCTCGCCTCCATGCCATCTCCCGCCTTTCCTCCACCAAGTCCAATTCGGTGCTTCGGATAAGTTGGTTCTGATTTGGTTCATATGCCTTTATCCGAGTGCTATTCAACAAAACCTCGACCGGAATAACGGCTTCCGCCCCATATACCAAACTAAAGGGAGTTTCTCCTGTTGCTGTCTTGGGTGTGGTTCGATAGGCCCACAGGACGCCAGGTAACTCTTCTACCCAATTTCCCCTCTGAGCACCCAACTTGGTCTTTAATCCTTGAATGAGGATCCTGTTAGTTACCTCCACCTGCCCATTCGCTTGAGGATGGGCTACCGAAGTGAAAGCCTGCTGAATGTTGAGACTTTGGCACCATTCTTGGATCTTTTTTCCCTGGAACTGTCGTCCATTGTCACTGACTATTTTCCGAGGAATGCCATACCGACAAATGATATTTCTCCATAAGAATCAGACATAAGCATTCTCGCATTTTGGCTAAGGGCTCGCCTCCACCCATTCCATTTGGAAAATAATCCACAACTACCAATAAAACTTCCTCTCAGAAAGGTGCACGCCAGATCGGGCCTACTATATTTATTCCCCATTGATCAAAAGGACAAGAAGAGATTACGACTTTCATTAACTCAACTGGTCGTTCAGAACGGTTGCTATGCTTCTGACAAGCGATGCAGGTTTGCACTATATAAGCAGCATCTTGCTGAAGAGTAGGCCAAAAGTATCTCGCTAATAAGGCCTTTCTTGCTAAAGCTCTCCTCCTAAATGATTGCTACAGATCCTTCGTGATCTCCGAGTACCCATTCCGCATCCTCATTTCCTGCATTTTAACAAGGGTCGCCAAAGAGGTCTTATATAGGTCTTCATTTAAGAGGATGAACTGCTTAGCCTGGGCTTTATTAAAGTGGATGTCGCTATTTTCCCTTCAGTGGATCTTCCTGCCGTAAATAAGCTATGATGTCGGTCCTCCAATCAAGAGTTAGGCTTGATCTGTATGTCTCTCCACTGAAGTAATACGTAACTGATGAATTCTCGTATGGATCGCCTTGAGGATTTTATTCCTCCCATAGCGCTAGCCATCCGAGCCAATTCATCTGCCTTCCCGTTGTGCTCCCGCGGGATTTGCTTCGAGAGGACCTGATGAAATTGAGCTTTTTCTTTCTCAAAAGTCTTCATATACTTATGCAGCCTTTCCTCCCGAACCGCAAAAGAACCTTGAAGTTGTGATATTACCAACTGGGAATCTGAGTGGATCACAATGGAAGAAGCCCCCACTGCTTTAGCAGCCTGCAGTCTCACTAGAATGGCTTCATATTCCGCTTCATTATTAGATGCCCGATATTCGGTATCGCTAATCGAGTTTCTTCACCCTCAGGAAATTAATAAAATACCAGCGTCATTGCTGTAGATCTCACGAGAACCGTCTACGAATATATTCCATGCCTTTGGTCCTTCCTCTTTTGTTGCCGAACCATCTTCCGCGCCGCAAGGTACCTCTGCCAGAAAATCAATGAGTGCTTGGGCTTTGATAACCGTTCGAGGTTGGTAGTGAATATCATACTCGCTTAGTTCTACTACCCATTTGGCCAATCTTCCAGAGAAATTTGGCTTAGTGATGACCTTACCCAATTCGCTGTGTGTTAGAACGGTGACGGGATGAGCCAAGAAGTACGGCCTTAATTTGTGGGCGGTTAGTACTAGGATATATGCCAACTTCTCTAGCTCTGTATAACGGAATTCCGCCCCCCTCAGGATATGGCTGGTATAATAAATAGGTTGCTGGTGAGAACCTTCTTGTTTCAATAATACCGAACTAACGGCTCCCTCCGAGACGGCCAGATACATCCATAATGGTTCTCCAGGTATTGGTTTGGCTAGCGAGAGTCGGCCAAATATTTCTTCAACTCCTGGAAAGCCTGTTCACATTGATCATCCCACTGAAATTTAGCAGCCTTGCGCAAAATCTTGAAAAAAGGCAGCCCCTTGTCCGCCGATCTGGCTATAAATCGGGATAAAGAAACAATCCTGCCCACCAACTTTTGGGTCTCTCGCAGATTAGCAGGTGATTTCATGTTGCATAGGGCTTGCACTTTCTCAGGGTTGGCTTGCAGCCCCTTCTCCGTCACTATGTACCCCAAGAACTTGTCACTCTTTACCCCGAACAGGCATTTGTTAGGGTTTAGTTTCATATTAAACCACCTTAATGTAGCAAAGGTTTCATTTAAGTCCTTGACTAAATCCCGAGTGACCTTCGATTTGACCAAGATGTCATCCACGTATACCTCCACATTCTTACCTTTACGCTCGCGAATTTTGTCCATAAAGCGCGTAGGTGGCTCCTGCGTTTTAGTCCGTCGACGGCATTACCACATAAGCGTATAACCCCCTTGATCCACAAAGCTAACCCTCTTTTGATCTTCTTGGGCCAAAGGTATTTGATGATACCCTTGATATGCATCCATCAGAGACACCACTTCATATCCCACAGTAGAATCCACCAATTGGTCAATACGAGGCAAGGGGTAGCAGTCTTTAGGGCATGTTTTATTCAAATCAAGAAAATCAATACACATCCTCCATTGACCCAAAGGCTTGGGGACCAAGACTACATTAGAAACCCATTCGGGGAACTGGATTTCCTTTACATGACCCGCTTTTAGTAGTTTGTCCACTTCTTCTGCTATGACTTTGTCCTTTTCTGGTCCAAAATGTCGCCTCTTCTGTTGGACGGGTCGGGCTCCTTTAATGATATTGAGATGATGTTCCACCACTTGAGGATGGATCCCCGTGAGATCATGCACATCTTTTGCAAAGATGTCTTCATTCTCCTTCAGGCAAGCCACCAGCTCTTCTTTGACATCCAGCTGTTGTGCTATCCGTGTGGCCTTTCCTGGAGCGATTTCCACCAGTTCTCCCTCCTCTATTTTATCAACTTTGGGGGGGGATTCCTCCAGGACGCAGACATCAGTGATGATGACAGCTTTGCCCTTTAGGTCCTCGGTTCAGGCTTTCTTCTGATCATCCCAAACCATTTGCACGTAGCAGCTCCTAGAGGCCTTCTGTTCTCCATGAACTTCGCCCACCGATTGACCTACTAGAAATTTCAGCTTCTGGTGGTATGGGGAAGCCACTGCCTGAAAAAGGGTGAGGAAAGGATGCCCAAGAATAGCGTTATAAGTGGATGGAGCATCCACAATAAGGAAAGGAATTATACTAGTTTTTTGGTTGGGTTTTACACCCAGAGTTAAAGGCAATGGATATCTGTCCCTTCGGGTGAACCATGTGTCCTGCGAATCTGAAGAGGGGAGTGGACACATCTTCTAATTGGGCATTTCCCAGCTGTATTTGTCCGAAGGCTTCCTGAAAAAGGATGTTAACAGAGCTTCCCGAGTCAACTAGTACCCGGGCCACTTCATAATTGGCCAAGGATATACGGATAACCAAGGCGTCCGTGTGGGGCAGCAGGACACCTTGCAGATCTTCTGGCCCGAACGAAATGGGCGGTGCAACTTGAATAGTCTGGTCGGTGACGATGGCCAAACTCTCCATGAGACGGGCGTACGACTTCCGTGCCCGGTTGGAGTCCCCGTCGGTAGGTCCTCCAGCTATAACATGAATAACTCCCCGTGTGGGAATGTCATCTAGATTGGATGAAGGGCCCTCACCTGATGGACCTTCTTGAGAGACAACCTCCTGGGATGGCGTTTGGAAAGTGACCCGGGGTTGTTGATTATACGGCCCTGGACGGGTTACATTAGGTCGGGGGCCTCGCCGCGCCGGCCCTCCTGCCTGAAACCTTACTTGCGGATATGCAGTATGGAGGCGATCCAATTCTTCTTATAACTTGAAACATCGACCACTACTGTGGCCGTATTCTGTATGATATTGGCAAAAGAACGGGGCTGGGGGGTTACGCGGATCCCCACATGTCCCAAGGGTCGTTGTAGCAGACCCTGCTGGTCGTAAAATTCCATTTCACGTTCTTTCCATGTCCTCACAGGAGGAAGCGCTTCAACGGCCATGATTTGTAATGGCGGGGTGGGGCGAACACCTTGCAGCATTGGACGAGGCCTCAGAACCTCCTGTCGAAAAGGTCTTGTATACTCCGTCGGTGCTTGAGGGCGTGAGGGCGAACTCTTTCGATTGATCGTTGTGGCGTCCGTTCGGCCTCCGCATCCTTTAATCCTTCTTCTTCACGGATAAAGCTGCTCATTGGCTCGGTCGTAGGTTGTCTTAACAAGGCGAGGAAGGGGCCCTCCTCACCCATCTTTGAATAGTGCCTCTGAAGATTCGGATCGGGTGGCGGGGATTCCTGGGCCGCAGTGAATCGATGAATATACCCCCTAAGGGATTCCGAAGGTCCCTGGGTGATATGCATTAACATAGAGGCGTCTTGTTTATACGCCTTGCAGCTGACAAATTCTCGACTGAACATTCTCTGGAAGTCAGCGAAACAGGTGATAGACCCCGGGGGCAGAGTAGTAAACCACTTTTGCGCCGAGCCAGTCAGGGTGGTTCGGAAGACTCGGCACTTGAGAGCGTCGATAACAAGAACGAGGTCGCTCCGTCGAATTGCGATATGTGCTCTTCAGGATCCGTCGAACCATCATACTTATTGACCTGAGGGTTCCGGAAGTAGGATGGAGGGTGCTCAGTGAGAATGTCCATCATGAAGGGACTGGGCTCGTATACTTCCGGGGGTCGGGTTGATTGACTTTCACCCTGTTCCTCTCTACGCATTTGGGTGAAGGGCATAGTATTCTGAGGCGTTCTTCCCCCCAGTCCGCCTCCAAGCAATACTTCCCCATTGGCGGCTGTACGAGAGGGAGGAGGCACTTCTGGGGGTGGGCCTCTGGAAGAAGGTTCCCCGGAGTGCGGATGCAGATATCTGGTCCTTCTTCTTTCCCTGGCGAGGGCTTCTGTAATAGCGTCATCTATCAAGGCCTTCAGCTGCGATGGTAGAAGGGTGATGGGGCGCTCCTCCGCTGCAGAGGTAGCAGGTTGTTGTACTTCTTCAGGTTGCATCTCGACGTCCAGCTCAAATGTTCCCACAGACTGCGCCAACTGATGCGGACAGGTGAAATCTGTTTACTCCTTTTTCAATGCAGTGAAGCACTGAGGGAGATCTCAGAGGGTTTTCACAGGCCGCAATCAGTAAAGAAATAAGAAGATGAAGTAAATGAAACGCAAAAACCAGCACCAGCAATCGAAACTCAGACACAAGATATAACGTGGTTCGGAATAAGGATTCCTACTCCACGGAGGTGAGCTTTCTCACCGGGGGCAGTGCCCAAGCACTTTCACTATGAAGGTCCTCCTTTACGGAAAGTAAGTTTTCGAAGGTGGAGGAGAAAAACCTCTTACAATGATATCACAAGATGAGAAAAATACAAGGGATGTAACAACGACAGATCTTCGTCCTTCTTCTCCGGCGAGGCGGTTGTCGCTCTCCTTCTCCTCCTGCGTCCCCTTCTCTCTTGCTAGGTGGGAATAATTGGGGATCCCCTCTTCCTCTTTCCTCCCTCCCTTTTATCTCCCCTTTTCCTTCATCGTAACGTCGCAGGTTATCTCCATCGTACACGTGGCCACCACCTTCACCTGGAGAATAATTCTGTTACAGATATGAGGAGTGAAGACTCCTTGGAATATTGCGTGGGGCCTCCCAAGTCGTTGCCTAACACCTTTTCTTCTACTTTTCGGGTAACTAGGTTAGACTATCTCCCTCAACCATCCGCTTTGAGTGAAGCTAACTTAGGTCTATAGCCCACGGGCGCCCTAGCCCTAGGGTTCCTCATTAACCCGAACCAACTCCTCTTTTCCCCATGTCAAATTCCCCTTGTATTGATCAGATTGGACTGGCTTTTTGGCGAAGCGCCTTCCACCTCTCCTTTGCCGTATCAATTGCTTTCATTAACTCTCCCGTGCCAATGGCTTTCAATATTTGCTCGTACCGATGGCTTCTGATGTTCGCTCGTGCCAATGGCTTCTGCGTTTCGCCCGCGCCAATGGCTTCTGAGGTTCGCCCGTGCCAATGGCTTCTGCGTTTCGCCCGCGCCAATGGCTTCTGAGGTTCGCCCGTGCCAATGGCTTCTGCGTTTCGCCCGCGCCAATCTTCCTTTCCTTTCTTAGCTGAGCCGTGTATTTTGGATCGGATCTTAGGTCACCCGCTAACCCCTCTATCGGGGATTATGTAGAGAAGGTACCAGTAGTATCAATATATATATATATATATATATATATATATATATATATATATATATATGTTGGAGGATCGGTGGCCGGCTAGAGGAGGGTGAATAGCCCAGCTTGATCGTAAATGATGGAGTTCGCTTGTTTAATCGTCTACAATTAGAGTTAGCGCAACGGAAATACTAAAACAATTAAGCAAATGCACAAGACAAAAGAAGGCAAATGCAAACAGGAAGACGTATCGTGGTTCACGGTTCTTGCCGCTAATCCATGACCCGATTCGTTCCAGGTGAATCACGCATAAACCTTCACTATTCTCTCCTTTGCACTAAGCAAGGTGGAGGTAAACCTTTTCTTACAAGAACACTCCCTCTTTAAAATATGATTGAAATAATAGCAAGAAAGAGGAGTAAAATCATTTGGGCACTTTGGGAGAACTTTAGAGTAGAAGCATTAACCATCCCAAGTCATCCAAGGCCCCTTCTTATAGGGAAGAAGTCATTCTTCCCGTTGGACCTCGAGCGGTCGACTAATGAAGCCATCAGTCGACTGCTTCTGTGGCCGTTGCCTTGCAACGGCTCCTTCCACATTGGATTCCAACCAACGGCTCCCACATCAATCGATTGGTCGTCCCATCAGTCTACTGATGGAGCCAACAGTCGAGTGATCAGGCCGATCAGTCGACTCTCCAACCTTCTGTGCCCGAAACCCTCGTGAGCAGTTGACTGCCATCCTTGGCAGTCGACTGATGGCGAGATCAGTCGACTGCCATCCTTAGCAGTCGACTGATGGCGAGATCAGTCGACTGTCATCCCTTGGCAATCGATTGTTCGGCCAGAAACCAGACTCGAACACCAGTCAAGTCTTTAGTCGACTTGGAGCAGTCGACTATCATATCATGGTAGTCAACTGATGTCGGAAAAACTCATCTGACACTTAGCCATTTGGCCAAGTTCACCTAAGAGCTACCCTGTCCTGGGTTACAATCGCTCACTCTCATCTTCCCTTGGAGTCCCTCGCCTTGAAGTTTTCTTCGTCCGACCACGTCCCTCGGATGCGCCAAGCGCACGGCTTCGCAGCAACATACTTCGTGTCTCGCCCTGAAGTCTACTTCCTTCGGCTTCACACCAATGCTCCTCGTCTGGCGGTCCCTCGGATGCACCAAGCGCACGACTTCCGCAATGCTATCCTTCACCGACTCAAGGACCGAGTCATGAGATGGTGACTTGTCAATTCTTTCTCCATGTGTGAATTACTAAGTCTTGCACGACTTCAACACACATATTAAATCCATAACAACCTAACTTAAACCCTTTGCCACACACATCAAAACCACATCACATGGGTTGATTGCCCTAACAATCTCCCCCTTTTTGATATGTGACAATCCGTTTAAGTTAGGTAAAACAATTAACACAAAACATAATGCAAGAAAGCATGTAAGTAAACATGAGTATCAAACTCCCCCTTAAACATGCAACTCCCCCTTAAGACATGCTAATTCTCCCCCTATCACGATTAACTTAAACCCTCATAATTCTCCCCCTTTGACATCATCAAAAATATTATACAAATGTTATACACGCATGACATTAAGTCTAATAGAAGAAAATACCAAAATCAAGTTCAAAACCTAATAAAACACCTTGTTGTAACATGCCCCCCCCCTAGTCTTTCCACTCTCTACTAGGGGAGATGTCACTACTTTATTAACTATTTCTTAAATTCTTCCTTATATTACTCTGACACTATACTTTAATCATCACCCCATATTACCATCATTCCAAAATTCATGCAATATACTAACACAATATGCTAACAACTAAAATGATCATAAGGACCTTGACATCACTTAAACAATAACCAATTCAAGATCTTCACATAACATGCAAGTATTAAGACTAACCCAACATGACTCTAGCATTCTTTGGTCTCAACCATAAGCAATCCAGTTAAACTTCAATAATATAAAAAAAACAATTAGAAACTTAAAAATCTGATTTAGACATCTGCACTTAGGATCTTTTATTTCCACTGTTTCGTCGCCACACACTACAAGCATTTCATCCGCTATGCCACCTTACTGAAGCTTTTCTTTACCTTTATTTGCAGTATAAGGAAATGCAAACTGTAAGCAATAACGCTTAGTAAGTACTTTCTATGCTCAAAAAAATATGCAACGTATGAAATCATACAACTAGTTCTCTTACCCTTGATACATTAATACACATGCAAGCATAACTGGAAATCATAACTCTGAATACATGTCTCTTGAGTATTTTAAACTTGTAAACAGTGTATCTGAACTGGAATGATTAACTTTGAAAAAATTTTACTCATACTTATACTAATACTTCAAATTAATAATCATTCTGAATATGGGCCCAGCATAGTACCAATGCGCGCTTTCCTAATAGGCGGGGGGTGGCCAACCACCAAACCTACTAGGGTAACTGGACTGAGGGCCTTGGCCCATGGACGAAACTGATGCCCGGTACATGTCTTTTCAAAAATAAAATACTTCCTTTATACTTATATTTTTATACATACTGAAAAGAATGCTTTTAATCCCCTACATCACGAATGGGGAGCACCATAAAGATCATTATGCTCTTGACCCCCAAAATTGAAATGGGGAGCATACTAAAGATCGTTGTGCTCTTAATTCCTAATTCGAACAGGGAGCATCTTTAAATTTTCTTTATAAAGGAAATATTTTTACATCTTACTCTACATCATGTATATAATTGTAAGCTACAACTCATCTATAACATGCATGATCATAAATCACATTCTTATCATGGATCTAAACATGATACTGAATCGAACATGACATAATGGGTAAAATCATGTAACTAAAAATACCATGTATAACTGGAAATAACATGCACATAAAAACATATCAATGACATACGATAACTACTTATATTGCAGGTGAACAATACTTACTTTCTACGCTTTTTCACCAATTTATACCGTTAGATTTCGTAAAGAGAAGACCTCTTACATGTTCCTTTGCTTTAGCGTGATCCTCTACCAAGTCCTTGAGGAGATCCCTCTTGAAAATCCCCTCTTGAATTATCTCATGGTGGAGAAATTATAGAGGGTCTCATTCTTTTCTTTTGTTTTTCTTGGTGGAGAGAGGATCGGCGTTTGGAGAGGAGAGGTTGGTCGGCGGGTGGGAGAGAAGAGGAATGGCTGGAAAAAAATGAGAGAGAGAGAGAGAGAAGAGGTGTGGGTGGGTGGCGCCACGAGCTTAGGGAAGAGAAAATATATATAACTAGGGTTTTTTCTTAACCTAATTACCCCCTTTAAATGATTAGTCAAATTAATCAACTTCTCCCTTTTTCCTGCCTATAGATATATTCTGTTATATCCTACTCATTGATAATCTTATGACTTAGTGGTAGGAAGTCTATTCCCCCAAACCAAGGGTTCATGGTTCGAGCCCCGGCTAACGAACCATTTATTTGAATTCTTTTTTTTTTATTCCGATTCTTATTTCTATTATATTTTTGTTCCTATTCTTATTTCTATTTTCCTCTAAATAAAAAAAATATAAGAACTAAAATTTGGGTTGTTACAATCCCTTATACCTTATAAAAGTTTCATCCTCGAAACTTAGAACAGTTCGGGGTACTTTTGCTTCATGTCATCCTCACATTTCCAGGTTACTTCTTCAAACTTTTGACTTTGCCATAAGGCTTTTACTAACGATACTTCTTTATTTCTTAGTTTCTTGACTACTCGATCTATTATCTGAATAGGTCGACTTTCATAGCTTAGATATGTCTGAATCTGTACCGTCTGTGGCTCAATCACTTGGTTGGTATCTGGGACGTGCATCTTAAGCATTGAAACATGAAATATATTGTGGATAGCTGACATCTCCTGTGGTAGCTCTAGCTCATAAGCTACTTTACCAACTCTCTTGGTGATCAAGTAAGGACCTACATATCTGGGACTTAACTTGCCTTTCTTCCCAAACCTCATTACCCCTTTTATAGGAGCTACCTTAATGAACACCGAATCCACGACTTGGAACTCTAGGGGTCTGCGTCGGACATCAGCGTTATTAAATAAAGAAATTTAAAATACTAAATTAAATGGGCAAAAATTTAGGAAAAATAAGCCTAGGAATTATTTCGGGATTTTTGGAGAATTTTAGAAATTTTTCTGGAATTTTTCTGGAATTAAATGGGGTTTGTACGAGATTTACGGGGATAATTAAATTACTGAGGGATTAATAGAAACCAAACCTAGGTTTTCTATTTCTCATTTTCTTTCCACGCCGCGCCCGACTCCCTCTTCGCTCACGATAACTCCTTTCCCCCAGCGCCACACCAACGGTTTCCTCTCGCGACCCGACTCTTCCCTCTTCACGAACCCCTCTTCTTCGCGAAACCCTCTCCTCGCCACAGCCAGCAGCCCGATGCCGCCTCTACTCCCTCGCTGTTTCCTTTGTGCACACCTTGCCGGGCTACCTCCACCGTTGTTCTTCTCCCACAAGCATCGCTGCCGCCCTGCCCTCTAGTTCTCGATCCACTCGTCGTCCCTTGTCTTCCACCCAATCGTCGCTCCATGCGTCACGCGCACGCGACCAGCAGCTGCACCTTCCACGTGCTTGCCGCCCCATCCGCGGCCAGCCTCCGCCCGACTCTGCCACCGACATCGCAGCCTTGCTGCCCTTCATCGCTGTCCAACACCACCACGAGTTGTCGCTGACCCGTCGCCTCATCTTCCCCGTGCTCCACTGTTGGATCTCCTCTCCCGAGCGCGCAGTAGATCTCCATCGTTGCCGGAGGTGGGTGCAGTCGGTTGCTCCGGTGAACAGCGAGATAGGGAAAATAGAAGAGTCATCGGTGGAGATGCAGATTTAGGTATAGCTTCTGATTTCTTCTTCTTGCGTCTGCCATTCAGTGCTTTGTAGGTAATGGTGCTCGATTTTGGAGGTTGAATGACTGTTGGTGATCGAATGCAGGTTGTTGATGGCTGGAACTGGGGTAAGTGGAGGTTGTTTTCTCCGATCGCATCTTATCCTTGTAGCTCCTAATTTTGTGGTAATAGAGTAGCAATAGTTTCCAGTGTTTGAGCTGGCCATGTGAAATAGATGTTGGTGTTTTCCAAGCCGCAAAAACCGCTTTTTGCATTGCGAAAACCTCGGAAGTCCGGCCACAGATCTGTGCGAAGATATATAAAATAAAATATGTATGTGTTTAAAGATTCTAGATCTACCTTAGATCTACAAGATAGAGCATTACCCTCGTAGCGACGCCCTTCGCTTATCCCGCTCGTCCAAAAGCTTTGCCAGAACTCAATAGTGTCAAGTGCACACTCCTCTATTGGTATCCACATGGACAAATGGTGGAGAAAACACAACCTTGAGTGTGCTAGCACCCCATAGATGGTTCGGCCAAGATAGAGGATTGGGAGAAAGCTTGAGAGGAGAGCAAGGAAGAAGATGATGGAGTTACAACCAAATGAATTCCATCTAATGGAATAAAGTGGTCGGCCACCATATGTTGGGGGGTTACATGCATGCATGTAACTCCAAGAGCCAATGGCTCTTGGTCTCCCTCATGAGGTGGCACCACATGATAAGTCAATGATGATGTGGAACACCATCATTGGCCAGCCCCCATGCCATGTCACCATGACATGGCAATTGGTCGAGTCAAAGTTGGTCATTCATCTTCCCTCTCAAGTCAAGTCAAACTTGACCTCTTATCTCCCATGGTTGATCAAATCTAATCACTTAACTCAAGTCAATTTGATTTAATGAATCTCTATTCATTAATTTAAATTGACTTAATGAATCAAATCTAAATTAGACTTATTCAACACTTGAATCAACTTGAGTCTAACTCAATTAGTCTAATTTGGATTACTCTTAATCCAATTTGGTTCATCCCATGAACCTAATCCTTATGGTTCATCATATGAACCTAATCTCCATCTAATTGCCCTTTGTGTGTGACCCTATAGGTTCTTGTAACGTTGACAATGTCCTCCCTAAACCGATTTAGGAACATAAGCAATGAGCGGTATCTAGCAACACATCATTGCTACCCAAGTTACAAGAATATTGAGCTCCAACATCACCTTTGTGACTCTCACAATATGTGACAATGTCCCTCTATCCATGACATCTAGATTGACCAATTGAGGCATAGATCGTGTCATCCTCGGTACAATCTATATCTTGAACTCCAAGTAGACTCACTCTAATCAAATGAGCTCAATATCTCATATTGACTCATTTGGGCATGGTCATGCACTTCGTGGTCTCACTCTATCAAGAATAACGATGTCACTCCCGTCATATAGGAGGGATAGATCCCATCTACATCACTCACATTCCTCCGCATAATTTGTTACATACCCAATAATCGCCTTTATAGTCCACCCATTTACGGGTGATGTTTGAATAAGCCAAAGTATGCAACTCCTTATGTAGGGAACCATGGTGACTTCAGGTCTAAGGACTAATAGTCATACTAATAGTCACATGAGAAAGTATATGACACTCATATAACGATCCATGATACTTTCTCATGGCGGGTCATTCAGTATACATTCTCTAATGCATACCCATGTGTCAACTTGATATCTCATATCCATGACTTGTGAGATCAAGTCATCGTGTTGACCTATATGCTAGTCTCTATGCATTAACATTGTCCCTGAATGTTAATACTTGACTAGGAATGATTAAGAGTAGTGTTCTCTATATCATCTCATTATCGATTCAACCAATCGATTGATATAGATAAGAACCTACTACTCAAGGACGCTATTATACTTAGTTATTTGGCACCAATACAAGTAAATATAATAGTCATGCCTTTATTAATAGGAATATGATACAATAAAGTCCATACAACAATCATCACATGATTGGCTCTAGGGCTTTCACTAACAATAGTGGGGATTTGGGATAGGTTGTACAGGATTTTGGGCAACGATCAAGTTGTAGAGGTTGTTGGGCTTAAGGTGAGTCCTAAATTAAACTATAGTTGTGGAGATGTGAACAACCTAGGTGATACTCTAGGTTAGGTTGTAAGCAAGTTGTGAAGGTTTGTCCAATGAGATTGGGGTTGTAAAGGGTTGTTGATCGGGGTTGTAAATTTGTAGTTGGTAAATTGAGATGGTTACAAAAGCGATTTAGGATCTGATTTAATCGTTACCATGTGTGCTAGAACTTAATGGTAATTATGTTTTATGCAGGTTTCGATCACGAGACAAGTCCACAGGCGTGAAGATTGCATTATTTCGAACATTATATCAGGCGGGTACTTTGACTTATCTTTTAGATATTGTCATGTTGATATGCTTAGTTGGCTATAGCTCATAGTAATTTTTATGTCTTATCTGCCTTTGTGTGTCACTGTGTTATACCTGATGCATGTATTTCTATCTTAGTCGATATTATCTTGATACCTACCATGTGTACTTATTTTGGGAGTTGTGACATGCACTTGATTAGCTATTAGATATATTTTCCCTGTATACCTAGGTTATTGATATGTACTCACTTTTTGTGCATGTTATTTGGAGACGTATTTTGGTTGGTGTTACATGCTTTAGTGTCATACACCATCTTGCATGATTGCATGCTGGCTGGTCGAGGTTCCTTTGTAGTTGAGCCCACAGCCAGTTACATGATCTGCACACACTACCACTCATGGGTTAGTGGTACATCAGGAGAGTGTGTGCAGTAGCTCTGTCAGGCTCCGCTGGTCCGCTCATAGGTAGCGGTGAGGCAGCGTGGTAGCGGGCAAGGATCTCTCCTCTGGTCTACGACACCGGGAGATGAGAGCTTTGCTCCCCCACTCTATTTGGGGTAGAAGGATAGGTGTCCTCTGACAGCATCCTGTCCACTCGGTCACTCAGGAGTAGTGATGGCAGAGTGCACAGTTGTCATAGCCCTACCTAGTCGGCTTCACCATCGCATGTGAGGCGGTTGACTGGCGTCAGGGGTGACCATGTCATTTACATCGCATGCATATTGCATGGATGACATTTGTATTGTGTTTGCTACATTTTGGTTGTTGTCTTGGTTGTTGCATATGATTGACATGCATACAGGATACATTATGTATTTGGTCTGACGACCTTATTTCTGCTAGTATGGCTCATACTCCTATGTCAGGATAGGAGATTCAAGTATGTACAGTCTTTCCGTATCTCTTTCTTGCATTTTTCTATTATTGATCAGGAGACTATACTGGCATGATTATTATTGTTAGATATATCTTAATATGCATGTCGACTTGATACTCGCTGAGTTCATTGAACTTACCCCATTGCTTTACATCTATTTCAGGTTGACACTGTCAAGAGAGTCCAGCTGCCAATCCCCCTCATCATAGTGGTTTTGTTTTTTTTTGGGTCTTATGGTTTTGGTTTATTGACTAGAAGACATGTGTAGGACTTGTGTTTTGGTTATGTATTCATGGATATTTTGGTCGTACTTGGTATGTCCTTATGGATTTTTATTTGATTCGTTTTGGTGGTGTATTCCTGCTCAGATGGCAGAAGAGGTAGGTCTAGATATTGTAGACTTTTGTTATTTACTTTGGTTGTTGGCATGAGGCCTATATATGATCTGTATGTGTGGTTTTTGTTCCAGTCGTGTTAACCGAGGTATAGTGGGGCGTGTGTGCCTTGTATACAAGATTCGTATTATCACTCGTACAGGGGAGATGCTGTCGGATTTTCGTTTGGCGGGGACTCTTCCGGGGCATGACAGACATAACTCTTCTGCCGACTCTGGGCAATCTCTATTCTTTGGCGTATGTTCTTTATAGCTTTGGTGGCGTCATCTATAAAATCAATCTTGAGTCTCATTTCTTTCTTCTCGCCACCCTCATACCAACAGATAGGTGATCTGCATCTCCTTCCATACAAGGCTTCATAAGGTGTCATTCCAATTATGGTTTGATAACTATTATTATAGGCAAACTCTGCCAAACACAATTATTTGCACCAGCTTCCTTTAAAATCTAGGGCACAAGCTCTTAGCATGTCCTCCAAAATCTTATTCGCTCTTTTTGTTTGCCCATCTGTCTGAGGATGAAATACAGTGTTGAATCATAGCTTAGTGCCGAGGGATGTCTGAACACACTCCCAGAAGTATGAAGTGAAGCGACTGTCTCTATCAGAGATAATGGTCTTAGGTACTCCATGCAGTCTAATCACTTCCTTGACATATAACTGGGCTAACTGTTCCATGGAGTATGATATTCTGATAGCCATGAAGTGAGCAGACTTTGTCAATCTATCGACAACTACCCAAATAGAATCGTAGCCATTGGTTATTTTGGGCAGTCCTACTATGAAATCCATGGCTATTTCCTCCCACTTCCATTCTGGAATTTGGATATGCTGTAGAACTTCTCCTGGTCTATGGTGTTCTGCTTTCACTCTCTGACATGTCAAACAAGTACTAACATACTTAGCCACGTCCCTCTTCATACCAAGCCACTAGAATTTCTCTTTTATATCTTGATACATCTTGGTGAATCTAGGATGCATCGAATATGGAGTCCCATGAGCTTCTTCTAGGATCTTCTTTCTTAAGTCTGGGTCCTTGGGGATACATAGGTGTTCACCCAAATATAATATTCCACTGTCAGAGACACAGAATCCTTCATCCTTTCCTTCTTGGATCTCTTGCTTGATCCTTTGGATGCTAGGATCTTTGTCCTGTCTTGCTAATATATCCCTAAACAGTGTAGGTACTATGGTCAAGGCGGAGAGCTATCCAGAAATGATCTCAACCCCAAAATTCATTATCTCTTTCTCTAGTGGTTAGGATAGTGTTGCTAGGGACATCAAAGTGGCACATAATTTTTTACTCAGCGCGTCTGCTACTTTGTTTGCCTTTCCAGGATGGTAGTGGATTTCACAGTCATAGTCCTTTACTAGCTCAAGCCATCTGCGTTGTCGCATATTCAGGTCCTTCTGAGTGAAGAAATACTTCAGACTCTTATGATCTGTGTAAATCTTGCATTGGACTCCATATAGGTAATGTCTCCAAACTTTCAGAGCAAAGACCACTGCTGCCAACTCAAGGTCATGAGTGGGGTAATTCTTTTCGTAGTCTTTGAGTTGTCTAGATGCATTGCAATGACTTTACCCTTCTGCATAAGCACTACTCCGAGTCCCATCTTGGACGCATTACTATACATGTTAAATCTCTCATTACTTTCTAGAAGGGTAAGCACTGTAGCACTTGTGAGTCTCCTCTTTAATTCAAGGAAGCTCTTTTCATAATCTTCGGTCCATTCAAACTTCTTGTTCTTTCTGGTAAGAACCGTCAATGGTGAAGTTATCCTTGAAAAGTTTTCCACAAACTTCCGGTAGTACCCCGCTAATCTAAGGAAACTTCTGACTTCACTGGCATTCTTTGGTTGACCCCAATTAGTGACCGCTTCTATCTTTGTCGGGTATACCATAACCCCATCTTTTGAAATAACATGACCCAGAAACGATATTCGATCAAGCCAAAACTCACACTTGGAGAATTTTGCATATAACTATCTTTGCTGAAGGGTCTGCAAGACTGTCTTCAAGTGTTCGGCATGTTCTTCCTGGGTTCTCGAGTAGATAAGGATATCGTCAATGAAGACGACCACAAATTTGTCAAGGAACTCCCTAAATACCCGATTCATCAAGTCCATAAACGTAGCGGGTGCATTTGTCACTCCAAAGGGCATGACCACGAACTCATAGTGTTCATATCTCGTTCGGAAGGCTATTTTCAATATATCATCCTCTTTAACTCTTACTTGATGATAATCGGACTACAAGTCAATCTTGGAGAAGACTGTGGCTCCCCTCAATTGATCAAATAAATCTTCTATTCTTGGCAGAGGATATCTGTTTTTTATCATCACTTGATTCAAGGATCGATAGTCTATGCACATCCTCATAGACTCATCTTTCTTTTTCACGAATAACACTGGAGCTCCCCACGGGGAATGACTAGGGCGGATGAAACCCTTATCTAGTAACTCCCGTAATTGTTCCTGAAGCTCTTTCAATTCAACTGGAGTCATACGATAGGGTGCTTTTGAGATTGGGTGGGTACCAAAAATAAGCTCGATCTCAAACTCAACTTCCCTTCTAGGTGCTAGTCCTGGTAGCTCGTCAGGAAATACTCCCGGGTAGTCACATACAATTGGGATGTCTTCTAGCTTTTGGCTTCTTTCTTCCTTAGTATCAACTATATGTGCTAAATACCTAGTGCATCTACCAGCTAACATCTTCTGAGCTTCCATGGCAGACAAGAACTTCTTAGTCTTCTTCCTTGGTTCTCCAATAAACTCAAATTTGTCCTCGGTCTCGGGTTGGAATGCCACCCTTCGCTTACGGCACTCAATGGAAGCACCGTACTTGCTAAGAAAGTTCATTCCAAAGATGACATCATAGTCATGCATGTCCAGCAAGATCAGATCACTATAAAGCTCTCTGTCTGAAATTCTGACCGGCACGGCACGCAACTAGTGTGTGGATGTCATTATTTCACCCGAAGGTAGGGTCGTCAAAAACTGAATATCTAAGATATTCGGAGTTATATCTATCTTCTTAGCAAATGTCATAGACATGAAAAAATGGGTTACCCTAGTATCAAACAGTACGGTAGCATGCTGACTAAGGATAGGTATCTAACATGTGACCACCGTAGAAGCATTTGCTACCTCTTCCTTGGTGAGGGAGAATATTCGGGCATTAGGTGTAACTGATGGGGCCTCCAATCTTCCTTGGCTAATGTGAGGACCCTCCAGTGCTCCTTGCATCTGATATAGTTGAGTTGGTCTACCTCCATACTGAGTAGACTGTGGCAGAGGTAGATTGGTCTTGGTGGGGCACTGTTTGGCGAAGTGTCCCTCGACACCATATATATAACACCCACTCATGCCCTGGCGACAAACTCCTGGATGCTTCCTCCCACACTTAGAACATGTAGGATACATAGGCTGCTTACTGGCTGAACCTCCCTTTGCATTATTCCATTGTTTCCTCTTGCCATTGTTGTTTCGCTTCCAGTTCGAATTACCGCTCTGAGGTTTCTGACCTCCTGAACTTCCCTGGCTTTTGCTTTCTAATGAGGCTAGCTTCTGGTGCTTGATACTATTCATGTAATGCTCCGTGATTAGAGCACTACTGACTAGCTCTTCAGTGGTCTGTGGTCTATTAATTCCACCAACTACATTCAGAGTTATCTCCGGTCTCAACATCTTTAGCATCAACCTAACTCTTTCCTTCTCAGTACTGATCAGTTTCGGACATAGGCGAGCCAACCTATTGAACTTCTTTACCGCTTCATCTACTGATAAATCCCCTTGTCGGAACTCCGTGAACTCATCATAATGCTTGTTGGTGACTCGCATATGGAAGAACTCCTCGAAGAACTTCATCTCAAAGTTCGTCCATGACATTTGGTTCACTACCCTCTTGGCCTTTACTTGCTCCCACCACATTCTGGCATCTCCGATCAGACAAAACGAGGAGCACTTAACTTTCTCATTCTCAAGCCAGTCCAGCAGTTCTACTATGCTCTCTACTGTCTTGAACCATGCCTGAGCATCCCATGGTTCATTGGTGTTGGGGATCGAAACGGCCGGCTAGAGGGGGGTGAATATCCTTCATTCGTTGGATGTCGTAATTCGCTCGTTCTCGTCGCGTTGCTTGTCTACGATTGTCGTTAGCGCAGCGGAAACAATAAAACAAGAATAATACTAACAACAATATAAGCACACCAAATACGCAAGCATATACGTAGTTCGAAACCTTAGGGTTCCTACTCCACAGGGCGAGCTCAACGAGCTCTAGAGATGCACACGGCAATAGTCAAACTCCTTCTTGACTACACGTCGGAGGTGGAGAAACCTCTCACAAGCAATTACAACAGTAATATACAAATACAAACAAGAATACAAATACAATACAAAAGAAACATTTTTCACCGATTGCTTTTGATCACTTGTTTGTTGCTTGCTTTGATTTGCTCTTGAAGGACTGGAATGCAGCAGCAATTCCCCTCCAATAGCTCCACAAAAACCTTTTCGAAATCCTCCAACTCGAACTCCATTTATAACCTACATTAAGCTGATTTCGTGCCCATCAGTCGACTGATCATGACCATCAATCGACTGGTCCCGTAGCCATTGTCTCACAACGGCCAGATCCACGTTGGTTAAGTTCCAACGGATCACACATCAGTCGACTGATGGCACCCATCAGTCGACTGATCATCCATCAGTCGAGTGCTGGCAAGCTTGACTCCATTCTGTGCCCGTGCACAGTGTCATCAGTCGACTGTCATCCCTCGGCAGTCGACTGATTCTCCCAACAGTCGACTGCCCTCCCTCGGCAGTCGACTGATCAGCCAGACTTGGTTCAGTCGAACACTGGTTGAACCCATACGACCTAGAGCAGTCGACTGGCACCTATGCCAGTCGACTGATGTCGACTAAAACCTCAAACACAAAGTTGTTTGAGCGTCCGACACTCAGTCTTAGCCACTTGGCCAAGTCCACCTTATCCCTCATGGAGTTCCCCACCGAAGCTCTCTTCCCTCGGCCTACGTCCCTCGGATGCGCCAAGCGCACGGCTTTACAATGCCATCCTTCGCGTCTCATGCCCTAGAAGTATGCTTCCCGTTGGGCTCACTCCATTCGCTCCCCGTCCGGCGGTCCCTCGGATGCACCAAGCGCACGGTTTCGCAATGTCATCCTTCAGCGACTCAAGGACCCGAGCCTAATGAACTTGCCAAGTTCTCAAGACTTCCCAAATGCACCAAGCGCACGGCTTCGCAATGCATTTCTCACCAAGCACATGGCTTCGCAATGCTTTGGATTTCCCATGCCAAGCACCAAGCGCACGGCTTCACAATGCTTTGGACTTTCACACCAAGCTCCATGCTTGGATTTTCCATGCCAACCTCATGTTGGACTTTCCCATGACAATCCCATGTCATGAGTTTTGTCTATCATCAAAATACTATCAAGGTACTGCTCGAGTCAAACTCGAGTCAACCTGGGCCGATTGCACCAACAATCTCCCCCTTTTTTATGATTGACAAAACTACCATCTCAAGTCTACCAATTCTCCCATATTGGCAATTCTCATATCCCAATGAGAATTCCAATGAACCCTAATTGGTAACTTCTCCCCCTTTTTGACATTACATCAAAAAGGTCCTCTCCAAGGGTATGAATGTCTCATATCCCAATGAGATCTTACAATCTCTCCCTTGGAGGAAAACATGCCTACAATCTTTCTAGTGATCCCATATCACTTAAAGAGAGGCAACCCAATTTTCCTCCCATGAGGAAATACACATCCATCTTCCCATGATGGATACCTCCCCCTAGAGGCTTGCTCCCCCTTGACCATTGCACCAACAATGTCCTTGGAGAGTCCCTAAGCCAATAGGAACATTAACCAAATCAAAATTAAGGCAAAGTTCAACAATGAACTCTCTTCCACCTTAAAATTGATACTCACCCTCAACCTAACTCCTAATCCATGTCCAATAGATTTCCACCCTTTCTAATGCTCTCCCAAGTATATCCTAGGGTTAGGAGTGGTTAGGGGACCAAAACGTGGCTAAACATGGGCCTAACTATCAAGTTTACCCGAAATCAGCCTGTGCCAATCGACTCTCCGTCGGATACGATCATTGGACTTACCATCGATCATTGCCATTCTGATCAACGATAAGCATTCTCAGTTTTGATTTTCGAAATCCATAAGTAAATATACGTAATTTTAAAAATCTTGAAAATGCATACGTATAATACTTATCCTAAACACTATGGGTGAAAAATATTGAAAATTTATTTTACCCATTAAATTAGGAGATTGATACAAAGTTCAAAATTTAAGAAAAGCTACAATAAAGAGTCATCTTTATATCATCCCATTCAATGGTGATAGCTATTAAAAGATAGGCTTCACCAAGGTTTTTCAAAATATTTTTAAAATGTTTTTCAAACCTTTATTTTCTTTTTCCTAAACATCTCACCAATATCTAGATGTGTAAAACACATACAAGTCAAATTTTTGTGAGATGTGGGTTTTGTTTTGTTTATGTTCTCATGCATATTTCTAGACAACATTAATTTGATTCCCTTCAAATTGTGTCATAGTCCTTAACTCCATTTTAAACTATGCATGATATGATTATGGAATAAACATGATTTAGATAAAAACATATGCCAATATCATGATGTCATGGCATGTGAATGAGAACTAAGCATACATGACATCTAAAAATAATTCTAAACATAATCATGACATTTTATAGATAAAAATGAAAATGATGTCATGACATGGTAAGGCAAACACATCATGGCAAGTAAAATATACTAAGGTATAGAATACCTAAGTGTGAAAATCAATTTTTCATTTCTAGGGATTAAATACATTTTGCCTTAATGCCATTCATTTCCCTAGTGTGCCAAAAACCCAAAATGGCACACCATGATTTCTATGACCTAATTGTGCCAATTTAAATCATTTTTAACTTCTCAAACCATATTGGCACACCCTAATGTGTCAACTCACAATGGCTAGGTTAACCACCCATCCACTTAGGGTTGACACACCCTAACCCATTTAGCGTGAATTGATCATGCTTCTAGGAACCCAATACCTATTGGAGCTCCTTGGGTTAACAAGGTATTCCCTAGGGATAACTTCCCTAGATACCTTCCTAATGACCCTTTTAGGTTTTGAAACCATAGTCTTTTGGGTCTTACTTGGGTCAACTCTAGAGGTGACTCCTCCATTGACCTTCTTAGTGGCTACATTTGATTTCTTTGAGGTGTTAGCCACTAAACACATACCATGGCTAGACTTAGGGATGGCTTCCCTATTAGCCTTGGTTTTCCTAGACCTAGATGTGGTTCCATAATTAAATGGAACATTATGGTAGGACATAGGTTTGTGACTCAAACCCTTCTTGCCCTTAGATATTTCTTGTTTCCTAGGCCTTGACTTTTGTGTATTTGACCCTTGAACCGAATTTTTGATTATTGCTAGGGTCTTCTCCAATTTGTCTAGCCTTGACCTCAAGGCTTGATTTTCCACCTATAATCTTCCCAATTTTGAATTTTCATTCTTTCTTTGGGAAGGACTCTTTCTAGGCATGTGCCTAGATTTCTTGGGGTTGACACTTAGGTGATTTTCAATTCTCCTAATGGACTCTTTTGGTAAAATATTTCTAGAATTATGAGTCCTAGGTTTATCCTTAGTTATATGAACATGTTTGGCACCTAAGTAATAAACCTTATTATTTCTCTTAGCATGCTTTTCATTTATAATTGTAAGAGAACTAAAATAATTTTTGGCATGCTTTTTGACTTTAGGAATTGAAGGTGCATTAAATAAATTTACCTTAGGGTTAGCTTTAGGAGCTCCCCCTACATGAGTTGCACCTTCTTGCCCTTTCTTCCTCCCCCTAGGGCATTGGCTTCGGTAGTGTCCCTTTTGATTGCATTTGAAGCACACAATGTGCTCTTTGCTCTTGATTTTGGGAACACCGGCATACTTTGACTTTGGGTTGACTTTTGGTGTTGATGCCTTTTCCTTAGCCAATTTTGGGCATTTGCTCTTGTAATGCCCTTTCTCCCTACACTCAAAACAAATAATATAATCTTTACGATTAATTATAATACATGAGTCACCTAGGGAGTTGGTGGAAGCCTCTTGGTCATTTCTTCCGGAGGTAGATGCTTCATTTTGGCTTGGCTCCGGAGTTGAAATCCTTTCCTCCCCCTCAACGCTAGAGGTGGAGGTCTCCACCAAGTCATCCACATCTTCAAAAGTGGATGGTGATTCTTCTTCGGCATTCTTCTCTACTTGTGCCGATTGGGAATTTTCTTGGAATT
Source organism: Wurfbainia villosa (assembly GCA_025175895.1). Classification (NCBI taxonomy): domain Eukaryota; kingdom Viridiplantae; phylum Streptophyta; class Magnoliopsida; order Zingiberales; family Zingiberaceae; genus Wurfbainia; species Wurfbainia villosa. The sequence goes on along the minus strand of CM046008.1, from coordinate 27,999,758 downwards.
TCATTACCTTATTCCATAATTTTCTTGCATCCCTATAATCACCCAATCTAGACCAAATAGTGTTAGGTAACAAATCACTAATCAACTTGATTACCTTGAGATTTGTCTTGAAGTATTTGATTTGGTCTTGGGTCCATTTTGACTTCTCAATTGGCTTATTGTACTTGTCCCTAGGCATTTCAAAACCGTTTTCTATAATAATCATAAAATCAAAATCGGTTTCTAGGTATACCTCCATTTTTCTTCTCCACCATAGAAAGTCTCCTTCGAATTTTGGTGGTTGAAGGTTGTAACCGGCCATCTTGTAGTGCTCTCACAGCGGTTAGTCCTTGAAGAGCGACCTCGGCTCTGATACCACTTGTTGGGGATCGAAACGGTCGGCTAGAGGGGGTGAATAGCCCTAGTTCGTTGGATGTCGTAATTCGCTCGTTCTCGTCGCGTTGCTTGTCTATGATTGTCGTTAGTGCAGCGGAAACAATAAAACAAGAATAATACTAACAACAATACAAGCACACCAAATACGCAAGCATATACGTGGTTCGGAACCTTAGGGTTCCTACTCCACGGGGCGAGCTTAACAAGCTCTAGAGATGCACACGGCAATACTCAAACTCCTTCTCGACTACACGTCGGAGGTGGAGAAACCTCTCACAAGCAATTACAACAGTAATATACAAATACAAACAAGAATATAAATACAATACAAAAGAAACACTTTTCACCGATTGCTTTTGATCACTTGTTTGTTGCTTGCTTTGATTTGCTCTTGAAGGACTGGAATGCAGCAGCAATTCCCCTCCAATAGCTCCACAAAAACCTTTTCAAAATCCTCCAACTCGAGCTCCATTTATAACCTACATCAAGCTGATTTCGCGCCCATCAGTCGACTGATCGTGACCATCAGTCGACTGGTCCCGTAGCCGTTGTCTCACAACGGCCAGATCCACGTCGGTTAAGTTCCAACGGATCAGACATCAGTCGACTGATGGCACCCATCAGTCAACTGATCATCCATCAGTCGAGTGCTGGCGAGCTTGACTCCATTCTATGCCGTGCGGTGTCATCGATCATTGTCATCCCTCGGCGATCGGCCGATTCTCCTCGATCATTGCCCTCCTCGCGGTCGATGATCGGCCCGAACTTGGTTCGGTCGAACAACGGTCGAACCCATACGACCTAGTCGGCCTAAAACCTCAAACACAAAGTTGTTTGAGCGTCCGACACTCAGTCTTAGCCACTTGGCCAAGTCCACCTTATCTCTCATGGAGTTCCCCACCGAAGCTCTCTTCCCTCGGCCTACGTCCCTCGGATGCGCCAAGCACACGACTTCGCAATGTCATCCTTCGCGTCTCATGCCCTAGAAGTATGCTTCCCTTTGGGCTCACTCCATTCGCTCCCCGTCTGGCAGTCCCTCGGATGCACCAAGCGCACGGCTTCGCAATGTCATCCTTCACCGACTCAAGGACCCGAGCCTAGTGAACTTGTCAAGTTCTCAAGACTTCCCAAATGCACCAAGCGCACGGCTTCGCAATGCATTTCTCACCAAGCACCAAGCGCACGGCTTCACAATGCTTTGGATTTCCCATGCCAAGCACCAAGTGCAGGGCTTCGCAATGCTTTGGACTTTCACACCAAGCTCCATGCTTGGATTTTCCATGTCAACCCCATGTTGGACTTTCCCATGACAATCCCATGTCATGAGTTTTGTCTATCATCAAAATACTATCAAGGTACTGCTCGAGTCAAACTCGAGTCAACCTGGGTCGATTGCACCAACAATTGGCACCGGCAAAACTTTTTGGCTTCAGCTTTTACCATTGAATCAGATAGGCCTCTTGTCTCACCCCTCCCACTGGAGCTGTTGGTGGGTCTGGTGGGGCAGAAGATGCAGTTGGAATGACATTCTGAGTCCCTGGCTGAGTAACAGGATTTTCTCGCTGATTCGTCATCAAGGTATTGATGACCTACTGCTGCTCTGCCACTTGCTGTTGGAGCTGAGTGACTATCTGCATCCAGGAAGGTGGTGGTACTTCTTCATTCATTTCTTGTCCTCCACGGGGTCTTTCTCGAGGCATTTCCTGCTCTTCATAAGATGATAAAGTGAAATCACTATCAGGTTATTATCACTATTTTTTTTTCATCTTCACATACATATCTAGGTATGTTCTATTACTTACTGTCTATCAACTTCATATATATATATGCAAGCATGTTTAACTCAAAGAGAACATTCTAGGTGAGCATGTTTAACTTAAAAGAAGCATTCTTTACTACTCATAAAATAAATAAAGCAGACAAATACTTGCTTACTTGGAGGCCGCAGGACTGATGCTCAATGTGTGTGTGACGGAAGGGCAGAACCCGCTCTGATACCATCTTGTAACACCCCCTAGTCTTTCCACTCTCTACTAGGGAAGATGTCACTACTTTACTTGTTGGGGATTTGACGCCGCTAGAGGGGGGTGAATAGCGTAGATGACCGTACGTAGATGGAAATCGTTAGCGCAGCGGAATAATAATAATAAAAGCAATACACGAAATACAATCACACACGAACACGATGATATAACGTGGTTCGGAACCGTAACGGTTCCTACTCCACGGATCGGGCTCAAACGAGCCCTAGCGATGCCAAACACACACCACTATCAAATAACTCCTTCTCGACACAAGTCGGAGGTGGAGAAACCTCTTACAATAAGATTACAACAATAATCTAACTACAACAAGCAAATATAATAGGAAATACAATAAGAGAAGTAAAGAACACTTTACAAAAACTCTTTAGATCGCTTGCTTGTTGATCGCTTGAATCGTGGTTGAAGACCCTGATTTGCAGCAGCAAATCGCCTCAAAAACGTCCAAGAAATCACATGCAAAAACCCTCCTTCCGAGCTGCCTTTATAACCTGCGTCGGGCTGGATTTCCGCCTATCGCATCGATCGATCGATGCCCGCGTTGTCGTGAGACAACGGATCGATCCACGCTGGAAAAACTCCAACGGATCTCTTGGCGATCGGCGCATTGGCGTCGCGCTAACGCCCGTAGTCAATCGCGATCGGCTACGGGCGTTATGCTCGACACTCGGCGATCGGCGCCATCCCTTAGCGGTCATTGCCCGAGCCATCGATCGCTCTGAGCGATCGGCGCAGCAATCCGGCTCTAACGGCAGTCGAACTCAAGTCGACTCACGGCAGTCGAACCGGCCATAATGCCAGTCGACTGCCAACCTCAAGAATGAGGTTTTAACCCAAGTATGGTGCCCCCATACTTGCTAGACCACCCTTAGCCTAGACCTAAGCCTTCTAGCCACCTCCATCAGCCTCACGCCTCTCGGATCCCTCCAAGTCATCCATGACTTGTTCATCCATCGCGCTAGCTTCCAGGTGCTTCCATCGGCTATGTCATGCTAACGGTGTCTACACCGCCAAGGCACATTGGACTTACGCCGCCAAGACTCCGCTTGGACTTTACGCCGCCAACCATTGGACTTATGCTGCCAAGACTCCCGCTTGGACTTTATGCTGCCAATATCAAACCCTTGGACTTCTCAAATGCCAAGACTCAAGCTTGGACTTTCCCTTGCCAACCCATGTTGGACTTTTCATGCCAAGACCATGCTTGGACTTTCCTTGCCAACCAATGTTGGACTTTACATTGCCAAGACCCATGCTTGGACTTTTACATTGCCAAGACCCATGCTTGGACTTTCCCATAATCACATGGTCAACCCTAGTCAACCATCAAAGTCAATTATAACCTGGGTCGATTGTATAAACAATCTCCCCAACATATTAACCGACATCAATGTCCAACATCAATGTCAATCCATTTTGTCAAATCCCTTTGTCAAACATCAAAACATCACTCGAGTCAAACTCGAGTCTGGTCAATCGTGACCTGGGCCGATTGCACCAACAATCTCCCCCTTTTTGATGTTTGACAAAAACCAAATCAAATCATGAGTTAGAACACTAACTCAAATCCCTTACCAATTATCCCAAATTGGTAAATACTCACCAAATGTTCTCCCCCAAACATTCAAGTGAAAATGTAAACCAAATGTTCTCCCAAACATTCTCCCCCTTTTTGACTAACATCAAAAAGGTTATCTCTCCAAGGAGGTCAATGTCTCATGTCCCAATGAGATCTTACAATCTCCCCCTTGATTTAAAAATATCTAGGATGCCTACCATCTTCCTAGTGATAAGTCCCATATCACTCAAGAGAGGCAATCCTATTCACTCTCCCAATTTCCAAATTGGGTATCAAAAATCATCAATTTTCCCAATTGATGATACTTTCCCAATAACTTCTCCTTTTCAAGGAGAAAAAAAAAAAAAACACATCCATCATCCCAAGATGGATACCTCCCTCTAAAGGCTTGCTCCCCCTTGACCATTGCACCAACAATGTCCTTGGGGAGTCCCTAAGCCAATAGGAACTCTAAACCATCAAAATTAAGGTTGGACATTGAACTTTCCACCACCTCAAATTGATACTTTGACCTAACACCTCTCCAAATCCATATCCAATGAATTTTCACCCTTCATAATGCTTCCCAAAGCATATCCTAGGGTTAGGAGTGGTTAGGGACCTTTACCATGGCTGAAAATGGGCTAAACAACCTTGTTAACCCGAAATCAGACCTGGCAATCGACTCCTGACGATGTCGATCGATTGCCACATACATCGATCGGCCACCAATGGCGATCGTAATAAATAATTTTCCAAATTCACCATAATCCAATTTCAGAAAATCATAACTAATTATACGTATATCGAAAAATCATGAAATTTGATACATATAATACTTATGACTAAAACAATGGGTGAAAAATGTTTGAAAAATATTTTACCCATAAAATAATGAGTTTGATACAAAACTCAAAACCATTGAAATTTTCAATGTTTTGGCCCTATTTTGTATCAACTCTATCAATGGTGATTGCTATCAAAAGATAGACTTCACCAAGGTTTTTCAAAATGATTTTAAAATGTTTTCAAAACCTTATTCTGGATCATATTCCTTGGGCTCTAAGTACATGACTTGTACACAAGCTTTCCTAATGATCCACCAATAAAATTAGATGAGTTTTGGTTCAACTAGATGCAAAAACTATGCACCTTGAACTCAACTCATATCCTAGCATCTCACATGTATCTAGGGTGTATAAATACACATACATGTCAATTGGATGTGAGATGTGGGTTTTGTTCTCCCTAAACTAGGGTTTCATGCATTTTTCTAAGGCAGCCCTACTTGATTCCCTTATAAATGGGTCTCCAAGTCATGTCATTGTCCTTAAATCAATTTCAATCAAATTATCTTAAATGCATGAGTGACTATGGCATTAGAGATGATATAGATAAACACATGCTCATAATCATGATGTCATGGCATAATATGAAATCTAGAAACACATGACATTTAATCCTTAATTCTAAACATGAACATGACATATAAAATCATAGAAATAGGCATGATGTCATGACATGGCATATGACAATCAAAACATGGCATATAAAATATATAGGTATAGTAATACCAAAATTTTAATATTAATTGCCATTTGATATAGTTAGATATATTTTGCCATATTATCATTAATCTCCCTAGTGTGCCAACAACCCAAAATGACACACTAACACTCTAAACCTAAATTGTGCCAATTTGACCATTTTATCAAGCTTCTCAAATAATATTGGCACACCCTAAAATCTTTTAGGATGATAATTCAAATCTATTTCCAAGGTATCCATAACCTTGAAAACATCCTAAAGTGCCACCTTTACCATGATTGAGTTAACTACCCATCCAATCAAGGTTGGCACACCCTAAACCCATCTAGCGTGAATCAATCACGCTCTTAGGAACCCAAAACCGATTTGAGCTCCTAGGGTTAATTAGGTATTCCTTGGGGATAACCTCCCTAGATACCTTTCTAATGACCCTCCTAGGCTTGTCAGCCTTGGTCATTTGGGTCTTACCTAGGTTGACTCTAGGGGTGACTCCCCTTGCAACCTTCTTAGTGGCCACCCTAGGTTTTCTAGAAACCCTAGCCACTAGACACACCCTTTGGTCAACTCTAGGGATGACTTCCCTATTGACCTTGGTCTTCCTAGACCTAGTTAGTGTTCCATAATCTAATGGAACACTATGATAAGCTACCTTAGGCTTAGGTTTGTGACCCAAACCTTGCTTGCCCTTGGTTGACTTTTGACTCTTAGGTCCTTGGTGTTTACTTTGACTTTTGGACCTAGACTTTTGATCATTTGACCCTTTAAATTGATTTTGCATAACTTTAAGGGTCTTCTCCAATTTCTCAAGCCTTGACCTCAAGGCTTGGTTCTCTAATTCTAATTGCCCGATTTTAGAATTTTGATTTAGACCATGGGCATGGGACTTTCTAGGCATATGCCTAGTCCATTTAGGGTTAATACCTAGGTGCTCTTGCACCTTTCTAATGGTCTCCCTAGGTAAAATTGGTCTAGTGTTATTTGACCTAGGTTTATCCTTAGATGAATTATTTTTAGGGACATTAGTCCCAAATTTCTTCCTATTATCTAAGTGAATATTTTTAGCTCCTAAGCAATATTCATTCCTATTAGCATGCTTTTCATAAATTGCAAGAGAATTAAAATTATTTCTAGCATGCTTTTGCCTATTAAATCTAGAAGGTGCATTATTGAAATATACCTTAGGGTTTGCCTTGGAGGCTCCCCCTACATATGATGCTCCTTCTTGCCCCTTCTTCTTCCCCCTAGGGCATTGACTCCGATAATGCCCCTTCGAATTGCACTTGAAGCATATGATGTGCTCCTTGCCTTTAGGTGTTGGGGAACCGGCATCCTTGACTTTTGGAGCCGGTGGAGCTTTCCTAATCTTCTTTGGGCACTTGCTCTTGTAGTGCCCGGTTTCCCTACACTCAAAGCAAATTATATGTTTTTTATTTAAAACCAAATTGCTTGAGTTACCTAGTTCGGTGGTGGAGACCGGAATTGGACTTTGGGCTTCTTCATCTTGACCGGATGTCGAAGCTTCTTCTTGATGTTCTGGTATGGAGGTTCTCTCCTCCCCCTCAATCCTTGAGGTGGATGCTTCTTCCACTTCTACCTCCTCCTTGGAGATTGATGGCCTCTCAACTTCCAATTCTTCACACTCTCCTCTTGACCCGGATGTTGACTCTTCTTCAACTTCCGAATCCTCACTTGCTTGTGAGGAGGAGCTTGCTTCTTCGGCCTCTTCCGATTGGACCGATGAGCATTCTACATCTTCTTCTTCTTCTTGGACCGATGATGAGTTTTCATGGAGCTTTTCCACTTGGCTCCATAACTCTTTAGCATCTACATAATTACCTAACATACACAAGATATTGTTAGGTATTAAATCAATTATCAATTTTATCACCTTATCATTTTTCTCGGATGCTTGAACTTGCTCTTCGGTCCACCTCTTCTTTTTGAGGAATCCACCTCTTGGTCCTCTTGGATATTCAAATCCATCCATCAAAATGGATCATTCCTCAAAGTCTCTCATCATAATAAAATCCTCAATTCTTCCCTTCCAAGAATTGAATCCTTCTCGTCCGTATAGGGTGTAGGGCACCGGTGTGTTGATGTCCCAACCTAATTGATCTTGGACTTCCATCTTTTACCCTCTAGCGTATTGCTCCCGGTTGTTAATCCGTTGAAGAGCAACCTTGCTCTGATACCACTTGTTGGGGATTTGACACCGCTAGAGGGGGGTGAATAGCGTAGATGATCGTACGTAGATGGAAATCGTTAGCGCAGCGGAATAATAATAATAAAAGCAATACACGAAATACAATCACACACGAACACGATGATATAACGTGGTTCGGAACCGTAACGGTTCCTACTCCACGGATCGGGCTCAAACGAGCCCTAGCGATGTCAAACACACACCACTATCAAATAACTCCTTCTCGACACAAGTCGGAGGTGGAGAAACCTCTTACAATAAGATTACAACAATAATCTAACTACAACAAGCAAATATAATAGGAAATACAATAAGAGAAGTAAAGAACACTTTACAAAAACTCTTTAGATCGCTTGCTTGTTGATCGCTTGAATCGTGGTTGAAGACCCTGATTTGCAGCAGCAAATCGCCTCAAAAACGTCCAAGAAATCACATGCAAAAACCCTCCTTCCGAGCTGCCTTTATAACCTGCGTCGGGCTAGATTTACATCTGTCGATCGCCATAAGTCACCCGGATCGTGATGCCGCTTGTCGTCGTGAGACAACGGATCGATCCACGCTGGAAAAACTCCAACGGATCTCTTGGCGATCGCCAACATTGGCGCCAACATTGGCCGATCGGCGCCCGTAATCGGCCCGCCGATCGGCTACTGAGGCGTCCCTGCTCGACACTCATTGCGGTCATTGCCATCCCTTAGCGATCGGTGCGAGCCATCGATCATTGCTCCCATGAGAAGTCTCCAGCTCTAACCTGGCAGTCGAACTCAAGTCGACTCACGGCAGTCGATAATGCCCGGTCGAGGTTTTAACCCAAGTATGGTGCCCCCATACTTGCTAGACCACCCTTAGCCTAGACCTAAGCCTTCTAGCCACCTCCATCAGCCTCACGCCTCTCGGATCCCTCCAAGTCATCCATGACTTGTTCATCCATCGCGCTAGCTTCCAGGTGCTTCCATCGGCTATGTCATGCTAACGGTGTCTACACCGCCAAGGCACATTGGACTTACGCCGCCAAGACTCCGCTTGGACTTTACGCCGCCAACCATTGGACTTTCGCCAAGACTCCGCTTGGACTTTCTGGCGCCAATATCAAACCCTTGGACTTCTCAAATGCCAAGACTCAAGCTTGGACTTTCCCTTGCCAACCCATGTTGGACTTTTCATGCCAAGACCATGCTTGGACTTTCCTTGCCAACCAATGTTGGACTTTACATTGCCAAGACCCATGCTTGGACTTTTACATTGCCAAGACCCATGCTTGGACTTTCCCATAATCACATGGTCAACCCTAGTCAACCATCAAAGTCAATTATAACCTGGGTCAATTGTATAAACAATCTCCCCAACATATTAACCGACATCAATGTCCAACATCAATGTCAATCCATTTTGTCAAATCCCTTTGTCAAACATCAAAACATCACTCGAGTCAAACTCGAGTCTGGTCAATCGTGACCTGGGCCGATTGCACCAACATTACTGTCTGTTTCTTAAATTCTTCCTTATCTTACTCTGACACTATACTTTAATCATCACCCCATATTACCATTATTCCAAAATTCATGCAATATACTAACACAATATGCTAACAACTAAAATGATCATAAGGACCTTGACATCACTTAAACAATAACCAATTCAAGATCTTCACATAACATACAAGTATTAAGACTAACCTAACATGACTCTAGCATTCTTTGGTCTCAACCATAAGCAATCCAGTTGAACTTCAACAATATCAAAAAAAATAATTAGAAACTTAAAAATATGATTTAGACATCTGCACTTAGGATCTTTTATTTCCACTGTTCCGTCGCAACACACTCTAAGCACTTCATCCGCTTGCTACCTTACTGAAGCTTTTCTTTACCTTTATCTACAGTATAAGGAAATGTAAACTGTAAGCAATAATGTTTAGTAAGTACTTTCTATGCTCACAAAAACATGCAACGTATGAAATCATGCAACTAGTTTTCTTACCCTTAATACATTGATACACATGCAAGCATAACTGGAAATCATAACTCTGAATACATGTCTCTTGAGTATTTTAAACTTGTAAATAGTGTATCTGAACTGGAATGATTAATTTTGAAAAACTTTTACTCATACTTATACTGATACTTCAAATTAATAATCATCTTGAATATGAGCCCGGCACAGTACCAATACGCACTTTCCTAATAGGCGAGGGTGGCCAACCACCGAACCTACAAGGGTAACTGAACTGAGGGCCTTGGCCCGTGGGCGAAACTGATGTCCGGTACATGCTTTTTCAAAAGTAAAATACTTCCTTTATACTTATATTCTTATACATACTGAAAAGAATATTTTTAATCCCCTACATCACGAATGAGGAGTACCATAAAGACCTCCAAAACTGAAATGGGGAGCATACTGAAGATCGTTGTCTCTTAATCCCCAATTCGAACAGGAAGCATCTTTAAATTTTCTTTATAAAGGAAATATTTTTACATCTTACTCTACATCATGCATATAATTGTAAGCTACAACTCATCTACAACATGCATGATCATAAATCGCATTCTTATCATGGATCTAAACATGATACTGAATCGAACATGACATAACGGGTAAAATCATGTAACTAAAAACACCATGCATAATTGGAAATAACATGCACATAAAAATATATCAATGACATACGATAACTACTTATACTGCAGGTGAGCAATACTTACTTCCTATGCTTTTTCACCAATTTATACCGTTAGATTTCGTAAAGAGAAGACCTCCTACGTGTTCCTTTGCTTTAGCGTGATCCTCTACCAAGTCCTTGAGGTGATCCCTCTTGAATTATCCCATGGTGGAGAAATTATAGAGGCTCTCCTTTTTTTTCTTTTGTTTTCCTCAGTGGAGAGAGGATCGGCATTTGGAGAGGAGAGGTTAGTCGGCAGGTGGGAGAGAAGAGGAATGGCTGGAAAAAAAAACGAGAGAGAGAGAAAGAGAAGAGGCATGGGTGGGTGGCGCCAGAAGCTTAGGGAAGAGAAAATATACATAACTAGGGTTTTTTCTTAACCTAATTACCCCCTTTAAATGATTAGTCAAATTAATCAACTTCTCCCTTTTTCCTGTCTATAGATATATTCTGTTATATCCTACTCATTGGTAATTTTATGACTTAATGGTAGGAAGTCTATTCCCCCAAACCAAGAGTTCATGGTTCGAGTCCCAGCTAACGAACCATTTATTCGAATTCTTTTTTTTATTCCGATTCTTATTTCTATTATATTTTTTTCCCTATTCTTATTTCTATTTTCCTCTAAATAAAAAAATATAAGAACTAAAATTTGGGTTGTTACACTTGTTGTGCTCGTGTACAGTACATCAGTCGACTGACACCCAGTTTTCAGATTTTTTGATTTTCGAAGTCCAATTTCAGAAATGCATTAGAAATTCTAGGAAATTTGAAAATTATATGAAATTTGGAGTACATACTTATAATGAGTTCCTTTATAAGTGAAAAATAGTTTTTCATGAAAATTCATTCTATTTTCGAAAATTAGGCAAAAACTCAAAAGTTATAAAAAGTCTAAAGTTTGTATCAACTTTAAGGCCTTGTTTTGCCTTGAAACTTTTCAAAACATGAACTCACTGTTTATGAAACATGAAATGTTTTTAAATCATTTAAAATATCCAACTATGATCTATGGGAAATATGTCCATTGATTAAACATTTGTTTTCCCCATAGTTGGTCTATGATTAATCTATTGATACACTTAATGACCCATCTAAATGTCATAAGCATTAGTGGACCATTTGTATCATCCTATCATCTCACTCATGCTATGTTTTCAATCAAAGTAGCCTATAGTGTGTAAAATATGAAAAAAAAAATAATTATATATGGATTAAACCCTTTAATTAATTGAGATTAATTAAGGGATTAATTGGGTTTAATTAGTGGGCTGAAATTGGGCTAAAAACCTAATGGGCTAAATCTAATGGGCTGAATCCATTGGGCTGAAGCTAATGGGCTGAATCTAATGGGCTGAATCCATTGGGCTGGAATTGGGTTTGAACTGGATTGGGTCAAAACAGATTGGGTTGAATCTATGATAACTGTCTAGACTTAATATGGGTATTATAGAATGTGGGATTTGATTTGCAGTGTGTTTAAAACTGGTATAGTTGTATAGTTGCAATTAGAGGAAGAGGATGATCTGAGTTATGTTTTACCTTAATTCGATCATTAGATGTATGATGATACTTAACTGTATCCTATTGTTACAGGACTTTGATGGTGATGGATACATGAACGTGGAGATGGATAATACGGATTATGTATCAGGTGGGTAATATCTACCTGGTCCGGTAGTTTTGATCAAATTCCTGTGCATGATCTTGGATATATGTTTATACCTGTTTACCTTAAATCCACTCTTATTTAATCATATGCTTGTACTGCCTTGACCTTTGAGATATAAACTCTGGTACTTCATTGATTATCTAGCTCGGATAGGAACTATAAACCCTATTATGTATTAGCTGATGGATGTTCAGTAAGTACAAGTGGTTAGGGTTATCTTTGTGACCTCAGATTGGGTTACTGTGTTACATCACTAGGGTTAGGTGATGAATTGGGTTATGGAGTCGATCGTTGTATCGTACACATATTAGTTGTGTATCTATGGTGGATCTAGTTGTCTGTGCATAGATAAGTGTATGGTTGTCAGTATGTGACCATGGACTAGAGGTCCTAGCGCGATGGTATATCCATTATGGATTGTGTGCCTGTGTATGGTTATATGGACGGTCGATTGTATATCGCTACTGACTAGAGGTTTTAGCGTGGTGGACTGTCAGATGAGTATGACTCTTTGTGCGATAGAGAGAGTCTTGTGATTGTAGTCCTTGCATAGTTGACTTTTGGTTGACCAGGACTCCCCATGGGATAGGGAGTGAGGCGAGGATACATGTATGGAGCTATGCATCATTACATTGCATGCATGCTGACGACTGGGTCTCCCTTGTGGATGAGACGGGTCATCAGTCATCCTGCCTCCCCGGCCACTCGGGGTAGTGGTAGCAGGGTTGAGGGCAGAGCATTGGATGTGTCGCGCTCGGCCACTAGGGATGGTGGTAGCTGGAGATGCGCACCTGGCCACTGAGCAGAGTGGTGTTGGCACTCGCCCACTATAGACGGTGGTTGTGTGCGACGCGGTTGTCCTGCGTGCAGAGCTCGTCTACTCATGGGTAGTGACGGAGCGACCAGCAGCAGGGACCCCCGGGGAGTAGTTAGCTCTTTACGCTTATATGCTACTCATTCATACTACCCAACTTGGTCACTCGAGAGTAGTGGCGGCTGGAGTCGGGCTAGTCGTCATGCCGTGCCACCCGGGCCATACTGGGGTCGTGGTTGGACGGGTCCGCAGACATGGCCATGCATATGCACTGCTGATATATATGTATGCATGTATTTGATATATGTTTTACATATGCCTGTGAGATGCTGCATTTGATTGAGCTATGATTGCTGCATATGGTTGTTTATCATGATACATGTCATCTGCATTTTTATTTACTGCTATGTGTTGAGCATGATACATGCGTTGATTCAGACTGTTATATGCATTTGATTAGCATCATGTCATTATGTGGTACGGATCGGGTTGTTATTACAGGTGATCGTATATTGTTCATATGTTGGAGTATTGGTCAGGTATGGGATTGACTTGATACATTATATGGGTTATGTTGTTGTATATCTGTTAGGATGATATAGCTTATGGTGCTGCGATCATCGTACGTTGTACATTACTTCTCGCTCTTGATCAGTTTAGTATATACATTGAGTATGACTTTACTGTAGTTACTTGTTATTAGATTTGGATATGACTATATGTCTATTGGACTCATGTTGTATACCTGTAGATCTTCACATGTATACTTGTAGATCTATCCTTATATGTTGTTCATGCACTTTCTATATATTACCCCTGAGTTTATACTCACCACCCCGGGACCCTGGGCTTTCTGTCGCCCAGATAACAGGTAGAAGATTCCTTGGACATTCGGAGCTCCGCCAGCTGATCCCATCTCACACCGGATGAATGGATATGTTTTCCGTGTTGTTGTATCCTTACGGATTATTGGTTTGGGTTTTTCCCTGTATTGTTTCCGTATTTGTGATATACAGACATATTGTATGTATTTGGTCTTTGACTCGATTTCTGTTATGATTCTTGTCGTGTCAAGTCACTCCGGAGTGCACAGTTGGTCTTTGTATCTTGTTGATCTGTTTGTATTGTTTCCGCTGTGTTTAGTATGTTTGATATGTTGATATCTGTGTATATCATATTGTTATTGTTGTTGTGGGCCTACGGGCCTTGTATTAACCCGATATGTTGCCACGTACAGGGGAGATGCCGTCTGTTTGCTTTTCGGCACGGCATACTCCCGGGGCATGACATAGTGAGTGTGAGATGAGACTAAGGTATTTATACTTAACCAAAATTTCATATATTTCTACCCATGGTTAAATATCATGCATCCTAAAACCACTAACATGATCATAAAATCATATATTATCAATCATGATCAAATGTTTTCAATAATTGCATATCATGATCATGATCAAATATTATTATAATTTCATAATATGATCACATTATCATCACCCAATACTTGAATCAAAAACTATCATCTACATCCTTACAAGTCAATCATTTTACATGATATAAATAAAATCCAATTATGGTTGACTATCCTAGGGTTTTCCTAACTCTTAAGGATGGATTTAGGATCCCAATATAGATTCTTTCCAATAGGGTTCACTAAGTATTCTTTAGGGATTCATTTTCTAACTACCATTGTATTTTTAGCTTGACCCCTAGCAATTAAACAATGATATGCTTTCTCATTCTTGGATCCCTTATATCCTAAGCCTTTCCTATTGAAACTAGCTCTTTGGCTCTCAATAATCATGTTCAAAGTATTAAAGCCTATGGTAAATTTCTCTAAGGCCTTAGTTAAGTGATCTACCTTTTCCCTTAAGACCTTATTTTCCTCAATACATGCATCATTAACATTTAGAGGAATATAATCATTAACATTTAAGCATGCATTTTCTAGCTTTTCTTCTAATTTTCTAATATCATCAAGCATGCATTTATTTTTCTTCTTAGCCTTAAATAAATCCCTAGTAAGGCTAGAAATCATGGAAACAATTTTCTTACGAGAAAGATTTGTTACCATAGTTTTCATATCTTCTTCCTCCGATTTCGATGAGGATGAAGATGAAGCTCCCTCTTCACTTGAGCTTTCCTCCTCACTTGTGCTTGCTTCTTGTTCGGAGGATGAGGTGGAGTCCAAGTCTTCTATTTCCATTAGGGCAAGGCTTGTGAAGGCTTCTTCTTCTTCCGATGAGGATGATGGATCATCCCATGTGGCCTTGTTTGCCTTAGCCTTCCCTTTCTCCTTGGTTTTCTTTTCAACCTCCTTCTTATTGCTCCCCTTCTTCTTGTCCTCTTTCTTCCTCCTCTCTTCCTTGCCTTTGTTCAAGAGGGGACAATCATCCCTTATGTGTCCCTCTCCTTGGCAATTATAGCATATGATTTTTCTCCTTGGTCTTCTTCTCCTATCATTAGATTTGTTAAATTTAAAATTTTTCAAGGCACGTCTTACTTTCCTTACCATATATGCTTCCTCATTGCTATCCATTTATGAGGAGGAGAAATCCTCATCGGATGAGGAGGGTGGAGTCATCTTCTTCTTCTTTCCCTTGTCGGCCATTAGTTCTATTCCCTTTGGCTTTAAACTTGGTTCTTCAATTATCCCTTCAAGCCTTGTCTCATGAAGCTCCATGGTGGAGAAAAACTCTTCTAGAGTGCTTACCTCTAGATTTTTCAAAATATAAAAGGAGTCCACCATAGAGCTCCACTTTGAGGATCGGGGGAATGCATCAATAGCCTTCATGATCATGTCCCGGTTCGATAGTTTTTCACCTACACTTGATTAACCGGTTATGATTTCTTTAAATCAAGAATGCAACGATAATACCTTATCTCCCTTTTCTAATTTGATGTTATTCAATTGGGAGTGGAGGAGGTCTCTTCTTGCTAGCTTGGCCTCAGATGTGCCTTCATGAAGCTCCACTAGCTTCTCCCACTTCTCATTGGCACTAGAGCATTCTCCTATCCGATTTATCTCTTGTTGGGAGAGCACATTGAAGAGGTGGTGTTTCGCTTTTGAGTTTGCAAGGTGCTCCTCCCTTTGCTTCTTGGTCCATCGTGATTTATCAATTGGTTCACCCTCTTCGTCCCTAGGTATATCAAAATCGGATTCCATGATTAACATAATATCAAAATCCGTTTCGAAAAATACCTCCATACGCTTCTTCCACCATGCGAATTCACCCTCGAACTTAAGTGGATGAATGTTGGAGCCAGCCATCTTTGTTGTCGTGCTTGTTGCGGCGGTGAGTCCGGTAATAAGCAACCTTGCTCTGATACCACTTGTTAGAGGATCGGTGGCCGGTTAGAGGGGGATGAATAGCCCTTGATCGTAGATGATGGAGTTCACTTGCTTAATCGTCTACAATTAGAGTTAGCGCAACAGAAATACTAAAACAATTAAGCAAATGCACAAGACAAAAGAAGGCAAACGCAAACACGAAGATGCAACGTGGTTCACGGCCCTTGCCACTAATCCACGACTCGATTCATTCCAGGTGAATCACACCTAAACCTTCACTATTCTCTCCTTTTCACCAAACAATGTGGAGGTAAACTTTTTCTTACAAGAACACTCCCTCTTTACAATATGATTGAAATAATAGCAAGAAAGAGGAGTAAAATTGTTTGGGCACTTTGAGAGAACTTTAGAGTAGAAGCATTAACCATCCCAAGTCACCCAAGGCCCCTTCTTATAGGGAAGAAGTCATTCTTCCCGTTGGGCCTCGAGCAGTCAACTGATGAAGCCATCAGTCGACTGCTTCTGTGGTCGTTGCCTTGCAACGACTCCTTCCACGTTGGATTCCAACCAATGGCTCCCACATCAGTCGACTGGTCATCCCATCAGTCGACTGATGGAGCCAATAGTCGAGTGATCAGGTCGATCAATCGACTCTCCAACCTTCTATGCCCGAAACCCTCACGAGCAGTCGACTGCCATCCTTGGCAATCGACTGATGGCGATATCGATCGGTAGACGAACAGTTCGAATACCCGGTCGAGTCTTTGGTCGACAGGCGGTCATTTGTATATCATGGCGGATCATGATGTCGGGAAAACCCATTCGACACTTAGCCATTTGGCCAAGTTCACCTAAGAGCTACCCCGTCCTAGGTTACAATCGCTCACTCTCATCTTCCCTTGGAGTCCCTCGCCTTGAAGTTCTCTTCGTCCGGCCATGTCCCTCGGATGCATCAAGCGCACGGCTTTGCAGTGTCATCCTTCGCGTCTCACCCTGAAATCTACTTCCTTAGACTTCACTCCAATACTCCTCGTCCGACGGTCCCTCGGATGCACCAAGCGCACGGCTTCCGCAATGCTATCCTTCACTGACTCAAGGACCGAGTCATGAGATGGTGACTTGCCAATGCTTTCTCCATGTGTGAATTACTAAGTCCTGCACGACTTCAACACACATATTAAATCCATAACAACCTAACTTAAACCCTTTGCCACACACATCAAAATCACATCACATGGGTTATATATATATATATATATATATATATATATATATATATATATATATATATATCTTTTTAAAATAGACATAAAAATAGATTGAACGAAAGGAATAAAATTATTCCTCTTTCAATTATTTCTCTTTTTTCTCTCAAAAGATATTTTATTTATTCATATTTTCATAACACGTTATCAACGCGACTTTTGCTCCAATTTTATACACACTCGACGTCAAAGTTTATCTTCGATAATCACAATTTTAAGCATTTATAGTTTTAAAAATTCTACTTTGATAGCATTAGATTTTCAAAAATATTAGAAAATAATTATGTGACATATTAGTTTTTATTTCTGACAATATTATATGTAAGAATTGATAGCTCATATAACTAATTATTATTGTCTAAAATTATTATTAATAATTTGTGATAAATTCGATATAATTATGCATAGCTAATATTAGAACTAGTGACATGATATTAAATATTATATGTTTTCTTTTTATTTTCTTGTTTGGGTAAATCAAGAATTTTGACCTAATGATCACACATTAATAACTTAGGAATTTGAATAATTTATTGAATGATAAGATTATTTCTAAATTATCAACTTGTTTTATTATTAACTTTTATAAATCATAAGGTGAAGTAGGTCATAATTTTTTCATTGAATCATAAAATATTATGAAACACTTGTTGAATTTTTTTTTATAATTCTTATTCTATATTATTTTATTTTTACGTCTATATAAATCTTATTCTAATTTTATGCTTATGCGTTAGTATTTTATGGCAAACCTCACCAAACTTGAGTTTGTGGCTCTCGACATTTCGAGAAAAAATTGTTTATCATGGATCCTTGATGTTGAAATCCATTTGAATGCAAATGGACTCAGAGAAACAATTAAAGAAAATAATAAAGAGACTTTGCAAAATCAAGCCAAGACAATGTTTTTTCTCCGTCATCACTTCCACGAAGATTTAAAAATCGAATATTTAACAGTGAAAGATCCAGAAAAGTTTAGAGGAAAAGTTTAATCACCAAAAAACAGTAATACTTCCTAAAGCTCGTTATGATTGGATTCATTTGTGATTCCAAGATTTTAAATCTGTGAGTGAATACAATTCAACCATTTTTAAAATCAATTCTCAATTAAAATTATGTGGAGAGAATATTACTGATTATGATATGTTAGAGAAAATACTCTCCACTTTCCATGCCTCTAATATGCTCCTGCAGCAGCAATATCGAGAGAAAGGGTTCAAGAAATATTCTGAACTAATTTCTTATTTGCTTGTGGCTAAACAAAATAACGAGTTATTAATGAAAAATCATGAATCTCGTCCAACTGGCTCTAGTCCATTCCCTGAAGTGAATGTGATAACTCATAACAATTCTGGACATGGACGAGGATTTAAAAATGATCGTGGACGAGGACGCGGTTGTGGTCATGGTCGTAGTCGTGGTCGTGGTCGTGGTTGTGGTCGTGGCTGGAATGTTTATCGTAATGATCATGGTGGACATACAAACAACCAGAAGTGGAAATATAATGATAAAAAATAAGAAAAAAATAGATCTAGTTAGAATGTTGAGAATAAATACTACCGATGTGGGGTGATTGGACATTGGTCACGTACCTGTCATACGCCAAAGCATCTTGTCAAGCTTTATCAAGCCTCGTTGAAGGAAAAGGATAAGAATGTGGAGGAAAATGTCTTATATCAAAATAATGACCCTAATAATATTTTTGAGGGTCTTGAAAATTTATCCCAATTAGAAGTTGGTGACTTTCTTGAGAATGCTGAATATAGGGATTTTAATTAATATAATTATTTTTATTTCTCAATATTTATAATAAATTCAAATTTATTGCTAATTTATTTATTTATTTATTTATTTGAATACCTATGGATATTATTGAGTCAAAGATTGAAGATGAGAATCTATGTCTTGTAGACAGTACAACTACACATAGAATTCTCAAAAATAAAAGATATTTCTCTCATCTTATCATGCAAAAATAACATGTGAATACTATATCTGGTAGTGTAACCTTAATCAAAGGCTCCGAAAGAGCAAATATTTTACTACCAGGAGGGACAAATTTCTTGATCAGTAATGCATTATATTCACCCAAGTCCCATCGAAATTTATTAAGTTTCAAAAATATTTGCCTTAATGGTCATCATATAGAAACAACTAATATGGAAAATAATGAGTATTTGTGAATTACTAATGTTAAGATGAGGCATAAACAAGTTTTGGAAAGACTATCCGTTTTCTCTTCGGGCCTTTATTATACATACATTAAACCTATTGAAATAAATGTCGTAGTAAACCAGAAGTTTACTAGTCAAAATGAATTCCTTTATGGCATAATAGATTGGGTCATCCTGGATCTATAATGATGCGACGAATATTGGTGCAAGGGCACCAGATAATCGAACCTGTGTTTTGATTATGGCAAAGACACAAAGTTAAGTTTACATCGTTATCTCATGAGCTAAATCGAGTGTGCAGAAAAGTGCTAAAGCTGGAGTTGAAGGCTAGCGACACCCGGAGGAAGTCGCGGTAGTCGGGCGACACTCGAGTGACTTCGGAGGGAGCCAAAGGAATCGAGTGGAAGGCCGGAAGCGAGAGCTACAAGGTAAGTATCGAGGTAAGCTCGTATGAGTGAGAGATGGTAAGGTCATGTCCTCTATACGGGAACGACCGTAGGCGGCGATCTGACTAAGACTTCCTGTGGAAGGTTTAGGTCGAGATCAGACGGTTAGAAACCGTCACATTTACCATTTTTCGTGCTAACCTCTTACTGTAGGGAAGTGGTCAGGCTGGCAGTCGACTGCTGGATATTGAGCAGTCGACTGATGCTCATTAGTCGACTGATGGGAGGCATCAGTCGACTGATAGCGAAGAATCAACCTTTGCACTAGGTCAAAATGGATAAGGTTTGACGCGACCACTTCGTGATAAAATTTGGTACAACTTCGTGATCTGTTCCAAAAGATGAGGAGACATATTCAGAGGCCAAATTCTATAAAAGGAGGGGAGGATTCCAACTCCAAAGATCATCAAGATTATTCTTAAGTGCTCCTACAATGCTAAAGCTTCAATACCGTCATAACGCCGACACGACGCCAAACTTTCACCTTCTTCGTCGGCAGCAGCAACAAGTAACATATTTTGTTATTGTATTCTTTGTTTTTATTCGTAATGAGGTGAAGTAGGCTTGTTGCCTCATCCTCGTACTTTCGGTTTTATGATCGTTGTCTCCTACCTCCAACGAGGAGGAGACGTTATAGTGCTTTGCCCTTCGTACGCGGTCTAGGACCGTTAGGGCCTTGGAGTAGCAACCGCTGGGATGTGAACCAAGTAAAAATAAACGTGTTTTTTTATTTTTTTTCTGCTGTGCTTACTCGTGTATCGAACGAACGAACGAAAAGATTTACGCTCGCTATTCACCCCCCCCCTCTAGCGATGCTTCTCGATCCAACAACGAATTATGGAACATTCTTCTGAACGCCCATTGAAGAATCAGTAGATTTTTCAATCAAATGAATTCTCATGTGTTACATTTTATCAAGACAAATTAATAGTAAAGGCCTCACCGAGTAAGATTAAGTTTGAATGCCCTACATTTTTAAATCAGATTCAAGGTGATATATGTGGACCGATTCACCCACCATGTGGACCATTTAGATATTTTATAGTTTTAATAGATGCATTTACAAGATGGTCACGTGTGCTTATTATCAACTCGAAACTTGGCGTTTTCGAGATTACTTGCTCAAATAATTCGATTATGCGCACATTTTCTTGATTATCCCATCAAAACAATTCGTCTTGATAATGCTGGAGAGTTTACTTCTCAAGCATTTAATGACTATTGCATGTCTATTGGTATAAAGATTGAGCATCCTGTAGCTTATGTTCATACTCAAAATGGTCTAACAAAATCATTTATTAAACGCCTTCAATTAATAGCGAGACCATTACTATTGAAATCTAAGCTTCCTATTCATGCTTGGGGACATGCAATCTTACATGCAACAACACTAGTTCGCATCCGACCCACTAATTCTCAAGCTTTCCCTTTCCAAATGGTCTCTAGAAGAGAACCTAATATCTCTCATTTACAAACCTTTGGATGCGCAGTTTATGTCCCCATTGATTCTCCTCATAGAACAAAAATGGGGTCTCAAAGGAAATTAGGCATTTATATTGGCTTTGATTCGCAGTCCATTATCAAATATCTTGTGTTAGGGCAATCTCTTGCCGTAATATGGTTTTGATGGTGTGGCAAAGGGTTTAAGTTAGTTTGATATGTTGATTTGATATGTGCGTTGAAGTCGTGCAGGACTTAGTAATTCGCACATAGAGCCATGGCGAGTTTCACATCTCATGACTCGTGCTTTGAGTCGGTGAAGGATAGCTTTGCGGAAGCCGTTCGCTTGGAGCATCCGAGGGACCGCCGGACGAGGAGCTTGGAGTGAAGCCGGAGGAAGTAGACTTCGAGGCAAGAGACGCGAAGGAGCATTGCAGAGCCGTGCACCTGATGCTGCCGAGGGACGTGGCCGCGAACGAAGAGAACTTCGAAGGCGAGGGACTCCAAGGGATGAGAGTGAGCGATTTTAACCCAGGAAGGGTAGCTCTTAGGTGAAACTTGGCCATTTGGCCAAGTGTCGGATGAGTTTTCCCGACACCAGTCGACTGCCATGTCACGGCAGTCGACTGCTCTGAGTCGATGGGTCGATCGACTGGTATAAGACCGGTTCAGTGCTTGGCAGTCGACTGCCATGGACTGGCAGTCGACTGATGTCGAATGATCGCTAAGGAATGGCCGATCGATGTGATCTCGCACACGCAGAATGGAGTCGACTGATTGGGCACTCGATCGATCGAGCACCGGGCCGATCGTGATGGTGCCATCTCGATCGATGCGATCTGCTTGGAAGGTATCCAACGTGGAAAGTGACCGTTATTGGGCAACGGCTACGGGACCAGTCGACTGATGGGTGTCATCAGTCGACTGCTCCTGTGTCAATGGGAAGAAACCCTCTTCCTCTATAAAAAGGAAGGG
Organism: Wurfbainia villosa; assembly: GCA_025175895.1. Lineage (NCBI taxonomy): Eukaryota > Viridiplantae > Streptophyta > Magnoliopsida > Zingiberales > Zingiberaceae > Wurfbainia > Wurfbainia villosa. Next base: position 27,977,295 of record CM046008.1, on the reverse strand, counting down.
GATGAGGCTTTGGGGGGTTAATGCTTATACTCCAAATTGCTCCCAAAGTGCTCTAAGTGTTTTTCCACTCTTCTTACTAGTTTTATTTCCATTCTATTGTAAGAAGAGAGATTGTAAAGAGGTTACCTCCACCTAGCTTTGTGCAAAGGAGAGATCTAGTGGATAGATTGCGGAGTGATTCACCGTGGATGAATCGGACCGTGGATTAGCGGCGTAGCCGTGAACCACGTTACATCTCGGTGTTTGTATTGCTTGCTTATATTTTGTTTGTCTTTGTTTGTATTTGTATATTCCGCTTGCGCTAACATTTTGTAGACGAGCAAAATACGACGACCAACGAACGAGGGCTATTCACCCCCCCTCTAGCCGGCCATTCGTACCGATTCCATCTCCAACAAGTGGTATCATAGTCAGGTTAAGCTTGTCGAGGACTAACCACCACAACAAGCAACATTCAAAAATGGCCGGCTCAAACATTCATCCTCCGAAATTTGAAGGAGAATTCGCTTGGTGGAAGAAGCGAATGGAGGTATTTTTCGAAACGGATTTTGACATTATGATTACAATGGAATCCGGTTTCGTTTTGCCTAGGGATGAAAAAGGGAAGCCAATAGAGAAATCTAGCTGGACCAAAAGGCAAAGGGAAGAGCACCTTGCAAACTCGAAAGCCAAGCATCATCTTTTCAATGTGCTTCCCCAACAAGAAATCAACCGAATAGGAGAATGCCTAAGCGCCAAGGAGATGTGGGAGAAGCTAATTGAGCTTCATGAAGGCACATCCGAGGCGAAGCTAGCAAGGAGAGATCTCCTCCGCTCCCAACTGTCCAACATTAAATTAGAAAAGGGAGAAAAGGTAATTTCTTTGCATTCTAGATTCAAAGAAATTTTAAATGGACTAACAAGTGTAGGAGAAAGGCTTTCCAACCGGGATATGGTAATGAAGGTCATAGATGTCTTTCCCCGGTCCTCAAAATGGAGCTCCATGATGGACTCATTTTATATCTCCAAGAACTTAGAAGTAAGCACCTTGGAGGAATTTTTCTCGACAATGGAGCTTCACGAAACTAGGCTTGAAGGAATACAAGAGGAGCCTAGAATTCAACCCTCAAGAGGAGTTGCCTTGATGGCAAATAAGGGGAAGAAGAAGATGGAAGTCCCCTCCTCCTCATCCGATGAAGCCTCTACCTCCTCCATGGATAGCACGGAAGAATCCTACATGGTAAGGAAGGTAAGGCGTGCATTTAAGAATCTTAGATTTGATAAATCTCATGATAGGAATAGAAGACCAAGGGGGAAGGTCATATGCTATAATTGCCAAGGAGAGGGGCACATAAGGGACAATTGTCCCCTCCTAAACAAGAGCAAGGAAGAGAAGAAAAAGAAGGAAGAAAAGAAGAAGAAGAAAGGGAGCAAGAGAAAGGAAGAAGAGAAGAAGGCAAAAGGAAAAGGGAAGGTCATGGCACTCAAAGCCAAGACATGGGATGACGTTGCCCCATCCTCCTCATCCGAAGAAGAAGAGCATGTCTACTCCAACCTAGCACTAATGGCTCTTCATGACTCGGATTGCTCCTCCTCCACCGAAAATGAAGAATCAAGCTCAAGTGGAGAGAGCTCAAATGAAGGGGGAGCTTCTACATCCTCCTCATCCGAAGAAGAAGAAGAAGACATGGAAACTATGGTAACAAATGCTTCTCCTAAGAAAATAGTTTCCATAATTTCTAGTTTAACTAAGGACTTATTTGGCATGAAAAAGAAAAATAAAAGCATGCCTGTTCAAATTAAGGATTTAGAGTATAAGCTAGAAAATGCATGCTTAAATGAAAATGTTTCTTCTTGCCATGATAATGCATGCTCACATGATAATTATGTGTCATTAGATGTTAGTGATGCATGTATAAATGAAAATAGGGCTTTAAGAGAAAAGGTAGATTATTTAACTAAAGCCCTAGAAAAATTCACAATTGGCTCCAACACATTGAACATGATCTTAGGGAGCCAAAGAGCTAGCTTCAACAAAAAAGGCCTAGGCTACAAGGAAAAGAAAAATGAAAAGGCCTACAAATGCCTAATTGCTAGGGGACAAGATAAGAAGAAAGTAATAGCTAGGAAATGGATCCCCAAGGAATACTTAGTGAACCCAATAGGAAAGAACTTATTTTGGGTTCCAAAATCCATCCTTAAGGGTTAGGATAACCCTAGGGTAGTCAACCATATGGAATTAACTTATATCATATTTTGGTTGACTTAGGATGACGGGACAATATTTTTTAGATAGTGTTGGGTGATGATAATGTGCCCATAAATAGATAATATTTCTTAAATCATGATGATTGATGTAATTCCTATGTATACTTGCAATCATGATTTATGTTTTTGAAATTTGGCACGTTATCATGAGAAATAGGTTTGAATCATACACTAGGTGATACTTTGTTTATTATCATCATATAATACCTAAGGCATGACTTTTATTTGATGAATACATGAATTTCATGATCATAATGTAGAATTCATTCATATATGCCTTTATGATCATGAGGATTATTAGGTTGATACTTAACCTTGATAGAATTGCATGAATATATTGGTTAAGTATGCACAAATACCCCCTAGGATACATCTCACACTCACCATAGGCTACTTTGATTGAAAACTTAGCATGGGTGAGATGTTAGGATGATACAAATGTCCACTAATGCCTATGGCATTTAGATGGTAATTTAAAGTATCAAAATAGCAATAATAGACCAATCATGGGGAAGGCTTATGTTTAATTCATAGACATATTGCCCAAAGATCATGGTTGGATATTTCATATGTTTTCAAAACAATTTCTTACTTTAAAATACATGTATTCATATTTTGAAACAATTGGATGCAAGACTAGGTGTTAAAATGGATACTCTTATGATCAAAAACCTAGTAGTTTTTAAAGCTTTTGGATTTTTGGCAAATACGTGAAAATATAATGATTTTTCATGAAGACCTATTTTTCACTGATAGATATACTTAAAAGAAATGTGTTCCCCAAATTTCATGATTTTTTGAATTTTCTAGAATTTTTAATGCATTTCTGAAATTCGGTCTGAAAATCAGAAAATCCCGAAATCCACGTGCAATGAGTATCGAACGAATGATCGATGGCTGAATATCGACTCGAAAAGCTGAATTTCGATTTTAAATCAACTTATGGTATTTTCTTTCTATTAGACTTGATGACATGTGTTTTTAACTTAGTAATAATCTTTTTGATGGTGTCAAAGGGGGAGAAATGAAATGATTATGTTTAAGTTAATTATGATAGGGGGAGAAATTAAGGGGGAGTTTCATGGATTAAGGGAGAGTTGCATGTTGCTATGTCATGATTATGTTTACATGTTTTCTTTCCTTTAAAATTTATATCAAATGTTTTTACCTAACTTAAACGAATTGCCACACATCAAAAAGGGGGAGATTGTTAGGGCAATCTCTTGCCGTAATATGGTTTTGATGGTGTGGCAAAGGGTTTAAGTTAGTTTGATATGTTGATTTGATATGTGCGTTGAAGTCGTGCAGGACTTAGTAATTCGCACATGGAGCCATGGCGAGTTTCACATCTCATGACTCGTGCTTTGAGTCGGTGAAGGATAGCTTTGCGGAAGCCGTGCGCTTGGAGCATCCGAGGGACCGCCGGACGAGGAGCTTGGAGTGAAGCCGGAGGAAGTAGACTTCGAGGCAAGAGACGCGAAGGAGCATTGCAGAGTTGTGTGCCTGATGCTGCCGAGGGACGTGGCCGCGAACGAAGAGAACTTCGAAGGCGAGGGACTCCAAGGGATGAGAGTGAGCGATTGTAACCCGGGAAGGGTTGCTCTTAGGTGAAACTTGGCCATTTGGCCAAGTGTCGACAATGATCGATGGCAATGTCACGCGCACGCCGGGAGTCGATCGATCGGTGGCACTCAATCGATCGAGCACCGGGCCGATCGATGGTGCCATCACCGATCACCGATGCCGATCTGAAGGTATCCAACGTGGAAAGCTACCATTATCGGGTCGGCTGCGATCGGCCGATCGTGATGGGTGCCATCGGTGATCGCTCCGATGTCAATCGCGGAAGAAACCCTCTTCCTCTATAAAAAGGAAGGGGATGAGGCTTTGGGGGGTTAATGCTTATACTCCAAATTGCTCCCAAAGTGCTCTAAGTGTTCTTCCACTCTTCTTACTAGTTTTATTTCCATTCTATTGTAAGAAGAGAGATTGTAAAGAGGTTACCTCCACCTAGCTTTGTGCAAAGGAGAGATCTAGTGGATAGATTGCGGAGTGATTCACCGTGGACGAATCGGACCGTGGATTAGCGGCGTAGCCGTGAACCACGTTACATCTCGGTGTTTGTATTGCTTGCTTATATTTTGTTTGTCTTTGTTTGTATTTGTATATTCCGCTTGCGCTAACATTTTGTAGACGAGCAAAATACGACGACCAACGAACGAGGGCTATTCACCCCCCCCCTCTAGCCGGCCATTCGTACCGATTCGATCTCCAACATCTTGAACCCATGACAGGAGATGTTTTTACCGCTAGATTTCTTAATTGTCGATTTGATGAATCATTTTTTCCAACTTTAGGGGGTAATAATACTAGTAAAGAAAAGATAGAAAAAAAGATTATATGGAATAATCCATCCTTATGCCATTTTGATCCTTGCACAAAACAATGTGAACTAGAAATTTAACGGATCATTCATTTGCAACAGATTGCAAATCAATTGCCAGATAATTTCTCTGATCCAAAATGAGTAACAAAATCACATGTTCTAGCAGAAAATGCTTCTATCAGAATTGATGTCTTTGAAAGACCTCTCTTGACAAATGAACCTAAACCATGCCTGAAGTGTGGCAGACCAACAGGTTCTAAAGATAAAAACCCTCGAAAGAAAAAGGGAACACATGAACAAATTGATCATCTAGAAAAAGGAAATAAGTTGATCCAAGAAGAAAAACTTCCATAAGAAGTTAAAATAGATAATCAAGAAATATCGATAAATTACATTTCTACAATGAAAAAATGGGATCGAACAGATACAAATATTGATGATATATTTGTATATAATGTGGCAAATAATATTTTGAGTGAAAAAAAGGATTTTGAACCCATGACTTTAAAAGAATGTCAATCAAGAGAAGATTGGCTAAAATGGAAAGAAGCAATTTAGACAGAATTAATATCTCTCTCTAAACATAAAGTTTTTAGGCCTATTATCAAAACACCTAAAGGTGTTAAACCAATAGGATACAAATGGGTATTCGTACGAAAAAAAAGAGAAAAATGAGATTGTGCGATATAAAGCCCGACTAGTTGCACAAGGTTTTTCGCAATAACCTGGAATTGATTATGAAGAAACATATTCTTCTGTAATGGATGCTATTACTTTTCGTTATCTTATTAGTTTAATAGCACAGAAAAAACTTCATATGCAGATGATGGATGTCGTTATAGCATATTTATATGGTGCACTAGATAATGACATATATATAAAAGTCCCAAAAGGACTAAAGATTTCAAAAACATGCAATTCTCAAGAATTATTTTCTTTTAGATTACAAAGATCTTTGTATGGTTTAAAGCAATTTGGACGAATGTGGTACAATCGTCTTAGTGAATATTTGTTAAAAGATGGTTATACAAATAACCATATTTGCCCATGTGTTTTTATAAAGAAGTTCGGACATAGCTTTATAATAATCGCTGTTTATATTGATGATTTAAATATTATTGACTCTCCTGAAGAGATCTCTAATACAATAAACTATTTAAAGAAATATTTCGAAATAAAAGATCTTGGTAAAATTAAATTTTGTCTCGGTCTGCAGTTCGAGTACTTAAAGGATGGAATTTTTGTCCATCAATTAACTTATACTGAGAAAGTTTTAAAACGATTTAATATGAACAATTCATATTCATTAACCAGTTATACAAAAGGATCCCTTCCGTCCTCGAGATGAAAATGAAAAAATACTTGGTCCTGAAGTGTCATACTTAAGTGCAATTGGTGTTTTAATGTACCTTGCTAATAATACCCGACATGATATTGCTTTTGTTGTAAATTTATTAGCAAGATATAGTTCTACTCCAACCAGAAGACATTGGAACGGAATTAAACATGTTTTTCAATATCTCCGTTGAACAATTGATATAGATCTATTCTACCTGTATGAACCAAATGCATAATTAATTGGGTATGCAGATGTAGGATATTTATCAGATCCACACAAAGCTAGGTCACAAACAAGATATGTATTTACATATGGTAGCACAATAATATCTTGGAGATCTATGAAACAAACTATAACAGTTACCTCATCAAATCATGCTGAAATAATTGCAATTCATGAGGCAAGTCGTGAATGTGTATGGCTTAGAGCAATGACTAATCATATTCAAGAGTCATATGGTTTGTTAATAAATAAAAAGACTCCAACGATACTTCATGAAGATAATGCAGCTTGCATAACCCAATTAAAATGTGGATATATCAAAGGTGATAGGACGAAATATATCTCCCCAAAATTATTTTTTACACATGATTTAATACAGTGGAGATATTGATGTACACAAAATTCAATCAAGTGAGAATCCTGCATATTTATTCACAAAATCATTACCCACAACAGCATTTGAGAAGTTGATCCATAAGATTGGAATGCAACGTTATAGAGATATTAAGTAATGTTCTTAACAGGGGGAGTATTATATCGAAATACATGTATAAAGAAGGATGTACTCTTTTTCCTTCACTAGGGTTTTTATTCCACTGGATTTTTCTTTAGTAAAATTTTAATCAGGCATATTCTTTATAAAATAGACATCCAAGGGGGAGTATTATGAATAATTTAAGTTATTGATTAGATGTCTATAAATAACCTTTTAAGCATAGTAAATAGAAACGTTTCTTTTATGTATATATATATATCTTTGTAAAATATGTTGGAATGTATACTGAAAGCCTAGCTCTTTTTGTATGAACATTTTATTTTGAAATAAGAATCACATGATCATTGTTTGCATTTTATATATTCATTATATATGTGTGCATATTGTCTAATATTCTACATTGTAGATAACATGGTGCTTGGTGTGGCACAGAAGATCATGTTATCAGTCCCTTGTAAAATATAAGTAGAGGCTCACAACCAAGATGGTTTTGGACAAACCATTGGCATGGTTGTAGTGTAGCTTGGTATTGTTTTATCTTGAACATAGAGTTACACTAGTACACTAAGGTGTATTGAGCAGGACCGACATAGAGGTGATTCAATTTAGTGCTGACTACATAATTGAATCGGACCTCGGATATTATGTTGTACATGCTCTTAATCCCGATATAATAACGGGCACATGTACTTAGTATTTATTTCTTTGATTTACCAGTGGGTGAGATTTAGATGGATTAAATCAATATGCCCGGTAAGTTGGGAAATAATATTATTTACATGGTGTGCCGTTGATTATAGGAGGAAACCGTGTCCTATATATTAGGTTGATGATGTCCCCTTGAGGAGCTCATAAGGTTCATCATGTAAACCCAGCTGGTTGACTTAGTCAGCATGATGATAAGGTTGAGTGGTACTACTCGAGGAGTTAGATGTTAATTAATTGATGGTCAGTAAATCAATTAATTGACGGACATTCGATATCTTAAACACGGGGAGATTAATGTACAAATAATATATGGAGCCCATATTAATTTATGGGGGTTGGTGAGGTAGTTCAATGATGATCCTCTAGTGGAATGGAACATCATTGATGGATCAAGATTGTGTGGTTCCGATCCATCGGGTGGCCAAGACCCAACTCCTCCTTATGGTCCCTATCGTAGCCTAATATAATCCTTGTGAAGTCTAGATCCAAGAATGTAAAACAAAACCTAGAACCAACGGTTGGATTAAATCCATAGATCCGATGGTTAGGATGAAATCCTAGATCCGACGGTTAGGATGAAATCCTAGATCCGACGGTTGGGATGAAATCCTAGATCCTACGGTTGGGATGAAATCCTAGATCCTACGGTTAGGATGAAATCCTAGATCCGACGGTTGGGATAAAATCCTAGATCCGACGGTGGAGATTAAATCCCTAGATCCGACGGTGGAGATTAAATCCCTAGATCCGACGGTGGAGAATAGAGGAGGCTTAAGCCTAAATTTCTAGAATTAGGGTTTGGCTCATCCATGGGTTGGGCGGCAACAAATCTTAAAGGAGTTAGGGGTTGGGCGGCAAGAATATAGGAGTTAGTTCCTATAATTTTGGCTAACCAACTTTCTCCTAAATTCTATAAATAAGGGCTTAGGGTTGGGCGGCAAGGATATAGATTTTGGAATAGGGATTAGGGTTTGGAAAGAGTTGGGCGGCTAGGGTTTGGAGCTAGGTTGGGCGGCAACCATCTTCATCCAACATTGTTGCCGGCGCCCAATTCATTCAAGCTTTCCTTGGCCGGCGCCCTTCATCTTAGCCACTCTCTTCTTCCTTTGCCGGCGGTTCTCCTCCCATTGGTGGCCGGCAAGATCATCTTCCTCCAATTCCCAAAGGTGGCCGGCGGCTCCTCTTGTTTTGGTGGCCGGCGCATCTTCATCCATTCCTTGGCCGGCGGTTGCATCAAACTTCTTAGCTTGGTGGCCGGTTCTAGATAGGAAAGGTATTTGTGGTTTTTCTCTTTGTTCGCAGCGGACAAGGTAGAGGAGAACTCGATCTAGAAGACTTCTACTCGTGGAGGATCTTCGTCCACACGTCGTCCACGAGAAGGATAGGACATACGGTAGAAGATCGTAAGGTATAAAGTTATTTTAACTTTATGTTCAGATCTGAGCATGTTCTTATATATAATGATTATGCATGTGTGTGTATGAATATATATTGTATAATCATGGACCCCGAAGACAAACACAAAAACCGGCGATCCATCCGTCGTCTCTTCCGCGGCTAATCAACTAGAAGAGTAGAGTTGCTTGAACAACTAGTTTGTTCGAGCGACCACTCGAGTTGTTAGCACGACGACGAAATGGTGTTGCTAAGGAAGCTCATCCTATCCGGATTAATCCTTTCATTAGTGAAAATTTTAATCCGGGGACATGGGACCCAATGAGCCTCCGAAGCGACCACCCAATAATTGGTATCAGAGCCACGGTTTCCGGTTTTGTGTGTTTTGGATTCGGTTAATTTTTATGCATTTTTCATATATTATATGTGTCGGATAATAGTAGGATATGCGTAGTTTAACTCTTTGGTTGCAGGCATAAGATCCGACTATTATGGCCATGTGTGTGTATGTGAATGGATGTTTGTAAAAATTTATTATTTGAATCCTCGGGGTTGACGAGGCTAGATTAGTATTTAATTTTTGTAATTAAATACGGCATTGTTTAGCCGCTCATTTTAGTTTACTTTCGATCTAGATTATTTGTACACTCCTTCGTGGAGTATAGGATCGATGGATGTAAATTAATATGATTTATCTCGGCTCGGAACTCTTTGGTGACTTGCGCACGGGAAAAGATGGAGCGGACGAGGTGGCGACACGACGGGATGCGTATTGGAGAACAATGTCATAATAGTTGGAAAAATTCTGATTTTTCCATATTTATTGCTTATTTGTTTTATATGCATGTTGTGTTTGTTTTAAAATTCCTCGATTGCAATTTACTAAGTGGGAGAGGGACATTTTAATTAATTCCCGCGGCCTCCATTACAATTTGACGTGTGATGCAACAAACTTGCGCGTTGGCTCTGAGTGCCTTCCTCCCCATCGGATGGGTTTGTTTGCGGATCACTAGGTCAAATAATGGTTATAGGAAATTATTTAGGAGCGTGTGTACTTCCCCATCGGTAAGGCACATAATCCGAAATAATTCCCTTAGTATCGTGTAATGGTGCACACTTAGATGCAAATAAAAGGTATCCTCCCCATCGGAGTCACTGCTTTTATTTGTAGGGCTAAAGAGGAACCAACTATTAATTTTATTTGTCAAAAAGTAAGGTTGACAAGATAATAAAATTAATGGGTAAAACCTCCTCTTACAAATGTAGAATTCGTATACGTCCACACTATCGTGGCATGCAATATTCTCGGTGTTTTGAGGTGTTGGTTGATTTCGGGATTTTATTGTTTTGAGGAATCAATATTATTTGAAATCTGATATTTTTTTTATCATTGTGATTTTTAGGATTTTCAAATGGCTTTCAACCCACTTGCTGTGATTTTAAAAGAAAACAAACTTACTGGTCCAAACTACATTGATTGGAAAAGAAACCTGGATATTGTCTTAATCATGAGGAGTACAAATTTGTACTCTTGAGGTCTCATCCTCCTAAGCCCACCGATGACTCTGATGAAAAGGAGAAAGAACATTATAAGAAATGGGTTAAGGCAGATGAGATGGCGCGGTGTTACATTTTGGCATCTGTGTCAAATGTGCTGCAACATCAGCATCAGGCCATAGCCACAGCTTATGACATGATGTTCAATCTCAAGGAACTTTTCGGACATCAGAGTAGGGCGGCTAGGCAGGAGGCAATGAGAAACTTGATGACGACCACCATGGTCGAGGGAACACCCGTTAGGGACCATGTTCTCAAGATGATGGCTCATCTTAATGAGATGGAAGTCCTCGGAGCTGAGATCGATGGGGAAACCCAGGTCGATATCATTCTCCGATCTCGCTTAGGAGTTTTGAGCGATTCGCCTCAACTACAACATGAACAAGAGGTTGTATTCGTTGGCGAGCTTCCGATGTAACTCCAGCAGAGGGGCTTTTCAGTGAGTTCTCAAGCCATGGTCGCTCAGAAGGTTTCTTCCTCTAAACCGAAAGGTAAGAAGAAGAAGAAGCAAGGTAGAGCGAAGAAAGTGGCAGTGGGACCCCAGGCAGAAGTGAAGAAGCCAAAAAGCAAGTGCTTCACTTGCAAGCAGATTGGACATTGGAAGGCGGACTGTCCTCGCCGAAAGAACAAAGGTATATCTTCTTGTTTAGTTGTTGAAACATGTTTAGCGGTGTTATCTACCAGTACCTGGTGTGTAGATACAGAGCCACGATCATGTCTGCAATACTTTGCGGGGTTCGAGCAACCCCGACTAGCTGAGGGAGAGGTTACCGTCTACATGGGCAATACTTCAAAGGTGGCGGCTATTGCAGTGGGAGACGTTTATTTATCTTTTGATAGGAATAAAGTTTTGGTTTTAAGAAATTGTCTTTATGTACCTACTTTTAGAAAGAATTTAATTTCAGTTTCTAAATTGTTTTTGGATGGGTATTCTGTTTCTTTTAATGACAGAGTTGTTATAAAAAGGAATAGGGAGATTATCTGTTCTGGTACATTGGTTGGCAATTTATATACTCTTGAACCAAAAACTCTCACGATGCAAATAGAAATAAATAGCTCATCTTCTAAATCTAATAAGAGAAAAGAACCTTCGCAAATGAACCAAACATATCTCTGGCATCTAAGGTTTGGTCATATTAACCTAAGTAGAATTCAAAGGTTGATAGCTGATGGACTTTTAGGTTCATTAGTGGTGGAGGATCTCCCAACCTGCGAATCATGCTTGGAAGGCAAAATGACCAAGAGGCCTTTTAAGGCCAAGGGGTATAGAGCCAAAGATGTGTTAGAACTGATTCATTCTGATTTGTGCGGTCCTATGACTATCCAGGCAAGAGGTGATTTTGAATATTTCGTCTCTTTTATAGACGATTATTCAAGATATGGATACATTTACTTGATGCGCCGCAAGTCTGAATGCTTTGACAGGTTCAAAGAATTCAAGGCTGATGTGGAGAACCGTCAAGGTAAAAGTATCAAGACATTACGATCTGATCGTGGTGGCGAGTACCTCTTGGGAGAGTTTAGGAGTTACTTATCAGAGGCTGGGATTCAATCCCAATTGTCTGCACCTGGCACACCCCAGCAGAATGGTGTAGCGGAGCGAAGGAATAGGACTCTTATGGAGATGGTTAGATCGATGATGAGTTATTCTGAGTTACCTGATTCGTTCTGGGGGTTTGCTCTGGAAACAGCAGCACACATTCTGAACTTGGTTCCATCTAAGTCAGTACCCTCTACTCCCACAGAGTTGTGGACTGGGCGAAAGCCTAGTCTAAGACATATTCGGATTTGGGGTAGTCCAGCACATGTGCTGAAGGGAGATGCTGGTAAGTTGGAATCTCGTACAGAAGTGTGCTTGTTTGTTGGCTACCCTAAGGGAACGAAGGGTGGTTTATTCTATAGTCCTAGAGATCAGAAGGTGATCGTGAGTATGAATGCCAGATTTCTAGAGGAGGACTATGTGATGAACCACAAGCCCACGAGTAGGATTGTTCCTGAGGAGTTGACAGGGGAAGTCCCAACTTCAGTACCACCGGTACAAGAGGACACACCACAAGTCACTGCACCGCGTGTCATAGAGCATACACAGGAGGCACCTCGTCGTAGTGGGAGGGTTGTAAGACAACCCGACAGATTCATGTTTTTGGGAGAGTCTTCGGACTTAGTCCCTGGTGAACATGAACCTGATCCCTGGACATATGACGAGGCAATCCAAGATAGAGATGCAGTATCTTGGCAAAAAGCGATGAATTCAGAGATAGAATCTATGGATTCTAATCAGGTCTGGGAGCTAGTAGAGCCACCCGATGGTGTAAAAACCATTGGATGCAAGTGGATCTACAAGAGAAAGAGAGGAGTAGACGGGAAGGTTGAAACCTTCAAAGCTAGGCTTATTGCGAAGGGTATACTCGGTAAAGAGGGTATCGATTATGAGGAGACCTTTTCACGTGAGCTATGCTTAAGTCTATCCGGATTCTCTTATCTATAGCTCGCCATATGGATTATGAGATTTGGCGGATGGATGTCAAGACGACTTTTCTTAACTAAGTCTTGAGGAGAACATCTATATGCGGCAACGGAGGGATTCATTGCTAAAGGCAAAGAGCATCTTGTATGTAAGCTTAATCGGTCCATTTATGGATTGAAGCAAGCTTCTAGATCTTGGAACATCCGCTTTGATGAGGTAATCGACACCATATGGATTTATTCAAAGTCCTGGATGAACCTTGTGTATACAAGAGATGTTGAACGTAGTGGTGTTTCTTGTACTATACGTAGATGACATTTTGTTAGTTGGCAACAATATCAAAGTGTTATCAGACGTAAGGGTATGGTTGTCCAAAAAGTTTGACATGAAGGACTTGGGAGAAGTGGGACACATCCTTGGGATCAAAGTTATAAGGGATCGCAAGAAAAGGATGTTGTGCTTATCTCAAGCTTCATATGTTGACACTATCCTTGCTCGTTTTAGCATGCAGAACTCCAAGAAAGATTTTCTACCTTTTAGGCATGGAGTTCCTTTATCTAAAGAGATGTGTCCCAAAACATCAAAGGAGATAGAGGAGATGAAGGCGGTTCCTTATGCTTCGGCAGTAGGAAGCCTTATGTATCTTGCGATGCTATGTAGACCAGGATATCCGCTTTGCAGTGGGCATGGTTAGCGAGATATCGAGTAATCTGACGACAGGACATTGGGTGGTAAAGCATATATCAAGTACCGAGAAGGACTAGGATTATATCTTTGGTTTCAGGCAGATCAATTAGTCCTCATGGGTTACAGGGATTCGGATTTCCAATCAGATAGGGACAAGAGTAAGTCAACCTCTGGGTTTGTGTTTACTTTTGGTGGTGGAGAAATATTATTGAGGAGTGTCAGCGTAAATCGTGGCGGACTCTACCATGGAAAGTATTGAGTATGGCGACCTCGAGGCATGGCTCAGGAACTTCTTGATGGACTTGGATGTGATTCCTGGTTTGCCCAGAACTATCACAATTTATTGTGATAATAGTGGTGCAGTTGCAAACTCGAAGGAACCACGAGCCCATAAGGCGAGTAAACACATAGAGCGCAAGTACCACCTTATACGAGAGATCGTAAAGCGAGGGGAAGTTGCTGTCGCCAAGATTGCATCAGAGGATAACCTGGCGGATCCATTCACTAAGGCCCTTCCAGCGAAAGCATTTGATAGACATGTGGAGGACATGGGGATCAGATGTATGGCAGAGAGATGACGGCATAGTCTTTTAGTATAAGTGGGAGATTGTTGGAATGTATACTGAAAGCCTAGCTCTTTTTGTATGAACATTTTATTTTGAAATAAGAATCACATGATCATTGTTTGTATTTTATATATTCATTATATATGTGTGCATATTGTCTAATATTCTACATTGTAGATAACATGGTGCTTGGTGTGGCACAGAAGATCATGTTATTAGTCCCTTGTAAAATATAAGTAGAGGCTCACAACCAAGATGGTTTTGGACAAACCATTGGCATGGTTGTAGTGTAGCTTGGTATTGTTTTATCTTGAACATAGAGTTACACTAGTACACTAAGGTGTATTGAGCAGGACCGACATAGAGGTGATTCAATTTAGTGCTGACTACATAATTGAATCGGACCTCGGATATTATGTTGTACATGCTCTTAATCCCGATATAATAACGGGCACATGTACTTAGTATTTATTTCTTTGATTTACCAGTGGGTGAGATTTAGATGGATTAAATCAATATGCCCGGTAAGTTGGGAAATAATATTATTTACATGGTGTGTCGTTGATTATAGGAGGAAACCGTGTCCTATATATTAGGTTGATGATGTCCCCTTGAGGAGCTCATAAGGTTCATCATATAAACCCAGCTGGTTGACTTAGTCAACATGATGATAAGGTTGAGTGGTACTACTCGAGGAGTTAGATGTTAATTAATTGATGGTCAGTAAATCAATTAATTGACGGACATTCGATATCTTAAACACGGGGAGATTAATGTACAAATAATATATGGAGCCCATATTAATTTATAGGGGTTGGTGAGGTAGTTCAATGATGATCCTCTAGTGGAATGGAACATCATTGATGGATCAAGATTGTGTGGTTCCGATCCATCGGGTGGCCAAGACCCAACTCCTCCTTATGGTCCCTATCGTAGCCTAATATAATCCTTGTGAAGTCTAGATCCAAGAATGTAAAACAAAACCTAGAACCAACGGTTGGATTAAATCCATAGATCCGATGGTTAGGATGAAATCCTAGATCCGACGGTTAGGATGAAATCCTAGATCCGACGGTTGGGATGAAATCCTAGATCCTACGGTTGGGATGAAATCCTAGATCCTACGGTTAGGATGAAATCCTAGATCCGACGGTTGGGATAAAATCCTAGATCCGGTGGAGATTAAATCTCTAGATCACGGTGGAGATTAAATCCTAGATCCCGGTGGAGAATAGAGGAGGCTTAAGCCTAAATTTCTAGAATTAGGGTTTGGCTCATCCATGGGTTGGCGCAACAAATCTTAAAGGAGTTAGGGGTTGGGCAAGAATATAGGAGTTAGTTCCTATAATTTTGGCTAACGACTTTCTCCTAAATTCTATAAATAAGGGCTTAGGGTTGGCAAGGATATAGATTTTGGAATAGGGATTAGGGTTTGGAAAGAGTTGGCGGCTAGAGTTTGGAGCTAGGTTGGCGTGCAACCATCTTCATCCAACATTGTATTCTTGCCCCAATTCATTCAAGCTTTCCTTGGCGGCGCCCTTCATCTTAGTCACTCTCTTCTTCCTTTGCGGTTCTCCTCCCATTGGTGGCCGGCAAGATCATCTTCCTCCAATTCCCAAAGGTGGCCGGCGCATCTTCATCCATTCCTTGGCCGGCGGTTGCATCAAACTTCCTAGCTTGGTGGCCGGTTCTAGATAGGAAAGGTATTTGTGATTTTTCTCTTTGTTCGCAGCGGACAAGGTAGAGGAGAACTCGATCTAGAAGACTTCTACTCGTGGAGGATCTTCGTCCACACGTCGTCCACGAGAAGGATAGGACATACGGTAGAAGATCGTAAGGTATAAAGTTATTTTAACTTTATGTTCAGATCTGAGCATGTTCTTATATATAATGATTATGCATGTGTGTGTATGAATATATATTGTATAATCATGGACCCCGAAGACAAACACAAAAACCGGCGATCCATCCGTCGTCTCTTCCGCGGCTAATCAACTAGAAGAGTAGAGTTGCTTGAACAACTAGTTTGTTCGAGCGACCACTCGAGTTGTTAGCACGACGACGAAATTGTGTTGCTAAGGAAGCTCATCCTATCCGGATTAATCCTTTCATTAGTGAAAATTTTAATCCGGGAACATGGGACCCAATGAGCCTCCGAAGCGACCACCCAATAAAATAGACATAAAAATAGATTGAACTAAAGAAATAAAATTATTTCTTTTTCAAATTTTTTTTTTCCTCTCAAAAGATATCTTATTTATTCATATTTCACAACAGAGTTCATTTATTTTATTAGTTTTATTTTTCGTGCTTTGTAATAGTTTGATTAGTATTTTAGATATAGTTTATTTATTTTTTTTATTGTCACCATATTATATATTATAATGTGTACAAAATCATTACTCTGAGGTATAACCTCGGGAACTAGGTTGGTCCTACCAATGAACTTGACCTTAATGATGACCAAGTGGCCATGCAGTTCAACCGACCCATTAGTTCAATCATTGAACCAGTGACTTGGAGTTCATATGATTTGATTTCCAGTTGGATTGTTTTTATCGGAACGGTACAACGATATGACAGAGAATTATTTATAAAATAAATAAGATTCGATTTTGAATGAGAAATTTAAAATTTCTTTTAATTTCAGATGGATCTCTTTTTATTTTATCATCATATTAAAATATTTTATCCTTTCATGATTTATTTTTTTTGTTAGTATTCTAAAACGGATAATAAAAAATTACTAGTTAAAAAAATTCTCAAACTTTTATAGATTTCCAGTTGGATTTTTGTGACTATGGCTCCATCTGTTATTTCATGCAACAGGTGTTGCTGTATCACTTGGGGATTACTGGTTTTTTTTTTTTTAAAAACACTCTCTTCCATTATTTGGGAGATCTTGATTTCCTTTGTACTATTGCATAAGGAAGATGATCCTTGTCCATTATTAATGCAGAAATTTAGATAGTATTTGATTCGTAATTTATTTTTATTTTTTTTTAAAAAATGAGAAAGTATGGAAAATGATACGTGGTTGGTATTTTTCATCTTTATTTTTTAAAAAATTAAAAAATATTTTTTTAAAAATTAAAAAAAATATTTAAAAAAAAAATAAAAATGAAAAATAAAAATTTAACCAAACGCTCCTAATTTTTCATTGCAGTTATTCGACACTTGTCTGATTAATAGGTTAGATTGCTTGCACGGTAAATAAACCAAGTAAAGTCAAGTTTCATAGTGTTCAGATTTGTTTGATAAAATAATTAAGTCGAGCCGAGTTAAGTCTAAAATTAATCAAGCTACTAAAAAATCTATTTAAACTTAACTTGGTATTTTTTTTTGAGATTGAGCTTAGTTTGAACTTGAATTGAACTTTGCTTGTTTAATGGGTATCAAGTTTTTAATCAAATTTGTTTAAATTTGATTTATTTAAATATTATCAAACTCTTAAGTGAAACTTATTTATTTATTTAAAATTTTATTAATTTAATTCTGATTTATAAATGAGTATAAATATATTCAAAAATAATTTTTAAAAGAGTATAATCATAAATCGATTTTTTAATATTCATGAACATTGTTACATGACGATATTACGCGATTAATATTATCGCGAACATTGTTCGCGAATACGTTACCGAATATTATTCGTGAGCATTTATTTAATTTATCAAGTTGTTTAAGTTTGTTTATTAATTGATTTTGATGCATATTGAACAAACATAAACGAACTCTTACCAAATCGAACACAAAACTCGTTCATAAATGCTTAATTCGTTTACCGCTCTACTCTAGCATTCAGATTTACATGCAGTCTAACTGTTAGTCAACTATTTTGACCAATGAGTGACTTAATTATGATCAGGTCCATGTCTGATTTGATTTAATAACTACGGGCTGAACTAGGAGTGTTAAATATAAGAGTGTCGTTCAATGTGTTAATTATTAATTTTAAGAATTAAAAATTTATCGTAATTTATCTTTTTTACCGTGATTTAAAGACGGATAGATCCTTAATTTTTATAATTTTGAGAGCGTTAGATTAACGAATTCTAATTTTTATAAATGTTCAGAAAACTAGGTTTCGTTTTATCCCGATCCCTAATCCTTCTCTTCCTCATCCGCCGCCGCCCTCTTCTCCTGTCGTTGCCGTCTTTTCGTCGTCGACGACGCCGGAGATATCCACTAACGTCGGTCGCCTGCACCTTGGTCAGCTCTCCGCCTCGAGCGACGGAGTCGACGCCGCCTGATCCCTCTTCTCCTTTCCGTCGCCTGCATCTGCCGCAAGTTAAGCCTTGCCGCGAGCTTGGTCTCGTGTTGTCGCTCTTTCTGCTCGCGCGCCATACTGGCCAGCCTCGACTGGTCGCAGCCTGCCTCGCAGCCCCGGCCAGCTCGTGGCCACCGCGACAAGCTCCATCCGTTGCGGCTAGCTCCACGACCCCTCTGTTGTCCCAGTGTGTGTAACCAGCTACCACCTTACACTGTCGTTTTTCTTGGTCTCTGCGGCGAGCAGCGGGCTTGTCGTGGCTAGCGAACAGAAACCTGGCGATCACTGTCGTCGCTAGCGTCAGATTTTTCTCACGGTATAACCTAAGTTTAATTAAAGTTAATAATCTGATTTCTAGTTTCATTTAATTAATTGGAACTTAAATGTATTGTTAGATGATTAATCGGTTAATTGCATTAGGATTGATTAATTAATTAGATGAATTAGTTAGCATGATTAATTAGGTAATTAATCCCGTGTTAATCAGATTAATTGTTAACTTAGTAAGTGAGTAGCAAAATGAATTTATTAATAGATTAATACATTGATTTGACTTTACTACTAGGTTCGCAATAGAACTTAGATATACTTATATTCTATATTGTAGGATTTTGAATGGAGATAGTCTCTCAGACGCAAAGACAGACTATACAATCTATATATCAAGCGGGTAGTTCTTCCTTTAACTATTGTAGCTCTTTTATCTTAGTGCATGAATGCATATGATATTAGGATCTTTAACTTGACTGCACTCAATATTTTTTTTGTGCTTGATACTTATCCACGTGATCTTAAAGATATCTACTTGATGTCTATATAGTCTCTTTTGCTATCTATTTTATTTGGTATCATTATACCTGCTATTTTTATATGCATTGGTTATGATTTAGACTTCTGATTATGATCATATATTATTGTTGTATAGTTATGATTGTACTTATATGTATGTCATATTTATTTTTTTGTTTATTATTGCACTACATACATGCTGACGACTATTTCTCCCTTGTGGTTGAGAGAGTCGTGTCAATCCTCTGGAGCACACTCGACCACTCAGGGGTAGTGGTGGTGGAGGTGCGTGCTCGTCCTGTCGTGCCCACTCAGACACTCGGGGATAGTGATAGCTGGAGTTGCGAGCAGCAAGGACCCCGTGGTATATAGCTAGATAGTTATTATACACTGGTCACTCAGTTTCACTCGAGAGTAGTGGTAGCCGAAGTTGGTTACAGTTGTCTTGTGTCTATCCACCCAGGTCATACATCAGGATCATGGTAGCGAGGTGCAAACAGTGACCATGCATATGCATTGTGATGTGCGTTGTACATATTGGTGATATATTACATATGCTTGTAATTTGTTGCATATGTTTGAGCTATGATTGTTGCATATGTTTGTACATGGCCATTCATGTCATTTGCATGTTTTATGCTGTCCTATATTGCTCACGTGACTACGAGCTATACTATTACAAATCTCTATTTATTTTTGTTCTGTACACTATATCGGGAGGATTAGGTTAGTACATGAATTTATTACATTCTTATTGTTGTTCAGTTGATATTTCCTGAAAGACTGTATATCCTTTGGCCTCTATATGTACATTTAGTTCATGCACTATCTTCTCTATACTCGCTGAGTATCATTACTCACTACCAAAGACTGTATATTACTCGGAGTTCTGTCAGTCGATCCCACCTCACATCGAGATGTTGGATTTTTATTTCCTTATTGTTTCACATTTCGATATGTATGTTGTTCGCACTTTGATATGTATTTTAAAGTTGAGCTTTAGTATTTTGTATCCGTGGTTATCAGCTTATTCGTTTATGTTTTCTAATTGAATTAAAGTCATGCTGGCATGCATCTTTGTGATTTTGTATCCTAAATTTGACCGTTTTGCTTTGATATTGTATATAGCTTGTGTGACAATATCTATTTGGGTCTTATATCAATGTTGTATTTTATATTGTCACTAGGGGTACTGTCCGGTTGACGGACAAGTATACGAACATGACAATGAGGATCCTAGTACATTAGACAAACATGGGGTAGGAGCTATTGGCTAAAAATAGTTGGCATAACATGCTCCTGCCTGAAGTGTTTGGATGCTGATTTTAAAGTTTGCATTATGGACTACACTTGCTTTTGTCTTAATTATAATGTCTTTCTTTCTATTAATGGTTTATTCTCGAATTATGTAAGACAAAATTATGAATGACTTCATATTGATTGTTTTAATTAAATGGCATATTTTCCATATGCAGTGGCTATATTTAGGTCTAGACCATTTCAAATTATGTGCTGATAGATCTTGTAATCCTATGTTGTCTGCACTTCCCATTTCATGATGCAGCTCAGTTATGATGCATTTGTTTTTTGTAAGACAAATTGGCACACTCCTTCATAACACCCTTATTATACGTTGATAACCAATGGCACTTTGTTGAACTTTCTTTTTGTGTATTTTGAATATAATGGTATGATTGTTTATTCTGATTTTTTGTATGGTTAGAGGCTACTTGATTTATTGCTTTCTACCAACCTCTCCTTTACAAATTATCATATTTTACATGATACTGGTTATGGTTTAGTTTAGATGCACCAGATCTTGGATGTCAAGCTTCAGCATTCCTTCATATTGATGTACCTATGCATCATATTTTCATCTTCTTTTTCTGTTTTACATATCTTTGCATCTATTGTTTACTTGATTTTTTATATTTGCTTCGCATTTATATTGTTTTCATGTTTGCATCATACTTTTTTTTATTTCTAATTAAAATGTTACTTTTGCAGTTAAAATGAGCTTAATTTCCCAAAGTGTGGCTCTGAATGAAAGGAAGGGCAATAAACTTCATAGAGAGATATCTGATGTGATTGTGGATAGAGAAGGTCAGGAAGTTGATTTGGCTGAGGAAATTAAGTTGAAAAAATCAAAGAAGAGAACTGTGAAGGCTGATGATTTTTCTCAGAAAAAGAAAAAAACGAAGAAGAGTATAGATATGGATGTTTCACTTAATGAAGAGGCACAAGAAATTGGACAGAAGAAAATGAATAGGAGTGAGCATAAGAATGCCTTGAAGGAGAAAGCACAAAAAGCTGCAGAACAGAAGATGAAAAGTCTTGAGAGTTCTTTGTTTGGCGTCATTTATAATCCTTTGGAGTTTGGGAAGGAATTCAATGATGGTGGCAACAAGCAGGTCAAAGCAGATGCCCCATTGTTCTTCATGGATAGGTCCACCAGCAATGAGATGGTTGTGTATGAAGAGGAACTTCATGCTATGGCTGCAGAAGACACCAACAAACAAGAGCGGAAACCTGCATGGATAGATGAGGAGGAGGAAAGGACAGAGGTCAATATAATTCGTATGAATAGGTTGAGGAAGCTTAGGAAGGAGGCAAATGAGCAAGTTATTTCCGGTACAGATTACATTGCTCGGTTGAGGTCTCAACATGTTAAGCTAAACCCGGGAACTGAGTGGAAGAATGCTCATGCAAGTGATATTGATGAAGAGTCCCATGATGAAAGTGGTGTCACTATTGCTCATGACTTCGAGGATGCTGAAGCTAATGATATTCTTCGTAGCAATGATGAGCTTGTCATAAAAGGCAATACTAAACTTTTACCTGGATTACTGGAATACTCGAGGATGGTTGATGCTAATGCTGAGGAGCCCTCTAATGGTCCAATCAATTCAGTTCAGTTTCACAGAAATGGTCAATTACTCCTGACTGCTGGACTTGATAGGCGGATAAGATTTTTCCAAGTGGATGGAAGGCGCAATCCTCAAATACAAAGTATCTTTATTGAAGATTGCCCTGTTCATAAGGCATCCTTTTTACCCAATGGTTCTGAGGTCATACTTTCAGGCAGGAGGAAATTCTTTTACAGCATTGATTTGGTTAAAGCAGCTGTGAATAAGATAGGTCCCTTGACTGGGAGAGAAGAGAAAAGCTTGGAGGTTTTTGAGGTTTCTCCTGATTCAAACAGCATTGCATTCATTGGCAATGAAGGTTACATCCTTTTAGTTTCCTCACGAACAAAGGAGTTAATTGGGACTTTGAAGATGAATGGAAGTGCTCGATGTTTGGCTTTTGCTGATGGTGGACAGCAGCTACTGAGCAGTGGAGGTGATGGACATGTGTATCACTGGGATCTCAGAACTAGGAGGTGCATTCACAAGGGCATTGATGATGGTAGCATAGGTGGATCAGCTCTCTGTGCTTCACAAGACAGTTCTCTGTTTGCTTCAGGTTCAGCCAGCGGTATTGTTAATGTTTACAAGAGAGAGGAGTTTCTTGGGGGAAAGCAAAAGCCATTGAAGACTATTGAAAATTTGACAACAATGATTGATCATATGAAATTCAACTCTGACAGTCAGATTTTGGCTATTATCTCGAGAGCGAGTAAGAATGGTCTAAAGCTAGTTCATGTCCCGTCATACAATATCTTCTCAAACTATCCTCCTCCGAGATTTAGCATGCAGTACCCTCGTTGTCTTGATTTCAGCCCTGGAGGTGGATTTATGACAGTTGGAAATGCCGCTGGAAAGGTTATGCTCTACAAATTGCACAATTACCAAAATGCATGATTTACAATTTTTGATTGGAGTTTTGCCTATGATCTAATTTTCTCTCTGAACCGTATAAAATGTTTTTGAGCTCCTTAATGATTATGTATGCCGAAATATAACCAAATTTGTTTTGAAGTTTGGTTGGTAGTCATCGTTTTTCATCCTTGTGTGTTCCTCACTTAGATTTGACTAACAGAAATGTTTTTACAATGCTCCACAACTTTAGTTATCTATTTTCTCCCATTGTTGTTTGTCCTCTTCATTCTATTCCGAAGGTTCATCACTTTGCTTATGTGTTTTCTTCTTTGTTGTTTTTTCATCTTTGTGTTGTTTTTCCAAGAGCATGCATATTTACATAACATGGAGGGAAATATTTAATAATATTTGAATGTCGTAATAAAAGAGATGCTTGATCTTAATAAAACCTATCGGCTAGATTTTTATTCTTTCTATTGATCATGCTGCTTTACTCAGTTGTATAGATTTTTGGTAATTTTATCCTTTTTGCGTGAGATAATATTCAATTTTATGGTTTGACTTGTTCTTGCTCTGGTCCAACTACAACAGGTTTGTGGATTTTTTTTTTTTTTTTGCATAAATCAAGTAGAAACATGCAACTTGAATGCTTAGCATGCAACCACTGTATTATGTCCTAGATTCAGCTACTGGCCTAACTCCCTCGGAAGTGTTTCTGTAGTGTTCTTAGCTTTTAGAAAAATCTTATCTGTAAAATATCGAGTTTGATGTCCCTTAATCTTTTATCCAACATGATAAAATAATTGTTGTGGTTCTACAGCAAAGCAAAGGTGTCCAGTGCAGTGCTGGCTGTGCTGCAAGTGTGAATTTTGGTTACTTTTTCATAAATTTTTCTCTACGTTTATTATGATCATTAAGGAGAGAACGGTTCAAAGTATTTGAGGTAGTCTGCATGATTGCCTTGTGTCTTCATTTTCTTGCAAACTGCCTTAATTACCATAAAAAATTAAAGTTTTGATATTCATAATGTATCAAAAGATATCAAATGATGATGTTGCAATGAGAATTATTCTTTTTTCTCTTGATTCGTATGATGCCCATTAATCTCTATAAAACAACTTACATTTCAATCGATTTCACTAAAGAAGAAAAACTTTATAAAATATCACCTCTCTCAAATGATGCTTGTGGTTTATAAATAACGATGTTGATTTCTATTTTGCAAAAATAATAAAACACATCCCAGGCCTAATAATAAATTGTGCTTTGCGTTTACCTGAAAAAGCCGATTACCTGGTTACTTTGCATTAAAATTATTATTATTAAAAAAAAAAAAAGGAAAGCTGCAGTTGCCCTGATTAGCTGATCTTCCCACTCCCACCTAAAGCAATCAACACTTAACCAGTCTCCACCTCCGAATTCAGAGCGATCAACCAACAAGATGCCATGGAGAATCACTAAGCAATGTCGATAGCTTTGTTTAATACCTACAATGATCGCAAACATGGACAGGAATCACAACAGCCACCAATCGCCCCAGTGGTACGGTGCCACGAAACGCAGAGAATACAATTCAATTCTTTGCTAAGATAAAATCATAAAGATATTCCGGTTTGTCTGACGGATAAAATAAGATTTGGTCGTTGGATATGAAAATTTATAAAAGCTCGGACCTCTTCCGATTAATTATCGAAGAGTCGTCTCCGTAAGATCATTAAATCGGATTGACTATCCATTGCATAGATTAGTCAGACCGGACTTTCCCAAAATCCACATCCCTTTCACAATTCTTCATTCCGCTGATCAATCTAAACATCAAATGGAACACAGCAAGAAAATGGAGAACAGATTACTGAAACATTGTTTGTGACCATGAATTCCCCCCCAGATTGCTAGGATTCTCGCTGCTCAGTTTCGTGCCAAGAGAACACGACGTCGCCGAGCTCTGCTTTTACGTTCTCCCAGCAGAATTCGGCGGCGGCGGCGTCGCCGAGGCAGTCGTGCTGCAGTCTCATCTCCACCAGCAGAATCGGATACAGTACCTCTGACACCTCCACTGAGAGTACAGAGCCACAACCCCCCACCGCCGTCGCCGCCGACTTCTCTGTCTCCACCACGAGGCCTAGTTTGCTTCCGGCGAGCTGGATCGTGTCCATGATCTTGTCGATGGTGTGCATGGAGGTGAAGCGCCTCTCCTTGTTGGCCTTTGCGTCGTCGAAGAGTGGGGAGAGGTCAAGCCCAGAGGAGAGGGAAATTATGTCGAACGCGTTCATGGCATTTGCGGCAGCAAGAGGGGGCGGCGCGAGGTTGTCGAGTTGGGAGTCCAAGCTGAGGGAGCGCTTGAGCCAAGGGTGGTCGAATAGGTGAACGATGGTCATTCTGGTGTCGGGATTGGGGTCGAGGAGGCGGACAAGGAGGCGCCGCGCCGGCGGCGAGATCCATGTTGGAAGCTCGTAGTCGCGGCGGTGGATCCGGCGGTACATGACGGCGAGGTTAGTGTCGTCGAAGGGTAGGGAGCCTGTGAGGAGGACGAAGAGGATGACGCCGCAGGACCAGGCGTCAGCCGCGGCGCCGTCGTAGCCCTTGCGGCGGAAGACCTCGGGGGCAGTGTAGGCCGGCGTGCCGCAGGCGGTGAGTAGGAGGCCGTCTCGGAGTCGGTCGGGGAGGGCGGCGAGTCCGAAGTCGGAGATCTTGAGGTGGCCGTCGCGGTCGAGGAGTAGGTTCTGGGGCTTCACATCGCGGTGGGCGATGCCGCGGGCATGGCAGTAGTGGAGGGCGGAGACGAGCTGGTGGAAGTAGCGCCGGGCTGCGTGCTCCGGGAGGCGGCGGCGGGCGACGCGGCTGAGGAGGTCGCCGCCGGGAGCGTGCTCCATGACGAGGAAGATATTGGACCGCGTCGCCAGCACCTCGTAGAGCTTGAGGATGTTGGGGTGAGAGAGGCAGCGCATGGCGGCGACCTCGGTGAGAACGCTGTGGGCCATCCCCGTCTCCACCATCTCCGCCTTGTCGAGGATCTTCACAGCGACGGCGTCGCCGTCGGAGACGGAGCGGGCCAGGTAGACCTTTGCGAAGGTGCCACGGCCAAGGAGGCGCCCGAGCTCGTACTTGCCGAGGAGCACCTCTTGGTGGCGGCACTTGGCGGCGGCGGCGGCGGCGGCGGTGGCGGTGGACGGGGATGGTTGTCGGCTATCCATTGGTTCTTGCACTAAAACCACCCCCACTTCTCCTCCATTTGTGATTGGGTGAAGTGGAGGGTCTGTCCCGCTGCCGTTTATTTATTCACCTCATTAGTTATTAAGCTGCCTTTAATTGCATTATATAATTTTATTAGCCTCTTAATTGATGTATTAGTTTAAATTAATTAACACTGTAAATCTAAAGACCGTTAAAGGGACCTTTATGTAAAATAATATTGAGTAGGGTTTAAGTTAGATAAACTATGAGATATTATATAAATATTTAAGTACAGTAATCCAACAATTTATATTTCATCTATTTAAAATGAAAAAAGGGTGACATTTTTATTATTTTTAAAAAACGAATCTGTTTTTTTTAATGGTTTTGTCTTTTTCTCCTCTCTTTCACTTATTTTTAAAAATATTAAAAATAGAAAACGAATTTAACTTTCATTTTCTACCTAAAAAATGACTAATTTCCATATAATTAAATTAAAACGTGGTTAAAAAAATACTAAAATTGAGTAATTTGATTTAAAATTCTAAATGAGTTTTTTAAAGGTAAATTGATCCTTAACGCATTTATAATTATTACATTAAAATTTTACGGTTCTTTAACTTGGGAAATTTAAAATTGACATGAAATTTTCACAAATATAGAGTTATAAATTGGGAATCTAGATATCATAATTCATTCAAAAATTTAAAGTTAATAAAAACAACACTAAAAATTATTTCTAAAAAATGTAAATTATTGCTAACTGAATTTTAAAACAATTATATTTTTTTAAAATTAGACTTAGATATAGTTAGGAAATTGTAATTATCATAAATGACGATTTCAATTATATTCATATTAATGGCATGGTGGAAAATTAAAGATAAATTAATTGCAAATTCAAATTTCAAATTATTTTGACAATTAATGCACTAAAAATTCAATAAAATGAGCATTGCTATGAGAAAGTCATGATAGATAATTACCTTAGAACACTAAAAAAATTGATTATTGTCTAAATTATTTTGATTAAAATAAGCATAACGCTTTTAGAATTGCGTAAACTAAATTAAATTAAATTTTGGGTATATGCCTAAAAATACCTTTAGAATTAATTATTTTCACTTTAAATTTCTTTTTTATTTAATGCATGTTTCACAACATACTTTGATATTCAAAATTTTTATCAAAAGTGCTAAAAAAGAATATCAAAAAAGTCATTTGGTAAGATTAACATAAGTCCTATAATTCGACGATTTATCAAACAGCGCATGTGAAATTTAAAATTGTTCAAACAACATCCCATACTTTCATATTTACCAAATAGCGCATTTAATTCTCTTTTTACCCCTCCCGCCAAACAGACATGCACCATTATGGTGCTGGAATTGTAATTCTCAGTACCACAGTGGTGTTGCAATCCCAACACCACCACGTAGCTTTGGGATTACAACACCATATGATATTGAAATTTGAATTTTGACACGCGTTTGGATAGTTAAGGATTTTCAGCGTAGTGCAGTGCATTTGGCGGGAGGGATAAAAAGGGAATTAAGTGTATTATTTGATAAATATGAAAATATGGGACATTATTTGGATAATTCTAAACTTCACATGCGTTGTTTGGTAAATTACAGCCTATAATTATATAAATTTGTCTTCTCGGGACGATATTGGCTAGAAAAGTACAGATACTGCTAAAATGACAGAGGTCGATTAGAGTCCTCCCCTAGGGGAGGGCTACTCCTTGTCAAGAGTCCAATTTATTTTAATGATTTAGAGAGCTCAATTTTCAAATTTTACAATGAAAATATAATCTAATTTTTCAATTTCACCTCAGGTCTTAAGATCCAATTTGAAAATTAAGAACAACTTTGGGGTCAATTCTCGACGACAAAGGGTCTAAAATCTTCATCCATACTCAAAAGCTCTCTACTGTTTCTGATCAAAGAACGTAATCGATCTCTCGTGATTTATTTTTTTTTATCATCACCGAAGGATCGATGGTGAAAAATGTTCGACAAAAGTAATCATCTTTTTCATAGAAAGTATAATTACATAAATTAAATTATAATAAAAAAATTTAAAACTATGTAATTTTATTTTGGACAATTATCTAAAAACCTCCGAAGTTGATTATTGTCCTACTTAAGTTTTTTTATTTAATAAGGTGCCTTTAGAATAAACCATCGATAGGAAAGAAAAAATTAAAAAAATTGCCAAAAAGATTATAGTTATTTAGGACCTTTATAATTTTTTAATAATTATATAATATCATGTGGCACCTATTAAATTTTAGCTAAAAATTTATCAAGAGATATAAAATAAAATAAAATTCTAAAAAAATATAATACATCTTATGTTTTATTAGGAATTCTAACATAATTGTATGTTTACTAAACAAATCTTAATCGAAATTTCAATGACTGAAAAAATTAAAAAAGTAGTGTATATAATGTCTTTCTGCATGATTTTCTATAAAAAAAAATTATAAATTAAGGAACTTGCAACATTTAATACTTTTGAAAAAATATTATTGTCTCAGTCACCATCCAAACGTGCATAAATTATGTTTCAAATTTATTCCATAGTGAAGTTAAAGAGAATTAAGATTGTCTACCTCCAAAATTAATTAATCAGTGAAATTTGAATATCTAGATTATGAAAAAAATATTATTACTTTTGATATGTTATTATGGGAATAATTAGCATCATCTTTATTCTCCTATAAGAAAATATGGAACTTCATATTATCTCCTCTGACTGTCTCTATCGTTGGAGGCGATAAATCAGAAATTTAGATGATAAGTATAAAAGAGGGAATTGATCGATAGTCCAAAGTTATAACCTATCTGAAAATTGACTCCTGTCCATTTAAAAGTTACCCTTTTATACTTGCGGTTATGGGGTTCTTTATTCTCCTATAAAAAAATATGAAATCGTCACACTAGCGGCTCCCTCCGACTGCCCTTATCTATGAAGGAGGTAAATCAAGACTCAGGTGGTAAGTGCAAAGGAGGATGTTCGTCTCCTATAAAAAAAATATATAATCGCCACATTAACGATCCTCTTCGGCTGCCCTTACCGATGGAGGAGGTAAATCAGGATTCAGGTGGTAAGTACAAAGGAGGGGGTCGATCGATGATCCAGAGTCATGACCTATTCGAGAATTGATTCCTGCTCACTTAAAAATCACCCCTTTATACTTATCAACTGGGCTAACCCTGAAGCTTGGTCCGTCTCCTGTAAATATTTTATGCATTATTGATCCAATTAATTATGGATATTTGGTTGAAGATTATGCTCGAGATCGAGAATTTACTTATATCACCTACGATGCCATGACTAATTTGACTCTTGACCTAGTAGTCGTGCGGTTCTATTCAATATGCTTTTAATCATGAACTCAAGTATATCAATTAAGACATCATCGCACGAGATTTAAGAATCACAACACCTAAATTAGTTGTCTCCATTGGAATGACATGGTGATTAAGATACGACAGAGCTTACAATAAAACAAGGGTTGATTTTAGAGGAGGTCTCAAGTCTTTTTCTAGATTCAGATGACTCTCATATGTCTTGGTCACCATCTCAAAACTCATAAAATCCTCCGCGATTTACCTTCCTTACAATGGTCATGAGATAGGGCAGTGCGAGTTGTTAGGTTGGCAAATTCTAACTTTTTAACATCTTAATTAGTTGCAATATAGCTGGACGCTTTCATCATAAAAAGATTGGAATTCGTCAACTTAGCGACCCCACCGACCTGTCCTATGGTCATTATGAGGGAGATAAATCACAGAGGGTCCTATGAATTTTGATGTGGTGGCCAAGACATATGGGGATCATCTGAATTTAGAAAAAAACTTTAGACTTTTTTCGAAATCGACTCTTATTTTATCCGTAAATTCCGTCGTATTTTAGTCATCGTGTCATCCCACGGAGACAGTTGGAGGCCTTCACACTCTACCCACTATGATTTTTTCCATGATCCCATCGATGATGTTGGCTTACTCAAGATGAATAATAAAATACTGTAATAGTAAATTAATTAAAATCCTATTACCATTTGATTGATGCCATGAAAAATTTATAATCATGCTAGACATTGAAGTGGATGTATTTATCGAGGATGGTATATTGATAAGTACGATGCAAGATTTATATAAAAAGTAAAGTTCAATTTTTTTATGTTAGTGGACTCATGATTAATGTTCACGTCGAATCATATTCTTCATTGTATTTATCATCACACTAAAATTAATTCTCTCTCGTATTTATTGAGCCAGATTGACAATCTTTTGCACGAGGATAGAGGTTGTTCTATAAATAAGAAAACACGTATCAAAGGATGCCCCACGACTTATCATGGTGTTTAAGTCTCTCAGATACCATAAATAATAAAATTAAAAGAGAGAATAAAAAGTAAAAGATATTGAGGGAGTGTTTCATTCGTAGAAAATTTTTTATTTTTTATTTTTTAGAAAGTAAAAAATATTTTTTTTATATTTTTTAGTTTTAAAAAAAATGTTTTTTTTTATTTTTTGGAAAATAAAAATGAAATAGAAAATGATTTTTTTTATATTTTCTAATTTTTCAAAAAATACTCCTTTATTTTTTAAAAAATAAAAATGAAAAATATCAATCGTGTAAAATACCACAGATAAAAAAAATAAAAATAAAATATTTCTTGGTAATTGATAAATTATCATGTGGAATTTATTTAGGAATTTTTAGAAATTTTTCGGGATTTAAACGGAAGTGTTATGGACATTTTACGGGGATAAAGCAGATAGGCTTTAGTAAAACCTGTTTAGACTATCTGCTATTAAGAGGTTTAAATGCTAAGTGTTTAATTTTCTCTCGCCGATTTCTTTCCATTTTCCCCGATCGGCGTTTCTTCTTTTCGTATTCCCGATCGCGCGACTTCTTCTCTTCCCCTCCGGATCTCGATCCTTCATCTCTCGTGCGATCCATCACTGCGATAGTGTCTCCACCATCGCCTCTCCCTCGCGCACCGACCACGACGGTCACTGTTGCCCCGTCGCCGCACCCCATGCCCTAGTTTTCATCTGCGCTGGATCTCGCCGGTGTTGCTGCCCCTTGCGACCACTGAGAAAACTCGTCGTCGACCTTCTCTCCATCGTCGCAGCCCGAGCCCAAGCTCAATCTGTCGCCGTCGCCACGCCCTGCGCCCCATCGCCGCCACTGATGGCCACCTCCTCGAGCCGTTCGTCGCACACCCTACCGCAACACCGTCGTGCCGATCATCGTCGACCACCGCTTGTTCTCCGGATCGCGCGTCGCCCGGTGGACTGCCGTCTCCGACTGGCGTCGACGAATTTCTATCAACCGTCATCAACCAGCAGCCTGCGATCGTTGTCCAACGGCCTTTCTTCTCTGCCGTGTTTCTGATCTGGATTGGTGCCATCACATCCGACGATTTCCTTGGTTGTGTGTGGAAGATCTTAGCTGCGGTAAGCTCCAATAGTCGAAGTTGGTTGTGTTCTGCCGATCTCCGCCGTAGCAAGCTTCGATGCAGTTTGCGAGGGTTCGAGATAAGATCCACGGATCAACCCTAATTGATGTCTGGTAATCTCGTTCACCCTTTTTGTTGCTGTGAATTAAGAATGCATTAATCAATGGATCAATTGGAAATATAGGCTTAATGTGTTCACAGGGTAGGGAAATTGATATAATTGTGATTACGGGAGATTGACAATAGGTTTATCTGCCAGATAAGTTGTGGGCTGTGGAAGCTTCATGGTATTGGGCTTTGTTGACTTGAAGTCAGTGATGGAGCTCGATCTGTATTTGAAACCGAGGATCGAAGCGATGGAAGCAAGGCTAAGTTGAGTAATCCTTGTCCTGTCCCTGTTTTGATTTGGAATAGTTGATGAATTTGTGTGGATGCTTGTATAGATTGGTTGTGTAATCATGGAAATGGATTATAGGTGATTAACACCAGATTGTTCTTCCAGAAAAGCTATGGGGATTGCAACAATTGTAAGGTAAGCGTTGATTGTTTTGTTATGAAGTAGGATGTGTTATCTTTATAGTTAATGCTAAAGTTGACTTATGAACAATACGGTGATTTTAATCTGAGTAAGATTGGAGAATGTTGAATTAGTTGAATAAGAGACTAATGTAGGATTCGATTTGGTCATGTTAGAACTTAATCGTAATTCATGTGGTTTTGCAGGACTTTGGTAAGTGACAGAGGCTTGTACGCATGGACAGCTAGCGGAGCTAATTAACAGGTAGGTAATTTTCTACCGGTCGGGTAGATGTAATGATTTCCAGATTTAGACATAGATATGAACATGTTAGATGTTCATATTACCTTGATCATGCTCGCTTATTATGTAATGCTCAGACTTCTAGTTGATATATATGTGTGCTCGATTATTGATAACACATATTCCTAGCATAATCTAGAAGTTCTGGATGTGATGTAAGTAGGTCTAAGCTTAGTAGGGTGTAGATGTTAGAGTACGGAGGATGACCTAAGTTGTAAATTTGGCAAAAAGGTCCTCTGTGGATAAGTATGGCCCTAGATGTAGGACTTATTCTATACCTGTATGTTGCACATTTATTCACCAACCACGGGTTGTGTGAATGGTCATGAAGTCGCTACGGACCGATGGTCCTAGCTTGTCATGATCGATGAGTGACTCTCTAGGGGTAGAGAGTGTCTTGATCAATGGGTGCGACTCTTTGTTGAGCAGAGAGTCTAGGGTAGATGTTACGTATGTGAGACAGCCCTCATGTCATTGCATGCATCTTGGCGACATCGTCTCCCCTTGGGGTTGAGAGAGAGTCGTCAGTCATCCTGCCTCCCAGGTTACTTCCAGAGGAGTAACTGGTGTGAGGGCATAGCATTTGTTGTGCCGCACTCTACCATTATTGACGATGGTTGTTGGAGTTGCGTGCAGTTGTCCTGGGTGCGTGGCACTCGACCGCTCATTGGCAGTGTCAGTCGGAGTGGCCAGCAGCAGGGACCCCCGTTGCGTAGCGAGCTCTTTACGCTCATATGCTACTTGATCATACTACCCAACTCGGTCACTCGAGAGTGGTGGCGGCTGGAGTCGGGATAGTTGTCATGTCGTGCCACCTAGGCCACACTGGGGTCGTGGTAGCGAGTAGGTGGCGAGCATGACCATGCATCTTTGCATTCGTATCATACAGTTTTGCATATGATTATATATATATACATACATGCTTGTATATATATATATATGGATGATGATGATTAGTATACATCTGAATCTGATCTATATGTATACTCACTTTGATGATGCATTTGTATGTACTATGCTTGTTGCATTTGTTTGTACATATTCATACATGATCTTGCATTTCTGTATGGTAGTAAATTTGGTACTTTTATACCTGTTAGATATTCACAGTGATACCCTTGACTCAGGTTAGGATATTGTGTTAGTAATATACTTTTATACCCTATGATGTGATTATATGCCCAGGTTGGATCAAGATAGAATAGCTGACTGTCAGGTATGTCAGCATCGTTGATGTTCAGTTTATTTAGTATATGCATGCATATCTATTGTTATGCTGATGTATACTTGTTGTACGAGTAGATTAAACTGTTGAATGACATGTAATATTGATACATATATTTACATGTTTTCTGTGATTACCTGATGAGTTTTACTCACCACCTCCGACCCTGGGTTTTTCTGTCGCCCAGGTAACAGGTAGACGCCTTTGTGACGACTTGGAGCTGCACCGATCGATCCATCCCATCTCCATTTTCCGATGTCTCCCGAGGAGTTTATTTTGTTTCTCTCTTATGGTTATGGATTTTGGTCCTATGTCATGGACCCTTGTTTTGTTATGGACTTGTCGTGACGTCGATGTTTTATTTACGATTTTGACTGTGGACTTGTCAGGTGGTGTACACCTGTATATTTTTGTTATGTATGTTGTGGGTATGCGCTCTTTATTTCCGCTGCTGTTATTTGTTATATATATTGTTGTTGTTGTGGGCCTACGGGCCTTGTATTAACCCGAAATGTTGCCACGTACAGGGGAGGTGCCGTCCGTTTGATTTTCGGCTCGGCATGCTCTTGGGGCGTGACAACTTTATTGGTATCAGAGCCCAAGGTTCTGCGATGCCATACAATGATTTTTGTTTTGAGTCTTAGATTCTCGGGAGTCGGTATATTTTTCGGATTTGGTTTTTGTGGGATGGGATTGACCGCGGCATAAGCTCCAGGCAGCACGAAGTGAGTATTTCTGATAACTCATATTTCAGATAGTTACTAATCTAAATGTGTTTAACAGGTGTATATCGTTAAAGGTTTATGACACCTGTGTAGACTTGTAGTAGGGGTCGTCCATCGAGTGACCCTTAGGGTTTATACTCCCGGTTTTAGTTGATTATGCTTTTAATGTATATAACAGGGAATAACCTGTAGTGTGTTGGTTATTGTTCGTAGTCGTGGTATGAGTTGACCTCGGAAATGACCTGTTGAGTATGTGAGTCTTGAACCTGTGTCGAGAAGGTAATTTACCTTTGAAAGCCGACTGATACCGAGTCGGAAAAACATGGGTCAAGTCGTCACATTTCTAGTTGAAATCAGATATTTCAGCCTTAGAGATTTTCACTAACGATGCTAGTCAGATCATTACCTATGGGTAATGAACAGACTTATAGACTATTGTGATGCAGATAGCGGAAGGCTAGGGTACGATATTTCATGGGGATTTTATCCTTGAGTTGTTCGTACTGAGATGTATAACTTGGAGAGTACTTTTGAGTACTTAACTCATGTTATACCGAGAAAGAAGAGTTGTTTGCATACCATTATCGGGATCAAGCCGGTATTTGGTGATAAATGCAGAAAATGACCTTCGGGAAATAAAACATCACTTGACACTGGTTTAGTGATGTTGAAAGAGAATATTTTCCTGTGTCACTTTTGTGACACATTGTAAGGAATTCTTGAGCTTCCAGAAAGGGCGCTCGGTTAGTAATAGTGTACGGTGCAGAGTCGTGAGACTTGTGGAGGTTACGGCCACCTAATAGCTCAAGAAGATGAATGAATGATTTAAGCCACTCAGAGTTATTGGCTTATAGTCGGATAAGGATGTCGGGATCTTCTACCAGATCCTGCCGGAAGACGTTGGATTGAGACAGGAGTTTAGAAATGACTCCGTACAAGGGTTTAAGAGTTGGAGACCGATAAGCAAATATTGCAGGTCAACTTAATAGAGTTAGAAGTCTCCAACTGTTGGATAAAAGGAGTAAGATCAAGGTCATAGGCCTTGGGCTACTTTCTGATTATAGAAGACCAACCGCAGATCATCAAAATGTTCTCGTGGACATCAGCACAATCAGAACAAAGACTTCGAAGGGATAGTGTGCATGCAGTGCGGATCACGAAGACACGCGAAGTCAGATAATCCATTGGATCAGGTCATCATTGCTATTGTGAGCAACGATGCGGAGGAGGTGTACTTTGAAGACTCAGTTGAAGACTATCGATGGTGTTCCGGGAGGAAGATGCATCGTCTCGACAGCAGAAATCAGCACAGAAGATGTGGGTTACCTTATCAGTATCAACCTACTACCTCAGGCGTGGTTGAAGTTCCGTGATACTCCCCTTGGCCGAGAGATCGGCCTGAAGCGACATCGGCGAGAAGATATCTTAGAAGATTCTGGAGACAACGATTACCTCGGATGTGATGTGATTAGTACAGAGGAGAGAGTATACGACGATGGTCGTATTTATTGAGTATTATATAGTTGCAGCTCGTAGGATTAAGTAATGTGATCAGATGATCTAGCATGATCCTCGGATCATTCATCGCAGAAATGTGACCGCTTTATGCGTGGTATTGGATCGATCTTGTTCTCTTGGAGAAAGGAGGAGACTGCGGGAGCCTTTGGATCGGATCGAGGATAATTGATCGTTTAGGGTATTACTCTAGTTTTACCCTCTGAGTTAATATTGAGAGATACTTGTAGTTTCTGGTGTATCTGTCTAGAACATTATTAGTTCGGATTAGAAGGGTTCCTATGCATCGACTTGTGGGTCGGTGGTATCTCTACCGTCAGGTGAGATGTGGACCAACAATTAAAAGGTTAAGAGATGTCCTTAGACTTTGATATACATACTTTTACTGTAGACATATCCTTGCGGATGGTCAAATTGTTGCAAGTATGGTATGATATGTTTCTCGGATGTGCGTATAATCCGAGAGCCTTCGGATGTAGTTCGGATGAACTCCTAGCCTTGCCGTTGCTTAGGCAAGTGGAGTAGGCGATCGAAATGATTGCGAAAATAGTCCGGTATCGAAGATCACATAACGAGTGATATTTTTTGTTGGTATCAGTGTTGTTAAACACTATAAAAGAATTGGAATAACGTGAGTTGCGATTATAGGAAATGTTGGAGGGGATATTTATCTATCCCAGTATTTCTTCTTGAGAAGATCCGGAACTCTTTGTTGAAAGAGAGATGAACCTTTGAAGGTATGCATCGATTATCGATGATGGAAATCATTTAGTTGGAAGCTGGTGAAACCAGTTATAAGACCTAGACGGTGGTTAACTTTTACACGAGTATTAGTTAATCCTTCCAGAGTGGATAAAAGGATGATGTACGCAGATGCGTCGTTTCAGGGATCAGAATGATTCCGATGCAGATGAATGAGGCATATCTTATGCCTACGACAGTTAAGAAACTACGAGATAGTCTGTCATATACATGACGTGACTTTAGTAGTTATTTTCTGGATTTGTAGTTGTATGGAGCAGAAGTGCTCATTGAATTTGACTAGCTACTGGGTAGCTACTATAGAGTTCTGGAACGCGAATGGTTGCAACAAGTGAGATTAGTCGCTTTAGTCTTCCATGCACTTACAGAGTGTGTGGTAGAGTGGATTTTTAATGGTTGATGGATTTCTCTTTAGAGAAGATAATTTTCCCCGTCTCTGATAAGGATAGTGGGTTCCGGAGTCGTGATATTTAAGAAAGAGTTGCTACAGAAAGCACATCATTCGAGATAAGCTATATACCTTTGAGGTACTCAGATGTACCGAGAGTTGAAATGCTTACTGGTGGAATGGTATGAAGAGAGATACTGCAAACTTTGTTGCTGGATATATACTATACCAGCAGGTGAAGGTTGAACATCAGAAACCCGCTAGATTGCTCCAGGAAATTCCAAGTTCGGAATGAAAGTGGAGCATATCACTATTGATTGCGTTACGAGATTTCCTAGGACCCGTAAAGGACATGATGCAATTTGGGCGATCATGGATCGACTAACCAAGTCAGCTCACCTTCTGCCTATGCGTAGAATGTACTCGTTGGATCATCCGGTAGAGTTGTATTGTCGAAAGATTATCGGATTGCGTGGGGTACTTTTGAGTACTATATCTGATAGAGACCCACGTTTTACCTTGCGATTTTGGGAGAGTCTGCACCAGACTATGGGCACAAAGCTTCGGCTTAGTGCAACATTTCATCCGCGGACTAATGGACTGTCTGAGCATGACATTCAAATGTTGGAGGATCTATTCAGATCTTGTGTCGTGGATTATGGAGGGATAGCTTATCGGTTGGCTTTACCTCCGACACTTGCGGGTGCTCACCACGTATTTCCTGTTGTTATACTGAGGAAATACATGTCGCATGTTGATTATGTTCTGAAAGAGGTTCCGAATTCTACCTCAAGCTAATGCGACTTACGAGGAGATTTCAGTGCGTATTCCTGGTCACAACGAGCGTCAATTGCAGAACAAAACCATCCGACTCATAAAGGTTGGATGACAACATCATACCGATGAGGAGGCTATGTGAGAGCTGGAAGATACTATCCGAACTCGATAGTCTCATCTGTTCACTTGAGGAAAGTATGTGGTCCTTTCGGAAACTTGTTTGAAGTAATTTTTGCATGTTAGTACGAAATTTGGGGACCAAATTTTTTATAAGTGGGGGAGAATGTAAAATACCACAGAAAAAAAAAATCTTGGTAATTGATAAATTATCATGTGGAATTTATTTAAGAATTTTTAGAAATTTTTCGGGATTTAAACGGAAGTGTTATGGACATTTTACGGGGATAAAGCAGATAGGCTTTAGTAAAGCCTGTTTAGACTATCTCCTATTAAGAGGTTTAAATGCTAAGTGTTTAATTTTCTCTCGCCGATTTCTTTCCATTTTCCCCGATCGGCGTTTCTTCTTTTCGTATTCCCGATCGCGCGACTTCTTCTCTTCCCCTCCGGATCTCGATCCTTCATCTCTCGTGCGATCCATCGCCGCGATAGTGTCTCCACCATCGCCTCTCCCTCGCGCGCCGACCACGACGGTCACTGTTGCCCCGTCGCCGCACCCCGTGCCCTAGTTTTCATCTGCGCTAGATCTCGCCGGTGTTACTGCCCCTTGCGACCACCGAGAAAACTCGTCATCGACCTTCTCTCCACCGTCGCCGCCCGAGCCCAAGCTCAATCTGCCGCCATCGCCACGCCCTGCGCCCCATCGCCGCCACTGATGGCCACCTCCTCGAGCCGTTCGTCGCACAACCTACCGCAGCGCCGTCGTGTCGATCATCGTCGACCACCGCTTGTTCTCCGGATCGCGCGTCGCCCGGTGGACTACCGTCTACGACTGGCGTCGACGAATTTATAATTATCGTCATCAACCAGCAGCCTGCGATCGTCATCCAACGACCTTTCTTCTCTGCCGTGTTTCTGATCTGGATCGGTGCCATCACATCCGACGATTTCCTTGGTTGTGTGTGGAAGATCTTAGCTGCGGTAAGCTCCAATAGTCGAAGTTGGCTGTGTTCTGCCGATCTCCGCCGTAGCAAGCTTCGATGCAGTTTGCGAGGGTTCGAGATAAGATCCACGGATCAACCCTAATTGATGTCTGGTAATCTCGTTCACCCTTTTTGTTGCTATGAATTAAGAATGCATTAATCAATGGATCAATTGGAAATATAGGCTTAATGTGTTCACAGGGTAGGGAAATTGATATAATTGTGATTACGGGAGATTGACAATAGGTTTATCTGCCAGATAAGTTGTGGGTTGTGGAAGCTTCATGGTATTGGGCTTTGTTGACTTGAAGTCAGTGATGGAGCTCGATCTGTGACTGCAAACCAGGGATCAAGAAGCGATGGAAGCAAGGCTAAGTTGAGTAATCCTTGTCCTGTCCCTGTTTTGATTTGGAATAGTTGATGAATTTGTGTGGATGCTTGTATAGATTGGTTGTGTAATCATGGAAATGGATTATAGGTGATTAACACCAGATTGTTCTTCCAGAAAAGCTATGGGGATTGCAACAATTGTAAGGTAAGCGTTGATTTGGTTTTGTTATGAAGTAGGATGTGTTATCTTTATAGTTAATGCTAAAGTTGACTTATGAACAATACGGTGATTTTAATCTGAGTAAGATTGGAGAATGTTGAATTAGTTGAATAAGAGACTAATGTAGGATTCGATTTGGTCATGTTAGAACTTAATCGTAATTCATGTGGTTTTGCAGGACTTTGGTAAGTGCGATGAGGCTTATGCATGGGCGACTAAGCGGAGCTAATTAACAGGTAGGTAATTTTCTACCGGTCGGGTAGATGTAATGATTTCCAGATTTAGACATAGATATGAACATGTTAGATGTTCATATTACCTTGATCATGCTCTGTTTATCGTATGCTTGAACTTACCGTTGATATATATGTGTGCTCGATTATTGATAACACATATTCCCTAGCATAATCTAGAAGTTACAGATGTGATGTAAGTAGGTCTAACTGTTTAGTAGGGTGTAGATGTTAGAGTACGGAGGATGACCTAAGTTGTAAATTTGGCAAAAAGGTCCTCTGTGGATAAGTATGGCCCTAGATGTAGGACTTATTCTATACCTGTATGTTGCACATTTATTCACCAACCACGGGTTGTGTGAATGGTCATGTGAGTCGTGGACAGTGTGTCGCTACGGACCGATGGTCCTAGCTTGTCATGATCAGATGAGTGACTCTCTACAGGGTAGAGAGTGTACTGATCAATTGGGTGCGACTCTTTGTTGAACAGAGAGTCTAGGGTAGATGTTCTGTATGTGAGACAGTACCCTCATGTCATTGCATGCATACTGACGACATCGTCTCCCCTTGGGGTTGAGAGAGAGTCGTCAGTCATCCTGCCTCCCAGGTTACTTCGGAGTAATGGCGGTGTGAGGGCATAACATTTGTTGTGCCGCACTCTACCATTATTGACGATGGTTGTTGGAGTTGCGTGTAGTTGTCCTGGGTGCGTGGCACTCGACCGCTCATTGGCAGTGTCAGTCGGAGTGGCCAGCAGCAGGGACCCTCCGTTGCGTAGCGAGCTCTTTACGCTCATATGCTACTTGATCATACTACCCAACTCGGTCACTCGAGAGTGGTGGCGGCTGGAGTCAGGATAGTTGTCATGTCGTGCCACCTAGGCCACACTGGGGTCGTGGTAGCGAGTAGGGGTGAGCAGGCATGACCATGCATCTTTGCATTCTTAGTATCATATGTTTTGCATATGATTATATATATATACATACATGCTTGTATATATATATATATATGGATGATGATGATTAGTATACATACAGATACAGTCTATATGTATACTCACTTTGATGATGCATTTGTATGTACTATGCTTGTTGCATTTGTTTGTACATATTCATACATGATACTGCATTTCCTGTATGGTAGAAGGCTGGTACTTTTATACACATTAGATATTCAGTGATACCCTTGACTCAGGTTAGGATATTGTGTTAGTAATATACTTTTATACCCTATGATGTGATTATATGCCCAGGTTGGATCAAGATAGAATAGCTGACTGTCAGGTATGTCAGCATCGTTGATGTTCAGTTTATTTAGTATATGCATGCATATCTATTGTTATGCTGATGTATACTTGTTATGCAGTAGATTAAATCTGTTGAATGACATGTAATATTGATACATATATTTACATGTTTTCTCTGATTACCTGCTGAGTTTTACTCACCACCACCTCAGACCACACAGGTTTTTGTCGCCCGGAGTAATGTAAACGCCTTTGTGACGACTTGGAGCTGCGCCGATCGATCCATCCCATCTCCATTTTCCGATGTCTCCCGAGGAGTTTATTTTGTTTCTCTCTTATGATTATGGATTTTGGTCCTATGTCATGGACCCTTGTTTTGTTATGGACTTGTCGTGACGTCGATGTTTTATTTACGGTTTTGACTGTGGACTTGTCAGGTGGTGTACACCTGTATATTTTTGTTATGTATGTTGTGGGTATGCGCTCTTTATTTCCGCTGCTGTTATTTATTATTTGTTATATATATTGTTGTTGTTGTGGGCCTACGGGCCTTGTATTAACCCGAAATGTTGCCACGTACAGGGGAGGTGCTGTCCATTTGATTTTCGGCTCAGCATGCTCTCGGGGTGTGACAAATCGAACATCATTTCATGTATTTTCTCATTTCCTCAAAAAATAAAAAAAATTTCTACGAACCAAACACTCTTTAAATATTTATAAACGCGAAAGAAGAAAGAGAAATGAATGGAGATCATGGAAAAATAATGATAAATTTTTCCTATCATGTTAGAATTGTGGGTCATGTTTGCTCGTGGACTATTGAGCACTCAGTCAAGTTTGAGCACTCGATCAGACTGAGGATTCATATTAGAGCATTCAGCTAGCACTCGGCTTGATCTGAAAATTCAATCGAATGGAGCGCTTGATTAGGTTGGAAAACTCAATCGGACTATAATTAAGACTCGACCTGATTAGAGGACTCAATCAGACTATAATTAAGACTCGACCTGACTAGAGGACTCAATCTGTCACGCCCCGAGGGAGTCCCCGTCAGACAAAAATCCGACATCATCTCTCATGTACAGATGACAATACGAAATTTGCATACAAGACCCACTCGGCCCACTATACATCGATCAACACGACCGGAACAAAAACCATACAATACAAATCATATATAGGCCTCAAGCCAACAATCAAAGTAAATAACAAAAGTCTACAATATCTAGACTTACCCCTTCTGCTATCTGAGCAGGAATACACAACCAAAACCATTCGAATAAAGATCCATAAGGACATACCAAGTACGACCAAAATATCCATGAATACATAACCAAAACCATTCGAATAAAGATCCATTATACCCACAATGATTGGCCATACAATCGCTATTCATAATGGAAAGGAACATTTACCTATTTATATAACAGATCATATGGTGGGTCACAAATTGGGAGAATTTGCACCTACTCTGTCTTTTACGATACATGCGAGAAACGATAATAAATCTCGTCGTTAAGTTCATTTCTTATACTTTATATACTTATGTATTTGTATTTAATATACATATATACAATCTAAATATGTTATACAATATAAATAAATATATATATGTATGCTACACGCAAAAAAATGAAAATACTATTCTATTACATCAAACAAAATAACAATACCCCATATCTCGCTGGGGTATTGTTATTTCAGGGTATTGCTACATTTTTTTTTAACAATTCAGATACACTAAGACAAAAGTCTTATCCATTTGTAGATGAAACTTCAACAACAGCTAGGTCTAGAGGGAAATTGTGAGCATTACGTTCATGCATTACTTCCATACCAAGGTTTGCCGCGGTTGATGATATCATTGCGTGTTAATAACACGATACATTTGTAACTATGGATTGGTTAAAATTAAAACCATTTAGGTTGAAAGCCATAGTGCTAATACCTAAAGCGATGAACCAAATACCAATTACGACCAAGCGACCAAGAAGAAATGTAAAGAACGAGAATTGTTGAAACTAGCATATTGGAAGATCAATCGTCCAAAATAACCATGAGCGACTACGATATTATAAGTCTCTTCCTCTTGACCAATCTGTAACCTTCATTAGCATATTCGTTTTGGTGGTTTCCACGATCAAACTAGAGGTTACCAAGGAACCATGCATAGCACTTGAATAGGAGCCAGAATACACCGGCTACACCTAACATGTGAAATGGGTGCATAAGAATGTTGTGTTCGCACTGGAATATAATCATGAAGTTGAAAGTACCGGATATTCCTAAAGGCATACCATCATAAAACTTCCTTGACCAATAGGATAGATCAAGAAAGCATAAATTGCTTCTTTGCAATGGAGGTGAATATGCAACAACAATCCAAGGGCGCATACCCAGACGGAAACTTAGTTCCCACTCACGACCCATGTAACAAGCTACACCAAGTAAAAAATGTAGAACAATTATCTCGTAAGGACCACCATTGTATAACCACTCATCAACGGATGTTGCTTCCCTAATTGGGTAAAAATGCAAACCTATAGCTGCGGAAGTAGGAATAATGGCACTAGAAATAATATTATTTCCATAAAGTAGAGAACTAGAAGCTGGTTCTCGAATACCATCAATATCTACTGGAGGGGCAGCAATGAAGGCGATAATAAATACGAAAGTTGTGGTCAATAAGGTAGGGATCATCAAAACACCGAACCATCCAATGTAAAGATGGTTTTGATCTTTAGTTATCCGATTCTGAAGCGACCCCATAGGCTTGTACTTTTGTGTCTCTCTAAAATTGCAGTCATGGTAAGATCTTGGTTTATTCAATTTATTAAGGACTCCCAAGCATATGTATTAACTATGAATAGTTATGAGTTAGATAATAGAAGGCTTGTTATCTAACAGTATAACATG
This sequence comes from Wurfbainia villosa, assembly GCA_025175895.1. NCBI lineage: Eukaryota > Viridiplantae > Streptophyta > Magnoliopsida > Zingiberales > Zingiberaceae > Wurfbainia > Wurfbainia villosa. Next base: position 27,933,492 of record CM046008.1, on the reverse strand, counting down.
GTTTATATGTCAATGTCAACCAATATAAACCAAACAAACAGATATCCATCTTATATATCTATGACTAAATATACAAAATATCTATGACTAAACAATTTGTAAATGAAGTGAATAAAAAAAATATTTATTTTTATATTTTTTCTTTTCTATGGGTTGCCCGGGACTCGAACCCGGAACTAGTCGGATGGAGTAGATATTTTCCCTTGTTATAATAGGTAACAAATCCCTCCCCAAAACGTGCTTGCATTTTTCATTGCACACGACTTTCCCTATGTATACATATAAAAAACATCCCGAGAAAAAAGTAAAGTGCAAATAAGAATTTGGACTACTCAGTTGATTCAAGCAGTACAATACTACGTGAGCATTTCAGAATGATAATTCTCTGAATATTTTTTTTTCTCTTGATCTCTTGATCTATAGTATAAATATAGATCATTTGTACATTTCTATTAGATCCTCTATGGATCTTCTATTTATATTATATTATGTCGTGACTAATAAACTATTTACCAAGTCATTGATACGGATAATATCCAAATACCAAATACGTTCTCTATACGATCCATATAAATAAAAAGAAGTTATTTTTGGAAAGATCAAAGAAATAACTTTTTCTTCTTCCGTAAAGAATTCTTCTAATAATCCCGAACTTAATCTTTGTAAAAAGCGCATCTTTGAACTTTTATGTTTACGAGCCAAAGTTACGGCACATGAAAGTATATACTTCATTCGATACAAACTCTGTTTTTTTTAGGATCCACTATGATAGTGAGAAAGTTTTCTACATATCCGACCAAATCTATTAATAATATCACAATCCGCTAAATCGGTCCAAATTGGTTTACTAATAGGGTACCCAGATACAGTACAAAATTGAGCTTTAGACAATGATCGAATAAGAGGAATAATTGGGATTCTAGTATCAAATTTATTAGTAAAAGTATCCATTACAAATGAATTCTCTAGCATTTGATTCCTTACCATCGAAGAATTCATTTGTACACTTGAAAAATAACCAAGAAAATAAAAAGAATAGTTTGATAATTTCTTTATATCAATCCTATATGGTTGAGACCAAAAAATGAAAATAATATTGCCAAAAATGAACAAGATGGTATTTCCATTTCTTCATCAAAAAAGAATCCCTCTTGAACCCAAAATTGATTTTCCTTGATATCGAATATAATGTATGAAAGGATCCTTGAAAATCCATAGAGTCTTCTGACAAAAAATTTGGCACACTCCAAGATGTTCGATTTTTACATAAAAATGTATTCACTCAAGGACTCCAGAGGATATTAATTGTAAAAAAGAAGATTGTTTACAAGGAAACACTAATAGAAATTCATATTTATATATATATAAATTATATAAGAAACAAAATAGTCTTTTATTGTCTTTTGAAAATACGTAAATAGATTTATTCAGAATAATGAGATTATTCCAATTATAATATTCGTGGAGAAGGAACTGCAATAAATGTAAAGAGAGAACATCTTGGATCCAGGATTGAAGCATTTAGATCAAGATTTCCATATGGGCGGGATAGGATATTAATATATCGGACAGATAATTTAAATGTAATAATTTATCCTCTAAAAAAAGGAAATATTGAATGACTAGATTGTAAATTGTGAGATTTTGGTATTTCTTTTTCTTCAAGGGAAGATATTAACGGCAGCGAAAATGGAATTTCTACAATGACTGCAAAACCTTCAGATAGAATCTGAGAAAAAAAATGAAAATAAAAATAATTGTTATGCCCAACAAATATATTTTGGTAAATATCATTAACCGAATAAATCCAATAATTTTTTTGATACATTCGAATAATTAAACGTTTCACAAGTACTGAACTAAATTTATTGTCATAACCTAAGGAGTTTTGGGGTTCATAAAAAATCAAACTATTTAACCCATGATCATAAGCAAATACGTAAATATATTCTTGAAAGAGAAGTGGATATAGAAACAGTTGTTGCCGAGATCTATATTCTTCTAATTATCCTTGTAATTCTTTCATTTATATTTCCACGTGAAGCAGAGGTAGAAGGAACTTATTGAGTTATAAAATAACTGATACATAGTGCAATATGGTCAAAACAGAGTATTATGCATATATATATATATAATAGTAATAAAAAAGGATACCCGGTAAAGGAAAGAGGGAGTCCAATCAACAAGTTTTTTTACTTCCTTTGTCCTATCAAAAATGGTTTATCTTCGTTATAATTACAAGAGGATAATGACCCTTTTATTTTTGCAACTTGATTGCTCTTTTAATTTTGGAATTAATTATCTTTATCAGTATACTGTTTCTTTTACACATTCGTCTCTAACCCATAATAATGAATATTTAGGATTCATAAAAAAAAAACTAATCAATGGTCTCCTAACGGGAGACCCCATCCTTTCCCGTACCTGGCACTAATCCATTTTTAACGTCTAACTAGATCGGGTAATCATTTAATTCAAATTAAGAACATAAGCTCGTTTCTTTTTGGTTTATAAGAATTGAAATTGGAGCCATGAAGCTCTATCCATTTATTCACTGGACCAAACTATAAATTTTAATTTGTTTTGTCCACTTCCCTAAAAAAAAATTGTAAGGATGGGGAAGTTCTTAATCTTACTTTCATTTCAATTTTCATTTTTTTTTTCAATTATAATAAAATAAAATAAGAAATTTCATATTTTATTATATTATGTATTACGACATGCTACTTTTTCCATTCATTACCTTTGAGGATCAGTCGTGGTCTTATAGACTCTACCAATAGTCTGGACGAATTTATTGCTTCATCCAAATGTGTAAAAGATCATAGTCGCACTTAAAAGCCGAGTACTTTACCGTTGAGTTAGCAACCCAACCCTTCAAAACAAAAGTTGGATATGTAGATACGATCGAAATAAAAAACCAATTGAATTAGACTGCACGACCCCATCAAAACATTGTAATCTTTCTTGTTGATTTATTGATCAATTATCAATTAGAAAATAAATAAATAAAATGTATAGATTATAGTAAAAAGCACAAAATTCCTAATAGAAATGCCAAAATTCCGATGGGCCAACTATTTATTTATATATTTTTTTTATTTAACCCAAGTTAAGGGATAAAAAAACATCTTCTATGACAGTAAACCCGACAATACAAAACAAACCCGTCATTTCACTGAAGTGAATTGAAAACCAAATCCCATAATACAATATAGGATAGAATCGGGATAAAGAGATTTCTTTATCTGCGATCAATTATATTTGTTCAATATAACATTGTCAATATCAATATAAATATGAATAGAATGGTGATAAAATGAATAAAAAACTGAAGTAAATCAAATAAAGATTTGTGTTGTATTGGCACAAAAAAAAAATCATAAATTTTTATAAAATAAGGAAGAGATAAAGACAGACAAATTTATTCAATCGATAAAGGATAAACAAGATTAATTCCTTATTTGTTGCTAGATTCCTATAACAAGGAGAAGTACATTTTAGTATGAATAGAGCAGGAAAAGAACAAATTATAGATAATAAATTGTAAGTAAATAATTACACTATATATATATATATATATATATATTTCTTCCTCCCTCCCTTTTCTTTTTTCTTTATATATATATATATATAAAATCTAACAATAATAATCATGTCAGTACAGTCTCCTAATCAATAATAGGAAATGCAAGAAAGAAATATAGAAAGACTGTACTTACCTGAATCTCATATCCTGACATAGGAGTATGAGTCATACTAGCAGAAATAAGGTCGTCAGACCAAATACAAAAATGTATCCTGTATGTATGACAATCATATGCAACATCCAAGGCAGTAATCAAAATGCAGCAAACACAAACAAATGCCATCAATGCAATATGCATGCGATGCAAATGACATGGTCACACCCGACGTCAGTCAGCCGCCTCACACGCGATGGTGAAGCCGAGTGAGTAGGGCTATGACAACTATGCACTTTGCCATCACTGCTCATGAGTGACCGAGTGGACAGGATACTGTCGGAGTACACCTATCCTCCTACCCCAAACAGAGTGGGGGAGCAATGCTCTCATCTCTCGGTGTCGTAGACCAGAGGAGGGATCCCTGCCCGCTACCACACTGCCTCACCGCTACCCATGAGCGGATTAGCGGAGCCTGACAGAGCTACTGCACACACCCTTCTAATGTACCACTAATCCATGAGTGATTGTGTGTGCAGATCATGTAACTGGTTACGGGCTCAACTACAAAGGAACCCCGTCTAGCCAGCATACAATCATGCAAGATGGTGCATGACACTAAAGCATGTAACACCAACCAAAATATATCTCCGAATAATATGCACAAACAAATGGGTACATATCAATTACCTAAGTAAAACAGGGAAGGTATATCTAAAAGCTAATCAAGTGCATGTCACAACCCCCAAAATAAGTACACATGACACGTATCAAGATAATATCGACTATGATAGCAATGTATGTATCATGTATGACACAGTGACATACAAGGCAGATAAAACATAAAAATTATTGCAAGTTATAACCAACTAAGCATATCAATATGACAATATCTAAAAGATAAATCAAAATACCCGCCTGCTATGAAACTCGGGATAACTATCTTCACGCCGGGGGTCCTGTCTCGTGACCGAAACCTGCATATAATAACCATTATGATTAAGTACAATCATACAACGACTGATCGAATCGAATCCTACATCGACTTCGTAGCCCGATCAACTAGATTGATCTAGCTATCCACGTAACCTAATCAAGTCTTCACATCAATCTCTATCGACCATTAAACTAATTAATAACATATTATGCATTTATAAACACCCATATCTGAAACTTATCAATTTTTCATCTTAAATCTCACATCCAACAACTATGGGTTAATTTAGGACTCACCTTAAGCCCAACAACCTCTATGTTGGTGCAATCGGCCCAGGTCACGATTGACCAGGACTCGAGTTTGACTCGAGTGATGTTTTGATGTTTCGACAAAAACATATGACAATGTAATTGTCATGGGAAAGTCCAAGTCTTGTGCACTTGGCATGGAAAGTCCAAGTGGAACACTTGGCATTTGGTAAAGTCCAAGTCTTGAGTACTTGGCATGAAAAGTCCAAGTGGAACACTTGGCGTATGGAAAGTCCAAGTCATGGGTACTTGGCATTTGGGAAAGTCCAAGTCTTGAGTACTTGGCATGAGAAGTCCAAGCATGGGTCTTGGCAAATGGAAAGTCCAAGCATGGGTCTTGGCATAGAAAGTCCAACATGGGTTGGCAAGGGAAAGTCCAAGCTTGAGTCTTGGCATTTGGGAAGTCCAAGGGGATTGATTTTGGCAGCGTAAAGTCCAAGCGGAGTCTTGGCGGCGTAAGTCCAATGTGCCTTGGCGGTGTAGACACCGTTAGCATGACATAGCCGAGGGAAGCACCTGGAGGCTAGCGCAATGGATGAACAAGTCATGGATGACTTGGAGGGATCCGAGAGGCGTGAGGCTGATGGAGGTGGCTAGAAGGCTTAGGTCTAGGCTAAGGGTGGTCTAGCAAGTATGGGGGCACCATACTTGGGTTAAAATCTCATGTTTGAGGTTAGCGGTCGTGATATGACGGTTCATTTGCCGTAGTCGACAGTTCATTTGCCAATTTAAGTGAAGCTGCTCTGGCGATCAGCCGCTCATTAAAGCGATCGGCCCGGTATCAGCGATCGGCCCGCGAGGGGCGATCGCTAGTTACGTATGTCGAGCCGCGAAGCGCTTCATAACCGGCGATCGACTAGGCGTTAGCGATCGGCCAATGTTAGCGATCGGCGCCAAGTCCGTTGGAACTTGTCCAAGCGTGGATTGAGCCGTTGTCTCACGATTCTGATGTTGTGATCGGGGACTTATGGCGATCATTGCTGGCGGAAATCGGCCGATGGAGGATAAAAGCAGCTGTTCGTGGAAGGCTCAAGCATCAGTTCTTTGGGAGCTTACTTGAGGCGATTTGAAGGCGATTTGCAGGTGCATTTCAGGGCCCTTCAACCTCATCCAAGCAACCAACAAGCAAAGCGCTCAAACCCTAGTTCATAAAGTGTTCTTTACATTTCCTTGTATTTTGCTTGTATTTTTATGTATTACTTGTTGTAATCCATTGTATGAGGTTTCTCCACCTCCGACTTGTTGTCGAGAAGGAGTTTATTGCTTAGTGGTGTGTGATTGGCATCACTAGGGCTCGTTTGAGCCCGATCCGTGGAAGTAAGGCAAATGCAGTTACGAACCACGTTATATCCTTGTGTTCGTGATTGTATCTTTTCGTTATTGCTTTTATTATTTCTATTCCGCTGCGCATAACGAGTTTTGTAGAGACGATCGCGAACGAATTCCATCTACGAACGGTCAAATGCTATTCACCCCCCTCTAGTGGCGTCAAATCTCTAACAATTGGTATCAGAGCCCGGGGCTCTTCTACGGACTAATCGCCGGGAGCTAGGACAAAGAAGCTAGAGGGTGAAGATGGAAAACAATTGGGATGAAACATTAACACACCAATCCCTTACTCCTTCTATGGACAAGAAGGGTTTAAGCAATGGAAGTCAAGAATTGAAGACTTCCTAATGATGAGGGACTTCGAAGAATGGTCTATCTTGATGGAGGGTTTTAGCTATCCAATAGGACCAAAGGGAGGATTCCTCAAGAAGAAGAAGTGGAGTGAAGATCAACTTCAAGCCTTCGAGAAAAACATGAAGGTAGTAAAATTTATTTTTGATTTGGTCCCTAATGAAATTGTGTGTATGGTAGGGGACTATATGGGCGCTAAGGAGTTGTGGAGCCAAGTGGCAAAGCTCCATGAAAACTCATCATTAGTCCAAGAAGAAGAAGAAGAAGAAGAGTGCTCATCCTCTCAAGCTCAAAAAGAAGCAAGTACATCTACATCCAAAGAGCTTGAGGATTCGGAGGTTGATAGGGAATCAACATCTGGATCGAAAGAGGTGGAGGAAGTGGAAGAAGCATCTACTTCTAGGATTGAGGAGGAGATTAGAGTTTCCTCAACACCGGAGCATCAAGAAGAAGCTTCCACATCCGGTCAAGATGAAGAAGTTTCAATTCCAACACCTTCCACCACCATAGGTAACTCAAACATGTCAATTAATAATAAAATGAATATTATATGCTTTGAGTGTAGGGAGAAAGGACACTACAAGAGTAAGTGTCCTAAACGGGTTAAGAAGACTCCACCCGTGCCAAAAGTTAAGGAGACCGGTGCCTCAATGAAAAAGAGCAAGGAGCAAGTGATTTGCTTCAAATGCCGACTACCGGGTCATTACCGGAGTCAATGCCCGAAGGGGGAGAAGAAGGGGCAAAGGGGAGCATCACAAGTAGGGGGAGCTACTAAGGCTAACCCTAAGGTATATCAAGTTAATAATGCTCTTTCTTTAGTTAATAGACAAAAACATGCTAGAAATTTCAATTCCCTAGCAATTTGCCATGAAAAGCATGCTAATAGAAATAAATACTTTTGTTTAGGAGCTAAAAATATTCACTTAGATAATAGGGAGAAATTTGGGACTAATGTCCCTAAAAATAACTTATCTAAGGACAAACCTAGGTCAAATAACTCTAGAAAATTTTTACCTAGGGAGACAATTAGAAAGGTGCAAGAGCACCTAGGTCTAAACCCTAAATGGACTAGGCATATGCCTAGAAAGTCCTATGCCCAAGATTTAAATCAAAATTCTAAAATTGGACAATTAGAAAAGGAAAATTAAGTCTTGAGGTCAAGGCTTGAAAAACTTGAAAATACCCTAAATAAGATACAAAATCAATTTAAAGGGTCTAGTGGTCAAAATCAAGGGTCCAAAAGTCAAAGTCAACACCTAGGACCTAAGAGTCAAAAGTCAACCAAGGGCAAGCAAGGTTTGAGCACAAACCTAAGCCTAAAGTGACTTATCATAGTGTTCCATTTGACTATGGAACACAAACTGAGTCTAGGAAGACCAAGGTCAATAGGGAGGTTATCCCTAGAGTTGACCAAAGGGTGTGCCTAGTGGCTAGGGTTTTTAGGAAACTTAGGGTGGCCACTAAGAAGGTTGCAAGGGGAGTTACCCCTAGAGTCAACCTAGGTAAGACCCAAATGACCAAGGCTAACAAGCCTAGGAGGGTCATTAGGAAGGTATCTAGGGAGGTTATCCCAAAGAATACCTAATTAACCCTAGGAGCTCAAATCGGTTTTGGGTTCCTAAGAGCGTGATTGATTCATGCTAGGTGGGTTTAGGATGTGTCAACCTTGAGTGGATGGGTAGTTAACTCAACCATGATAAAGGTGGCATTTTAGGTTATTTTCAAGGTTATGGATACCTTAGAAATAGGGGTGAATTATAATCCTAAAAGATTTTAGGATGTGCCAATATTAGTTATGAAGTTTGATAAAATGATCAAATTGGCACAATTAGGGTTTAGAGTGTTAGTGTGCCATTTTGGGTTGTTGGCACACTAGGGAGATTAATGATAATATGGCAAAATATATCTAACTATATCAAATGGCAATTAATATTAAAATTTAGGTATTACTATACCTATATATTTTATATGTCATGCTTTGATTGACATATGTCATGTCATGACATCATGCCTAGTTCTATGATTTTATATGTCATGTTCATGTTTAGGATTAAGGTTTCAAATGTCATGTGTCTTTAGATTTCATCTTATGTCATGACATCATGATTATGAGCATATGCTTATTTATATCATTTCTAATGCCATAATCATTCATGCATTTAAGACAATTTGGTTGAAATTGATTTAAGGACTATGACATGACTTGAAGTCCCATTTATAAGGGAATCAAGTAGGGTTGCCTAGGAAATGCATGAAACCCTAGATTAGGATGAACAAAACCCACATCTCACATCACATTGACATGTATGTGTATTTTATACACCCTAGATACATGTGAGATGCTAGGATATGAGTTAAGTTCAAGGTGCATAGGTTTTGCATCTAGATGAACTCAAACTCATCTTATATGGTTAGTGGATCATTAGGAAAGCATGTGTACAAGTCATGTACATAGAGCCCAAGGAATATGATCCAAAATAAGGTTTTGAAAACATTTTAAAATCATTTTGAAAAACCTTAGTGAAGTCTATCTTTTGATAGCAATCACCATTGATGAAGTTGATACAAAATAGGGCCGAAACATTGAAAATTTCAATGGTTTTGAGTTTTGTAACAAACTCACTATTTCATAGGTAAAATAATTTTCAAATATTTTTCACCCATTGTGTGTGTCATAAGTATTATACGTATGAATTTTCACGATTTTTCGAATTACGTATAATTATTTATGAATTTCCAAAATTCATTTCTGATAGTTGAAAATCGATATTTTCAGTTATCGATCGCCTGTGTTGACGATCGTGATGTGAATGTGATCGATTCGTCGAGTCGCGCCAGATCTGATTTCGGGTTAACAAGGTTTGCTTAGCCCATGTTCAGCTATGGAAAAGGTTCCTAATCACTCCTAACCCTAGGATATGCTTTAGGAAGCATTATAAAGGGTGAAAATCCATTGGATATGGATTAGGAGCTGTGTTAGGTCAAAGTATCAAATTTAGGGTGAGTGAAAGTTCTATGTTGAACTTAGAACCTTAATTTTGATGGTTTAGAGTTCCTATTGGCTTAGGGGCTTCCCAAGGACATTGTTGGTGCAATGGTCAAGGGGGAGCAAGCCTTTAGGGGGAGGTATCCATCTTGGGATGATGGATGTGTTTTTCTCCTTGAAGAGGAGAAGTTATTGGGAGAGTATCATCAATTGGGAAAATTGATGGGTTTTTGATACCCAATTTGGAAATTGGGAGAGATTATAGGATTGCCTCTCTTGAGTGATATGTGACTTATCACTAGGAAGATGGTAGGCATCCTAGGTATTTATTTTTGGATCAAGGGGGAGATTGTAAGATCTCATTGGGATATGAGACATTGACCTCCTTGGAGAGAAAACCTTTTTGATGTTAGTCAAAAAGGGGGAGAATGTTTGGGGGAGAACATTTAGAGAGTGTTTACCAATTTGGGATAATTGGTAAGGGATTTGAGTTAGTGGTCTAACTCAAATGATTTGTTTGGGAGAATATTTGGAGAGTGTTTACCAATTTGGGATAATTGGTAAGGGATTTGAGTTAGTGGTCTAACTCAAATGATTTGTTTGGTTTTTGTCAAACATCAAAAAGGGGGAGATTGTTGGTGCAATCGGCCCAGGTCACGATTGACCAGGACTCGAGTTTGACTCGAGTGATGTTTTGATATTTCGACAAAAATATATGACAATGTAATTGTCATGGGAAAGTCCAAGTCTTGTGCACTTTGCATGGAAAGTCCAAGTGGAACACTTGGCATTTGGTAAAGTCCAAGTCTTGAGTACTTGGCATGAAAAGTCCAAGTGGAACACTTGGCGCATGGAAAGTCTAAGTCATGGGTACTTGGCATTTGGGAAAGTCCAAGTCTTGAGTACTTGGCATGAGAAGTCCAAGCATGGGTCTTGGCAAATGGAAAGTCCAGGCATGGGTCTTGGCATGGAAAGTCCAACATGGGTTGACAAGGGAAAGTCCAAGCTTGAGTCTTGGCATTTGGGAAGTCCAAGGGGATTGATTTTGACAGCGTAAAGTCCAAGCAGAGTCTTGGCGGCGTAAGTCCAATGTGCCTTGGCGGTGTAGACACCGTTAGCATAACATAGCTGAGGGAAGCACCTGGAGGCTAGCGCGATGGATGAACAAGTCATGGATGACTTGGAGGGATCCGAGAGGCGTGAGGCTGATGGAGGTGGCTAGAAGGCTTAGGTCTAGGCTAAGGGTGGTCTAGCAAGTATGGGGGCACCATACTTGGGTTAAAACCTCATGTTTGAGGTTGGCGGTGATCGACAATATGGCGGATTCTGCCGCTGAGTCGACTTGAGTTCGCCGCCAATTTAGAGCCGAAACTGCGGCGCGATTGCTCATTGGAAGCGATCGGCCGATCAGCATGATCCGCCACGAGGCGAGCGACGATCGCTAGTTCTGCATGTCAAGCAGAATGCCGTAGCCGGCCGCGATCCGACTACGGGCGTTAGCGGCCGATCGCCAATGTTGGCGATCGGCTAAAGAGTCCCGCTGAACTTGTCCAACGTGGATTGAGCCGTTGTCTCACAAATACATACTTGCGATCATTGCTGGCGAAAATCGACCGATGGAGGATAAAAGCAATTCGTGGAAGGCTCAAGCATCAGTTCTTTGGGAGCTTACTTGAGGCGATTTGAAGGCGATTTGCAGGTGCATTTCAGGGCCCTTCAACCTCATCCAAGCAACCAACAAGCAAAGCGCTCAAACCCTAGTTTGTAAAGTGTTCTTTACATTTCCTTGTATTTTGCTTGTATTTTTGTGTATTACTTGTTGTAATCCATTGTACGAGGTTTCTCCACCTCCGACTTATTGTCGAGAAGGAGTTTATTGCTTAGTGGTGTGTGATTGGCATCACTAGGGCTCGTTTGAGCCCGATCCGTGGAGTAGGAACCATGCGGTTCCGAACCACGTTATATCCTTGTGTTCGTGATTGTATCTTTTCGTTATTGCTTTTATTATTTCTATTCCGCTGCGCATAACGAGTTTTGTAGAGACGATCGCGAACGAATTCCATCTACGAACGGTCAAACGCTATTCACCCCCCCTCTAGCGGCGTCAAATCTCTAACACTCTACAACCTAATCGTTGCCCAAAATCCTGTACAACCTATCCCAAAACCTCAATCTTCAATTCACTATTGCACACACCTTATTCACAGCCACATCGACTCCCATAGACCCATTCACAACGATCACAATCTTCACAGCCGCACAGCCAAACCACCATACAACCACATTGTCGTATACAAAACCTAATAAAATCATAGATCAACCCAAACCTTACCTCAAACTCAATCCAATCCCTTCGATCCCATAAATTGGCACCCACAGTCCATTTACAACCCTTCACAGCCAACCCATTCCTAAACGGAACGCCACAGTCGACCAAGATCAACAATCAGCAAAGAAAAGAAGGTAATGGGTTGAGATTTACCAGTTCGATAAACCCCCCAATTAGCTTGGTTCGCCGGAATACCCAACGTCAGCCGCTGCCTAACCTTTCGCAGAAATCCCCTGTTCACCGGAAGAAGGGGACTATCGCACCACCCACAGCGATATGAGCAATTGGTGGTGGAGAACACGGAATCAAGGTTGATTCTCATCCGAAATCAAGGAAACAACCACAGTAGGGAATTTCGATCGGACCTTACCTAGCTCCGGCAGAAATCGCAGCTTATGGTCAGAACACACTGCAGTCGCCGCCGACCCACGCTCGCTGGTCCAACTCGTCCGTGGCACCGGCGAGAGAGGTTCGCTGGCCGCCGCTTGCATAGGAGAGAAGAGACTGCCGAGAACTGGAGATGTGGCGCAAAGAGAGGGCATCGCGTGCGACTGTGGACGACGAGCGTGCGAGAAACCGAGAGGGAGGAAAAAGCTGCGACGGCGAGATTTGGGAAGAAGAATCGGGGAAATCGCGAGTGGAAAAACAAAAGAGGAACGACCGTGTCGTGTGGAGCGGCACCGAAGAAATCGGGAGAAGAGGAAACAGGATCGGGAAAAATAACCGAGTTAACTTATAACCTAGGTTTATAACTTAGGTTAATTATACCTATCAAATAGTTAAAACAAGCTCTTTAAAAGTTTATTTTTTTTATCCCCGTAAATATCTCATACAAGCCCCATTTAATTCTAGAAAAATTTTGAAAAAATTTCTAAAATTCTCTGAAAATCCCAAAAATAATCCCTAGGATTATTTTCCTGAAATTTTGGCCATTTAATTTAGTGTTTTAAATTTCAATATTTAACACAATCGGATTAGCACATTCAATCAGGTCGAAGAACTTGGTCAGACTAGAGCATCTAACCAAATTGAAGGAATTGATCAGTCTAAAGTACAACCACGTAGGATGATATCAATGATATCACTATTCATATATCATAGCAAAGATTAATGGCCATTTTTTTTTTATTGACACTAAAGTATCTGAACCTTCGGTCCGACCAGCGATAGAGAGAAGGGGGGTGAGAGTGTGCGAAAGCACCCCTTCCTTTAGAAGGTAATGCGGACAAGCATGCCTTCTCATTGGGAAGTCCAATGATTCAGTCTGAACTCCACAATCGTGTCATTCCTGAACGATGGTCCAACATCGAAACTGTACTCCATCCACCAAGCAAATTCTTGGGCCTCAGGGCTATCCGAATGGATTTTTCTTAAATCCGTCGACGAACGATGTTGCAGTAAAAGATCGAACTGTATTTTCCTATAAGATGCATCTCCACTTTTATCGATGTACCATATCGTCCATCACCCTCGAAAGTACAGAAGAGGGGACGAATCTGTTTTAATGACACTGTAGAAATCACAGGCCTCGACACCAAGTGGTGCTGCGGAACAACCGAGCGCCTCTCCGCTCTGCTCAATCGGCTTTGTCATCCGGCTCTGCCCAACCGGTTCTGCTGAACTACTCACACAGATCGTTCGCCAACCATTCTGCACACTGCTTCGTTGCACGTTCGTCACAACCGCTCGCTGCCAGTCACCGGCTGCGACTAGTTCTCACGAACCAGCTCAACACTACTCATCGAACCCGGCTCTATTGCACGGCTCACACACCACAATTGCTGCCAGACCGATTTTGCTAAACCAACTATATCACACCAGCTCTGCCACACCAGCTCTGTCATACCAATTCTATCAAATCAACTCCGCCGAAGCTAAAAAGACGGTGCAAAATTAGTGCAACATATCTCCCCTCTGAAGGAGAGAAAATTTGTACAACACAAAGCTCACCGATTTACTAATATATAGCATAATATACCTACAACTCTTTTGGCAATTTAACTGAAAACTATACTATGATTTCATTAACGTGGTCCTCTCTCTAATATTATATATCCGCACCGCACGCAAGTCGATCTAAAGTCAAAATATGAAGGGCCCATTGTTAATTCTACGAGGATAATATAGTGGTTAAAATACGATGATATTTATAAAAATAATATGGATTAATTTTGGAGGAGATCTAAAATTCTTTTTTGAATTTAGATAATCTCACATGTCTTAACCATCACGTCAATGCTCATAAAATACTCCATGATTTATAACTATGGGACAAGTCGGTGAAAGCCATTAAATTGAAGATTCTAATCTTTTTCTAAAAAATATGAAGTGTCAATTGTGGGAAGAAATCAATTAGCAAAACCTAACACAATGTAGGTCGTATATATTTTGAATGGTGTATATATATATATATATATATATGAAATTTAAATTTTAATTCTCATATTATTCATAATTTATCACTGCATCGCCCATGGCGATATCTATCTTGGTTCGACGTCTTTAATAAATGGAGATTAAAATTCTGTCGAGAATATAACTTTTAAATTTGTCCTTCGATTAAACAAACTGACGGTCCATCTCGATTTGGGTCCGATCTGGTCTATATTTAATCTCAAAGATAACCATCCTCGTTCGTGAACCACCATGTCCTAATTGGCAACGATTAATCAAGTAACTAATTTGATGTACGATACGGCCCAAGGAATTTTGAGAATCCTTTTTGGATGTAATAGAACTAAATTTTATTTTTGTTTATGAAAAAAATATTTTTACAAATTTATATATATATAAGAGGTTCAATTTTGGTGTGCGAATAAAAACAATCTCTTTATTATTTTTTTTATAATTCAAATATCTAAATTTTTGGATTCAATTAATTCTAAAGTGATCGATTTAACTCCATACAATTTTTTCATCGACCATCAAAATAAATTCAAAAAAATATAAGTGGATTTTGATATCGACGAGTATCATGAGTGACTTTCATGAGGCTGAACCAGTCACTCCAAGATTAATCGAATCTAAGATATCTGATGTTAATAAAAAAAAAGAAAAAAAAAGAGTGATTTTAAAACCGTTGATGAATATTTGCACAGTGTAAAAGTCAAATATTCATTTTTCCATCGTTTACCGATGCATCATTAAAAAAAAAAAAAATCTTTTTACGATGATCCATAAAAAAAAAAAATTTATGTCGGTTATATCCTTCCAATTGGAATTAAATAATAGCATCGGCAATTTACCAAACACAGCTGCTAAAGTTCGGAATTGCCCAAAACGCGCACTATAGTTTCAGAATTACCAAATCGCGAGCGTAATTCCCAAAATACCCCTCCCGCCAAACAACGTTTTTAATGCAGAGATTCCGCATGCATCCGAGCCACATTTTCAAATCCCGAGCCATCCAAACGTCCCGTCCAAACGAATCACCACATTAGCGTCTTCGTGTCTTCAGCTTCCGGAAAATCTTCGAGCGCACAAATATTTGGAAATTCTTAGACTCCAGTTTTCCTCCAGCGTCATTTCGTTAGCTTCCGAGTTTTAGGATTTCGACGACACGCTTCGAGGTAATACGGTGTCGTCCTCTCATTTAACTAGAGTTTTACCCATTTCTTACTCGGTTTTAGGGTTTCCGTTGAAAGGCGTACATCTCATAAGATTTTTGTCTACCATTCATTATTGCAGAATGAGTCAAGCATCTGGTTCAACCTCTCCTTCACCGGCCAAGGTATGTGTCGCATTCCTTGCTTTAGTCGAATATGAAGTATGCCATATGTTTAAAATGATTTTTCGGTTATGATTTTGGAATGATTTCAAATATTCAAATACAAATGGACGATCTTTTTAATCTGTATCTGAATTAGATAAATAGAGCCCTAAAATTTTTTAAACAAGATTATTGCAAAGCATTGCAGATTCTCTAATTTATTTTTTACAATTACAAAATGAAGAAATAAATCAGCTTTTTAAAATTTTGTATTTACAAATTGTTAGGGAAATAATGAGTGTGCGAAGAAACTCCAATGGACCAACGTTTTAGGCCACTTTATTGAATTTTTTGGAGGTCCATGTGCTAAAGGAAAGCAACGTCCGTCTGTTTGTTTACATGAAAGGCACAGAGAGATCATTAAACAAACCTCATTTGCTGTTTTTTTGAATATACAAGATATTCCACAAATCCGTGGCATATTGGTCAATATATTTCAAAGTTGGGATTCGACAAGTCAAAGCTTTAAGTTTTCAATTGTGTCAGTTTCTTTCACCAGAAGAGATGTGTCCCTTTTGCTCGGTATTGCAGATAGAGGGGCTTCTGTTCCTATGAATTCAACTAATGCATCAGGTGCTCTTTTCAATTCTCAATTCTCAAAAAAAGAATCAACTAGATCGAGGTTAGAGTTTTTGCTTAAAACCTTTTCTGCTAGAGTAGAATTAGATGAAGATGTGTTGGTATTTTGTAAGTTGTATATTTTGTATATATTTGCTTGTGTGTTGCTTTGTACTACTACATATAAGGTCTCCATAGGTCTTGTAGATGATTTTGACAACATAGGTAGTTTCAATTGGGTTGAAGTCATCCATCAATTTATGGCTCCACAATTGCCTATTATTGGAGATCTATGATCATCTACTAATACAGTTGCGCAGAAGAGCCGAATCCCTTACCTAAAGGGATTTGTCGACCTTTTGGCGGTAAGTTCCTTCTTACTAAATTATTTTGTCTTTTATATTCACATAAGTATGTAACACTTTGGATATGAGCAGGCTTGGTTTCTGGAACATGTCCCAATCCAGAGACTATATAATACCGAAGGGCCACGAATAAATAAGTGGAGGGCAACTCCTTCACATATTAGCAAGGTGAGGAATTTATTGGAGCAAGTCTCACCTGAACAGGTAAATAGAAGACCACAACTTAATATTTTTTCATTTTCGTTATCTAAATAATTGTTGATTTTTTGATAGGTCATTGTTGATCTAGTGTGTACACGTAGTGAAATTATATTGCTTGATAAGGTTGACTATTATATTGAAAATAGTCCTCATCCAATAGAGACATCATCATCACAAACTATACAAGTAAAATACCCTACTACTGAATGTCATGAGTGTTTAGTTTATCAGAGACAACTCAAAGAGTTAAGAATGGAAAACATGACACTAATTGAAAGGGTAAAAGAACTAATGGGAATTATAGGAAGAGAAGGTATGGAGGCTGAATCAAATAAGCCTGAAGTTGATCCTCAACCGGAACCAATTGCCAGCAGAACAAGACGGCGAGATAGAACCCGCTATGATTACAGGGATACTCCCGTTGATAGTCCACTGTGGGCAAAATTGGTTCCTCAAAGAAAAAGAAAACAGGCAGAAATTTCTGATGTTGAGGTATTAGAAGGGCAACCTGATAAAGATGTAAATGAAGCAGAAGTATTTGCGAAGAAAGGAAAAAAAATAATTGGTATGGATGAATTGCAAGCGATGGATACTATCTATATTGTGGAAGAAGACGAAAAAGATATTGAGAGGGATGAAGCAATAATTGATAAACTCAACCAAATGAGAATGGAAGCCATTGCGGTTAGTCAGAATACAAAGAAAATTAGTTTGTGTTATTTTATTTAAATAACTAATCTAATTTTTATATTATAGTATGTCAAGAAAAAATGTAAGACGACAAAGAACCAAAAACAAGATGCTGATGTGACCTACTTGCTAAAAAGTTTAGAAAAAATAAAGTATGATAGTTACATCCATCATTACATTTGGAATTTTTATTACAATATTATAGAAAGTGCAAATATTTATTTACCATTAAATTTGTTTGTAGGCCGATTACAGGTTATGTTTGGGAGGAAGGTCCTTTTTCATTAACTCTGAATTCTTTATACTCTGGAGTTAATGGATCTGTTTTCATAGTTGGGGAGGTTATCGATACATTTTGCTCAATTCTTTTTAGGGGGGTCTCCTCGTCATGTAGGCCATATAACAAGTCTGTGTATTGCTCATCCGTGTTCATTGTAAGGAAGTTAAATTATCTTGTATTTTCACGACATGAGATGTTATACTAACTGTTTAAATATTTTTCTCTACACACAATTACAGTCAACATTAAGAATGTCGTGGAAGACTGCCACAACACAAATCATAAACACGGACATGAATGATGGAGAGGTTAGATATTTTTTTATACCTCTAAATACTGACCAAACTCACTTTCACCTGTTGTGTATCGACACAAAAGCAATGACTTTCAATCATTACAACTCCATTTCATACGGAGGAAGATCAAAAGCTGATTTTGAAGCAGTGGTGAGTAGTTAAATTTTTTAAATATGGATATTCCATCCATTTAACTAAGTTATCTGTAAATGAATTGTTATGTTAACTTACTCATCTTGTAATAATAGATATCCCAATTTAAAGGATATTCATCTAAGGAGCTTGCAGTAATTCATCCATGTTTACAAGCTTATTACCCCATCGACAACTGGGTTTCTGTTACAACTGATTGTCCCCAACAAGCAGCAAGGTACTAAAAGAAAAATACTGAACGTGAAAATTATACTTTTGAATTGAAATATAAATTTTTTCATGGCATTTTTACAGCAATGATTGTGCCTTCTTTGTGATGCAATACATGAGATGTCTACTTTATGGTGAGAAGATAGACTTCATGTTGGTGCAGTAGGCACCTAAGTCGAACCTGAGTTTTGATTATAGCAAACGATACAAAGTTAAGCTCATGTCATTATCTCACGAGCTGAATCGAGTGTGCAAAAGATTGCTATAGCTGGAGCTGAAGGCTAGCGACACCTGGAGGAAGCCGCGGTGGTCGGGCGACACTCGAGTGACTTCGGAGGGAGCCGAAGGAATCGAGTGGAAGGCCGGAAGCAAAAGCAACACGTAAGTATCGAGGCAAGCTCGTGTGTGCGAGCGTAAGTGAGGTCGTATCCTCGTTACGGGGATGATCTTAAGCATAGATCCGACCAAAGACATCCTATAGATGGTCTAGGTCGAGATCGGACGGTCGACGACCGTCGAAATTATGTTTTTGTTGAGCTAACTTTGACTTGCAGCGAGCATCGCACCGCCGCTGAAAGGTCGACTCGATCGATCTTGCCATCGATCGATCGATGATGGTCATCAGTCGACTGATGGTCAATGATCAGATTCGAGGAGTCAAGGCTTATCACCCCATTTCAAGGAGTTTTTGTGTCCATTTGTGATTGGTTGAAGACCCATTCGATGAGGGGCTCAAAGGCTATAAAAGGAGGGCTTGTCTTAGGGTTTTTCATCAATTAAAAAGCTTCCAAGTGCTTCCGATACGCTCCGACTCTCCGACATCCCTCTGACGCGGCTGAGACGAGGCAGCGACTCAACTTCAACCTCCATCCTTTGAAGTAAAGTTTGAATCATATTTCAATTTATAAGTTGTTCTTATTTCGAGCTTTAAATCATATCAAGGAGAGGGGGAGTGCCCCTCTACCTTGAGCTTTTATCATCTTGTGTATCCGTCTAACTCCTACCTCCAACGAGGAGGAGTTTTTTTAGTAGTTTGCCCTCTGTACGTGGTCAAGGACCACTAGGGCCTTGGAGTAGTAGCCTTCGGCTACGAACCAAGTAAAACCTTTGTGTCTATTGTCTCTATTTTTGTTTTTATCTTCCGCTATGTCTACTCGCGTTTTAACGAAAAATTTCTATCGCTATTCACCCCCCCTCTAGCGATCCGATCGATCCAACACTTCAAACAAGCAGACATGATAAAATTCAGAATAGATGTCTCGGTGTCAATTTTAAGGGATGAGTTCTTCATGATGTAATTTTAGAAGACTTCAGGTGGCAGTATGATAATGCATTGTTGTAATTTATGAAATTTGCTAATTTGTAAATGATACCGCATTCCATATGATCAACAGTGATTGTAATTTTAATTATTGTTTGTGGTTGTGCTTTAATAAATGTTATATAATATATTGTTGAATACTTCGATGGTGCTGACATTGAAATCCCAGGAACAGAGTGGTCCTGGGATTTAAATTTCCAGCAACATGTCCAAATTCAATCTGGTCCGGATCCAAAAAGTGGTCCTGGGAATTATATTCAGAACACTAGTTTAGGATTTGAATTTGACCACGCACTACATATCGTAATGGCCGAGAAATACAGTGGTGCAGGGGAAAAAAAATCCAGGAACAAAGTGGTGTTGGGAATTTAATTCCCAACACCACGTACAATTTCGAACTGCTTGAGAAATAAGGTGGTGCTGGGAATTAAAATCCCAAGAACATAGTGGTCCTGAGATTTTAATTCGGCCACCTATTCGATCCGCCGAGAAATAAAGTGGTCTTTGGGAATTAAAATTCGAGAACATTGGTCTGGATTTTAATTCCCGGCACCACGCATCTTCAAGGACGAGAAATAAAGTGGTGCTAGGAATTATAATCCCAGGAACACAGTGGTTATGAGATTTGAATTCCCAGCACCATGTACAACTTCGAACAGGCCGAGATATAAGGTGGTGCTGAGAATTATAATCTCAGGAACATAGTGGTCCTGAGATTTGAATTCCCAGCACCATGCACAATTTTGAACTTCCCGAGAAATAAAGTGGTGCTGGGAAGTATAATCACAGAAACAAAGTAGTGCTGGGATTTGAATTCTCAGTACCATGTACAATTTCAAACTGAGCGGGAAATAAGGTGGTGCTGGGAATAATAATCCCAAGAACACAGTGGTCTTGGGATTTGAATTCCCAGCACCACGTAAAATTTAAAGCTGCTCGGAAAAAAGAGTGGTGCTGGCAGTTATAGTCACAGCAACACAGTGGTTCTGAGTTTTAAAATTTCCAGCACCATGTACAATTACAGGTTGGCCGAGACAAAAAGGTGGTGCTGGGAATAATATTCCTAGCAACACTGTAGTCCTGGATTTTGACCGAAACCCATTGATGAACCTAGAGGAGGCCAAATTCCGAAATCTTGACATGGACTAAAAGACCTAACGGCTTCAAATGATGTTGCGTCGAGGAAACTTTCTTCTGATCCTCCTACCTCCCAATTTCGACCGCGTGCCACGTGACACGGGGCTTGATTTCTGAAATTTGGCTGTGTAAACCTAATCCTGCCTTGAAAATCAGAAATTTTGGACACGATACACAGAGGGGCAAGTCCCAAAGCCACTGGAGTTGGATTGGATTGAAGATGAGGTGAATAGGGCCATCAATGGGTTTTGACCGAAACCCATTGATGGACCTAGAGGAGGCCAAATTCTGAAATCTTGACATGGACTGAAAGACCTAATGGCTTCAAATGATGTTGCATCGAGGAAACTTTCTTCTGATCCTCCTACCTCCTAGTTTTGGCCGCGTGCCATGTGGCACGGGGTTTGATTTCTGAAATTTGGTTGTGTAAACCAAATCCTGCCTTGAAAATCAGAAATTTTGGACACGATACACAGAGGGGCAAGTCCCAAAGGCACTTGAGTTGGATTCGATCGAAGATGAGGTGAATAGGGCCATCAATGAGTTTTGACCGAAACCCATTGATGGACCTAGAGGAGTCCAAGTTCTGAAATCTTGACATGGACTGAAAGACCTAACGACTTCAAATGATGTTGCATCGAGGAATCTTTCTTCTGATCCTCCTACCTCCCAATTTCGGGGGCGTGCCACGTGGCACGGGGTCTGTTTTCTGAAATTTGGATGTGTAAACCTAATCCTGCCTTGAAAATCAGAAATTTTGGACACGATACACAGAGGGGCAAGTCCCAAAGCCACTGGAGTTGGATTGGATCGAAGATGAGGTGAATAGGGCCATCAATGGGTTTTGACCGAAACCCATTGATGGACCTAGAGGAGGCCAAATTCCGAAATCTTGACATAGAATGAAAGACCTAACGACTTTAAATGATGTTGCGTCGAGGAAACTTTATTCTGATCCTCCTACCTCCCAGTTTCGGTCACGTGCCATGTGGCACGGGGCTTGATTTTTGAAATTTGGCTGTGTAAACCTAATCCTGCCTTGAAAATCAGAAATTTTGGATATGATACACAGAGGGGCAAGTCCCAAAGCCACTGGAGTTGGATTGGATCGAAGATGAGGTAAATAGGGCCATCAATGGGTTTTGACCGAAACCCATTGATGGACCTAGAGGAGGCCAAATTCTGAAATCTTGACATGGACTGAAAGACCTAACGACTTCAAATGATGTTACGTCGAGGAAACTTTCTTCTGATCCTCCTACCTCCCAGTTTCGGGCGCGTGCCATGTGGCACGGGGCCTGATTTCTGAAAATGTGGTGCTGGAAATTTTAATCTCAGGAACACAGTGGTCCTGGAAATTTAATTCCCAGCACCACGTCCATTTGCGAACTGCCCGAGAAATAAGGTGGTGCATAGTGGTGCTGGAAAGTGAATTCCCAGCACCACGTACAGTTTCGAACTGGCCGAGAAATAATATGGTGCTGGGAATTTTAATCCTAGGAACACAGTGGTCCTGGAAAAATAATTTCCAGCACCACGTCCATTTGTGAACTGCCCGAGAAATAAGGTGGTGCTGAAAATTTTAATCCCAGGAACACAGTGGTGCTGGAAAGTGAATTTCCAGCACTGTTGGTGCAATCGGCCCAGGTCACGATTGACCAGGACTCGAGTTGGGCTCGAGTGATGTTTTGATGTGTTTTGATGTTTCGACAAAAACATATGACAATATAATTGTCATGGAAAGTCCAAGTCGGACACTTGGCAATGTAAAGTCCAACATGGGTTGGCAAGGAAAGTCCAAGCATGGTCTTGGCATGGAAAGTCCAATATGGGTTGGCAAGGGAAAGTCCAAGCTTGAGTCTTGGCATTTGAGAAGTCCAAGGGTTTGATATTGGCGGCGTAAAGTCCAAGCGGGAGTCTTGGCAGCATAAGTCCAATGGTTGGCGGCGTAAAGTCCAAGCGGAGTCTTGGCGGCGTAAGTCCAATATGCCTTGGCGGTGTAGACACCGTTAGCATGACATAGCCGACGGAAGCACCTGAAGGCTAGCGCGATGGATGAACAAGTCATGGATGACTTGGAGGGATCCGAGAGGCGTGAGGCTGATGGAGGTGACTAGAAGGCTTAGGTCTAGGCTAAGGGTGGTCTAGCAAGTATGGGGGAACCATACTTGAGTTAAAACGGGTTATGCCTAGCGATCATTGCCATAGGTTGGCGATCGGTGATGATGGCTCAGCGATCGGTGATAGTATGATCGGTCGGTGCGCCGAGATCGGCCGAGAATGGAGTTGAGACTCGACTGGTCGAGTGAGGACTCCATCAGTCGACTGATGGTCACAATCAGTCGACTGATGGTAGTTCCGTTGGACTTATCCAACGTGGAACTAGCCGTTGTCTCACGACAACAGTGGCATCAGTCGACTGATGGTCTCGATCAGTCGACTGATAGACTTTTTCCAGCACAGGTTGAAGCTATATATGGAGCTCGTGATGGAAGAAAAAGAAAATCGGTTCTTGAGGGCTATTGGGGCGATTTGTTGGTGCAAATCAGGTCTCCAAGTGCAAGCAAGCAACCAAGCATTCAAGCAATCAAAACAAGTGTTGTAAAGTCTTTTCTTTACTTGTATTTCATATTTACATTGTATATTGCTTGTATTTCATTCTTACTGTTGTAAGATTTATTGTAAGGGGTTTCTCCGCCTCCGACTTGTGTCGAGAAGGAGTGTTTATCATTAGTGAGTGCGTGTGCATCACTAGGGCTCTTTAGAGCTCGATCCGTGGAGTAGGAACCGTGCGGTTCCGAACCACGTTATATCATTGTGCTAGCTTGTTGTCTATTTCGTTATTGCTTTTATCATTATATATATTCCGCTGCGCTAACGAAATTGTAGACACAAACGAGATCGAATTACATCTTCGCTATTCACCCCCCCTCTAGCCATTCCAACGATTCCTAACAAGTGGTATCAGAGCCTGGTGGCTCTTCAACGGATTAACAACCGGGAGCAAGACGCTAGAGGGTAAAAGATGGAAGTCCAAGATCAATTAGGATGGGACATCAACACACCGGTCCCTTATTCATTCTATGGACGAGAAGGTTTCAATTCTTGGAAGGCGAGAATTGAAGAGTTTTTGATGATGAGAGACCTTGAGGAATGGTCCGCCTTGATGGAAGGATTTGAGTATCCTAAGGGATCAAAGGGAGGATTTCTCAAGAAGAAGAAATGGAGTGAGGAGCAACTCCGGCAATTCGAGAAAAATAAGAAGGTAATCAAATTTATATTTGATTTAGTACCTAATGACATCTTGTGTAGCCTAGGTGACTATGTGGATTGTAAAGACGCCAAAGAGGTATGGAACATTTTGGCGAAATTCCATGAAGAACCTCATTCAATCCAAGAAGACAAGGAGGATGAAGAAGAGAGCTCATCCTCAAGTGAAAGTGAGGAATCGGAAGAAAGTGAGGAGTCAACTTCCGGATCGGAAGAGAAAATAGAAGAGGTGGGAGAAGCATCCACCTCCGTGATTGAGGGGGAGAGACCATCTACACCGGGGCAACCTCAAGAAGTGCCTTCAACATCCGGTCAAGATGAGGAAGCTCAAAATTCAACTCCGGCACCTACCACGGACCTAGGTAACTCGAGCATTTCAAATAATAATAAAATTCATATTATATGCTTTGAGTGTAGGGAGCAAGGACACTACAAGAGTAAGTGTCCTAAACGGGTTAAGAAGGCTCCACCGGCACCAAAAGTCAAGGATGCCGGTTCCCCAACACCTAAAGGCAAGGAGCACATCATATGCTTCAAGTGCAATTCGAAGGGGCATTATCGGAGTCAATGCCCTAGGGGGAAGAAGAAGGGGCAAGAAGGAGCATCATATGTAGGGGGAGCCTCCAAGGCAAACCCTAAGGTATATTTCAATAATGCACCTTCTAGATTTAATAGGCAAAAGCATGCTAGAAATAATTTTAATTCTCTTGCAATTTATGAAAAGCATGCTAATAGGAATGAATATTGCTTAGGAGCTAAAAATATTCACTTAGATAATAGGAAGAAATTTGGGACTAATGTCCTTAAAAATAATTCATCTAAGGATAAACCTAGGTCAAATAACACTAGACCAATTTTACCTAGGGAGACCATTAGAAAGGTGCAAGAGCACCTAGGTATTAACCCCAAATGGACTAGGCATATGCCTAGAAAGTCTCATGCCCATGGTCTAAATCAAAATTCTAAAATCGGGCAATTAGAATTAGAGAACCAAGCCTTGAGGTCAAGGTTTGAGAAATTGGAGAAGACCCTTAAAATTATACAAAATCAATTTAAAGGGTCAAATGATCAAAAGTCAAGGTCCAAAAGTCAAAGTCAACACCAAGGACCTAAGAGTCAAAAGTCAACCAAGGGCAAGCAAGGTTTGGGTCACAAACCTAAGCCTAAGGTAGCTTATCATAGTGTTCCATTAGATTATGGAACACTAACTAGGTCTAGGAAGACCAAGGTCAATAGGGAAGTCATCCCTAGAGTTGACCAAAGGGTGTGTCTAGTGGCTAGGGTTTCAAGGAAATCTAGGGTGGCCACTAAGAAGGTTGCAAGGGGAGTTACCCCTAGAGTCAACCTAGGTAAGACCCAAATGACCAAGGCTAATAAGCCTAGGAGGGTCATTAGGAAGGTATCTAGGGAGGTTATCCCTAAGGAATACCTAATTAACCCTAGGAGCTCAAATCAGTTTTGGGTTCCTAAGAGCGTGATTGATTCACGCTAGATGGGTTTAGGGTGTGCCAACCTTGATTGGATGGGTAGTTAACTCAATCATGGTAAAGGTGGCACTTTAGGATATTTTCAAGGTTATGGATACCTTGGAAATAGATTTGAATTATCATCCTAAAAGATTTTAGGGTGTGCCAATATTATTTGAGAAGCTTGATAAAATGGTCAAATTGGCACAATTTAGGTTTAGAGTGTTAGTGTGTCATTTTGGGTTGTTGGCACACTAGGGAGATAAATGATAATATGGCAAAATATATCTAACTATATCAAATGACAATTAATATTAAAATTTTGGTATTACTATACCTATATATTTTATATGTCATGTTTTGATTGTCATATGTCATGTCATGACATCATGCCTATTTCTATGATTTTATATGTCATGTTCATGTTTAGGATTAAGGATTAAATGTCATGTGTTTTTAGATTTCATATTATGCCATGACATCATGATTATGAGCATGTGTTTATCTATATCATCTCTAATGCCATAATCACTCATGCATTTAAGATAATTTGATTGAAATTGATTTAAGGACAATGGCATGACTTGGAGTCCCATTTATAAGGGAATCAAGTAGGGTTGCCTTAGAAAAATGCATGAAACCCTAGTTTAGGGAGAACAAAACCCACATCTCACATCCAATTGACATGTATGTGTATTTATACACCCTAGATACATGTGAGATGCTAGGATATGAGTTGAGTTCAAGGTGCATAGTTTTTGCATCTAGTTGAACCAAAACTCATCTAATTTTTATTGGTGGATCATTAGGAGAGCTCGTGTACAAGTCACACACATAGAGCCCAAGGAATATGATCCAAGATAAGGTTTTGAAAACATTTTAAAATCATTTTAGAAAACCTTGGTGAAGTCTATCTTTTGATAGCAATCACCATTGATAAAGTTGATACAAAATAGGGCCAAAACATTGAAAATTTCAATGGTTTTGAGTTTTGTATCAAATTCACTATTTTATGGGTAAAATATTTTTCAAACATTTTTCCCCATTGTATGTGTCATAGGTATTATACGTATCAAGTTTCGTGATTTTTCGATATACGTATAATTATTTATGATTTTCTGAAACTCGATTCTGATAACTGAAATTCGGAAATTTCAGTTATCGATCGCCTGAGTGTGATCGTGATGATGAATGTGGCAATGATCGTGGTAGCTGACAGAGTCGACTGCCAAGGCTGATTTCGGGAAAACTAAGTTTGGTTAGTCCGTGTTCAGCCATGGCAAAGGTCCCTAACCACTCCTAACCCTAGGATATGCTTTGGGAAGCATTATAAAGGGTGAAAAGCTATTGGATATGGATTAGGAGAGTTGTTTAGGGTTTGTATCAATTCTAAGGTGTGGAAAGTTAAATGTTGAATTTCTAACCTTAGTTTTGACGGTTTAAAGTTTCTATTGGCTTAGGGACTTCCCAAGGACATTGTTGGTGCAATGGTAAAGGGGGAGCAAGCCTTTAGGGGGAGATATCCATCTTGGGATGATGGATGTGTTTTTCTCCTTGAAGGGGAGAATGTTATCAATTTGGGAAATTTATGGATTTTTAGAAACCCAATTTGGAAATTGGGAGAGTGAATAGGAGTGCCTCTCTTGAGTGATATGGGACTTATCACTAGGAAGATGGTAGGCATCCTAGGTATTTTTGGATCAAGGGGGAGATTGTAAGATCTCATTGGGACATGAGACATTGACCTCCTTAGAGAAAACCTTTGATGTTAGTCAAAAAGGGGAGAATGTTTGGGGAGAACATTTGGGATAATTGGTAAAGGATTTGAGTTAGTATTCTAACTCAATTATTTGTTTGGTTTTTGTCAAACATCAAAAAGGGGGAGATTGTTGGTGCAATCGGCCCAGGTCACGATTGACCAGGACTCGAGTTGAGCTCGAGTGATGTTTTGATGTGTTTTGATGTTTCGACAAAAACATATGACAATATAATTGTCATGGAAAGTCCAAGTCGGACACTTGGCAATGTAAAGTCCAACATGGGTTGGCAAGGAAAGTCCAAGCATGGTCTTGGCATGGAAAGTCCAACATGGGTTGGCAAGGGAAAGTCCAAGCTTGAGTCTTGGCATTTGAGAAGTCCAAGGGTTTGATATTGGCGGCGTAAAGTCCAAGCGGGAGTCTTGGCAGCATAAGTCCAATGGTTGGCGACGTAAAGTCCAAGCGGAGTCTTGGCGGCGTAAGTCCAATATGCCTTGGCGGTGTAGACACCGTTAGCATGACATAGCCGACGGAAGCACCTGAAGGCTAGCGCGATGGATGAACAAGTCATGGATGACTTGGAGGGATCCGAGAGGCGTGAGGCTGATGGAGGTGACTAGAAGGCTTAGGTCTAGGCTAAGGGTGGTCTAGCAAGTATGGGGGAACCATACTTGAGTTAAAACCTCATGTTTGAGGTGTGCCACGATCGTGTGCCATGTGGCAATGACCGACCGAGTCAACTAGGGTTTGATTGCGGGTTATGGTTTAGCAATGATCGCCATAGGTCATGATCGATGGCGAGCAAATGACCGATCGATGATCACCGACCGGTGCTCGAGAATTCGCCACGTATCGGAGTCGAGACCGATCGTCGAGTGAGGACTCCATCACCGATCGATGGTCACAATCGACGATCGATGGTAGTTCCGCTGACTTATCCAACGTGGAACTAGCCGTTGTCTCACGACAACAGTGGCATCAGTCGACTGATGGTCTCGATCAGTCGACTGATAGACTTTTTCCAGCACAGGTTGAAGCTATATATGGAGCTCGTGATGGAGGAAAAAGAAAATCGGTTCTTGAGGGCTATTGGGGCGATTTGTTGGTGCAAATCAGGTCTCCAAGTGCAAGCAAGCAACCAAGCATTCAAGCAATCAAAACAAGTGTTGTAAAGTCTTTTCTTTACTTGTATTTCATATTTACATTGTATATTGCTTGTATTTCATTCTTACTGTTGTAAGATTTATTGTAAGGGGTTTCTCCACCTCCGACTTGTGTCGAGAAGGAGTGTTTATCATTAGTGAGTGCGTGTGCATCACTAGGGCTCTTTAGAGCTCGATCCGTGGAGTAGGAACTGTGCGGTTCCGAACCACGTTATATCATTGTGTTAGCTTGTTGTCTATTTCGTTATTGCTTTTATCATTATATATATTCCGCTGCGCTAACGAAATTGTAGACACAAACGAGATCGAATTACATCTTCGCTATTCACCCCCCCTCTAGCCATTCCAACGATTCCTAACAAGCACCACATAAAGTTTCGAACTGGTCGAGAAATAATGTGGTGCTAGGAATTTTAATCCCAGGAACACAGTGATCCTGGAAATTAAATTCCCAACACCACGTCCATTTGTGAACTGCACGAGAAATAAGGTGGTGCTGGGAATTTTAATCCCAGTAACACAGTGGTCATGGAAAGTAATTCGGCACCACGTGCGATTTAATCGACCGAGAAATAAGGTAGTCTTTGGGATTCTTAATCTCGAGAACACAGTGGTCACGAAATTTAATTTCGGCCACGTCTGATTTAGTGGCCAGAAATAAAGTAGTGGTCTTTGGGATTCTTAATCCAGAACACATCGAAATTGAATTTCGGCTACGTATAGTTTAATCGACCGAGAAATAAGGTGGTGCTGGAAATTTAAATCCAGGAACACAGCGGTCCTGAAAATTTAATTCCCAGCACCACGTACAAATCCCATCACAAAATCATAAAGTCGAAGTGGTTCACATATTTAACAAAGTATATATATTTCATAATTGTACAGATACTACATAAATTGGATTTACACTTTGCATCTGACTAATGACTTTTACAGGCAGGCACCTTGGAATAGTTAAAAATTTAAAACTTTGTATACTCTTATAACATATCCCACAATACAGCACAGTCATAATTGCAAACAAAATTGTGAGTTGCGCATTATTCTATTCCCCACCACGAATCTAAAGCTCCTCATATCTTGCTGTCTGAATCTTTTAGGGTACCCAAATAGTAGGCTCTCAATGTATTATATTATAAAAAATGCACAATCATAGCTGTAAAAAAATATAAATTATTAGTCCATTGCTAGCTTATAAAATATGGTATTTACAAAGATTATTAAATGTCTTATGAAGAGCTTTGTCTGGGACCCTGGACTCGACGCACGAAAAAGTTTGCATTAGAAAATTTATCAGCCAGGCCAGGATGCCAGTTATCATAATAAGAAGGGTGGATCTTTTTAAAGAATTCAACCTGGGACCCAAAAAAATGCTATGAATCCTCCATACACAAACGGTTTATTTAACTTAATTAAAATCTAATGCTTACTGTTTCTTCAAATTGAGTAGTGTAAGCCTTCCTGACGGACAAGGAGTTGTAGTGGATAAACTTTGAATTTTCCAAGTCGGCCACTAGTAGGTGGCGATGCTAAATCACAGTTATTGGACAAAATATCTGATTGGATTGCCTGGGGTTTTAAAAGTTTGCTCGAATGCTTGGGCGTACATAATATTAAACATATCCTGTGTATAAAAAAATCTGTCAAAACACCGAAGCTGTAAAGTTTACAATTCCATGAAAATGGGCCAAAAACTTATCGGGAATCCAGCCCCACAGAATATTGAGTTATAGTACGCCTTATCAGTCACCTTGCACTCATCAGCTAAGACTGAAAAATAAGCGCTTATGCAATCCCCATGTGTCAAAACATTCCAATCAAATATTGTAAGGAAAGAGTCCATGTATAAGTTAATAGCATCGGTCTTCCACACTGGTCCTGATACTGTCACACTACACAAGGAAAGGGTTATTAGCAACTCTCAAAATATAAGAAGACTATTATAAACAAAGAATATAAGACTGTCTTACTCTATTTTTTTTAGTTTCAATAAACACTCCCTGACTGTTGGATCCATCTTACCGGTGAATTCTTTATAAGCTTGTTGTATACAAATTAAAACTGTGGGGATAGAAATATTTTGTCTGAAAAATAGGACTGGACAAGATAACTTATGCTCACCTCCAATATCCTCGCCTTGACTTCGTCGAGTGTTGGTTGTTTGTCCGTCGAGACTTGTGTGCTAGTATCTACAATTTCGGGTTCACAATCCTCGATGATTGATTTCCCTTTTTTATCCTGGCCTGACTCCTGCTCAACATTTGGCTCTGCAGGAGAGATATTAGGGTCTACTGAGGGATACTCAATAACCTTGCTGGGGACAATTTGAGTTTCAACTCTCCTTCTTTTAGGGATGTTAGAAAATCATGCAGGAGGGAGGCTTCTAAGGTTAGGGGGTGATACACCATGAAGAGCCCTCTTCCGCACATAAACCTTCTGCCTAGTGTATGCAGGAGAAGCATGTTAGTGCAATAGATTGTATAGGCCGTGTGATTGTAACCCTCTACATCCCGGGATTATAAATTCATTGAAGCTCCAGATTAAACCTGCCCTTTCAGATTAATGCTTCTTTTTCAGAAATTATATCATCCCTTTCACTTATCTCGTTGTCCTTCCTGTTCCTGACCTCCTCTAACTGTTGAAGAAGCTCCTGTATTTTCTTTTCTTGTTCTTCGATGGTCGCTTCCTTAAGTAGGGAGGTGCTTTCAAAGTTACACCTTGCTTCAACTAGCTTGGTGCTTAGAGTAGAAACTATTTATGCATTCTCCTGGCATACTGGACAGGCCATTCCTCTTGCGTCCACCTGAGTTTCGGGTTGAGGAGTTGATGCAGAAATTCTAGGTGGAGAAGCGGTGAGTACCAGATGCAACTTTGACTGTGTTGGCATTAGATCAACAATGATTTTATCAGGTAGGAGACCATCTACCATCTTCTTAACGACCCTTACATTTGTGGAACTCCACCTCCATCTCAGCATTCTTGGCAAAGCATGAGGGACGTGTGGAGGTAGGATACACAAATGCTCACACATCCATACGTGACATGACAAGATGAGTTGTTAATAGACAGATTGATCTATACTATTTGTGGAACACATAAAATATATTCACTCACAGCCAATAAGTGTGTGAAACCCTTAAGCATTGGTCTCGTAGATCCACCGACGACCTCTGCTTTTGGTCGCAATGTTACTCCCATTCCAATTGACTCCATTTGAGGAGCCATGTACGTATAAAGTGCTTCGCACCAATTGTACATGCCTAAGTTATCAAAATCCTCTACACAATCTATAAGTGATCGCATAGGTATTCTAGACTTACTGCTGGTGGTAGTAAAAAACACACAAGAGAAAAAATATAAAATAAACAATTGACAATAAACTTTTGCATATCCTAAATTATCTGGAGATCTGGAAGTCTTCAATAAATCCTCCAGATGCTGGTTAGAGCATTCAGCTTCCACGAAATATTGCAAATATAGCTGTCCAGAGGGAGCTTCATTATTCATAAGAACTACAAGTCCATCATCTGGTAGACCAAGGATGAGGGAGACATCCGTCTTTGTGAAATGCAATTTCTTGTCCTGGAATATAAAACATTTCTCCCTGCAGTCCCAATTATAAAACATATTTTGAACGAGGGGTCTGACATGCGTAATATCTGGAATGTCCAAAACCCATGCAAAGGGGGAGCTCCGAATAAACATTTCTTCTTCCACACTCGGCGGCACACTTGCAATAAATTTTTTAAACTGTGAAACATTGCTTTTCCAGTTCATTCTCTTGGTTCTTCCTCGCATCAACGCATGGGTTCTTGTAGAAGTATCGCTTGATGATTCACCAGTTGAAGCCATCGTTAACTGAAAATACTACGTTAGGTTACAAACCAAATGCATTGTAATACGGTAATTCTAAACTAATAGATGAAATGGATTGAAACATGTGTGATGATACAAACAAACGTTACCTCTGCTCAAATGGTAAACCCTAAAACCCTAACCCCTATCAGGCCCGAGTTTAAACGACATCGTGCACGGAAAATGGCAAAATCCTAGATAGATCGGAAGGAGCGATAGCGACACAGAAGTTAAGAAATCTACAAAACTTACTTAGGTCGAAAATAGCGTTGAGATGGTGTTGAGATGTTTGAACTTGCACCGGGGAGTTTGAACTGGCACTGGGAGGTTTGAACTGACACCGGGGAGTTTGAACTGGAACCGGAGAGTTTGAACTGACACCGGGGAATGGAAGCGCAATTCCATGAGAGATTGAACGCAAGGAGCGAGAGAGAAATGAAATGTGGTGTTGAGATGTTTGACTGGCACCGGGGAGTTTTATATTAACGGATCGGGTGCAGTGAGACGGATTTAGATTACAATTTTGCAAAATAGAGTAACAAATATTTACATTACAATTCTGCAAATTAGCTTAACATTAACATTAACATTGTTTCCTTTACAAATATTTACACAACCACTATTTACACTTAGGAATTAGTAGGCGGTGGCATTCTACATGACCTCCTATTATGCCCAAGCTATTTGCATCTACTACATTTATTTTTCACCCTCCCAGTATATTTAGACTCAATGCGTGTCTTTTTTCTTCGCCCGGGCTGCACAAGGCTACAAGGAGGTAGAACTCCAAAATTTTTGTCACCATTAGGCCAAAATTTCTTACTTCGACATGGGTAAATACGATCCATGTAAGTGGCCCCCCAGGTTTCCCTCAGAAAATAATGCTCACAATAACAGTATGGATCCATGTTCCGATATATGATGACTACAATAGCATGCGAGCAAGGAATTCTTGAAATTTGAAACTCACCGCATATGCAACTTCACCTATCCAAATCAACAATATACGAAGAAGCAATTGTCTGTATTTCCATTTCCGATTGTGAGTATGGGAATACTGAATATAATCGAGTTCTTTCTCTCCTTTCATCAATCTCTTTAATTGCATAAGGTGTTAGAAAACTTGACCTTTTTGAAGATTCTTCCCTACGGTTAAAGAACCATTGAGCAACCTTTCTTCTAGTGTTGTCAATTAAACTGGTGATGGGGAGTTCATGTGTTTCCTTGAATAATGCATTTAAACTCTTAGAACAATTAGTGGTTAACATTGTGTACCTCCTCCTAGGAAAGTGTACATTGGCCCATCTTTTTGGATCGATCTTTTGTAACCACGCATATGCATTCTTGTGTTTGTCATGCATGTTCTGCATTAATCGATCAAACTCAACTCTTGAATTGGCTCTTGCTGCTGCCCAAAATAAACCTAATGAGGATCTATCCCGCATCGTTACTACCATGTTACAAGACAAGTGATAGCAACAAAAAGCATGATGGGCAGATGGATACACTTTGTTAACTGCTGATATAATCTCCCAATGTCTATCCGATACAATGCTCAACGACTCTGGTAGGACAGCAAGGAATGTCTTTACATGATCCAAAAACCACTCCCAGGCAGATCCACATTCAACTTCAACAATTCCAAATGCAACTGGCATAATTTTTGCATTACCGTCAACGGCAGTAGCCATTAGCAAAACACCAGGATACTTGCCAGTGATATGTGTAGCATCAATTTCAATTAATTTTCTCAAATAAGACCTGAATACTCTTCCACAAGCACCAAATGCCTAAAAACATCGCTGGAATTGATTTTCACCATTTCTTAGTACTGCAACATATGTATCAGGATCTCTAACTCTTAACTCACGCAAGTACACTGGAAGATCAATATAGGCCTGATCAAAATCACCTACCACTCTTTTTAATGCTTTCTGTCTGGCTGTGTATGCTTTCTTGTATGAAATGTTAACACCAAACCTAGCTTGCATTTCTCTTCGAATTGAACTTGGTTTGTAATCATCAGAAGTAGCTAACCGTCCTACAATCTGGTTTGCTACAAATGTGGATGTGCAAGCATGGTGATCTGCTGTTTCCCTAACACTGTCACATTCATGCTGCTTTACATATTTTGTGACAGTGAACTCCACGTCTCCACTTGCAACTAGACTCCATGAACAAGGCCGACTAAAGCAAATTACTTTAATTCTATTAAGTCTAGTGTCAACTGGCTTGTATCTGAAGTTTTTTAGCATCGCATGTATTACTAGTGCATCTTTAAACTCTTGTCGAGAGGAAAAAACTTGTCCAGTGAAAAATTCATTTGGATCTGATGAACTGACATCTGCCAATAGTGTTATTCGTGGATTTAAAACATAGGAATCATCAGCAATTGGGAACACTTCCTCTAAGTCACTGTACTGATCTGGGTTTAACTCACCTTCTTCATGTTGGATATCATCAGCTAAGAATTGTTCCGAAGGATTTGTATATTCTAACTCTTCTATTGCATGTATATCACTTACCTCCTCTTCACTCCAAGTTTGTTCAAAATATTCATGAACTACTGTGGTAGCAGTGACAAACTCTTCTTCGAGTCTGGAAGAAGCTTCTCTATTTATATCAAGGTGTTGATCACTGGTAGTTCTATTCCCCACATCAGTAAACTGAGATGAAGATGGAATATTACTTGGGGACAGATTTATGGAATCTTGATCATCTAACTCTCTATCCTTCAAATTTGATTCAATTGTTTCCAAAAATGTTAACACTTCATCAGGAAGGGGGTCGTCCCTGCAAAGGTTTTAAAATCAACACTATTATATGTAGTGTGCTAGGCAAATGGGCTGAATTTTTTAAACTAGGCTTTAGAAGCCTGAGGACAAGTGGAGGATGAGAGTTTATGGTTAGGTTTCCCAACTATGCACTTCACTAATTAGAACATTTGATGTGGATAGGGCCATCAATGGGTTTTTACCGAAACCCATTGATGGACCTTTCAATGTTGAAATTATGAACAATTTATATGGAATGGAAGAGGAAGACATTTACAGGGTTTATGCGCAGAGGGATACTTAGTTCCTACACTCTTGCCGGCAGTTATGGGTGTGTGCCAATTGGCACGTAGCATGCCAATTGGCACGCAACATGCCAATTGACACACAGCATGCCAATTGACACACTCGTCTGAATATTGGCACGAAGCATTAATTTTTATAACTACTGTTTGGGAGCCTAAGGAAAGGTGGAGAATGATAGTATAGGCCACGCTTGCACTCGACCCGCCTAGAGGACTTTATTTATCTCCAATATAAATTGACAACACCACTATTTTTCTCGGCCAGGTTCCCTCTCCATGGTGCTGGAAATTTATATCCTAGGACCACGGTGGTGCTGGGATATAAATTTCCAGCACCACCATTTATCTCGACCAGTTCCATCTCCCTGATGCTGGAAGTTTTAAAAGCAGGACCACAGTGTTGCTGGGGTTTCAGTTCCCAACACCACCAAAAATTCCGCCAACTTGTATCTATATGGTGCTGGAAATTATATTCCCAGCACCATGGTGTTGCTGGGATTTTGAATCTCATTACCACGGTGGTGCTGGGATATAAATTCCCAGTACCACCATTTATCTCGACCAGTTCAATGCCAATGGTGCTGGGAGTTTTAATCGCAGGACTACAATGTTGTTGGGGTTTCAAATCCCAGCACCACCTTTAATGTCGACAACTTATATCTCCCTGATCCAGTGAATTAGATTCCCAGTACCATGGTGTTGCTGGGAGTTTGAATCTCATTACCACGGTGGTGCTGGGATATAAATTCCCAGCACCACCATTTATCTCGACAAGTTTATTCCCCATGGTGCTGGGAGTTTTAATCGCAGGACCACAATGGTGACGATATTTCAATTGTCAGCACCACCTTTTATCCCGAACTGTTGAACCTTCATGGTGTTGGGAGTTTTAATCCCAGCACCACGGTGGTGATGAGATTTCAATTCTCAGCACCAATTTTTATCCCCAATTTGTTGAACCTTAATGGTGCTGAGAATTTTAAGCCCAGGACCACGATGTTGCTGGGATTTAAATTCCCAGCATCACTTTTTATCCAGATCAGCCACCTTCAATCTCCCATGGTGCTGGGATTTTTTTATTTTAGGGAGACGGTGGTGCTGAGAATTTCATTCCCAGCACCACTTACTCTCTCGGATAGATTGAATCTCCTAGTGCTGGGAATATCAATCAGGAAAGTTCAGTAATCGTGGGATTTAATTGGAAGCATCACCTTTTAAGTTAGGTGAAATTTGATTAGGTGGCGACAAAACTTGGTTATGAATCTCCTGCATCGCAATTATAGGTGCATTGGTCTACTATGATATGATATGCCTACCTCGTATTTATGGGTGCGTGGCAAACTTGGCTATACAACCACCTACAATGCATTACCTCATAGCAGTCTCAATAATAAAAACACATACATACATGATAATACTATGTGAAACAGTTGGTGAGTGAGCTGCGCCAACTTCTGGAAACCCTACTGATATATTCGTGGGAGCAGTGATGTCGTTGATAACTACTAGGGTTTCATCAAAAATGGTGTTGCTCAGTTGGTTTGCGGAGGAAAGCTGCGTGTGGTGCTCATCAACAGCATGGGGCTAGCGCTCCCATGCGGCTGGAAGTGACATTTGGATGGCTCGGGATTTCCAATTGTGCCTCGGATAGATGCAAATCTCTCTCTGCATTAAATTGTAGGTTGTTTGGCGGGAGGGGTATTTTGGGAATTACGCACGCGATTTGATAATTCTGAAACTATAGTGCACGTTTTGGATAATTCCGAACTTTAGCAGCTGTGTTTGGTAAATTACCGTAATTGCATAGATAGTGACGAACTGCCCATCTCTTGGTTTAGGCACTCTCCCATTGAAATCTATCACATTGAATTCAAAATGGAAAATGACAAGAATCCTCTTTTTCTTTTTTTTCTTATAAGGACTTGCGTTTCAAAATTTTTAAGGTAAAAGGCAAAACTAAATTAGTCGATAAAATAAAATATGAAGGAAAAAAAATAGAGCTCTATTTAAAATGCTATTGCAAGCTAAATTGTAATACGTTGAAATTAGTAATAGATAAACATGCGGGCGCGCCCATATGCACGTGCGTCCACGCCTACACATGTGATCCGTTAGGAGGAGGAGATAAGAAAATCATCGTGCAATGCACGTGAACCCACAATGTAACTTGCACCTCCCTACCATGCTCAATTAAAGCAAAGCCATAGCGTATGCTACTCCTATGATATTTATATTTTTATTTATGTACTTGAAATTAGAGGTTTCCAATTTCAGAATATTACGTTTTAGAGGACAATTGTGAAGGACCATAAGCGCATAAACCAAAATTATATTATTTTAAAAAATAAAGTTTTAACTTTGAGCTCAAAATCACTATAAAAAAATCAAACTTTATCAACCTCAACCTGATCTATTGTTCAATCTTGCTTTATAAGATAGCTCATAGCTAAACCGAACTTAAAATTCATCAAACTGATGGAATAATCATTCAAGCTGAACTTAGTTTCTTTCTTTGGCAATTTATCAAATACAGTTTCTAAAGTTTGGAATTGTCCAAAAAGTACAACATAGTTTCAGATTTACCAAATCGTGCACCTAATTCCCCTTTTATCCCTCCCGCCAAACAAATTTGTAATTTAATGATGAGAGAGAATTTTCATGCATCCGAGCCACTACTGGAAATTCCGAACCATCAAACGCCGAATTTAAATCCTGTAACCACAGATTCTGGAATATAATTCTCAGCACCACCTTTTTTTTTATCTGATTTCTAATTTATATCGGTCTGATTTCTGAAATATTACTGTGAATACCTAATAAAATCTCGAATATCAGAAATTTTGGCCACGGATACATAGAGGGACACTACTCAAACTCAATGGACTTGGATTGGATCGAAAAAGAGATGAATAGGACCATCAATGAGTTTTGACCGAAACCTATTGATGGACTTAGAGTAGTCCAAATTTTAAAATCTTGACATAGACTGAGAGATCTTACAACATGAATTTTTGATATGTCGAGGAAACTTAGTTTTAATCCTCCTATCTCCCAATTTTAACTTGTGTCGAAAAAAAAGATGGTACTGAAAATTGAGAAACTGGTGGAAGATTGTGGTAATGGTGCTCGCAATTTCAGCACCACTGTGGTGTTGGAATTGGAATTTCGACCACGTGATCTTTGGGATTGGAATTTCGGCCACGCAGAGTGTTGCAATCCTGCACCACCAGCTGTAGTCTTTGAAATTGCGAATTCGGACTGTAGTCTTTGGAATTGCGAATTCCAGCACCATTGTAGTACTAGAATTGAAATTTCCAGCACCACAGTGGTGTTGCAATCCCAGCACCACCACTGTGGTGCTGAAAATTCCAATCTCAGCACCACAGTGTTGCTGGAAATTCCAATTCTAACACTACAGTGGTGCTGGAATTCGCAATTCCAGCACCTCTGTGGTGATGAATATATTTTTTATCATTAACTTTTCATCAAATTTTAATTAGCAAGAAACAACTCGATCCGAAGAAAAGAAGCTGAACTGTATTCTTAATACAAATTAGAGATAAAAACTAACTTTGTGATCAGAAACTGAGAGGAAGTCCGAGGACACCAAGAGAATGTTTTTCAGGCTTTAGATCCGTATGGATAAGTCGTAGATCATCGTGCATGACTACAATGAGAATAAAAAGAAGAATCAACGCCTTAGTTTATAGTTTTGAAGCATATTCCCCTGATAACGATAGGAAGTGACTAATATTTCACAAACCTGCAATAGACTTCAGCAGTTGTCTACCGATATCGTGGACTAGATCAAGTGGCAAGGATCGATCGCCATTCTTCCGAAGAAGATCATGTAGACTCGGCCCGAGCTTCTCAAATACCTATTATTTTTTTTTTTCAAAAAAGAAAAGATTACGATCACATTAAACTAATAAGAAATCAGAGAAAGGGTTAACGTTGTGGACTTACTATGCATACGTGATGACGATAGTTGAAGTAATTTCGAACTCGCACAAAACTACAAGAACAGAGTGTTTAGCATGTGAGTTAGCTAATTTCAATTTTAAGATTGTCAAATGCAATTAATTATAATTAATTAATTACATATTATAATTGAGCTGTGATGCTGAAAAATATATTCATCACTACAATCATAATTTGACCACGGTAAATTGCAATTCCAAAGACTACGGTGGTGGTGCAGGATTGTAATACCACCGCTGTGCTGGGAATTTCAATTCAAGACTGCGTGGTGCCGAATTGTGAATTCCAGTACCACTACCACCATCTTCCACCAATTTCTCAACTTCCAGTACCATCTTTTTTTCGACACAAGTTAAAATTGGGAGATAGGAGGATTAAAACTAAATTTCCTCGACATATCAAAAATTCATGTTGTAAGATCTTTTAGTCTATGTCAAGATTTCGAAATTTGGACTCCTCTAAGTCCATCAATGAGTTTCGGTCAAAACCCATTGATGGTCCTATTCACCTCTTTTTCGATCCAATCCAAGTCCATTGAGTTTGAGTAGTGTTCCTCTGTGTATCCGTGACTAAAATTTCTGATATTCGAGGTTTTATTAGGTATTCACAGCAATATTTCAGAAATCAGATCGATATAAATTAGAAATCAGATAAAAAAAAGGTGGTGCTGGGAATTATATTTCCAGAAATACTGTGGTGCTGAGATTTGAATTTCCAGCACCACGTTTAGATGATTCGAAATTTCCAGTAGTGATTCGGATGCATGCAAATTCTCTCTCATCATTAAATTCCAGGTCTGTTTGGCGGGAGAGGTAAAAGGAGAATTAGATGTACGATTTAGTAAATCTGAAACTATGTTGCACTTTTTTGACAATTCCGAATTTTAGGAGCTGTGTTTAGTAAATTGTCGTTCTTTCTTTTTAAATTTAAAATCGTTCCAAATTTGGCTAAAGTTTAATTTATTTGATAGTATCAATCTCTTATTCATAATTTGTTTGAAACTTTTAAAACTGGTTTACTTAATTAATAAGCTTAATTAACACTACAAACTTATTTATTCATTTTAAGAACTTGTTTATTTACAAAATTTAATAAAAGATTTATTAACGAACACAATTCACATATTTTATTCACGGATATTATTCATTGTTTACAAACTTATTCATTTAATTTGACATTATGCATATCCAAAAAAAATAAAAATAAAATAATAATAATACGCTCATGTCTCCATTCTCCAAGCGATACAATAAAATCAAGCCAAGATACGACTCGACTCACCTCTACCTGACATATGAAATGGTAAGAATAAGTATAACAATGGTTGATTTTGATCCTTATGAAAAATGTGGATGGCTAAAGAGTTCACAAATATTAATATTTTATTTTATTATTTTTTTAAATTATTAAAATTTCCCTTATTTTTCAAACTTTTCTCTTAATTCTTTTTTTTTTTTTTTTTTTCAAATTTAATTAAATCATGAATTCAAACCTATAAACTTGACCTGGGCAAGACTTTAGTGACCTATTTATACCTATATCGATGTCTGAGTTGCTCGATCAAATCAGCTTGCCACACCCAGCCGATGATGTACTTGACGATTTCTGAATTGCTCGATCAAATCAGCTTGCCACACCCAACCATGATGTACTTGACGATGTCTGAATTGCTCGATCAAATCAGCTTGCCACACCCAACCGATGATGTACTTGACTTATTCAAAGGCATTTTTTACATTAATAAATATTTCAAAGGCATTTTACAGAATCTATTTATCCAACGATGTATTAATTTTATTAGTTTATCCATAGCATGTGGCTCGTGAAATGTTGTGGCCACATGCTTAGAGCCAAATGAATCTCAGAGCTTTCGCGGCAAAAATAAAAAACAATTCATAATCTCAAGAATCATTTCCAAAGAAGAATTAAAAAAAAAAAAAAGACACCAAATTATTCTACCAGCAAATACCGGAAAACATGCATAGTTAGCATCTTGATTAGATTAGTCTATTGTGTTAAAATCATTCAATAGGTTATAGCAATGGAGTAGAGCCCACTCAATTGAAGGTTTAAAAAGGCGACAACATCACTTACTGGAACACTTACAAATTTATCAGCAAAACTGAGAAGCTCATTATATTAGGGTTCGATGCTATGTGAATATCCTCCTTATCTATCTGCTCTGCACAATTGGAAAAGTAAATTTATCAATCATAACGCAAGGCCGGGATACCAAGCTAATTGCATTGCGATTTTGGCAACAGAGCTTACATCCACAGAAGTGAAGAATTCAGCAAATTTATCGTTCCCTCAATATACCGCATTGTACTCACTATATTTGCAAGTCCACAATCAATATGCAAATCCCTCATTTCACCACGTTGACTTCAGTGATTCACTTTACGTGGATTTATTGGAGATTTATTATTGATAGATTTATAACTAGTGATTAAATGATGATAATTAAAATTATATTAACTTTTGATAAAAAGAATGATAATTTAGAATAACAATAGTAAGTCTAAAATGTTGATAAATAATTGAAATATATATATATAGTTTGGATACTAGTTTTTAACAATTGTTTAGAGTAACAATTAGTTTATTTTGCTATTTATTGTTTTGACTAGTTATCATCAATTGTTTGCATCAGTATTCTGAGCATCCATGCACTCTTTCGAC
Source organism: Wurfbainia villosa (assembly GCA_025175895.1). Classification (NCBI taxonomy): domain Eukaryota; kingdom Viridiplantae; phylum Streptophyta; class Magnoliopsida; order Zingiberales; family Zingiberaceae; genus Wurfbainia; species Wurfbainia villosa. The sequence goes on along the minus strand of CM046008.1, from coordinate 27,891,336 downwards.
CGACAAAATAAACCATAAACAAGGTTGGTCTTGGCTTCTCCAAAGGAAACCCAATTGAGATTCTCCCTTTCTCTCTCTCGCTAACTTACGAGTACGAGACTTCTCTCACATGACATCACCATCGGATCCCAAGTACGTTTGGAGCGAGGAACTACAAAGAAGACTCTTGTAGATTTCTTCTCGATCCTACGAGATTCCATAACGCACGAGGTAATCACCTCTCACAAAAACTAACATTGATATCAGAGCTATCACATTCCTCTCTCCACGATGTCGTCGGATGATTTCTATGCACAAGAGCTTGCTGCAATGGAAGAAGATGATTTTGAACCGACGGAGATCTCCATCGACGACGATAGCCTGACACCCACGGAGGAGTCTATGGCGTCAATTAGATATCGGCGACTGATGACTGCAAAGGATTATGTTGTAGTACTTCGCGCTTCTCCCTCGACTCGCTCAGTCAACGCTCACGTGTATGACAACGACGCTTCATGCGAATCAAGTGAGGCATCAGTAAGCTGATCGCGAGCTCGAAGGGACGCGACTTGTCACGCCGAGAGTATGCCTTGAAAATCAAACGGACGACATCTCACTGCGTGGCAACATCTGGGTTAATACAAGGCCCGTAGGCCCACAACAACAACATAATAAACAGATATAAGTATATCAAACACACAGCGGAAACATAAGCACATACCCATAACAAAAGATACCAAAATATACAGGTGTACACCACCTGACAAGACCACAGTACTAAAACTGTACATAAAAACATCGACACAAAATAAAGTCCACAACATAATGACGAAGTCCATACATAGAACAAAATCCATAATACAAATACAAATCACAAATCCTCGGGAGACTCAAAATGTGGAGATGGGATGGATCGCCGGCGCAGCTCCAAGTCGTCACGAAGATCTCTACCTGTTACCTGGGCGACAGAAAAACCCAGGGTCCGTTGGGGTGGTGAGTAAAACTCAGCAGGTAATAGATAAACATGTATATTAATATCACATGTATTTCGACAGTAAAATCTACAGGTATCACTAGCATGATAACATATCCATGTATATATAACTTCTAACCAAAAGTCAATATGAAACACAGACATACCTGAATGTCTGCTATGCTACACCTATCCAACCTGAGCACATATCCACAACATATAATATAAGGAATAGTACTAACTAAACTACATCCTGATATGGGTCAAGGGTATCACAATGAATAACTAACAAGTATACAGTTACTGACCTACTACCATACAGAAAAATGTAATAACATGTATGAATATGTACAAACAAATGCAACAAACATAGTACATACAAATGCAGCATCACAATACGCATATCTATATATAGACTGCATCTATATACGTATGCTAATCACAATCATCCATATATATATATACATGCATATATGTATATATATGGTAATATGCAAAAATGCCATAAGTCGGCAATGCAGCATGCATGGTCATGTCGGCTCACCCTAAAGCTACCACGACCCCAGTGTGGCCTCGGTGGCTCGAGCATGACAACTGTCCCAACTCAACACCAACCACTACTCTCGAGTGGCCGAGTGGGCAGTATGATCGAGTAGCATATAAGCGTAAAGAGCAAGCTACACGATGGGGGTCCCTGCTGTTGGCCACTCCGACAGTCACTACCCATGAGTGGTCGAGTGCCACATACGCAGGACTACGACACGCAAATCCAACTATCACCGTTTGTAGTGATAGAGTGCGGCACTACAATGCTCTGCCCTCACACCGATTACTCCTCCTATGAGTAACCGTGGAGGCAGGATGACTGGCGACACTCTCAACCACAAGGGAGATATCGTCGCCAGCGTGCATGCAAATGACATGAATGTAAGGTCTCACAAACAGACATCCACCATAGACTCTCTATTCTACAGAGGGTCGTGCTAACTGAATCAACGCACTCTATCCTGTGAGAGTCGTGCTCAACTCGATCAGATGTCGACTAGGACCATCGGTCCGTAGCGACACCCTAAATACCATTCACCCGACCATTTACATAATGCATGGTCGGTAGAAACATGCACTCTAAGGGGTACTAGAATTAACTCTAGGTTCAAGGCATCATCTACCTACGGATGACCTTTTTGCCCAATTTACAATCAGGTCGTCATCCGGACTTTACTACTTGTACTTAACTTAAATAAATTCCAAGTTATTTACATCATCTATATGTATAACTCCTAATCATGGTAACATAAACATGATAGCAGCAAGGAGTTAATAGCCAACGGATAAAGTATCAAGCATAAGATAAATAGAACAGGGTCAAGGTAACATGATCATTTAAGATGATCATGCATCTAAATCTATATGCATTAACTACCTGACCAGGGTAGGAATTACCCACCTGCTGTAATGCTCGAACTAAAGAAATCCTCACGGCCGCGGACCCGTCTCGTATCCACGTCCTGCAAGTATCATCAATTATCATTCAGTGAAAGCATACAATATATATATATTAATTCCCTACTACATCGTTCCTATATTCACGTCCTTCTATCGAATGTGAATTAAAAGTTCCAATCAACCATGGTCGATTCGCTATAACCAACCATCACATTAGACTCTCACCTGGTACGATTAACATCATAATTAAAACAACCCAATATTGAATAAGATCAAGAACAACCCCATTTATCTAAAAGGATCGCAGAACACACAAAATCACCCCTTTGAAATACTAAGGTTAGATAGTATACCCTAAATTGCATCTAACACTGGCATATACCTTCTATATCAGCCGCAGCCACTGACCCATGTCAACTATTGAATCGAAATTGAATTCACAGCACACAAGAGGGAAATTGATTTTGCTTACCAACACTTGAAGCTTCACCGGCAGTACCAATCCTTCCCATTCCTCAACCGGTTGTAAACAAACCACTGTCCAAATGAATTTTCGAGCTTAGCCACGATAGGATAAATATACAAAGGATCTAAACTAGGATTTATTCCACCGCTTGATCTGATGAGAACATCTAGCGATCAGAACCTACGACGGAAAGGGAAAAGAAGTCGTGCGACATACCAACGATTCCTACTCCACCGGTGCTTCTCCTCCTCCTATTGCTCTGCTAGCCAGACACCTATCGCTGCCCCTCACCACAAGAGCACAAACTGTGGCAGAAGCTTCCTGCCGCGATGACAATGTCACTGATCCAAGCGCGCGAGGAGGTCGAGGAGTTGGAATGGGGAAGACCGACAGAATCTGAGCGACAGAGCAGAGAAATCGTAAAATCGGGAACCGATCTGCTGCTCGGAACTGCTGGATCGCCGGAGCAGGGAGATCGCGCAAACGGGAGGAAATCTACTGCTAGGAATCGCTGGAGCGACGGAGCAGAGATCGCTTCTCTTTGAGGGAAGAAACGTGCTCCGACCGGTGGAAAGAAATCACCAAGGAAGGAGTCGCGAGAAGAAACAGACGAGCGAAGAGGGCTTCGTTTCAGAGAGGCGCAGAAACGCTGTGAGGGAGAAAAGGAAATCGAGAGTTTGGGAAGCAAAGGAGATCGCGATACATTTTGGGTGCGGCGAAGAAGAAGAGAAACCGAAGGAAGAGATATCGGCGTGCGTGCGGTGAAGAAATGGACGAACGAGGAGTTTAATGGGAAGGAAACGGATCGGGTTTCCTCGTATCGGGTTGGGTTTAAAGATCCTATAATCCTTTAACCCTAGATTTAATTAACCCCCTTGACCATTAATTAAACCAAGGTTTGATTAAATTAAATACTAACCATGGTTTAAATTAATCCCTAAAAAAATAAGTTCTCTAACTACGAATAATAGGGATATTAATCTTTTCGAAAAATTTTATTCGTGGTATTTTACATTCTCCCCCACTTATAAAAATTTGGTTCCTAAATTTCGTACTTAAATGCTAAAATTAGATCAAGCATACTCCGAAATAACCACATACCTTAGGTAAATAGATGAGGGTATCGAGCTCGGATAGTATCTTCCAGCTCCCAAGTAGCCTCCTCATCTGTATGATGCTGCCATCCCACCTTTACAAGTCGGATGATTTTGTTCCGCAGCTGTCGCTCCTTGCGACCAAGAATCCACACCGGAGTCTCCTCATAAGTCGCATTCGCCTGGAGTGGTATCGAAACCTCTTTCAGAACATGGTCAGATCACGACACGTATTTCCTCAGCATAGATACATGGAATACGTTGTGAACACCCGCAAGTGTCGGAGGTAAAGCCAATCGATAAGCTACACCCCCAATCCGCTCTAATATCTCAAATGGACCAATATAGCGTGGAGCTAATTTTCCTTTTAGCCCAAATCTCTTGACTCCTTTGGTGGGTGACACTCGTAGGAATACATGGTCCCCGACTGAGAATTCCAAAGGCCTTCGCCTCCGGTCCGCATAACTTTTCTGTCGGTCCTGTGCCTCAGATAACCGTCGTCTGATCACTCGCACCAACTCTGCATCCTGCTGGATACTCTGAGGCCCCAATATCTGTCGTTCCCCAACTTCCTCCCATAACACAGGAGATCTGCAGGGTCTGCCGTATAATGCCTCGAATGGAGCCATCTAGATAGAAGAGTGGTAGCTGTTGTTGTAGGCAAACTCCACTAAAGGAATGTGATCCTCCCAACTGCCACCGAAATCCATGACGCAAGATCTCAATAGATCCTCCAGAGTCTGAATGGTACGTTCGGACTGTCCGTCTGTCTGCGGATGAAAGGCTGTACTGAGTCGAAGCTCTGTGCCCATGGCCTGCTGCAGACTCTGCCAGAATCGCGAAGTAAATCGCGGATCTCTATCAGATATAATACTCAATGGTACTCCATGCAATCTGATGATCTCTCGGCAGTACAATTCCGCTAGACGATCCAATGAGTCCGTCTCACGTATCGGAAGGAAGTGAGCGGATTTGGTTAATCGATCCACGATCACCCAAATCGCAGTATGTCCTTTACGGGTTCTGGGTAATCCCGTAACAAAATCCATCGTGATATTTTCCCACTTCCATTCCGGGATCGGAATTTCCTGAAGTAAGCCAGCAGGTTTCTGATGTTCAGCCTTCACTTGCTGGCATACTAGACATCGTGCCACAAAATCTGCAATATCCCGTTTCATACCGTTCCACCAGTATAAGCGCTTCAAATCTCGGTACATCCGTGTACCACCAGGATGTATAGCAAATCTCGACTGATGTGCTTCCTGTAGCAGTTCTTCCTTAACTGGGTGTGTGTCCGGAACACATAGTCGTCCTCGGAAACGAAGTACACCATTCTCGTCACTCGAGAAATCCGTCTGACGTTCTGAGTCTATCGTGCTGCTCAAGAACTGCAGATGCTGATCACTGACTTGTGCTTCCTTGATCCTCTCGGCAATAGCGGAATGGGCAACCATAGATACCAATATCCCTCGGGATGTTTGACCGTGTTCGCATCGACTCAGAACTGTCAAACTAGGTCGAATCGCCGCCGGATCGCCGTAACTCCACGAGACTTCCTGCTCAGCACATCCGCTACCACATTAGCTTTTCCCGGATGATACTGGATGGTGCAGTCGTAATCCTTCAGATAATCCATCCATCGCTCTCGCCTCGTGATTCACTTCTTTCGTGAGCATGATACTTCGCACTTTTATGGTCCGTAGATCTCAAAGGTAATCCCATACAAGTAGTGCCTCCATATCTTTAATGCGAAAATAATGGCGGCTAACTCCAGATCGTGCACTAGGTAATTTGTCTCGTGATCTTTTAGTTGACGGGAGGCATAAGATACCACACGGTTGGACTGCATCAGGATTGCACCCAACCCTTGGATAGAAGCATCCGTATAGAGAACCATCCCATCAACACCAGAAGGAATCACTAAGATAGGTGTAGAAACTAGCCGTCGCTAAGCTCTGGAAGCTAGTTTCATAGGCCTCGACCAGTGAACTTGACCCTTTTGAGTCAGACGAGTGAGTGGCATGGCGATACTCGAGAATCCCTCCACGAACCTCCGATAATACCCGGCCAGACCAAGGAAACTACGAACCTCCTGTACTGATTTTGGCTGCTCCCAACTGGTAATCGCCTCAATCTTCTGGGGATCTACAGAAATACCTCTATTGGACACCACATGTCCAAGAAAACCCACTGAGGATAACCAGAACGCACACTTGCTAAATTTGGCATATAACTGCAATTTGGCATATAATACTATCCGCAGATGTTGTTCATGCTCTTCCTCGGATCGAGAATAAATCAATATGTCATCGATGAACATGATCACGAACTGATCTATATACCTCAGGAATACCCGGTTCATTAAGTCCATAAATGCAGCTGGGGTATTCGTGAGACCGAAAGGCATCACTAGAAACTCGTAATGCCCATAACGGGTGCGGAAAGCTGTTTTCTGAACATCCTCATCTCTTATTCGAAGCTGATGATATCTTGAGCGCAGATCAATTTTAGAATACACACATGTATCCTTCAGCTGATCGAACAAATCTTCTATCCTCGGCAGTGGATATTTGTTCTTAACTGTGACTGCATTCAGTTGCCGATAGTCAATACATAACCGCAACGATCCATCCTTCTTCTTGACAAAGAGTACCGGTGCTCCCCATGGTGAAACACTAGGTCGGATGAATCCATTATCCAGCAACTCCTGCAGTTGAACTTTAAGTTCGTTCAGTTCCTTTGGCGCCATCCGATAAGGAGGTTTCGATATAGCGCGAGCTTCGGAATCACCTCTATCGCAAATTCGACTTTCCTAGGAGGTGGCAAGCCTGGAAGTTCATCTGGAAATACATCTGGATACTCTCGGACTACTCGCACATCAGAGAGAGGTGGTAGTCCTTCGTTCTCAACCTTGACCAGAGATAGCAAATAACTCTGACAACCCTGGGCCAATAACCCGAGCACAGCCGATATAATAGATAATCCATCATCTCGTACCAACAAATTCCCAAGCTAGTTGATCCGTGGTGAATGTCACCACTCGTGCTCTACAATCCACTGTAGCGTGATAAGCGGTCAACCAGTCCATACTGAGAATAATATCGAACTCTATCATTTCCAACACCTGAAGATCCACTGTAAGGATATGTCCGTCAAAGTCTAATGGGCAACCCTTGATTTCTTGGTGGCTAGTTAGCACCTCTCGATGGCAAGGATATCGCTAACCCACAAGAACGAACCACGGGATTCTTCCAACTCTACTCAGAAATACTCTAGATACAAATGAATGGGAACTACCGGTATCTATCAACGTATCAGCATATATAGAATAAACTGAAACCATACCGCGTATGACTGATCCATCAGCCCGCTGTGCCTCCTCTCTAGTGATAGCAAAGACTCGTCCAGTCTCTATATTCGCTTACCGTGCATCCCGGACGGCAGTAGTAGTGTGCCTCCACTCCTACCGGATCTGCTCTGATATCGAGGTAGTAGCCGTGCGTGCATAAGGTATCCCCGAGCCGGGCCGTAACGACGGCGTGCGTATACATCGGTAGTAGATCACCGAGATGCAGGATACCGATCGCTGCCGCATTATAGGAGCGCTTCCTGCATCCGATATAAGTGTCTTGGTGGAGGTATCTTGGGCCGCCTGTCCATAAGATCTGCATACGCAGTCCGCCTCTTGCCGTCATCGTTGGACTGTCTTCCCTTATTAGAGCTATCATGAAACTCCAACTGTGCTCTCAACGTACAGTCTCGGCTAGTATGTCCGGGTTGCTTGCAATAGTAGCAAACCGACTGCTCCAAAGGACACTCTGGAGCTCTATGACTTCTGGAGCCGCATTTATAACATCCAGTTCTGCTCTGACTCTTACGGTTCTTCTGAGACCCTCCAGAGAACTCTGATGCTGGACGCTTCCCTTTCTGCGATCTAGCTGACCCTTCTGTCGCACCTCGTGTAGTTTCTTTTTGCTCCCCTTTCTTCTGAGTCCCCTGAGCTGAACCCTAGTTCGGCTGCTTGCCCTTAGTCATCTGTTTCTCGATATCTTTCTCCTTGGAGATTTGCTAGGAAGTCATCTCGATAAAGAGGGCACGGTCCAATGCCTCCCTGTAGGAGGTAATGCTAGATCCTGACATCCTCGCTCTGATATAAGCTGCTAGCCCCTGGGTGAACTGGTACATTCGGTGTGAATCCTGTGCTACCAGATGAGAGCAGAACTCTGATAGTCTAGTAAACTCTGCGTTGTACTCCATAACAGAACGATCACCTTGCTTCAGGCTTAGAAACTCCTGACGACGTCTTTGTAGCGGAAGGAAATCGCCTCGAGCGTCTCGAAAGCTGGCCCAAGTAATCCCACGCTCCCCGGATAGAGTCTTCTGCAATTTCCACCAAGTGACAGCCTGATCTCTGAGATGATATGCAGCAAGGCCCACCTTCTCCACATCTGTGCAGTTCATATACTCGAAGGTGTCTTCCATATTTTCCAGCCAAGATCGGGCAATCCATGGGTCGGACTCCCCTCGGAACAAGGTGAACTTCTCCTTGGCTGATCGTGCTAACACGAGTATCCGTGACTTATCATTGAGCCTACTGGACTCTGTGGGCTCTGGCGTAGTCAGTGGTGTATCCGGATTCTGAGGCTCCGAATCACCAATAGGGGTTTGCTGAGGTGGTGCTTGAGTAGCAGGCTCAGTCTCAACGGTATCTCGTCCCCTCCCTCTGGCTGCTCGCCTGGATGGACGACCTCGACCACGAGTCTGAACAGGTGGCATAACTCTGACAGTATTCACCTGTTGAACAAGTCTAGATAAGCATCTAACTAAAGTATAAATTATCAGGAATACTTACTTCGTGTTGCCCGGAGCTTATGCCGCTGTCAATCCCATCTCACAAAAACCAAAATCGAAAAATATACCGACTCCCGAGAATCCAAGACTCGAAAACAAAATCATTGTATGGCATCGCAGAACCTTCGGCTCTGATACCAATAAAGTTGTCACGCCCCGAGAGTATGCCGTGCCGAAAATCAAACGAACGACATCTCCCCTGTACGTGGCAATATCTCGGGTTAATACAAGGCCCGTAGGCCCACAACAACAACATAATAAACAGATATAAGTATATCAAACACACAGCGGAAACATAAGCACATACCTATAACAAAAGATACCAAAATATACAGGTGTACACCACCTGACAAGACCACAGTACTAAAATCGTACATAAAAACATCGACACAAAATAAAGTCCACAACATAACGACGAAGTCCATACATATAACAAAATCCATAATACAAATACAAATCACAAATCCTCGGGAGACTCAAAATGTGGAGATGGGATGGATCGCCGGCGTAGCTCCAAGTCGTCACGAAGATCTCTACCTGTTACCTGGGTGACAGAAAAACCCAGGGTCCGTTGGGGTGGTGAGTAAAACTCAGCAGGTAATAGATAAACATGTATATTAATATCACATGTATTTCGACAGTAAAATCTACAGGTATCACTAGCATGATAACATATCCATGTATATATAACTTCTAACCAAAAGTCAATATGAAACACAGACATACCTGAATGTCTGCTACGCTACACCTATCCAACCTGAGCACATATCCACAACATATGGTATAAGGAATAGTACTAATTATACTATATCCTGATATGGGTCAAGGGTATCACAATGAATAACTAACAAGTATACAGTTACTGGCCTACTACCATACAGAAAAATGTAATAACATGTATGAATATGTGCAAACAAATGCAACAAACATAGTACATACAAATGCAGCATCACAATATGCATATCTATATATAGACTGCATCTATATACGTATGCTAATCACAATCATCCATATATATATATATACATGCATATATGTATATATATGGTAATATGCAAAAATGCCATAAGTCGGCAATGCAGCATGCATGGTCATGTCGGCTCACCCTAAAGCTACCACGACCCCAGTGTGGCCTCGGTGGCTCGAGCATGACAACTGTCCCAACTCAACACCAACCACTACTCTCGAGTGGCCGAGTGGGCAGTATGATCGAGTAGCATATAAGCGTAAAGAGCAAGCTACACGATGGGGGTCCCTGCTGTTGGCCACTCCGACAGTCACTACCCATGAGTGGTCGAGTGCCACACACGCAGGACTACGACACGCAAATCCAACTATCACCGTCTATAGTGGTAGAGTACGACACTACTGATACTCGCCTCACAGTTACTCCTCCTCCAGTAGCAGTAGTGGAAGTGAGATATTAGTGACACTCTCAACCACAAGGGAGACATCGCGTCGCCATGCCAAATGACATGAATGTAAGGTCTCACAAAGCAGGACATCCACCATAGACTCTCTATTCTACAGAGGGTCGTGCTAACGATCAACGCACTCTCTATCTCAGAGAGTCGTGCTCAATCGATCAGATCGGACTAGGACCACCGGTCCGTAGCGACACCTAAATACCATTCACCCGACCATTTACATAATGCATGGTCGGTAGAAACATGCACTCTAAGGGGTACTAGAATTAACTCTAGGTTCAAGGCATCATCTACCTACGGATGACCTTTTTGCCCAATTTACAATCAGGTCGTCATCCAGACTTTACTACTTGTACTTAACTTAAATAAATTCCAAGTTATTTACATCATCTATATGTATAACTCCTAATCATGGTAACATAAACATGATAGCAGCAAGGAGTTAATAGCCAACGGATAAAGTATCAAGCATAAGATAAATAGAACAGGGTCAAGGTAACATGATCATTTAAGATGATCATGCATCTAAATCTGTATGCATTAACTACTTGACCAGGGTAGGAATTACCCACCTGCTGTAATGCTCGAACTAAAGAAATCCTCACGGCCGCGGACCCGTCTCGTATCCACGTCCTGCAAGTATCATAAATTATCATTCAGTGAAAGCATACAATATATATATATTAATTCCCTACTACATCGTTCCTATATTCACATCCTTCTATCGAATGTGAATTAAAAGTTCCAATCAACCATGGTCGATTCACTATAACCAACCATCACATTAGACCCTCACCTGGTACGATTAACATCATAATTAAAACAACCCAATATTGAATAAGATCAAGAACAACCCCATTTATCTAAAAGGATCGCAGAACACACAAAATCACCCCTTTGAAATACTAAGGTTAGATAGTATACCCTAAATTGCATCTAACACCGACATATACCTTCTATATCAGCCGCAGCCACTGACCCATGTCAACTATTGAATCGAAATTGAATTCACAGCACACAAGAGGGAAATTGATTTTGCTTACCAACACTTGAAGCTTCACTGGCAGTACCAATCCTTCCCAATCCTCAACCGGTTGTAAACAAACCACTGCCCAAATGAATTTTCGAGCTTAGCCATGATAGGATAAATATACAAAGGATCTAAACTAGGATTTATTCCACCGCTTGATCTGATGAGAACATCTAGCGATCGAAACCTACGACGGAAAGGGAAAAGAAGTCGTGCGACATACCAACGATTCCTACTCCACCGGTGCTTCTCCTCCTCCTATTGCTCTGCTAGCCGGACACCTATCGCTGCCCCTCACCACAAGAGCACAAACTGTGGCAGAAGCTTCCTGCCGTGATGACAATGTCACTGATCCAAGCGCGCGAGGAGGCCGAGGAGTTGGAATGGGGAAGACCGACGGAATCTGAGCGACGGAGCAGAGAAATTGCAAAATCGGGAACCGATCTGCGCTCAATCTGGATCGCGGGCGGGAAGATCGCCGCGAACGGGAGGAAATCTACTGCTCGGAATCGCTGGAGCGATGAAGCAGAGATCGCTTCGCTTCGAGGGAAGAAACGTGCTCCGGCCGGTGGAAAGAAATCACCGAGGAAGGAGTCGCGAGAAGAAACAGACGAGTGAAGAGGGCTTGCTTTTGTAGAGGCGAAAAAGTAAATTGAGAGTTTGGGAAGCAAAGGAGATCGCGATACATTTTGGGTGCGACGAAGAAGAAGAGAAACCGAAGGAAGAGATATCGGCGTGCGTGCGGTGAAGAAACGGACGAACGGGGAGTTTAATGGGAAGGAAACGGATCGGGTTTCCTCATATCGGGTTGGGTTTAAAGATCCTATAATCCTTTAACCCTAGATTCAATTAACCCCCTTGACCATTAATTAAACCAAGGTTTTATTAAATTAAATACTAACCATGGTTTAAATTAATCCCTAAAAAAATAAGTTCTCTAACTACGAATAATAGGGATATTAATCTTTCCGAAAATTTTTATTCGTGGTATTTTACACGACTCACGTCCATGTGGACGGGTGAGCTGTCCAAGGCCATGCAGGCCTTGTGCCCCGCGGCAACGCGCATGGATGTGTCGTTCGCGGCCTCCGCAAGTGCCGCAATCTGCGGTCACGGGTTGGCAGGCTACGGATGCCCGTCATCCCGCAGGTGTGAACGGGAGTCATGGTCGTGGCCTCGCGAGGTAGCGGCCGCGGCATCGGGTTGGGTGAACGGCCGCGATGGCGGTGGCTCAACACGAGGCGGCACATCTGCGACCACGTCCACGGCGGTGGTCCCGCACGCTGCGCGGTGCGGAGGCATCCATGGCTCAGTGACACGCAGAGAGGTCAGCAGCCCAGGCGAGTGCGGAGGCAATCATGGCCCATGCGCTCTTGCAGGTGTGCGCGACGATGGTCCACCCATGACCAGATGTATTTTTTTGGTGGAACATGCCCGCATGAGAGCGTCGGCTCGTCGGTGACATGCACTTGACTGACTTGCAAGACGTCGCTCTAATGTGATTTTGCCGAGCGGACTTAGTCACATTATTGGACATGGACCAACAAGGAATGCTAACCCGGTCTCGCCGTCACCATAATGAAAATTTGTGATGACGAGTCCGGCGTCACATACGACATGTTCCCCGAAGCTAGGCTATGACTCCCACCCGTCTCTAGACGATTGCTTTAGCTATTATGATGTTATCGCAATTTTAGACATGATTTTATTAGTACTCCAGATCTGTATTAGTTTCATGATTTTGAGATTGTCTTATTTAAGTTCATGCTTACTTATTGTTCAACATTATTCGAATATCTTTTGAACATGATTAGTTGTTCGTTCATCTTTTATTTGAATATTCATGTATATACATGCTTATTAAATGAGAGATGTTAGTTCCTCTCCCTTTACATTATTTGATCGAAATTACCCTAATAATATTGTATATTCTTATATAAATGGGAGATGACTATAGGACTCTAAATCTACTTTCGATCTTATTATATAGTGAATATTTAATATTATAGTGTAGTTTTTTTGAGTCAAATAGACTGATGTGTAGAATTGTCAATTTAGCCTTCTCATCATTATTTTAAATGTAGTGATACACCGATGACCTCAAAAAATGTTATTGCTGACTTAACGAAAGGGGATAATTAGATGGCACTAACTATGACATATGACATTGAAAAATCCAATATCTCTTGAATGAGCTATTGGGAATTAGACGTCGCTAGAGGGGGTGAATAGCGTGTCGTACATCGATGAAATTCATTTGCATTTGTCTACAACACTCATTATGCAGTGAAAATAATAATAACAATAACAAAAACAAAGACAAACACACAAAACACAAGATATAACGTGGCTCGGAACCTTATGGTTCATACTCCACGGATTGAGCTCGAATGAGCCCTAGCGATGCCAAACACCACTACTAATCAACTCCCTTCTCGGAAAATACTCCGGAGGTGGAGGAAACCTCTTACAACAGATTACAAAAGTAATACAGGGTAAAAAAAGCAAATATAAAATGAATATAACAATCTATGTAAAGAAAAACTTTACAAATGCTCTTTTGAATGCTTGCTTGTTTGGTTGCTTGAGTTGCACTTAGAGACCCTAAATTGCACCAGCAAATCGCCCCAAATCGCCTTAAAGAACCATGCCAAAATCTCTCTCCACGATTTGCTTTTATAACCTGCATTCGGGTTGGATTTCACCTAGCATTCGACTGATCGAGACCATCAGTCGACTGCTCCTATAACCGTTGTCTCACAATGACTCGATCAATGTTAGATAAGTTTCAACGGATAGACCATCAATCGACTGATCATACCCATCAGTCGACTGATCATGCCTCCACTCGACTGTCAAACTCTAATAGTCGACTCGGAAACATTCTGTGTCCGTGACATCGACCATCAGTCAACTTCCAGCAATAGCGATCGCGCCAATCGATCATTCAAGGTCATTGCCCGCGATCGAGCGTCGGTCGACTCCCACCAATCGACCGTCATAATCCCGGTCATTGTTAAGTTTACTCCACTTGACTAATCGACTAGTCCATAACCTCAATCGACTAACAAACCTCAAACATGAGATTTAACCTCAAGTATGATGCTCTCATACTTGCTAGACCACCTTTAGCCTAGACCTAAGCCTTCTAGCCACTTCTGTCAGCCTCACGCCAATAAAATCCCTCCAAGTCATCCATGACTTGTTCATCCATATGCTAGCCTTCAGGTGCTTCCATCGGCTATTGTCATGCTAAGCTGGTATATACCGCTAAGGCACATTTGGACTTACGCTGCCAAGATTACCGCTTGGACTTTACGCTGTCAAACCATTGGACTTATACTGCCAAGACTCCTGCTTGGACTTTACGACGCCAATATCAACCCTTGGACTTCCCAATTTCCAAGTACACATGACTTGGACTTTCCAATTGCCAAGACTCAAGCTTGAACTTTCCCTTGCCAAGACCCATGCTTGGACTTTCTATGCCAAGTATACAAGACTTGGACTTTCCATCATATGGTCAACCCCATGTCAACCATATAGTCAAACAATGATCAAACCATCGTCAAACATTAAAATCCTACTCGAGTTAAACTCGAGACCGGTCAATCATGACCTGGGTCGATTGCACTAACAATCTCCCCAAAATATTGTCAAACATTAAAATACTACTCGAGTCAAGCTCGAGTCTGGTCAATCATGACTTGAGTCGATTTCACCAACAATTTCCCCCTTTTTGATGTTTGAAAAAAACCATAAAATCATTGAGTTAGGCCACCTAACTCAATTCTCCTTACCAATTCTCCCAAATTGGTAATTCCCATTAATTCTCCCCCTTTTTGACATACATCAAAAAGGTTCTCCTCAAAGGTGTCAATGTCTCATATCCCAATGAGATCTTACAATCTCCCCTTAGTCCAAAAACATCTAGGATGCCTTCACTATTCCTAGTGATATGTCTCATATCACTTACGAAAGTCAATCCCTTAAACTCTCCCAAATTCTCAAAATTCTCCTCCTCATGAAAAAAAATACATCCATCATCCCATGATGGATACCTCCCCCTAAAGGCTTGCTCTCCCTTGACCATTGCACCAATAATATCCTTGGAGAATCCCTAAGCCTATAGAAACACTAAACCATCAAAATTAAGGGCAAAAGTTTAAACATGAACTTTCACACACTTTAAAATTGATACACACCATAAACAACTCTCCTAATCCATATCTAATGAATTTTCACTCTTTCCAATGTTTTCCATGTTAGTGCCTATAAGAATCATATATCTCCACAATGACATGATATTGTCCACTTTGGGACTAAGCCCTCATGATTTTATTTTTGGGCTTTACCCAAAAGGCCTCAAGCCAATGGAGATATCTTTTCATCTTATAAGCACATGATCTTTTCTATATCTTATAAATGTAGGACTTTAATTGTATTCCCAATACTTCAACAATCCCCCCCTCAAACGAAGGACCACATTGACCCCCCCTCAAGCCTATCCGTCAAGCCTATCCGTCCTCGAAGGATACGCTTGATGTCCAATCCTCAACCCACCAGGACTTCCTACCAAATGCTGTCCTCTTGACCCGGTGGACTTCTGCCGTTATCCAAATTATCCACCCTTCGACCCAATGGACTTCACTGCTGGTTGTTCGGTCCTCCGACCAATTGGACTTCTGCAGTGTCTGATTCTCTTGATCAGAACATGGGAGCTCAACTTTCTTCGTTCGAGGTTCATGGCTTGACATGGACCATAGCTCTGATACCAATCGTTAGTGCCTATAAGAATCATATATCTCTACAATGACATGATATTGTCCACTTTGGGATTAAGCCCTCATGGTTTTGTTTTTGGGCTTTACCCAAAAGGCCTCAAGCCAATGGAGATATCTTTTCATCTTATAAGCACATGATCTTTTCTATGTCTTACCAAAGTGAGACTTTGATTGTATTCTCAATACTCTAACATTCCAAAGTATATCCTAGGGTTATGAGCAGTTAGGGTAACCTAACACAGCTGAAACATGGGCTAAACATCCTTGTTTACCCAAAATCAACATTGGCAATCGACTCTATCAGTCAGCAGTCGACTTCCCTTGACGCCAGTCGACTGCCATAAACGACAGTCAACTGAAAAATCATAATACGAAAATTCAGAAATCAGAAATGAATTTCGAAAATTCATAAGTAATTATACATAATACGAAAAATCATGAAATTTCATATTTATAATACTTAAGTCAATCAATATGAGTGAAAAATATTTTATAATAAAATACCCATTAAAATGAGAGATTGACACAAAGTTCAAAACCATTGAAAATTTCAATGTTTTGATCATATTTTGTATCAACTTCTTCATTGGTGATTTCTATCAAAAGATAGACTACACCAATATTTTCTAAAATGATTTTAAAATATTTTTGAAAACCTATATTGGATCATGATTAATGGGCTTAATGCATATGACTTGCACATTAACTTTTCCCATGATCCACCCATGGTATAAGATGAGTTTGAGTTCATCTAGATGCAAAACTATGCATCTTGAACTCAACTCATTTCCTAGCATCTCACATGTGTTTAGGGTGTTTGAAAATATACACATGTCAATTTGATGTGAGATGTGGGGTTTAGTTATCCTAATCTAAGGCCTCATATATTTTCTAATGCAACTCTACTTGATTCTCTTATACATGAGACTTCAAGTCATGTCATAGTTCTTAAATCAATTTCATTAATGCATGAATGATCATACTATAAATAATAACATAAATAAGCATTGCCAAAAATCATGATGTCATGACATATGATTAAATCTAAATACACATGACATAAAAGATAAATCCTAAGCATAATCATGACATTTTATATGATTAAAAATAAGAATGATGTCATGACATGTTATATGACAATCAAGGCATGACAAATAAAATATAAGGCGTAAGAATACCTAAATTTTAATATTAGTTGCCATTTTTTAGGATTAAGTTCATTTGTCATAATAACACTTATCTCCCAAGTGTGTCAAAAACTCAAAATGACACACCAAGACCTCTAGACCTAATTTGTGCCAATTTGATTAATTTATTAAACTTCTCAAATGATATTGGCACATCCTAAAATCCTTTAGGATTATGATCAAACCTATTTCCAAGGTACCCATAACATTGAAAATGACTTAAAGTGTCACCTTTACCAAGGTTAGGTTAACTACCTATTCATTCAAGGTTGACACATCCTAACCCATCTAGCGTGACTTGATCACGCTCCTAGGAACCCAAAACCTATTGGAGCTCCTTGAGTTTACTAGGTATTTCTTAGGGATAACTTCCCTAGATACCCTCTTAATGACTCTTCTAGGCTTAGAAGCTTTGGTCATTGTGGTCTTGCCTAGGTTAACTCTAGGGGTGAGTCCCCTTGTAACCTTCTTAGTGGCCTCCCTAGGTTTCTTTGAAACCCTAGCCACTAGGCACACACCATGGTTAGTCTTAGGGATAGCTTCCCTAGTAACCATGGCCTTCCTAGACCTAGGTTGTGTTCCATAATCGAATGGAACACTATGGTAAGTCTTTTTGGGCTTAGGTTTGTGACCCAAATCTTTCTTGCCCTTGGATGACTCTTGCTTCATAGACCCTAGGCTTTGACCATTTAACCCCAAGATATGATTTTGTATATTCCTAAAGGTCTTTTCAAGTTTCTCAAACATTGACCTCAAGGCTTGGTTCTCTAACTCTAATTTCTCTAATTTGGTGGACCCATTATTTCTTTGAATAATTTTCCCTTTCCTAGGCATATGTCTATGATTTTTGGGATTAAAGCCTATATGATCTTCTATTTTCCTAATACTTTCCTTAGGTAGGATTGTTTTAGGGATATTAGTCACAAATTTCTCCTTATTTTCTAAAGTTACAACTTTTAGCACCTAAACAATAAAGCCTATTATTTCTAACATGCTCTTTATAATAAATTGCAAGTGAATTAAAAGCATGCTTTTTGACATTAAAATTTGAATGCGCATTATTGAAATATACCTTAGGGTTAGCTTTAGAAGCTCCCCCTACATGTGTAACTCCTTCTTCCTCCCCCTAAGGCAATGACTCTTATAATGTTCTCTTTGGTGGCACTTGAAGCACACCACGTGCTCCTTGCTCTTAATGATTGGGGCTCCGGCATCCTTAGTCTTTTCTTGAGGTTTTGGTGTCGGTTGACTTTTCTTGACTTCCTTAGGGCACTTGCTTTTATAGTGCCCCTCAAAATACATAATATGAATTTTATTATTAACACGTGTTTGAGTTACCTAGGTCAATGGTGGTGGCCGGAGTGAGTTCTTCATCTCTCCCGGAGGTGGAAGCTACTCCTTGATTTTGGTCCGGCTTCAGTGATTTAATGTCCTCCCCCTCAACCTTAGAGGAGGAGGCTTCCTCTACTTCTTCCTCTTCTATCGATCCGAAAGTTGACTCCTTCTCAACTTCTGACTCCTCACTTTCTTGTGAGGATGAGATTTCTTCTTCGGCCTCCTCCGATTAAGCCGATGAGCATTCCTCCTCTTCCACTTTTTCTTGGATCGGTTGCGGGTTCTCATGGAATTTTGCCACTTGGCTCCATAGCTCTTTGGCATCCATGTAATCACCTAAACTACATAAGATGCCATTAGGAATTAAATCAACCAAGAATTTAATTACCTTCTTATTTTTCTCAAATTCTTAGATTTATTCCTCGGTCCACTTCTTCATCTTGAGGAATCCTCCCTTTGGTCCTCTTAGATAATTGAATCCTTCCATCAAGATAACCCATTCTTCAAAGTCCCTCATCATGATGAAGTTGTTGATGCAATCGGCCCAGGTCATGATTGACCGGATTCGAGTTTGACTCGAGAGATGTTTTGATGTTTGACATTTGACATTGATGTCTGATAATGTTTTGGGGAGATTGTTGGAGCAATCGACCCGGGTCATGATTGATCGGACTCGAGGGGATTTTGATGGTTGACTAGGGTTTACTATGGCATGTAAAGTCCAAGCATGAGTCTTGGCATGGAAAGTCCAACATGGGTTGACAAGTAAAGTCCAAGGGTGTAGTTTGGCCACGTAAGTCCAAGGGTGTAGTCTTGGCGGTGAAAGTCCAAGTCTTGAGTACTTGGTATTTGGAAAGTCCAAGGGGGTTTGATATTAGCGGCGTAAAGTCCAAGGGTGAAGTCTTGGTAGCATAAGTCCAATGGTTGGCGGCGTAAAGTCCAAGCGGAGTCTTGGCAGCGTAAGTCCAATGTGTCTTGGCGGTGTAGACACCGTTAGCATGACATAGCTGATGGAAGCACCTAAAGATAGCGTATGGATGAACAAGTAATGGATGACTTGGAGGGATCCGATAGGCGCGAGGCTGGCGAAGGTGGCTAGAAGGCTTAGTTCTAGGCTACGGGTAGTCTAGAAAGTATGGGGGCACCATACTTAGGTTAAAACCTCATATTTGAGGTGTATCAGTCGACTGGTGTGAGTCAACTAAGGTTTGATTGTGGGGAGTGCCCTAGCAGTCGACTGCCAGAGGTGGGCAGTCGACTGCTGGACCGATCAGTCGAATGTTGCTCGGTATTTCAGGCACAAAATGGAGTCAGACTCGACTGTTGGGGTTAGCAGTCGAGTGAAGGCTCGATCAGTCGACTGATGGACTTGATCAGTCGACTGATGTCCTATCGGTTGGATTTTTCTAGCGTGGATTGCACCGTTGTCTCACAGCAACAGTGTCATCAGTCGACTGATGGTCCCGATCAGTCAACTGATAGGCAATTTCTAGCCCATGCAACAACTTTTGGACCTAAAATTGAAGAAGTGGACCCAAGAGCAACGCCAAAGGTTCAAGACTGAAGTTAAGGTAACAAAACTTTTGGAAGATTTAATCCCTAATGATGTTTTGAGCAAGCTAGGGGATTGCATGGATGTCAAGGAACTATGGAGCAAATTGGCAAGATTCCATGAAGAGCCTCACTCAATCGAAGAAGAAAAGGAAGAGGAGGAAGAGAGCTCATCCTCACAAGCAAGTGAGGATTCGGAAGTTGAGGAGGAGTCAACTTCCGGGTTGGTGGAAGAGGAAGAGGAAGAATTGGAGGAGACCTCCACCTCTAGAATTGAGGGGGAGAAGATTAGAGCATCCTCAACACCGGAGCAACAAGAAGAACCATCTATATCCGGTCGAGAGGAAGAGCAAGCTCAAGAGACCCTCACCACCACCCTAGGTAACTCAAACACACTGTTTCAAAATAAAATTCATATAATGTGTTTTGAGTGTAGGGAGTTTGGGCACTATAAGAGCAAGTGCCCAAAGAAGGTCAAGAAAGCTCCTCCGGCGCCTAAAAGACAAGAAAAGTCAAATGAAGCTGGAGTCCCCACAAAGAAGGGCAAGGAGCACGTGGTGCGCTTCAAATGCCAACAACCGGAACACTATAGGAGCTAATGCCCTAGGAGGAAAGGAGAAGCTACACATGTAGGGGGAGCCTCTAAGGTAAACCCTAAGGTAAAATTCGATAATGCTTCTACTTTAACTTATAGGCAAAAGCATGCTAGGAATTTTAATTCTCTTGCAATTTATCACAAAGAGCATGCTAGAAATAGAGAATATTGTTTAAGAGCTAAGAAAGTCAACCTTAGGAATAAGGAGAAATTTGGGACTAATGTCCCTAAAAATATTTTATCTAAGGCTTCTATTAAAAAAATTGAAGATCACCTAGGTTTTAACTCCAAGAATTCTAGACACATGCCTAGGAAGGGCAAACATGATCATAGAAATAATGAGCCCATAAAATTAGAGAAATTAGAATCAGAGAACCAAGCCTTGAGGTCAAGGCTTGAGAAGTTGGAAAAGACCTTTACAAAAATGGAAAATCAAATGCAAAGGTCAAATGATCAAACTCTAGGGTCTAGAAGTCAAAGTCAACACCTAGGATCTAAGAAACAAGAGTCAACCAAGGGCAAAAAAGGTTTGGGTCACAAACCTAAGCCTAAGGTGACTTATCATAGTGTTCCATTTGATTATGGAACTAAACCTAGGTCTAGAAACACCAAGGTTACTAGGGAAGTCATCCTTAAGGGTAACCATGGAATGTGCCTAGTGGCTAGGGTTTCAAGGAAACCTAGGGTGGCCACTAAGAAGGTTACAAGGGGAGTCACCCCTAGAGTGAACCTAGGCAAAACCCAAATGACCAACAAGCCTAGAAGGGTAATTAGGAAGGTGTCTAGGGAGGTCATCCCTAAAGAATACCTAGTTAACCCTAGGAGCTCAAATAGATTTTGGGTTTCTAAGAGCGTGATCGATTCACGCTAGATGGGTTTAGGTGTGCCTACTTTAAATGGATGAGTAGCTAACCTAACCATAGTAAAGGTGACACCTTAAGTCATTTTCAAGGTTATGGATACCTTGGAAATAGATTTAATATTATGATCCTAAAAAATTTTAGGATGTGCCAATACATTTTTGGAATTATGAAAAATCAATTAAATTGATACATTTTAGAATTAGAGATCATAGCGTGCCATTTTGGATTTTTGGCACATTTGGGAGAAAAGTGATAATATGGAAAAATATACTTAATTATATCAAATGACAATTAATACTAAGTTTTAGGTATTATTATACCTATACATTTTATGTGTCATGCTTTGTTTGCCATATAACATGTCATGACATCATGTTTATTTTTATCATTTATATGTCATGATTATGTGTAGGATTTAAGTCTTTATGTCATGTATATTTAGAATATATCATATGCCATCATGATCATTGGTCATGCTTAGTTATGTTATCATTTATGTCATGATCATTCATGTATTTAATTTGATTAAAATTGATTTAAGGACTATGACATGACTTGAAGTCCCATGTATAAGGGAATCAAGTAGGATTTCCTTAGAAAAATGCATGAAACCCTAGATTAGGAGAACAAAACTCACATCTCACATTATATTAACATGTATGTATATTTATACACCCTAGATACATGTGAGATGCTAGGATATGAGCTGAGTTCAAGGTGCATAATTTTTGCATCTAGATGAACTAAAACTCATCTTATTTTAGTTGTGGATCATTGGGAAAGTTAGTGTACAAGTCATGTACATTGAGCCCAAGGAACATGATCCAATATAGGTTTTCAAAAATATTTTAAAATCATTTTAGAAAACCTTAGTGAAGTCTATCTTTTAATAGCAATCACCATTAATGAAATTGATACAAAGTGAGCTAAAACATTGAAGTTTTTCTTCACTTTTGAACTTTGTGTTAATTTCACTATTTTATGGGTAAAATATTTTTCTAATATTTTTCACCCATTGTATTGGTCATAAATATTATAATATGAAGTTTCATGATTTTTCAAATTATGATAATTATTTATGCTTTTATGAATTTATTTCTCGATAATCAAAATTCGATTTTTAGCTTATCACGATCGCTCTGGCACGATCGATGATGACGTAATGATCGAGTCGATCACAGTTGATTTCGAGAAAACAAGGTTGTTTAGCCCATTTCAGCTATAAAGTTCCCTAACCACTCCTAACCCAGGATATGCTTGGGAAGCATTATAGCGGTGAAAATCCATTGGATATGGATTAGAGAGTTGTTTAGGGTGATGTATCAAATTTAAGGTATGAAAGTTCAATGTTGAACTTTAGACCTTCTTTTTGATGGTTTAGAGTTCCTATTTGCTTAGGGACTTCCCAAGGACATTATTGGTGCAATGGTCAAGGGGGAGCAAGCCTTTAGGAGGAGGTATCCATCATGGGATGATGGATGATATGTTTCCTCACGAGAGGGAAAAATGGGAATTTTGAGATACCCAATTTGGAAATTGGGAGAGTTTGTAGGATTGCCTCTCTTGAGTGATATGAGACTTATTACTAGGAAGATTGTAGGCATCCTAGGTATTTTTGGACCAAGGGGGAGATTGTAAGATCTCATTGGGACATGAGACATTGACCTCCTTGGAGAAAACCTTTTTGATGTTAGTCAAAAAGGGGGAGAATGTTTAGAAAAATTTATAGGATTACCAATTTGGGATAATTGGTAAGAAGATTTGAGTTAGTGTTCTAACTCAAAGGTATGTGATTTTGTCAAACATTAAAAAGGGAGAGATTGTTGGTGCAATCGGCCCAGGTCACGATTGACCGGACTCGAGTTTGACTCGAGAGATGTTTTGATGTTTGACATTTGACATTGATGTCTGATAATGTTTTGGGGAGATTGTTGGTGTCACACCTCGAGAGTATGCCGTTTCGAAAAGCAAACGAACGACATCTCCCCTGTACGTGGCAACATCTCGTGTTAATACAGGGCCCTTGGGCCCACAATAAACATAACATATAAAAATGTAACCATAATAACACATCAAAAACACAGCGGAAACAATACAACAATAATACAATCCCACACATGTATGAATCTGTACGACTAAATACCAAACCTAAG